>CM066331.1:209011078-209751374 GCA_033807585.1 Hydrophis major | reverse complement strand
ACAGTGTATAAGTTTAAGTGCTGTGGATATTGCTATCTCTGCTGACATTATTAAACCAACCTGAATGGGTTTTCTTTCTTTTCTTTTGAAATTGGCCACTCTTTTGTCCTCTTGGCTATGTTCATCCCATTTTATACTAGAGCTTTAATGGCGAACCTATGGCAGACGTGCCACAGGTGGCACACAGAGCCATTGGTGCCGGCATACGAGCAACAAGTAAATTTACCTCAGAGTTGATTTTCAGCCTGTTTGAGGCCTTTTTTGGCCTCCCAGAGCCTTGAGGATAGCTTCTGCAGGCCAAAAAATAGGCCCATTTGTCACTTCCTGTATTTCCAGAAATACAGGAAGTGACAAAACAGGCCTATTTTTTGGCCTACAAAGGCTGCAGAAATTGTCCTCAAGCCTCTGGGAGGCCAAAAAAGGCCTCAAGCAGGCCAAAAATCAGCTGGGAGGTGCAGTGCAGGTAAGAGGGCAATGGGAGGGGGATTGCACATGTATGCACAGGGGGCCCCGCATTGCTTTCTGGGTGCTGGCATGCACAAGTTTTGGCACAGGAGCCCAAAAAGTTTACCCACCACTGTACTAGAGTTTTTGCATCTGGATTAAGATAAATGGGACTGAGTGTTCCAATATTTGAGGGGCTGCCACAAAGAAGAGGGGTCAGCCTAGTGTCCAAATTCCCCATGTATTGCTTCTGGTGTCTGCTATGGAAGCCATATTTTATTAGCCATAAAAGTTTTGTAGAAGCTTCGAGGCTTGCCACAGTTAGCGCCTGGGAGTTTGGGAGGGGAGAATTCTTAGTGAGTAATAATTTAGACCAGGGGTATCCAACTTTTCACCTTCCCTGGGCCACATTAGAAGATGAAAATTTGGTTTGGGCCACACATATAATAAATTATTATAAAATAATTATATTATAAAATTATATAATAAATTATACATTATTTTAATTATTATTTATTATTAATTATTTATTAAAAATTATTAATTTTTTATTAATTTTCTGGCCAAATTTTGTGGGGTGGGGAGGGCGGCGGCGGCGGCAGAAGTGGTGGCGGTGGTGGGGGCAGAAACGGCAGCAGCGGGGCAGAAGCGGCAGCAGCGGGGCAGAAGTGGCGGTGGGGGCAGAAATGGCAGCGGCGGGGCAGAAGGGGCAGCGGGGGCAGAAATGGCAGCGGCAGCGGGAGCAGAAATGGCAGAGGTGGGGGCAGAAGCGGCAGCGGCGGCGGGGGCAGAAATGACAGTGGCAGGGGCAGAAATGGCAGCGGCGGGGCAGAAGCGGCAGCGGCAGGGGCAGAAGCAGCAGCGGTGGTGGGGGCAGAAGCGGCAGCAGCAGTAGAAACGGCGGCGGGGGCAGAAGCGGCAGCGGTGGCGGGGGCAGAAGTGGCAGCAGCGGCGAGGGCAGAAACGGCAGCAGTGGCAGGAGCAGAAGCGGCAGCAGTGATGGGGGCAAAAACGGCAGCGGCAGGGGCAGAAGTAGCAGCGGCGGCGGGCGCAGAAACGGCGGTGGTGGGGCAGAAGTGGCGGTGGGGGCAGAAGTGGCGGGGTGGGCGCAGAAGTGGCGGCAGTGGGGCAGAAGCGGCAGGGGTGGCGGGGCAGAAGCGGCGGTGGTGGCAGGGCAGAAGCGGCAGTGGCGGGCACAGAAATGGCGGTGGCAGGGCAGAAGCGGTGGGGGCGGCAGCAGGGCAGAAGTGGCGGCGGCGGTGCGGGCAGAAGCGGGGGGCGGCAGTGGGGGCAGCGGCGGGGGCAGAAACAGCAGCGGCGGGGGCAGAAGCAGCAGCGGCGGGGGCAGAAACGGCAGTGGCAGGGGCAGAAGCGGTGGTGGCAGGAGCAGAAACGGCAGCGGCAGGGGCAGAAACGGCAGCGGCGGGGGCAGAAAGGGCAGCGGTGGGGCAGAAGTGGCAGCGGCGGGGGCAGAAGCGGAGGTGGCGGGGCAGAAGCGGCGGCAGGGGCAGCAACAGAAGGAGGTGGTGGGGCGGGACTTTTGGGTTGCGGCTTCCCACCTTTTCTGTTGCTCGCCTCACCCCGCCTCACGCCTGCCTCTCCTCCTGCAAATTTATTTTTTACTAATTTTCCGTCCAAATTTTGCGGGGAGGGGGAGAAAGCTCGCCTGCCTCACGCCTACCTCTCCTCCTGCAAATGTGGCAGTGGCGGTGGGGGCAGAAACGGCGGTGGTGGGGGCAGAAGCGGCAGCAGCGGCGGGATTAGAAACGGCAGCAGTGGGGCAGAAGTGGCGGCGGGGGCAGCAACAGATGGAGGTGGCGGGGCGGGACTTTTGGGCTGCGGCTTCCCACCTTTTCTGTTGCTTGCCTCGCCCCGCCTCGCTCCACCTCGCACCTGCCTCTCCTCCTCCTCCTCGCTGGATCTTTCATGAAGGTTGGGGTGGGTGTTGGGCTGCATTACGAGGCGACCTAGGCTGCATGTGGCCCACGGGCCGCGGATTGGACAAGCCTGATTTAGACTAAACAACATTCTCATCAAATGTCAAGGATGGGTCATTCTGCACCTGGTTGAATGAAGAAGTGGTTTCAGTTTCAACTATATTTGATTGAGCCTTGTGATGAACCGATGGGTGCAGGGAATGAAACTTTGAATTTCACTTGGGGAAGGGAAATACCCGAAGTTTCAGATTTGGATTTTCCCAGATGTGCCAACATGACTTCTTTAATAAATTGTTACTTGGGTGGACTTTGTCTCTGAGTGTTGAAGGGATATGAGGAGTTTCTTTAGAATGCTGACATCTTACACTGGAGTTTTTGCATCTGGATTAAGATTAATGGGACTGCAATGTTCCAATATTTGAGGGACTGCCACAAAGAAGAGGGGGTCAGCCTATTCTCCAAATTCTTCATCTATTGCTTCTGGTCCACCTGAAGACAAGACAAGAAACAATAGATGGAAACTAATCAAGGAGAGAAGCAACCTAGAACTAAGGAGAAATTTCCTGATAGTAAGAACATTTGATCAGTGGAACAACTTGCCTCCAGAAATTGTAAATGCTCCAACACTGGAAGTTTTTAAGAAGAGATTGGACAACCATTTGTCTGAAATGATATAAGATAGGGTTTCCTGCCTGGGCAAAGGGGTTGAACTAGAAGACCTCCAAGGTCCCTTCCAACTCTGTTAGTCTGCTCATAGTATCTCGTAATATCCACATGTCTAACACCCTAAAACTGGATTAACAAAAAGCAGTTGCTATGTTCACATAACTCATTATAACCATGCAAACCAGCAGAAGATGATTTTAAAGGATGGTGCCTCACATCCTAACACATGTCATGAACCTGTTAGAATCTGACTCCAAGGGAGAGGAGGAACAGCAGACAGGGAGTGGGAGTGTGGCTCTGGAGGTTGTGGAAGAAACTGGGGAAGGGCACAGGCCGGATGGGCATTCAGAGGAAGACCCAGGACCATCTCCTCTTCATCCTAGGGCACGCAGGGAAAAGCACATAAAGGAGAAATATGAATGGCATGGTCTATGGGGGAGAAAAGGGCCTTGATCCCCTTCATGGGCTACAGCTGTGAGGACTGTTTAAAAGGACAAACTGTGCATGGGCCAGGGCTAGAAGCAAAGCATGAAAATATTTCTAGTCTGTCAGTTCTTATCTGAGTTCTGGTGTCCTTCCCAATGTTATCTGTGGACGTCTTCAAGCCCTTATCCTGCCTTGTCTCATTAATTCTTCAGTGTGGCTTGTGTTGTTGTTTTTTCTATTTATAATTTATATGTATTTTGAGTTTGAACGGAAGTTCTTCCTTTTTGCAACTGTTTGTGGGGGAGTTTTTTCTTCATTCAATGATAATTGGACCTTTATTTTTAGCCTGGCTTTTTTCCCATCTCAAACAAATCTACTTGTTATTCAATCTAATTCTCTAAAAAAGGTTTTATCCAATCTTTTTGGTACAGTTTGAAAAAGATATAGTATTTTTGGTAGAGTAGACATTTTAATTGCCACAATTTTCCCCAGTAATGATAACTGTAATTTCCCCCACATTTCCAATTCTTTTTTACTTTGTATTATTAATTTGTCATAATTATCTTTTTTGATTGAAGAGCGTTTTGCTGTTAACCAAATGCCTAAATATTTTACCTTTTTCACACTTTACATTCCCAATTTTCCTTCTAATTCTTTTTTTTTTTTTTTTGCTTATCTTTTAAATTTTTGGTCAATAATTTTATTTTGTTTTTATTAATCTTAAGGCCTGTGACCTTGCCGAATTCCTCTATTTCCTTTATTTATTTTTATTGAGTGGTTTAGAAATAAAAATAAAATAAAATGGCATTTAGAAATAGAATGAGAGAATATGTAAATATGTAAATATGCCATGGAGAAGATTTATTTATTTTATTTTATTTTATTTGGTTTGTCAATTGCTTACAAGATAATAGATATAAGTAAAAACATAGTTATGAATACATGGATACATATAAGAAAAATAAAAGAAAAAATAGGACAGGGACGGTAGGCACGTTGAGATTGATGTGTAAGGATAAAAGATATTGAATTATAGCAAGAGTAAGATGCAATGGTAAAGGAATAAGTAAATACATATACTGAAAAATGTAAGGAGATGCAAGAGATGTCTTGATGTTGATAACAATGTATAAAGTTTTATTTTATGTTTTTAAAATTTGAAAACTTAATAAAATTTATTTTTTTTAAAAAAGATAATTGGACCTTTAAAGCCAAGTTGAAGGAACTGAAGGGACTTCACCTGTTTTTGTGACTTTGTTGCTTTGTATCCCACCCTGGATCATTACAACACATTTGCTGGTTCTCCAGATGGTGAACCACAAACTACCGTTCTTACTGCCTTGTTGTTGTATATTCTTTTGTAGTTGTTTGGTTTCTATGTCAACAATGAACCTTGTTGCATGAAGTTGTATGGGGTGTGAATAAATGTCGGAGCACATGAAAACCACAAAACCTAGAGGTACAAGGACTTGCTCTGGAAGATTTCTTTCTTTCTTTCTTTTTTTTAAATAAACATAAACAAACAAAACATAGAAACATAAAACATCTTTTTTGAAAGTGGCATGATCCTAGGTTACATCTCTTCATACAGACACAAATTCAAGTTCATGCTCATTTTTATATTCCATTCCATATCTTATTACCATTCTACATTTTCTATATAGCTTCTCCCCTCTTCTAACTTTCTTAATTTTATTGTATTTATTTCATCTCAGTTCAAATCATTATACTTATATTCTTTGTCTGTCCTGTTTCAACTGTCTATTATCTTCTCTCATTAAATAAAATTTCTCCTGTAATCACAGATTAGGGTATGACGCCTTTATATCTTTCCCCTAAAATTATAACACTTAATATAATACATAACTTCCATTCAGATTCTGCTTGGTACATTCTAAAACTACACACTGTATTTTTTAAAAAAGAAAAAAATATAAATATATAATATAATTAAAAGAACAATCCATACCAATTCAATTCTATCATTAATATTAATATTCATTTAAATCTTAAACATTTTACACATTACTTTTCAAATAAGTATCATACTTCTATGGGAACACTTATAAACTTTCCATAATTACTTCCCCCCCACTTCACTTATATTTTATTAAAACATTGAGCAGTTAAAATGTTCCCATTACTTCTTAATTCAATTCTCTCATTTATTTCATTTCATTTATTTTGTTCACAAAAATTTCACTGAACTACACTGACTATTTTATCCCACTTTTAAATCATATATTGTTTCCAATTTTCTAACATTGTTTCTATTACAAATATAACAATACAATCTTAGGTACCTTTACAGGATTCCTTTTACAATTAAGTTTTCACCCATTATCTCTGAATAGGTCCTGTTTCTTTACCTCTTGCTCCAAACCTTTATAACTTCTCTTCCCTTCCTTCTTCCCTTTCTTGTTCTTTCTCCTCTTTTTAACCCCCTGTCTCTCCACCTCCATTTCCCTCTTCTGTATTCCCCTCTTCTGTTGCTTTCTCACTTTATAACTGCTTTTCACATTGTTTTTCCCTTTTTTGGCTGTTTTTTTAAGTCTTGAATTCTCCATTCTCTTTCCCTCCTTTCCCCTTTCTTTCCCAGATAAAGTTAGTTGTTGCTTAAAGATGGCTTCTTCTTTGTCCCAATCTTCTTGTTGCATGGTCTTTTCTTGTTGTTTCTTGTAGACACAGATAGCCATTTCTAAAAATTGAAAAACAGAGCCAAAGTAGCCCTTCCCTTCTTGTGCCTCTTCTTTATATTTTTTAAATTCCATTTTCAGTTCATCCAGAGGTGACGCCATTGTAGAATTTTTTAAACAACCACCCAATTGTTTTTAGTCATTCAGATATAATTTCCAGAAGTCCCAAAGTCACCAAGCAATCCAAATACATACAAGCTGTTTCTTTTAACACTTTCTTCTTTTTTCACTTTCTTTTCCTGGGGTCACTATTTAGTTGCAAAGTTCCAGTTAAAATGTATCTTTTAGAATAGTCTTATTAAGATTTAACTTTAGATTCTTCTGAGTTCCAGGCAGACTCCTCCTTCCAAATCCTGCTCTTATTTTTTTCCTCTTCCTTCCCACTTATAGCAAAAAAAGGATTTTTTAGTGTTCAGAAATCTTTATTGTCCCTTTGGCATTTTATTATATTTCCAGTTTAATTACCTGCTGATGCCAAAGTGGATTTTTCCGATTTCTTGTTCAACTCTTCTCGCTGTCAGCATGAGGAAGGAGAGTGAAGAAAAAAAACCTTTCCCTTTTCACTTTCATTTGCTGCTTCCAACTCTTCTTTGGGAGCGATGTTATCTTTTATAAAATTTAAATTCCAGGGTACCTTAGTTGTTGCTTTTAGTCCCAGTCAGCCAAAACTTTCACTTCTTAACTTCCTCCTGCACTTTCTTTTCCGGCTGAGTGCTTCTTTGAGGCAGCCATTTCTGACCGCCACTCTTACTGCCTTCAGGAAAGGGAGTTTAGCCAGCTGAGGAGGAGAGATGTGGCTCCCCTTGACCCTCCTGGGTCTCCCCCATCTTCACCACCTCTACGGGGTGGCTTAGCCCCAAAGCCAGCTGGCTTGGGGTGCTCCAGCAGTGAGCCCAGGCAGAAACCGTGCACGATCGTGGATTCCTGCCTGACGCTGAAGCCCTGCAAACCGGAAGTCCAGGAAGATTTCTTTATTAGATTGCATGTGGAGGAAGACCAGAATGAAAACTTCTATGAAGATTCCATAAGAGATTGTTGTTGTTCAGTCACTAAGTCGTAGCCAACACTTCGCAACTCCATGGACCATAACACAAAAGGCTCCTCTGTCCTCCACCGTCTCCCAGAGTTGACCAAATTTATATTTGTTGTGTTGATGACACTCTATAACTATCTCATCCTCTGCTGTCCCCTTCTTCTTTTGGCCTTCCATCTTTCCCAGCATCAGGGGCTTTTCCAAGCAGTCCTCTCTTCTCATTTGGTGGCCAGAGTATTTGAGCTTCAGCTTCATTTCCTTTAGGACTACAAGAGATTATACTCATGCTAAGAGATGATTGGCTCAAGTGGGTCAATACAAGGAGATGGAATGAGAAGACGATCAAGCGCTATGTGATGACCCAGGGTATGACACAGAGGCAACACAGTCAGCTGATAGTTCAAACCATCCTTTTATTGCTCCAAATTTCCCCCAAACATTTCTGGCAAGTCCCAGAGCTAAGTGATTTCACAAACACACACACACACACCCCTCCAGTAGCCTCTGGCTGCAAGTAGTCCAGTACAATGCTGTGAGCACAACAGCTGCAAAGCAAGAAATCCAGCGGGGCAAGGAAATAAGTCAATGAGTCTGCGAAGCAAAGGAACAAGGCAATTAGTCCAGGAAGCCAGAAAGAAAGCAAGAAGTCCAGGAAACTTCAAATGTTAGCAATGGCACACAACCCTTCATGAATTCAGTGTTTGTTCCTGACCAATGCCCCTCTCCCACCTTGTCTCTTTCAGTCTCAGTCCCCAGGTGTGCCTTGTGAAGAGGGGCGGGACGCTCTCCTCCCGAGTTGTTGGGACAGCCTGCACTGTTCTCGCCTTCTCTCCACTCTCCGTGCTTGAGGATCAGGAGGGAACGGTCCTTGCTCATTGCCTTAGCGTGGTCTCTCAGGTTCACTTAGCCTCTCCTGCATGCGGTCTCTCGTGGTCTCTCAGGTTCACTTAGCCTCTCCTGGTCATCCTGCCCCTGTTCCTCCCTGCCTACAAGCTGTCCTAATCCCGAAAGGCCCTGGCCTGACTCAGCCTGCTCCTGCATGCGGCCCTCCCAAGCTCTGTTTTTGCTGGCAGACGGTTGCAGGAGGCAGTCACAGCCAAAAACAAAGTTCGTGAAGGCCGCCAGCAGCTCTCCTGAGCTCTGTTTTCACTGGCGGAGGGTTGCAGGAGGCCATTGCAGCTGAAAACAGAGTTCAGGAGCCCATTTTCTCTGACAGAGCACTTGGGCCACCACAGGCGTCCCTGACATGACTGACACTGAGATGGCCACACCCACCCTGGCCCTCTGAGGTCAAACACAACACTGACATGGCCCTCAACGAAATCGAGTTTGTCAGCCCTGGTCTAGAGTATCCAGCCAATCCAGCACTGAGTTACTACCTGTGTAACGTGGATAGAGTTGCTACAGAATAGCTCAGGGTTGAACTGTGGGGTCCTTGGTGCTCTCTGAGCTTGGCTGCTGGCTTGTAGATCAGTGGTAGGATTCAAAAATGTTTTACTACCGGTTCTGTGGGCATGGTGTGGCGGGCATGGCTTGGTGGGTGTGGCAAGTTAAGGGTACTGTAAAATACCCATTTCCAGCCCACTCCAGGCGAAGGATATACTACAAAATCCACATTCCCTCCCCGCTCCTGAAGGAAAGTTACTGCAAAATCCCCATTCCCTCCTCACCCATTAACCTGCTTTCCAGTTCCATTCTCCTATGCAGGGCAACAAAAGAAGACCTAGCCAATCAGCTGGGATTTGGGAGGTAGAGAATAAAGGGGGAGGGGTCAGTCAGAGGTGGGATTTACTGGTTCTCCGAACTACTCAAAATTCCCGCTACCAGTTCTCCAGAACTGGTCAGAACCTGCTGAATACCACCTCTGTGGCAGATATTTCATTACCCAACTAGGTAACATTATGGATGTTGTAGACCAAGGTCTCATGGCCTGCAGCCTCACTCATTAGATGAAGTATAGTGCAGGTAGTCCTCGACTTACCACAGTTTGTTTAGTGACCACTCAAAGTTACAACAGCGCTGAAAAAAAGTAACTTATGATCTGTTTTCCCACTTACGACCATTGCAGTCATCCCCAGGGTCACATGACCAAAACTCAGATACTTGGCATGGCAAACTGGCATAGATTTATGATGGTTACAGGGTCTCAGGGTCATATGATCCCCTTTTGTGACCTTTTGACAAGCATATTCAAAGCCAGATTCGCTTAACAGCCATGTTACTAACTTAAGAACAGCAAGGATTCACTTAACAAGAAAGGTCATAAAATGGGGAGAAGCTCACTTAACAACTGTCTCACAGGAAGAGGTTTTCCCATGTGGTTGAAAAACTTGACCAAGAGAGCGGACAGTTTTACCATCTGTTGTACCAGCTCCTTCAGCAACAGAAAATTTGAGCTCAGTTGTGGTCACAAGTCCGGGACTACTGTATCCTCAACTACAATAATCATTATGGCCTGAGTTGTCAGGATGAATTGAAAACGAAATGCAAAAGATAAAAGCAGGAATATCACTATTTGCATATTGTAGTCCTTGGGTGTGCCCGTTTTCCTTCTTTGTCATTGGCCCGGCACGTAAATGAATTGACCAAAGGAAATTGGTTTGCAACTTCAGCTTAAATGCCCCTTGATTTTAGAAGGAGTTGGTACAAGAGGTGGTAAAAATTGTCCACTCCATTGGTCAGGTTTTTGAACCGCATGGGCAAACCACTTCCTTCAACCGTAGCTCAGCTGAAACAACCTTGATTGAAAATGCAACTTCTTAGATGACTAGGAACTTATGCCTGTTTTCAATTTCAGCTCTTTGCAGGGTGGGTGGGAGGATGAAAAAGACGTAGAGTTGGCAAGATACCATCAAACTGCCTTCTGCTGTGGACTTCCAGAAGAAAGATCTACAGACGCTGAATTTGTTAGCTTTCAACTTGATCTGAAGTTCAACTCAAGAAGACATGTCTGGCTTATCTCTTGAGTTTGGGTTCCTTCTCTTATGCAGAATTTTCCAATATAGTGAAGGGGTTAAAAACGGTAAGTGAATTTGTCTTCCGTTGCAATTCTCATCTGGAAATATGTAAGGGAAAGCAAAATATTCTAGCAATTCCCATGGATGGATTTGTTTCTGAACATTCCTATGAATGGAATCAAAATTCTCAACCAAATAATTTAAGTTTTTTTTCTCTCCAGATGATTTCGTCATAGTTGGCAGTATGGGAGAATGGTTTTATGTCTCACGGGAAGGCAAATCAAGGGACAGCTTAATATTATCCATCTACAAATATTGCTTCTACAAAACAGTGATCCTGGAATCATATATAATAATAATAATAATAATAATAATAATAATAATAATAATAATAATAATAATAATAATAATAATAATAATAATAGTTGTTGTTGTTGTTGTTGTTGTTATTATTATTATTATTATTATTATTATTATTATTGCCTTTATTGTCATTGTACACATATTCAGTGATATTTTGTTATCTAATGTTTTGTTGTCTAATTGTCACTGAGGACGTTTTTAGTTGATAGAAAGATTATTCATAAGTTTGTCCGATTCTTGGTAGAGAATCTACTGCTGAACTACCATTTCCAGCAGGATCAACCAGTTTGTCTCCTGGTGAGGGGTGCTGGGAATTGTAGTTCACAAATAACTGGTAGATCAGATTTAGCCCATTCCTGAAAATGAGAAAGGGAAAGAAATGTGAGGTAAAGTTAGCCTTAAACTTTGGTGACTGTACTCCCCATGTAAAAAAAAATGTTGAGACTCTAGAAAGAGTGCAGAGAAGAGCAATAAAGAGGATTAGGGGACTGGAAGCTAAAACACATGAAGAACGGTTGCTGGAATTGCATTATGTCTTGTTTAACGAAGAGAAGGACTAGGGGAGACATAATAGCAGTCTTCCAATATCTAAGGGGCTGCCACAAAGAAGAGGGGGTAGTCAACCTACATTTTCAAGGCACCCAAAGGTAGGAGAAGAAGCAATGGATGGAAACTAACTAGGAGAGAAGCAACTTAGAACTAAGGAAATTTTTTCTGACAGTTAAGAACAATTAATTAGTGGAATGGCTTGCCTTCAGTAGTTGTGGGTGCTCCATCACTGAAGGTTTTAAAGAAACAAGTTGGACAACCATTTGTCTAAAATGCTATAGAGTCTTCTGACTGAGCTAGGGTTAGACTAGAAGACCTCAAAGGTCCCTTCCAACTCTGTTATTCTGTTCTGTTCTATCCAGGAACCTTTTCTCGTCAATATTAGGGAGTATATGCACTGCAATTTTCTGACTCCTAGATGCTTTTTCTTTTTTAAAAAAACAACAACAATCCTATCCTTTCCAACCAACAGCCTTGGGAGTTTCTGATGGATTTTCATCCACAATTTCATGTATTTTGGCAGAACAAGGAGAAATGGGGAACCCAAGCGACCCTCTCAGTTGCAGAAGGAGGAAACCCACATCTGATTAATGGCAAGCCTCTAGCAGCCACCTCCAGATAAGAAAAGTAGATTTCCAGTGTTTTATTAACCAAAAACATTGCAAAGGAAAAGAGAATTAAATTGCAAAAATGAAAGACAAGAACTTACCTAATTTTGTTTCTACCTGGAAATTTCTTCCAGGTCTTTTTTTTGTTTAGCCTTTCTCCTTTCTTTCTTCTTTCCTTTTCACTTTTCTGATTTTCTTTTCTTCTCTCGTAACAAACTTTAATTTAAAAAGAAATCACAAAGAATTAAAAGAAAGGTGGATTCTTGACTTCATTAAGAAGTTCAGGAAATCTACAAGACTGGTGATGGGAGTCTCACAAGGCATGCTTTTTCCCTCCCATTTTTGTTCACAGTGATGACTTTGGGTGAAAGGGAAGGGGCTGAAAGTAAGACCCTAGCTGACATGACTGAAAGTAAAAATGTGGTTTGATCAAGCAGTTACTTCAAAGAACTGTTTGAAATCTTGAGAGAAATGCGGCTGTCTTTGATGGAAAGTGAGAATTGGTTACGCACACGGCTGGGTTTCACTTGAAGATATTTTTTTTTCACTTTATCATCTTTGACTATGTTTTTTTTCAGTAACAGCCAGCCAGCAGAAATCATTTTATATATATATTATATATTTTTCCCCAAATATTTTTATTGTACTTTTCCTTTATTATACATCGCATATTAATACTTGTTATTGTACATATTTTTTGCTTTTGTATAGGATTTCATTATTCATAGTAGCAGTATAGCGTCTGGGTGCAAACTCTACATTCTTAATTACATACCGATAATAAATCTTATATATACAATAGTTGTAGTCAATTAACTGCGTATAATCCTAATGTTTACTTATCTTAGTTATTCTCTCTTCATTAGGCCAGGGATGGGATTCAAATTTCTTAGCAACCAGTTCTGTGGGCGTGGCCTAATTTGCGGGTGTGGCTTGGTGGTCATGTGACTGGGTGGGCATGGCTTGCTGACTGGGAATGGCTAGGTGGTCATGTGACTGATTGGGTGTGGCTGAGTGGTCATGTGACTGGCAAACCAAATATAAGTGGTCAGTCGCTTAGCAAGTATTCTAATTTACGACTGACCTCCCCAGAGCTACTTGACCTGTTTTTGGTGCTTTGACAGCCATACATACACACACACACACACACACACTTATGACCAGTTACAATATCCCACACAGTCTTGTGACTGAGGTTTTCTATGTCTTTTGCCAGTTTCCAACAATTCCTTCTGGTTTCCAGTGAAAAATGCCCATTGGAGAAAATGGACTTGTTTAACAACCAGTGTTTGCTTAATGACTACAAGGTTCACTTAATGACAATGGTGTTTGCCTAACCCAGGGGTCTGCAACCTTAAACACTCAAAGAGTTTCTTTTAAACAGGTATCTCTGTCTTTCTTTCTCCCTCTCTCTTTCTCATCTTTCTCTCATCTCTTTCTTCCTCATCTCTTTTCTCCCACTCTCTGTTTCTCATTTCACTTTCTCTCAACTATAACTGCTAAGATTGGAAGCTGTTTTTCATAATCCTGTTTTTTGCAGTTTTTTTCACACACATTTGTGTATATGTATCCAATACTCTCCGCTATGTATTCAAAATGGGCAATGATTGTGTGTGTGTGTGTGTGTGTAGCATATGTATATGTGTGTTATGTATGTGTATGGATATGTATATATATTTCACTTTTAATGTGTGCCAGTGTACTTACAGTAAAAAAAATGACAATAAAAGTTATCTTATCCCATCTTCCTTCTTTCCTTCACAATCCCATTCCTCAAGTTTCATGTCATGCAAGGCACCAAAAATCATTCTTCCTATTTTGGTCAATTTCCATTTTGTCTTGATGAGAGAAAACTTGGCAATGGAGAAGAGAACCCTGGAGCAATTTTGGGAGGGAGGAAGGATGGGTGATGTCCTTGCCTTGCTTTCATTTCATGTTGGTACTTTGGCACTCAACTGCTTAGAAACTCATGCAATTTGACACTCAACACATTTTTCTTGGAAAATTTTGTCCCAGTACTCATAATTTGTTTGGTACTCAATGCACAAGGTAGAACTTCTTGGTGTTGGCTGCCTTGTGATTTACTACATCATGCCTTATGTGAAAAATTAGTGTGGTATTCATTGCTTTTAGTACTTATTGTTCCTCCTGGAACCAATTAATGATGGGTACCAAGTGTGAATGACCATCTTTTACAGTTCGGGTCGACCTTGATGTGCAATCATTTGTTAAATGACTCTTCAAAATCACAACGGCATTGAAAAAAGTGACTTATTACTGTCTTTTACACTTGTGACTGTTGCAGGATCCCCACGATCACAGGATCAAAATTTGGCAAAAATGTGGCAACTGGCATGTATTTATGACAGTTGCAGTGTCCTGGGGTCATGTGTTCCTCTTTTGTGATTTTTCGGTCAAGCAGTCAGTGGGGAAGCTGGATTCAGTTCACAACTGTTACTGGCTTCATAACTTCATAGAATCACTTAACAACTGTGCAAGGAAGGTCATAAAATGAGGCAAGACTAATTTAACATCTGTCTTGCTTAGCCATAGAAATTTTGGTCTCAGCGGTGGTTGTAAGTCGAGGATTATATCTTGCTGTATTGATGTGTAACCTTCCTTCCTTCCTTCTGTAATGCCATTAAATCCTAAGAATAGAATAGAATAGGAATCTTTTATTGGCCAAGTGTGATTGGACACAGAAGGAATTTGTCTTTGGTACAAATGCTCTCAGTGTACATAAAAGCTATAGATGATAAATCATGATCATCATCATAAATACATTCATCATAAATCATAAGATACAACACTTAGTGAATATCATAGGGTACTAAATAAGCAATCAACATAAAGCGTACCAGCAAACTAAATAAAAATATATAAATTGTAATGATACAAGCAACAAAGTTATGGTCATAGGTAGAAATAGAGATAAGTAATAGGAAAGATGAGAAGAAGAATAAAATAATAAGGCAGAGGCCCCCAACATTTTTAACAACAGGGACCAGTTTTGTAGAAGACGTTTTTCCCGTGGACTCGGGTGTGGAAGGAGAAACACGCAGCCTAAATCTCTCACATGCACCTGTCACTCACCTCCAGCTGTTGGGCCCAATTCCTAACAGGCCACCTCCCGGGACCAATCCACGGCCTGAGAGGTGGGGACCCCTGTCCTAAGGAATGATATGAAGGAGCTTCTGCTTCCTTGGGTCTTTTCCATCCGGGAAGAAGGGGGGAAGAATGCAACTGATCCCATCCAACTGGGGTTGAAAGGCCGACATGCAGGGAGGTTGGGCTGCTGGGGGTTTCCAGGGGTTCGGGAGAGCCCCTAACTAAGGTTCGGCACAGTTTGGAGAACTACCAAATCCCACTCCTGGCTGGCCCTGTCCACCCTGCTCCTCCCCTCCCAGGAGTCTCCACACGGCCCGTTTTGGATGCAGGTAAGTGGAGGATGCGCACGGAGGCTCCAAGAGGGTGAAAAAAGGGTCTTCTGGAAGTTCGAGAAGGCCGGAAATGGGCCTGTTTCCAGCTTCCAGAGAGCCTCCAGAGCCTGAGGAGGCCATTTCCACCCTCCTGGAGGCTCGAGGACAGCTTCCAGAGTCCGGGGAGAGCAAAACTGCCCCCCTGCCATGATGTATGAAGCCGACTAGGCCACGCCCACCCAGCCACCGTGAGAGAACCCTTTGCTAAAATTTTTTGAAGCCCACCCCTGCTGACAGGATCAAACAGCACCATGTTTATAGTTTCTCTTTCTTTACAGAAGAATGCCCTGAACCCAATACAACTAAATTTGGAGAGTATTACACCCATCACTACGTTGTGGGTACTTGGGTTCGATATTATTGTGATGAAGGCTTCATAAGAGAATCAGGAAAAAGCAACATTATCAGATGCGGGACGGTCTCTGGAGTCACTCAGTGGACGTACAAAGACCAACCAGGTTGCATAGGTAAGAGGTGGGGTTGTTGAGAAGCCTTTTGGGAGCCTGGGGAATAGAGTTAGTCCTCAACCTATGGCCACAAATGAACTTCAATTTTCCATTGCTAAGCAATGGCAATCGCGTAAGAAATTGTTACGTGAGTTTTGCCCCGTTTCCCGACCTTTCTTGCCCAAGTTAAGTGAATTAAAAGCAGTTGTTAAATGAATGGTGCAACTGTGGGAAGAAATATCCATCTGGTTCAGTTCCCAGCGGGGAGAAAGACACTGGAAACATGGAGGCTTATTGGAAAGACGGTTTAATGGTGAAGCAGAACCACATGGGTTTGTGGTTCTGGGCAGCTGACAAAATGGAGTTGAGAGTGGGTGGCTTTTATACAGGGGTGGGATGCAAATATTTTTATTACCAGTTCTGTGAGCATGGCTAGGTGGGAGTGGCTAGGTGGGAGTGGCTAGGAGGGAGTGGCTAGGTGGGTGTGGTCATGTGACTGGTTGGGCATGGCTCCCCCCCGCATGCCCCCTTTTGCCTCCTGGGCTAAGCAATAAAACAGCAAGGGGGATCCTGGCACAGATGATGATCAGAACAGCTGATCGTCAGGGGAAAAAAAAGAAATATTGGTTCAACCAGTAGCTGTTTTTTTACTACCAGTTCAGCCAAATGGTAACATTTTTTACTACCAGTTCACCTGAACCGGGCCGAACCAGTAGAATCCTACCACTGCTTTATACCGTCTCTTGGGCTTTGCACTTGAGCTTCCTGTTCCTGTGCAAGAACATGTATTGGTTGTTGTCAGACTCCCATAGGGCCATGTCAAGGTTATATCAGGGTCATAGCTGGCTCTATAGGCAAAGTACAAATCTTAGGTGTTTGTCTGAGCTAAGCTTGGTTGAAGTTTCCGAAGGTGATGCAATGAAGGGGCTTGTGTCCTGAAAGGGTTTGGGGCAATTCCTATTGTGACTTAATGGCTTTTCCCTTTGTTGGATCTTGAGTGTGGCTGCTTCTAATCCTACCATTCTGACTTTCTTTCAAAATATCCTGTCTTGAATACATTGCCAAATCTGTAAAAACTGGCCTCGGTATCTGCTGAGGCTATTAAGAAACACTTGGAGGCTGCTTTCTGTCCCCAAGAGCATGTTTTCCATTTCCCCTTTAGGAAAATATGATAATCTGCCTTTTTTAAAAAAATATTCCTCAAAATATTTCATTCTTCTAGGAGGGTGGGTCTGACTTTCTACACAACATTAAACTAGTGGTGGGATTCAATTTTTTTTACTACTGGTTCTGTGGGCGTGGCTTGGTAGGCATGGCGTGGCTTGGTGGGCGTGGTGTGGCGTGGTGTGGCGTGGTGGGCGTGGCTTGATAGGCATGGCAGGGGAAGGATCCTTCAAAATCCCCATTCCCTCCCCACCCACTAACCTGCTTTCCAGCTCTGTTCTCCTGGGCAGGGCCACCAAAGAAGACCCAAAGATCAACTGGGACTCAATGGGAGGCAGAGAATAGATGGGGACTGGGCCAGTCAGAGGTGGGATTTGCTGGTTCTCTGGACAACTCCAAATTTCTGCTACCAGTTCTCCAGAACTGATCAGAACCTGCTGAGTACCATCTCTGCATTCAGCTCTAATTCATCAAGCAGCATCCATCTTGCATTATTTCTCAACTTGCATGCACCAAACGATGGTTCTGAAAAAGATCTAAGCAAAAAAAAAAAAAAAAAGTGGCTATTCTGATAAGAATATCTGCCAAACGGTAGCTTTCATCTGGCTCCCCTTCTGATGAATTCTCAAAAGTTTGGGGCAGCTTGGCAAAGGAGATGCAATACACCAACATGTGGGTAATGCTTATGTAGACCAAGGTGGGTTTTCGCACCATTTTCTTCCGGTCCCCAGACTTGTTTCAGTGAGACCTTTCCTGTTCTTTATCAGAAAATCGTGAAGCTGATATCATTGCTATAAGAAGAACCTTGTGGTTAACTTATACTGTATCCAGGAAGCGTGTGTCTGCTTTTGCAGGGAGCTCTGGCTACTTCAACTGCACCGTTTCTGTTGAACATTTTTTAGTTTGTTTGTGTATCGATACTGTAAGAGACAAAAATACAAAAGGGAATAGTAGGAAAGATAGGGGAGGGAAAAGAGAGTCCCAGCTGATCGGCTGGGTCTTCTTTGGTTGCCCTGCACAGGAGAACGGAGCTGGAAAGCAGGTTAGTGAGGTGGGGGAAGGAATGGGGGGTTTGCAGCATCCTTCCCCTGCCACACCCACCAAACCACACCACCAGGGGTGGTATTCAGTAGGTCCTGACCAGTTCTGGAGAACCAGTAGTGGGAATTTTGAGTAGTTTGCAGAAGTGGCAAATCCCACCTCTGACTGGAGATTTTGCAGTATCCTTCCCCTGCCACGCTCACCAAGCCACGCCCACAGAACTGCCTGTCCCCTGTGCCTTAATTATAATCTGATGCTCAAAAGGATATTGCAGGAAAACCCAAACTTATTAAAGTCTTTAAAGACTTGGGACGTGCAGTTTGATCTTCCCTCTCTATGGATAAAAGTGTTTGGCAAGAGCTTTTGTAAGACTAAGAAGATGGAACAAACAAGGGAGTGAAGATTCTGGCAGCCAGAAGGATACCAGGCTCTGCTGTAGAAGCAAGGACACCTTCAAGGAGTCAAAAAAGTCAAGATGGCCACCCCACTCACGTGATCAGAGCCGCAGTCATGTTTTGCAATGCATGTAGATAAGAGGGTGGGGCTTTGATCATGTAGTTGGGACGTGAGGAGCACATGGCATGGCATTTGAGGGGTCCTTGGTGCTCTCTGAGCTGGCTTGTTTCCTTGCAGATGTTTCATTATGCTAACTTATAATCATCAGTGCTTCATTACCTAGTAGTAGTTATGGTTGGCAAAATTAAGTAGAAATAAAATACAAAAGATAAGGGCAGGGATCCTTGGTGCTCTCTGAGAAACACTGTTTTCTTGCAGAAGTTTCTTTGCCCAAACTGAGTAGCACTGATAATATTACCTTGTTGGGTCATGAAACGTCTGCAAGAAATCAAGCCAGCTCAAAGAGCACCAAGGACCTCTCATTTCAACTCTGACCTACGAATATTCTCTTTTATTGGAACCTGTGGATTTTGTAATATTGCTAATCAACATTACAGTTCCTTTGTACTTTAATTTGGCTTATTTTTCCTCTTTTTTAAAATGGTGAGAAGGGTTTATCAAACCATTACAGACTGGAACGTGGGAAGACTTTTTATCCTCTGGCTGTACGAATTGATTGATAGCTTGTCTAGATAATGCCTCCTGATAAGAGAGAGTTTGCTTACCTAAATTGCATCTGGTTTGTCTTGTGACCTCTCAACAACCTTTTTTGCTTATTAACCTCCTAAAATGTGCAGCCCCTTTCTGTCGCCCCACTTCAATTTAATGAACATGTGTGGTATTATGGGGTGCAAATATGTGACATGTTTGACTACAGGTAACAGATTGCCTATGCAAAGCGGAAGTTACTTTTGCTGCGTCCAATCACCTTTTCTCTTTCATTTCCTTTGAAGTCTGAACTATAAAAGGGAATGTGGGATGGGTCTTGAGGTTTTCCCTTTTCGTAAGGTGATCCTACTTTATCAGAGTACTCTAATTAATTACTTTTAAATTTAACAGATTGACCGAGTTGGAAAGGACCTTGTAGGTCATCTAGTCCAACCCCCTGCCCAAGCAGGGGACCCTACACCATTTCCGACAGGTGACAATCCAGCCTCTTCTTGAAAGCTTCCAGTGATGAAGCTCCCACAAATGAAGACACAAATGATCTTCCGACTCAGTTGCTTCTTAGAAAAAGTAAACCAAGGAAGAATCTAGAGCCAGATTTAATTATCAGACGGCCATCTTGATTTATTTCTTTTTACTTCCTTCCTGCCTGCAGACCTCTCTCCCATCCCCTTCCAACTTCATCCAAACTCAGAAACTACAATCTAGGGAATCTGGCTGTAGCTCTCTAGCATTTTTGTTTTCCTTACTAGAATTTCTGCAAAATTGACCCTAAGTTGGTTGAATTTCTTTCAGGATTGTCTCCTACCCAAAAATGGGAGAATAGTTCCATTGGGCCCCAAATCAGCAACAGCACCCCAGCAGCCATAGAAGGTAACTCCTGAATCTCACTGTATGATCCAATGAATGGTCCAATGAATTGTTGGAAACACAGCAATTCTCAGAGCATGTTGCATGAATTAGACCATTGCACTGGGCTGTATTGTGATTGATGGATAGTGAATACAACAAGAATGTTTTGTTAAGTGTGAATGAGTGTGTTATGTGAAGCCACAACAATTTGGATGGATTCCACCCAGTCCTACAAATTCAACCAGCATATGCTTCCTCTGCCATTGTCCCTATTAAAATGTTCCCTGCCCGTATATCAGCCTGTTGATTATCCAGTAAGTAAATGAATTTATCCTTCTCTGACTGTCATGTTTAGTCCAGCAGTGGGATCCTACCTGTTCCACTATTGGTTTGGTGACCGTGTGCAAATGAGCACACATCATACTTGCGCATGCAGCTTTACCCATACCAGCTGAGGCCTGCAGCACCAATCAGCTGAGTGCAGAGGTGGGTGGGAGGCTTTTTTTTACTACCAGTTCAGCCAAACTGGTCCAAACTGGTAACATACCACCACTGGTTTAGTCACTGGCTGATGAATTTAGGGTTGTCCATGTTTGAGGAGGAGGTCTTCTCATTTTCTCTTTGTCTCCCCTAGGATTCTGTGGAATTCCTGCCCTGTTGAAGCACGCCACTGCTAAGGTGATAAAGTATAAAGTGGGACAAAAACTAACATTTAAATCCTTGAATGAATCTCAAGCATGGTCTCCTATCACTGGTATTATTGCCTGTGAGAACTCTTGTGGAATCGCGGTTTGGTCCAGCTTAAATCCACAATGCACCGATGACATCCCCTTGATTTCGGGGAAGCAGTATTTCAATCCAGGTAAGAGGGCCATGCAAGACATTTCCTGTGTCCTTTAGTCCTGAAGTTTGAAAAAGATAGTTTGCAGGCAGTGTGGGACTGGGAAGCAACAACATCTGTGGCACAGTTGGCATTGAGTCGGTAGCATTGATTACTTAGGGTATCAACTTCATTTGCAGCTTCATATGAAGGCTTCTGCTTGATAAAGTAGCTTGTCATGGAAGGTACCACCAGACCATAAGACCACACCTAGAGTACTGTATCTAGTTTTGTTCACCACATTACAAAAAAGATATTGAGATTCTAGAAAAAGTACAGAGACACTAGACCATATTTAACAAAATGAAACTCAATGTAGAGAAAAGGAAAGTCCCACACTTAGGCAAGAAAAACCAAAAGGACACACATAGACCGGGTGAAACCAGGCTCAATAGCAGTAACTGGGAGAGGGATCTTGGAGTCTTAGTGGACAACCAGCTAAATAGGGGCCAACAGTATGCGGCAACAGCCAAAAAAGCGAATGCAATCCTAAGTTGCATTAATAGAGGGATACAATCGAGATCAAGGGAGGTACTAAGACCACTCTGTAAAGCCTTAGTAAGACTACACCTAGAATCCTGCCTCCAGTTTTGGTCACCACATTGTAAAAAAGATGTTGAGACTCTAGAAATAGTACAGAGAAGAGCAACCAGGATGATGAGGGGACTGGAGACTAAAACATATGAAGAATGGTTGCAGGAACTGGGCATGGCTAGTCTAGTAAAGAGAAGGACCAGGGGAGACAGGAAAGCAGTCTTCCAATATTTGAGGGGCTGCCACAGAGAGGAAGGGGTCAAGCTATTTCCCAAAGCACCCGAAGGCCAGACAAGAAATAATGGATGGAAACTGTACAAGGAGAGATTTAACCTGGAAATAAGGAGAAAGTTTCTGACAGTGAGAACAATCAACCAATGGAACAGAAGTTGCCCTCGGAAATTGTGGGAGCGCCATCACTTGAGACTTTCAAGAAGAGATTAGACTGCCATTTGTCAGAAATGGTGTAAGGTCTCCTGCTTGTGTGGGGGGTTGGACTAGATGACCTGCAAGGTCCCTGTGTTGGAGAAACACAGTATCTTTCTCTCTGTCTATCATCTATCTATCATCTGTCTATCTATCTTCTATTTCTATCATTTTATCTCTCTATATCTATCTATCTATCTATCTATCTATCTATCTATCTATCTATCTATCTATCTATCTATCTATTATTGTTATAAATAACTCAACGTGGTGAAAATACTTAACATTCCTTCCACCTCCAATTTTCCCCAAAATAACTACCCTGAGGGTTGGGCTGAGAGAGAGGGGCTACTTCAAAGCCACCCAGATGGCTTTCATTCCGAAGGCAGGACTAGAACTCACAATCTCCTGGTGATTGGTCCAAAGTTATTCCAATGGCTTTTGTAACTAAGGTGAGACTAGAACTCACATCTCCTGGTTTCTAGCCTTGTGTCTTCATCACTAGACCATGTTTACCCCATATAGTGATATTAAGGAAGTGGGATATGACAGTTTCGTTTAGTTACCATAAAATGTATGGCTTTCTTTTTTCCCCCTCCTTTCTTAGCTGCCTTATTCATTATGGCTGCAGGGACTCTGGTCTTCATTTTATAAAGTGGCTTCCTTGCCAGAAGAAAGGCTCCAGGTAACTTTCAGTGGCATATGAGACGTAAAAAAAAAACCATCTACATCTTTTCACAAATTTCCCCTAACACTCCTAACAGGGGGAAGGTCCCTGGGAGTTCACTTTTCTTTGGCATGAACTCATGGAAATGCTTAATTCTGAGCTTGTCGATCAGAAAGATCGGCAGTGTTGTGTATGCATAAAGATTAATAAAGTGTGAGCTTGGAGTAAGTGCAGGGTTCTGGCCCTGCACTTCTGATTGGCTGTTTAGCGGCCGGACCGGATTGGCCCGTTCCGGGTAATCCGATTGGCCCTTAACAGAGAGTTCCTATTGGTTACAAGAGCTAGCGCTCCTAGCTCGTTATTGGTTAAAAGTTACAGGGTTTGCCTATATAAGGCGGGTTTAACTGCTATTGAATTGAGGAAGTCACAATGTAAATAAAGAGCTGAAGTTCACTGTTCAGAGGCTTGTCTCCATTCTTTCTCGCCCATGCTCAAAACTTAACAGGCAGTTTGGTGGTTTGAATCCCTAGCACTGCGTAACGGAGTGAGCTCCGGTTCCTTGTCCCAGCTTCTGCTGACCTAGCAGTTCAAAAGCACATAAAATATGCAAGACCACCTTTGGTGGCAAGACAACAGCATTCTGTGTGCCTTTGGCGTTTAGTTATGCCGGCCACATGACCACGGAGACACAGAGATGAGCACTGCCCCCTAGTCAGGAATGACCAGCACATATGTGCAAAGGGAACCTTTACCTTTTCCATGGAAATGCTTAGAAGCATTTTGGGTGATTAGAGTTCCATTTGGTATAAGTGTACAAACACTTGAACACAAAGATTAAGACAGTGCAGAGCTTCAGATTCCAGAAGGAGCGTGTGGGATCCAAGTTTTATGCTTTGCAAGCCATCATGGTGATTCCCTTTCCAGCACGTGGGAGCCTCTTTGGCAGGTCAAAGCACTGCACAAACAGAAGCTAAAAGATATTGGACTAAAATTCACACATGGTTGGAAAAAAAATTGACAAAAACACATAATTTTAAACCAGAGATATTTTTATTGGGAATTTTACTGGAAATATACAGTAGGGAATTGAAATATTTGATTGTAAATGTATGAATAGGGACTCGAATTGTATTTGCTAAATTTTGGAAAAATGAGAAAATTCCAATGCAGAAGGAAGTTATCAAGAAAATAATGGAATGTGCTGAAATGAGTAAATTGACATTTGAAATTAGAGGACAAGAAGATAAACAAATTTATAAGGTATGGGATTTATTTTATCAATGGTTAGACAAAAATATACGGAAATGAAATATGTTAGAGAATTTTACAATAGAAGGATAATAGAATTATACAGAATATAATATAAAGATGTATTTTTTTTAAAAAAAAAAGTTTTATTGTTTTTTTAAATATAAAGATGTATTATTATTATTGGAGGGATTTAGGATGATATAATGGATTTTCATGATATAAATTAATTTAAAATTTTGAATATCTCGTATAAAATGAGGGCATAATAGTTGAATCAAATAAATGATGAATAATGATAATAATGTATACATACATATTAGATTGATAATATGAGAATTTATACAAACAACTGTAAGCGAGGACTATGGAGAGGATGCACAAATAATTTGTAACCAACCGACACACTGTATGTATGTAACTGGAAGGTGGTTTTATGTTTTATGCCTTGTTTGTGTATGTTTGTCTAAAAATAAAAAAAATTCTTTAAAAAAATCGCAATCAATGATAACTTAGAACGATTAATCAGTGGGACAACTTGCCTCCAGAAGTTGCGGGTGTTTTCCCCAATGGGTGTTTTTTTTCTTCTTGTAACTAGAAATAGATCCTGGAAACTGTGATCATGCAATTACAAGGGGACAATCACTGTAACTTCGAAAATGGGTCATAAGTAGTTTTGGGGAGGTCTGTTGTCACTTTGAATAGTCATTAAGAGACAGTCGTAAGTTGAGCACTACCTACTAGTACTTTAAAACTATCACCCTGAAGGCAGGCAATTTTAAATCCTGTATTTTTTTTTACATTGCTGCAGGCACAAGGAAGCACCCCAGGAAAATACTTATCCAGTATAATTCTGTAATTCAGTTCTATAGAAGGAGAACAGGAAGAGAAATGGAACAACCAGAGCATTGGTGTCATATGACCTGATATGATTGAGATGACAACACATGCTTAACTGATACTTGTTAACCCACTTTCTCAGTTTACGCAATACATTAAGCCAGACGTTAATGAAACAGGCTGAATTTGGCTAACAAACCACAAAAACCCCAACCAAGTTTAAAGCTAATTAGGCTTAGCTTGTTCTAAGAATGAAGCCACCTGAATTTTAACTGAGCTGTTTGAGTGTGCTATAGAAACCCTGCCAATGGGTTTCCAAATCTTTCCTGAAAACCATGTTTGCTATCCACCATTGGAAGTAAACCAGCTTTGCAGAACCTTTTCAGGAATGGCCCCCAGTCATCTCACTTCCTATAGAGGATCTCTTGCTTGCTTTCCAGCTGGCTCTGGGACATCAGAAGGACTTCTCCATATGAGTTTCCAGTGCCTCATGTTCTTCATCAACCTCTTTCGATATTTTCCTTCCTTTTTTTAATTATGACTTTTTTTAATTATGAAGAGAGTCAAGGCGGCACCTCCCTAGCAATTCTCAGAATATATCATTATTAATATAAATAGTTGCTTTAGTTTGGTAACTATAGTTTAGTTTAATTTAGCTTTACTTTGGATTGCTGTCTGTTGGTGAGGAATAATGAAAGAAACTACTTTGAAATAATTCCACGTGTCTTTCCTGGTTCTTCATGTCAAATATTAACTTTACATTAAAATGGCATAGTTACAGTTACAGTTCTGAGTCATCTTAATAAATAAAAAGTTCCTTTCCTAACTGACAAACATAGTAGAAAATTCTTCATTCCGAGTCTGAGGACTCAAACATATCTTCTCTGCTTTCTAAAACAGTCTTCTTAACAGAAGATGTGCTAACTAAGCCCCCAATATGACTCTTTATCTCTGACTGTCACCAGCTTGTCACATAAACTTCATGTATTTATTAGCTGTGGGTGGAATAAAGATAATATTGTGAAGAAGATACAGGGGGGAAAAACATTGCCAGGGCACGTTTGACTTATGGTTAATTCAAACCAGAGTTGCAAAACTGGAGACAATCATTTGATGGCAGCAAAGAGGTTGATTTTTCCATGTTTCTTCACTGCCACTCAAATATTTCCAGCCCAACTCTGGAATCCTAAAAGCTTCCAAATTTGTCAATATGGTTACAGAAATGGCACTTCACTGCAAACCCAAGACAATTTGCGATATATCTTTGATACCACAGCATGCTTTAGTTTGCAAAATGTATCATTTTGGGTGATTATATTTACTGCATCCCTCTGAAGTGCAAACTCCACTTTTCTAAACAGAATCCATTTTTACTGCCTTATAATCATGTGTACAGTTTTTGAATATACCTTACTAACTGCTTTGCAAATACTGATGGAAAGATAGATCATAATATATCAATGGATGGATGCAGAGGTGGTATTCAGTAGGTTCTGACCGGATCTGGAGAACTGGTAGCAGAAATTTTGAGTAGTTCAGAGAACTGGCAAATGCCACCTCTGACTGGTCCTGCCCCCATCTATTCTCTGCCTCCTGAGTCCCAGCTGAACAACTGGGTCTTCTTTTGTTGCCCTGCACAGGAGAACGGAGCTGGAAAGCAGGTTAGTGGAGTCTGGAGGGAATAGGATTTTGCATAATCTTCCCCCAGGAGTGGGAAGAGAATGGAGATTTTACAGTATCCTTTCTCTGCCATGCTCACCAAGCCATGCCCACCAAGCCACACCAAGCCACGGCCACCAAGCTACACCAAGCCATGCCCACAGAACCGGTAGTAAAAGAATTTGAAACCCACCACTGGATGGATGGATGAGTTTTGCAGATGTCAAGTGTGGGAAATCAGGAAGTTCCAGCAGTTCAAATGAATATAAGAGTTTATGGCAAACTTAAACTCTCTACAAGAATCTGATCTACTAACAGTCAAAGCAAATTGGCGGTTGATAAGAGACAAAGCAATTCAAGGTGGTCTGGGCTTAAATCGCTTATGGGTGTAAAGAGACTTGAGACTGATGATGCATTTGACCCCTCCTTCAGGCTTAGCTTAGTCATCTCCTACTTCTAACCATTAAAGAGAAATAATTAGTGAAATGTATTTGCTGTCTCTGTATTCATTTAGAAAAATAGGATAGGATAGGATTGGATAGGGTAGGATAGGACAACAGAATAACAAAGTTGTTATCTTGGAGATATTCTAGTCCAGCCCTTTGGTCAAGCAGGAGACCTATACCATTTCAGATAAATGGTTGTCCAATCTCTTCTTAAAAGCCTCCAACAATGGAGCGCCCACGATTTCTGAAGGCAAGCTGTTCAACTGGTTAGTTGTCCTCACTGTTAGCAAGTTTCTCCTTAATTACTTCTCTCTTTGATTAGTATCTATTCGTTGCTTCTTGTCCTTCCCCCCAGTGCTTTGGAAAATAATTTGACACCCTCTTCTTTGTGGCAGCCCCTCAAATACTGGAATACTGCCGTCATGTCAGCCCTAATTCTTCTTTTCTCTAGACTAGCCAGACCCAAATCCTGAAACCATTCTGACTATGTTTTCCTCTCCAGGCCTTTGATCATCGTAGTTGCTCGTCTCTGAAACTTTTTCCAAAGTCTCAACATCTTTTTTGTAGCATGGTGATCAAAATTGGTTGCAGTATTAAATTAACATAGGCTCAGAGGGTTGGGAATATTTATGATTGACTGAGGGACAGGAGGCTCTATATTGTCCTAGAGGAATATAGTTCTCCCACTCTTCCACTATTAGTGGCTACTGAAGGATCCAGTGGTGATATGCTGCCGGTTCACACCGGTTCTAGTGATCCGGTAGCGCTAGTCAGCAGTTGGCCCCACCCATCCATCCTCGTCCCTTCTTCTCCTATATTGCCTTGGTTTGCAGCTCCGCTGATTTGCGTGGTGTAAAGTAAGTTTTCATGCTTAAAATTGCCCATTTTAGAATGCTCTCAATGTGCCCACAAAAACCGGTAGTAAAATATTTTGAATTCCATCACTGGAAGGATCCCTTCCATTTCCTGATTGTCTGATTCCCAAATATTTGACCATGAAAAGATGGGTAGGAGATCTTTGAGAGTTACAGCCAGAACTTTTCCATCTGTGGCCCTTTTCCTACCACAGGTTGGCAGCTAAAGGCAAGGAAGGACAAGCTTCATTGACAACCATTTTATTTTGATTCTCAATTCTGTTATATGTTGGAAAGTATTATTTCCACCAGTCCTTTCATATACAGTTAGCTCTTCAACTTATGACTGCAATAGAGCTGCCCATTACAGTTATAAGTTTTGAAATTGTGAAGTGGGTCATGCACCTGACCGTCCTGATTTTACAACCTTTTTATAGCAGTTATTAAGTGAACACCATCGTCATTAAACATTTATTAGGAGCTCACTTAGTGACTATAACAAGCAATTATTAAGTGGTTGTTGTAATTGTTATTATGGATAAAGTTTTCTTCAAAACTGGAAATACAGGTAATCCTCAACTTACAACCGTTCATTTTGTGACCATTCAAAGTTGCAACAGCAGTGAAGAAAATGACTTCTGGCTGTTGTGGCCTACCAGCGGCCAGCGGAGCTGGCGGCAGACTTGGACAATGAGGAGGTTGGGGAGGAACATGGTCCAGTCCTGGAGTCTGGGAAGGCTCTGACGAGGGCTCTGTGTTGGAGGCAGAGATGGAGCTAGGGCCATCTGGCAGTTATCAGCTGCCTTCAGAGTCTGAGATCAGTGGGGCAGAAGAACAGCTGGAGCCTGTTCCCAGTGTGCGTATGGGCAGAGCTGCCAGGAGAAGGGAACAGCTAAGGAACAAGGGTCAACTTGGGAGTAAAGCCACAGGTGGACGGTGAATGGCCCCTCCCATAGGGAATAAAAGAGGAGTGAAGGGGGAGTAAGGTTTTGCAGGAGACCATTCATTTGGGTGAAGATCTGTTCCTGAATTCTTGCTAATTATTGTCTGCCACAGTGTGGCATCTGAAAGATATTGGGCTGGCAACTCTCCAAGCCTGAAAAAGGTCTGCAATTGTGGAATCTCTTGAAAGACTGGGGCTTTGCTAGAGAGGAATTCACTGTAACATAAATAAAAAGGGTTTTGTTGGGACAAGGAGTCAGCTTCATGATTTTGGGAAGCCTAGGTCAGAACAATGGCCAACAGTGGCCAATTACAGCCATTACAGCATCTCCATGAGATCAAAATTCAGATGCTTGCCAACCAGTGTATATTTATGATGGTTGCACTGTCCTTCTGACAAGCAAAGCCAGTGGGGAAAGACTAATTCCTTTAATGACCAATTGACTCATGCCACAACGCAGTGATTCACTTTACAACTGTGGCAAAGAGAGGTCGTAAAATGGGGCAAAACTCACTTAACAGTTGTCTTGCTTAGCAGCGGAAATTTTGAGCTCAATTGCGATCAAGGACTACCTGCAAATTCCAGGTTTGGGCAAAAATGTTATAAATAGTGATCACGGGACTATGGGATACCTCAAACAGCCATAAATGCATGTTGGTTGCCAAGTGACTGAAATGTGGTCAAATGGTCACGGGGAGTTGGGCCCTGGTCTTCAGAACTTCAGAACCAGGTTGTAAGTATTTTTAGGAGGTCCATCATAACTTTAAACAGTTGCTAAGTGACTAGTCATAAGTCAAGAACTACCCTTATTTGTTGGGCAGCTATCTTTTTATGCAACACACACAATCTCCAGTGGATAAATTGCAGCCACACCATCAGTTCTGCCTGGGGTGGAGAAGTCTGCAAATGGAATTTGAGGAAGGAAGATCATCCCATCCATTCTTTTCAAAGGCGTCTCCTCCCTCTCATTCTCCCTCCCTGTTCTCTATTCTGTCTCTCTCTTACATTCTTTTGCTGCTGTTCTTCTTTTTCTGTCAGCAAACCTTTAAAGGAGGCTTGTGAGTTTAATTCGTTGGTACGGAGTTGCCACTTTCTGACTTCAATTTAATGCCAACAGAGCTCCTGGGAACTGCTGAGTAGCCAATTTTATCTGCACTGTATCTTCCAAGATCAAATCAGGATTTTTAATTGTGGGCATCTACATGGAAACGACTAACAAGAATGAGACATTTTAGCCTCAGTGAAATCTTGCACAAGTTTTTGCATTTTGCAAAGAAAGACTTACCCTTAAATTAAGTCCTAGCTTGCTCCCAATATAAGCCCTATCCCCAAATTAAGCCCTAATTAAGATCCCACCCACTCGAGTGGATGGATAGAAATGATGGAAGTGGAGCTGCCCTACTCCTTACTTCACACACCCCGACAGCTGCCTTGCCAGCCCATTTCTTCTGCAGCTGGCAAGGCTTTCTTGAAGGCCTCTGGAGCTGATTACAAAGCTCCAGATCGATCCAGAGTTCCGTTAACAGCTGCAGAGGCCTTCAGGAAAGACTTGCCAGCTGCAGAAGAAGTTCCTGAAGGCCCCTGACAGAAAAAAGGAGGCCGGGGGTGACACACGCAAGTGAGGTTAGTCAGTGGATGACATCCCCCCAAAATAAGACTTGGTGCCTTTTTGGGGGGGAGGCAAAAATATATATAAGACAAGGTTTTATTTTTAGGGAAACACAGTATATGAGTGGTTCTTGTTGGCCATGAACTGGATGAGAGCACACAAATTTATTCAAACCCAAAGAAACTCTGGGTCAGCTTGGGATAAAATTGTGAGTAGGAATTCAGTTTGCCTTGGATGGATTTATCACCTCAAGAGAGGGACAAATGAATTGCAGCAGGCCTTGTCTTGCTTTAGGTTTGAACCTTCTCAGCTTAGAAGTCGTCAAAGTGAGGTAAAATTAACTTGTTCCTCTCTTGAGTTGTCCCATGTTGAATTGTCCCATGGCAAGTTGGCCATAGGGAGTTGACTGTGGCAAGTCAGCTGTGGTGATGCCAGGACACGTCGGCTGGGCCGAGTCAGCTGCAATGAATTATCCCATTCCGAATGTGAGAGGATAGCAATAGTACTTAGACTTATATACTGCTTTATACTGCTTTACAGCCCTCTCTAAGCGGTTTACAGAGTCAGCATATTGCCCCCAACAATTTGGGTCCTCATTTTACCCACCTCGGAAGGATGGAAGGCTGAGTGAGCCTTGAGCCTGGTGGGATTTGAACTGCCAAATTGTAGGCAGCTGGCTGCAGAAGTAGTTTGCAGTCCTGCATTCTAACCACTGCGCCACAGAGGAAGCTCCAGAGGCAAGATTTACACAGTCCTTTGATCTCCTGGTGGTCTCCTATCCATGTTCTTGTTACCTCAGCCCTGCTTTGATTCTGATCTCACACAAATTCATTCAATGGACTGAGGCATTCTAGAACAATTACACATTTTATAAAATATTGTTTCCAAAATTTCTAAAAGCACACAGAAAGAAGAAAGCATTTAAAAGTTTATTCTTTACACAGTCATAGAGCAACTATAGACACTGGGGGAAGGGGGGAGATATAAAATAACATGATGGAATCCAGAATCCACTCAATTCAGAAAAGATCAAGAAGATATAAAATAACATGATAGAAATCAGAGGGCACAAGCCACTGAGAAAGATCAAGCAGTTATATTTTTAATATACACTATTTTTATTTAGACCAGCAAAGAGCTTAAAAATCATCATTTCAAATGTGTGGCATCATTAGAAAGAGTTCTTTGTGAAAAATACAGGAAATGCCAATTTGGGAACTGAATTTAACAGAATATTAGAGGTTATCATGAAAACATGAGGTTCTCTTTACTTTGAGCCTCATATTGCTAGCAAATAGTTTACAGGTCCCATTTCCCCATATTGGATCAGTGATTAAAATAAGGTTGGAGTGTTTGTGTGTGTGTGAGTGAGTGTGTGTTTCACATGAATTTAAAATCTTCAGTTCTTAAACATTGCAAGAAAAATGATTCCCCTAAGAAAGAGATTTGTTTTTTAAGGTAGCAATCAAATGGTGGAGCTGGATTCCTCTATCTGCAACAGCTAAATAGAAAAATTCATTTACATTATCAGACTCAGTTTTGAATAACAGATCTCCCCAATTCCAGCGTCCTCTGATGAGGATGATCTCGGCTTCTGGGCCTTCAAGAGTGCCGATACTGTATCATGGGATCCTCAGCCCAGGCAGGGTAGGATAAGGCCAACTTCTCAGAGACACTGTCCTCAATGGGCCAACCCCAGGTTATGAAGAAAGGACCAAGGTTTCTGTTGACTTCCTGAGAAAAGGTTTCTGCCCACAGGTTCATCTTGGATCGGTTGTCATTTGGGATGTTGCTCATCGTTTGGTATTTCGCTAAAATGTGGATGTAGGAAACCCAACCAAAGGCTTCCTGCAGCTAAAGAAAAATAGGGCAATTGTATAGATCTGCGATCCTCAGCTATTACATTATCTTACATTATATGACCTTACGTTGTCTCGATTAAAGGCCTCCAGTATAAAAACAGAAACATCAACATCTTTTTGAGAAAGATTTTCCCCACCACCACCCTACAATCCTACATTGAGGTAGTCCTCAACTTACGAACACAATTGTGCCCCAGATTCCTGTTGCTTAGCGAAATATTTCTTAAATGAGTTTTGCCTCATTTTATGACTTTGCCTGCCACAGTTCTTAAGTAAATCACTGCAGATGTTAAGTCAGTAACATGGTTGTTAAGTGAATCTGGCTTCCCCATTGACTTTGCTTCTCAGAAGGTCAGAAAAGAAGAACACATGATCCCAGGACACTGCAACTGTCATAAATATGAATCAGTTGTCCAGCATCCGAACGTTCATCAGGGGGATGCTAGAACTGTCGCAAGTGTGAAAAACAGTTATGTCACTTTTCTCAATGCCATTGTAACTTTGAACGGTTACTAAATGAACTGTTGTAAGTTGAGGACTATCCAATGACCTTCCACGAACAGCTTTCTTACCTGCAAATAGGGTTCCAGTGCAGTGAACACTTCAAAGTCCCTAAGATTAGCTCCATTTCTAATGTAGTTCTCAATCCTCTCCTTTCTTGCATGCGGTTGAAGGTCCGGATGGGCTATTTCTCGGGAGATTCTCAGCACGGTCTCATTGATGAAAACAGACCAGAGGTTGCAGGTGGCTTCTGTGGTATGGGGTGGGAAATTCCAGCCACTTTTCTGCTGGTTATGACCCAGTTCGTGGATTGGGCCCCAGGTTCCTTTGGCATAGAAAGCTTGCACATCTATGATCTCAGGTAGGGCACCTACATTACTCATGACTGGATAGCCAGAGTGCATCCAACCTAAGGCAAGAATTGGGATACAGTTACATAGATCCTACATTGCAGAAGGGAAAAATAATAAGATTGGGTGGGCAAACTTTAGCCCAGAATTGATTTGGCCTTTTACTATTTTCAAGTATCTTCTGCAAAAAAATCCCTTCAAATTTCTGAAAATGGCTGTCTATCTGTTCCCTGTAGTCTCTGTTGTGAATGAATAAATGTGTATGAATAAATGTGAAATAAAGTTATCTTGAGCTTGGAGTCAAGTGCAGGGTTCTGGCCCTGCACTTCTGATTGGCTGTTAAATGGTGAGATCAGATTGGTCTGTTCAGGAGAATCTGATTGGCCATTAACGAGCCATTCTCATTGGTCAACGGAGCTAGTGCTCCAAGGTTTTCATTGGTTGAATAGTTAATAAGTTGTCTATATAAGGAAGGCTATAGCAGCCATTGTTTTGAGCTGTCACACCATGTAAATAAAGAGTTGAAGTTCACCGTTTCACTGGCTCGTCTCCCTTCTTTCGTGCCCACGCTCAGTACTTAACAGTCTCCATATAAACAGAATTTTTCAACAAAATGATAAGGATTGTGCCATTAAGACTTGAACCATCTTTCGGGACATGCAATGTCTGGATACATATGGGAAAGAAGCAAAATGCACTGCAACAGTTCAGTGTAGTTTTTGACTGCTGTTTCTGCAGATATCTCTGCCTGCAGTTTCTTTTCTCTTCAAAACAATCTCAAAAAGACAGAGAAGAGAGGAAGAAAGAAAAAAATGATAGTACTACTTTTGGCTTGCTTTATCTCATCAAATACTCCCAGGGCTTCCAGTGAATATGGCCGACTCTAGGGGGTCATCTCTGTTTCCTAGCCGAGGAAGCCAGCGTTTCCATGGTCATGTGGCCAGCATGGCTATATGCCAAAGGTGCATGAAACACTGTTAATGTCCCACCAAAGTGGTACCTATTTATCCACTCACATGTGCATGCTTTCGCACTCCAAGGCAATGATGAAATCAATGGCGAGGTGCAAGCAAGGGTGAATGCCGTCTGGATGCGTTGGCGAGAACTCACCAGAGAAAATATGTGACAGACCTGTCTTAAATTTAAGATTTACAAGACAACCATTCACTCTGTTGCACTGTATGGCACTGAAGGCTGGGAAGCAACAACAGGGACCGAAAGCTATCTCTGTGCCATGGAAATGTGAATGCTTCATTGGATATCGGGCATCTCTCTTCTGGACCACATCACAAATGACACCTTTTGACAACATTTTGGTGTGGCACCAATTATAGAGAAGATGAAAGAAGGCCAACTCTGCTGACCAGCAAGCAGCACCTTCCACCTTGGCCAAGATTGCCTATCAACCAAAAGTCAATGGCTGGCAACCTTGCAGGCATCCAAAACAGAGATGACAAGACACCATCAGCAAAGAGATGCAAGCAGCGAGCTTGCGTCCTGGAGACGCAGCTGACCGTGCAAAGTGGCATTCAATGATCTGAAAAGTGGACCCTGCACCTGCGGGAATATGCTAGAAAGAAGAAGAAGAAGCAGCACTTGCTTTCAAACTTCTTCCTGGGCAAGAGCTGGGGCAAGTAATGGGAGCTCACTCTGTCATGCAGTGCTTGGGTCTCAAACCCAGGCTGTCAGCTTTCCAGCTAACAAGCTCAGTGTTTTTAACCACTGAGCCATTGCAACCCTTGAGAGCACCAGGGACCCCTCAAAAACACAATTACCTTCTGTATTCTTTGACAATAACACGACAGTAAAAGAATGGAGTGAAATTCTTTTCCAAATCTGCCTTGATTTGAGGACACTCTTCCATGGGAAGAACCCATAGAAATCATAGCTTATTGAAATTTGGAGCTGGAAATGCTAACAAAAGCCAAAATTCTCTCATGGATGTAGGTGTGAATCCAAAAAATATACTTTACTCCACGGTTCGCAAATTTTCCCAGTTCTGGATGCCCTTAGTATCTTGGTAGTTTTTTCATGATGTCCTTGGTGATTTTACAAACTATGCTGTAGAAACCCAGGGCAATGCAGATCTCTAACTGTGTTATTTTACTAAATTTTAGTAAATGATCTTTATAATTCCATTGATGAAGTAGTAAAATATCCCATGGTGCACTTGTTAGCTTGCTGCAGTGCATTGGGGAACGATGTGAATTGCAGCATTAGTACAATAATTATAACACATTTTGACCTGTAAATTAGGAAAGCAAATCAGTAATATTTTATGGTTTACTCTACAACCTGTGATGTGAACTAGTTTATACTTGCCTGCTGATATCTGAACATCTGCCACAATCCTCTCTGGACTAGGAAAAACAGGAGGGATGGCTGCTAAGTGGGAGATGGCCTTCATCATCTGATCCCAGGTTTGGAGTAGGAAAGTGATCCCACCATGACTACGTACAGCATCTGATGGCAGTGTGAGGATGATATTTTCAGTTTCAAGTTCTGCCCAGGGAGCGGGATAGCGGCAGATAGTATCTTGCCAATCCTGGATGCTGGTTTCACCTAAAGAAACATTTAAAACAAAACATCTGGGCACATTATATTCTTCAACCAAACATAGGTTGGAGATAGAAAAATGCTTTCCTGATCACAATATTTTGAAAGGTGTGGCAATGATACATTCCAAGAAAAGGCAAAGACGTACAGACATTTCACCCTTATTTTCTACCGGTTTTCTTTAACAAATCTCTGTTACATCCATTGTCCTGGGAAATGTTATTGATATTTTTTTTGTTGGAATTCATTGTTGGGATGTATTCTATGCAACAATTGCAGTAGCATTCATCCAGTAGATGGCAGTGTTTACAGATTTGGATCTCTGCTCTTTTTTTCAAAGTAGAATTTCCCATTTTCTGTTACAGTGTAAAACAGTTGAGCAGTAAAGCATATGGTGATTGTACTCTTTGCTCTGTGGTGCTATATATAAACAGAATCTCTAACATTTTTTGCCATAGAAAGAGCAATTGTGAGAAATCATCCATTTTTAAAATGAACTTTCCAAGATATTCAGGTGAATTTATTTCATATTTCCAATTTTTCATTGCAGAGCAATGACTGCATAAAGAATTCATAAGTATATTCAAGGCCTTTGAATACAATATACTATAGTCTCCTGGTTTAAATATGAACTTTTATGGGCTTCAACATAATTTCAGGATGATACTGACAAAGTGATGCTTTGGCTATCCTTTCACAGTACCTGCAGGCTGTGAAGAGGTCTGGATGAAGGACAATAGGCTCCAGCTGAGTCCTGATAAACCAGAGTAGAGTGGCTGGAGGTTCCAGGTGCCTTCTGTTTGTTATCTATAATTCTGGATAGGGTATTACTACCCCAGACAGATCAGTGTGCAACCCAAGCAGTGTTTTGCTTAGACTCACGACTCCTGCTCAAAGAGCATATGGCAGTTGCAGCTATGATGGCCTTTGTGCAACTATGTGTTGTGTACCATTTACACCCTTATCTGGATCATGACACTCTGTGCACACCGCACAGTCACTCTCACTTTGGTCATCTCTCTCAGATAGATTATTGCAACAGACTCTATTTTTCAACAGCATTCAGCTGGTGTAGAATATGGCAGTGTGCATGGTTCTGGGGCCCTTAGAGTGACAAATAGAATACTATTTTTTTGTCATTCCATTTCCAATTCAAAGTGGTGGTTATTACATTTAAAGCCCTGTATGGCATGTATCTTGTCCCCTCCCACCCGAGACTAGCCTGTCCCACTTGCTCCAGAAGATGCAGCCTCCAGCCCAAACCATTGAACAAGGAATTCTGGCTGGTGGGGTCAAGGATAAGAGCCTTTTCTTTTTTGGCCACAGCATTCTACAACATTCTATCACAGCAAGTAAGAACTGTTCTCACGCTTCTGTCCTTTCAGAAGAGTTTGAACATCTGATTTTGCTAATTGATTTAAGGCCCCAAAGGGAGCACTCACCATCAAATGTGTTTCAGGAGATAAAACAAAGATCTCATCCCCGTGCCATGCATCTCCTTGGTTCTATTTTTATATAGTGTTGTTATTTTTAATATTTTCTATAATCACCTTTTTATTGTTTGTAAGTGTTAAGTACTTGGACATGGGTTGAAGTAAATGGAGACAGCCTCTGAATAGTGAACTTTCAGCTCTTTATTTGCATAGTGACTTCTTAAAACAACAACAGTGAACTCTGCCTTATATAGGCAACCCTTGTAAGAATTGTCCAATAACGAGCTATGAACGCTAGCTCTTTTAACCAATAAGAATTCTCTGTTAAGGGCCAATCGGATTCCTCAGAACTAACCAATCCGATCTGGTCGCCTAACAGCCAATCAGAAGTGCAGGGCCAGAACCCTGCACTTTACCTCAAGCTCATACTTTATTAACTATGGTGCATACACAACAGTAAGCCACCCACTGGGTTTCTGAATAGAGACGGACTCCTGATAGTTTGCTGCATCCAATACCTTTTGGAGAAAGATCAGTTCAGGGCAACAAGCAAAGCAGAAAAGTTTTGAATGTCATAAATTGAGGAAGGAGTTGTCTTACCATGCTTGAAATAAGGAGCCTGGGTGGCCCCTTTGATGGTGACAGAGAAGTAGCCTAAAGAAGAGTTCTTTGGTAGAATAATGTACAGGAGGCCTCCCCACAAACTGGAGATCTCCATTTTCTCCCTCTGCACTTGAAACCGTCTTGTTACAACTGGGGGACGCTTCCATTTCTCGAGATTAATTAAATTATCACTGTGGCACCCAATCTGCACCTGTGGAAAACAACATCCATTGAAACAAACAAGTCGCAATGAAGAGAAATGGCTGAGGTGGTGTGTGTTTCAAGCATCTAAGAAAAAGGAAGACTAACTCTGACTTTGATTAGAAGTGCTAAAAATTTATGTTTCTCCATCTTGGCAACATTAAAAGGTATAGATTTCAACTTCCAGAATTCCTCAGCTGGTTGGCAGGGAAATTCTGAGAGCTGAAGCCCATCTGATACTGATATAAATAATATATATATATATATATAATTCAATGCTACTATATTAATACTAAATACTATCCTATTAGTAATATGTCTTTTATACACACACACTAATACAACTGTATATTATATTCATACTAAAACCATATTTAATATAAAATATTAAGTATATATATAGCTTATTCTATTTATTCTTTATTATTTATTCTAACAAATAATAGTCTCCTTTTTCTTGTACATTTTGCTCATTTCAATATTCAAGCACCTCCAGGTACATGTTTGAAATGAAAAACATGAGGAAAGAGTTTACATTTTTTCAGGATGAAGGGCATAGTTTTTTTTAAAGACCTGTGGAAGGACAACATACCTGAGCAGGTGAGAAGCACCTGTGCTCCTTCTCAGCCCTCCCTCATTGTTAGGACAACCCAGCTGCCAATCAAACAGCAATGACCAATCAAACAGAATCATTGGGCAGGAGGCAGAGGGAAGACAAGATGGCTGCCTGGGACCTCTGCAGCCAAAGGATTCATGAAGACAAGGCGAATGAACAGAGCCAAAGCTTGGGAGTCAAATAAAAAGGCAAATTAAAAGAGACTGCCCTGATGAGGAGAGGCAACCAGGAAGGAGGCAGCAACTAAAGAAACTGGTAAGAGGGGTGTGTTTTTTTCCTTCCCACAGGATTGGCATGAAGGAAACATTTTTCAAGCCATTTCCCTCAGATAGGGTTAAGATTTATAAAAAGAAGAGTGTGTTACAAACTAAGCAAATGCATTAGTTTAAAATCCTAATAGTTTTGCTTCCATGGCAGGCTCGTAATCCTGCACTTCTGATTGGCCCGCAAACAGCGGATTGTGATTGGTTGTTTCTGGCTGATCTGATTGGCTGACAGCGGGTCGCCGCTGATTGGATGCTTCCAGCACAGCAAACTCAAATCATTGGTTATTGTGACAGCAGCCAGCTCTATAAAAGGAGCTGCTGCTGCCCTAGTTTTTTGCTCTGTTCTGAAGTCACTAATAAAGAGTTGGAGTCACTATTCGATGCCTCATCTCCGTTCTTTGCGCCCACGCTCCAGATCTAACACTGGTGACAAGGATGGGATGCGGAGACGATAGAGCTGACTGAACACTCATCGAACTTTAACAGAGCACGTTGCTGAGAGTGCACCAATAAGCGGCAGAATGACCAGCAGCGCTATACCACCCGGTCCATTTGACCCGGCTAACGAAGACTGGGACTTGTATATGGACAGGTTCCAGATGTTCCTGGAGACCAACAATTTGAAAGATGCTACACCTGTATTTCTGACCCATTGTGGGCCCGCCGTTTTTAAAATGGCAAAGGCACTTGCAAAACCAATAGAAGTCAAGACAATGGACTGGGACAACCTCACCCCAATCCTACAGGCTCATTATGCACCCACGGTGCCAACACTCATCAGGAGACACGAGTTTTACCAGAGGGACCAACAGGAACGCGAAAGTGTTGGAGACTTCATCGCTGGCCTCAGAAACCTGGGGGGACTCTGTGGCTTCGCAAACCTCGAGGAAGCCATGAGAGATCGAATTGTTCTGGGCCTAAAAGACCCCACGACCCTGAGCAAGATTATGGCGAAGGGAGACATCGCAGATGTCATCGCCGATGCTACTGCAGCAGAAGCAACCAGGAAGTCAGCCGCTCAAACGTGCCGAGCGAACGCACCGCACTGCCAACTTGCCAGTGACACTACACCTTTCTCCAAGAGGCACACAACGACCACCCACCATGAAGACCTCGAATCCTCATCATAAAGCGAGGAAGAAGAGGTCAACAGACTCAGATCAGAATGCGACCAGCGAGACCAGCGGAATCGTAAGCCTTCGTGTCAATATGCTGGATGCGGGGGAAATCACCCGCGATCAGACTGCAAATTCCTAGACGCACTCTGCCATTCCTGTGGAAAGAAGGGCCACATCACAAAGGTCTGCAGAAGCAAGCAAGGGTCCAGCCCAAACCGAAGAGAAAATAATTTCCGGCATACAACAGGCACCCCACCAGTAAATTGGGACCGCCTAAACAAACAATGGAACCACTATTACAGAAATCGAGCACCTGCCACTTCAACCAGACAAGAAGAGGCCCATCAAACCATCACCATCGGCCATGCTTCATCCCTTGATGCAAGGAAAATCTGAGTGAAGGTCACCATTGAGAATCGACCATGTGTTATGGAGGTCGACTCCAGGTCATCCCTGTCGATGGTCTCCTGGAACACCTTAAAACAGCTGATCCCTGACATCCATCGCCAGGACCTCAGCACTCAAAAAATCATATTAAAAGACTACCAAGGAAACAGAATTCCAGTTGCCAGTTCCAGCCACGTCCAAGTATCCTTCAAAGACCACACCGCGACCCTACCTCTTACCGTTGTCGATCGAGATCGGCCCAGCTTGCTAGGTTTGCAGTGGTTCGCGCCACTAGGAATTGAACTAGCGGGCATCAACCAGACCGGAAGCGATGACTGGGAAGCGGCCCTTGTCCAGGAATTCCAGGACGTTTTCACCGAGAAGCTAGGCAAGTACAAGGGATCCCCCATATCGTTTAATCTCAGCCCTGATGTTGCACCCATTCGCCTTAAGACTCGTCGAGTGCCCTTTGCACTCAAGTCAAAGATTGATGAACAATTGGACAAATTAATAGCCTAGGGTGTGTTGGAACCGATTGACCACACCCGATGGGAGACCCCAATTGTAACCCTCATAAAACCTGACGGATCTTTGAGAATTTGTGGGGATTACCGGGCCACCCTAAATCACGCGCTTCAGCAGAGGGCTTACCCTGTACCTGTGGTCCAACACCTTCTTCATTCCCTGGGAGGTGGGAAAATATTCGCAAAATTGGACCTAGCTCAGGCGTACCAGCAGTTGCCTGTAGATGCAGAGACTGCAGAAGCCCAAACTATAGTCACGCACAGAGGTGCATTCAAGTGTAATAGACTCCAATTCGGAGTGAGTGTAGCACCTGGCATCTTCCAAAGTCTGATGGAAAGATTGCTTCAAGGCATAAAAGGGGTCGTGCCCTACTTCGATGATGTCTTAATAGCTGCCCCCACTAGAAGCCTACTAGAAAAATGACTCAGAATGGTCCTCCAGAAATTTAAAGACTCTGGCCTGAAGGTCAAGAAAGACAAGTGCCAACTATGTACTGAGAGGGTTGAATTCCTTGGGTACCTTCTTGACAAACAGGGAATTCACCCTATGGAGAAAAAATTGACTGCAATAAAAAACACCCCAAGACCTAGGAATAAAACAGATCTCCAAGCCTTCCTGGGACTCATTAACTTTTTGCCCCAGAAGGCGACTGTTGCTGAACCCCTGCATAGGCTCCTCGATAAGAAGGCTTTCTGGGTCTGGGGACATCGCAAAGAGCAAGTTTTTCAGCAAGTAAAAGAACTTCAGATGCTGTATTGATACAATATAACGAGACTTTGCCCTTAACTGTCACCTCACCGTTTGGAGTAGGAGCCATCCTGAGCCACATCCTGCCAAATGGTACTGAGGCACCTATTGCGTTTTTTTTCAAGAACTTTATCTAAAACTGAGAGAAACTATAACCAACTTGATAAAGAGGCTCTCGCTATTGTGTCTGCGATCAAACGATTCCATGAGTATGTATATGGAAGATCCTTCTCCATAATTACCGACCACAAACCATTACTTGGTATTTTAGCGGGAGACAAACCAACTCCCCACATCTTATCACCAAGAATGACACGTTGGTCAGAATTTCTAGCCGCATACGATTACCAACTGCTACACCGCCCGGGGAAAGCTATTCCCCACACTGATGCTTTGAGCCGCTCTCCATTACCAGAAGTCATAGACGACCCAGCTCCAACCCTAGCTACGCTACAAATCGAAACTCTTCCTTCATCACCGCTGACTGCACAAGACATCGCCTCAGAAACAAGGAAGGATCCTTGTTTGGCACGGGTCCTCAGCTGGGTGGAAAGAGGTTGGCCTGACAACCAACCAGATGACACCTTTAAGCCCTTCAAAAACTGGCAGACAGAACTTTTCTCCCAAAGGGGATGGGTCTTGTGGGGAGACAGAGTCGTCATCCCAGAGAGACGACAGCACAAAGTTCTAAAACTATTGCACGATGGACATCCGGGCATCGTGCGAATGAAGGCACTAGGGAGGAGCTACGCTTGGTGGCCAGGTATAGATAAGCAAATAGAAACCTGGGTGGCCACTTGCAGCAAGTGTCAGGAAACTCGCTCAGCTCCACCAAAAGCACCACCAACTGAATGGGAAGCACCCCGAGGTGCCTGGTCCTGTATCCACATCGATTTTGCGGGACCTACCAAGGGGCATACATTTCTTATAACAGTGGATGCTTACTCCAACTGGCTGGAGTTTCATAAAATGAAGAGCACCACCACAGACGCAGTCGTTAAAAAACTAAATAGACTATTTGCTACGCACGGGTTGCCAGACGTCCTGGTTTCAGATAATGGCCCCCAATTCACCGCACTGGCATTTGAACAGTACCTAGCAGATCGGGGGATATGCCACGCTTTGACATCGCCAGCTCACCCTGCGGCCAACGGCAGGGATGAGGGAATGGTCCAATTCATAAAGAAAACTTTACACAAGATGGAGCAAGGGGACATCGATGACAAGGTGACCAGGATGCTTCTTCTCTAACATATTACCCCAAACAGCACCACAAACAGAACCCCAGCCAAACTCCTGATGGGTTAGAAACTTCGCTCACATCTTGACCGCCTGCACCCTGCCTACACACCAGAAAAGCCCTTGGGGTCCAGCAGCAGGTATCGCACCTTCAAGGTAGGTGACCCAGTTTTTGCAAAAAACTTTTCCGGTGACCCATTGTGGGTCCCCGCTACCATAACTCAACTTACGGGTCCCCGTTCCTACCGTTTATAAACTGCTGATGGGAAAATGTGGAAGCGCCACATCGACCAACTGCACTCCTGGCTGGCACCTACCCCTGTCACATGCCCCGAACCTCAAACCTGGGGGGGAAGGGAAATTGAGGGGGCCGGAAAAGAACTAGCATACGACCCAGTACTTGAAAACCAGCAATCAGCACAACCAACCCTGGGATAGTCACCTCCCGAAGGAGAGCCGGGCCAGATGATCGTCTCACCACAAAGCAGCACTGCGACAACAGCAAATCCAAGGGATCCGGATGACAGCCTTGACGGAAGCAGAGATGACAACCCCGAGTCACCCAGCGGAGAGGTTGGACCATCTTTGCCGCCGAGCTCAGCGAACAGCCCACCAGGACCAGAGTCAGGGCAAAGACTGGTGGAGCAACACAGATCAGGTAGACAGGTGAAACGACCTGCCTACCTGCGAGAATACATCACCCCACCCCTCAGACGGAACCTAGGGGGGAGGGGTGTTATGAACTAAGCAAACGCGTTAGTTTAAAATCCTAATGGTTTTGCTTCTATGGCAGGCTCGTAATCCTGCACTTCTGATTGGCCCGCGAACAGTGGATCGTGATTGGTCGTTTCTGGCTGATCTGATTGGCTGACAGTGGGTCGCCGCTGATTGGACGCTCCCAGCGTGGCAAACTCAAATCATTGGTTATTGTGACAGCATCCAGCTCTTTAAAAGGAGCTGCTGCTGCCCTAGTATTTTGCTCTGTTCTGAAGTCACTAATAAAGAGTTGGAGTCACTGTTCGATGCCTCGTCTCTGTTCTTTGCGCCCACATTCCAGATCTAACAGAGAAGAATCAAGAAGCTCATCCAGGACCAAAGAAGGAGAAAAGATGAAGCCAAATATGAGCCAGTGGCCAATCAAACAGAAGTGCTGGGCATGAGGCTAAAAGGAGGGAAGACAAGATGGCTGCCTGGAGCTCTTTTGTCACAGACCTCATGAGGACATCACTGAATAAACCAATGATGAGGGGAAAAAATTCCTTCAGGTGGAGCCAAGACTGGCAAAAGGCAAACAATTCTTAAGTCCCACCAAGAAAAGGTGAAGAAAAATCCAAAATGTGAATAAAATAGGAAGTAGAAATGAAAAAAATGATCAAAGATCAAATTCTGGTGAAAAAGTATAGTTCTGCAGAAAGTGACAAATTAAGACGAGAAATAGAGAAGTTGGCCATTATTAAATATTTTGAAGGTAAAAAAAATAAATATATGAAAATGTACTGAAATTGGACTTCGAAGAATGTAGTGTAGATATAGAGCCTATAGAAAATATTTAAAATAGAAAATCTTTTTGTCATTGAGATTAACTTCTGCTCTACTTGAAAGCATTATAATTCTTTTTGCAAGCTTTCTTTTTTGGAAAATAGAAATATTCCTCCTTTTCTTTTCCTGCACTTGCCCTTTTTTCTATGAGATGCAACAAAATTTCAACATTCATTTGCCATAATCTCATCTTTATTTTATCTTTATTTATTTCGTCAACTTCTATGAGACCCCTTTCACCTGGATATGACATTAAGTGGTTTACAATCATGTAAAAGGAATTTTAAAACACCAGGGTAAAATAGTAACATTCAACTAGCTTAAAATGGACAAAGATGGGGAGGCAGCAGCAAAATGTGTGGGAGGAGGGGAGTATCTTATCTTAGTATGTTAAGGATCTGCAGAATTTTAACCATATATCATGATGTGTAATTTAGAGTTAATATTACCTGTAATTTTGTGTTGAGAGTGGAGGGTGGGAATAGTAAAGTGACCGTTGTTGCTGGAGGAGCATACATGCCAGTGCTTCTCCAAGCCTTATTTCCTAAAAACAAAGTGTAAAAACTTTCAGAGGGTCATGTTTATACACATAAATGAAAAATAATGTCCTGCACACATTGGTTATTATCTTGAAAGAAGCACTTCTTATTCAAAATTGAACAACATTCCATACCTTTATTGCTTCCATTTACTTGAATGTTTTGAGGAGGTGCTGTAGGATAAGAGATTGGGTCAGTTGGCATCAGGCTGGGTACTAAATCTTGAAACTCTGGTAGAAGGTTATAGAGCACAGAAGCTATTTGAAGTAAAATGGCTTGGTTTGAATTGGCTTGGATTGGATTATGTACACTGACCTCAGGAATCCCTTTAATTTGAACCAAGCCTAGAGCTTCTTCATGAACTGAAGAGAAAGGACGGGAGTTCATAGCTGGGATTTCAAGGAATATCGTAATGTCTTGCACCAACTTTTGGAGCCACAAAGAATATGGTGGTTGTAGAATCTGCTCACTTTGAATATGTTCTTTGAACTTCAAGAATGCTTTCCGGAAATGATAAGTGGAAGCTACTTCACTGGGCTCTCCAGCAGGACAGCTATTTTCAGCTACTTGAAAATAGTTTTGAATAATCCCAATTCCAAACTTATTCAGGATCTTATTTCCTGGATATTCTGCAATAGCACTGGAGCCAGGATTCACAGAAGCCCAATACCAAGACTGACCTCCAATTAGGAGTCCTCCTCCTTCAGAAACAAATTCGTGGATGCTTTCCATCTCTTTGGCATCATAGGCCGTACAACAGTATATGCCTAGACCTTCTTTAAAGTTGGTTAGCTCACAGGGAATCTTTGCTTGGTTTAACATGGAGTAAAGTTCCTGTAAGCTGTCTCCAATGCTCACCTTTCTTTCTTTTCCAGCAGAAAGCCAACTGATGGCATTGAGGAGGAAAGATTTCATTGATGGCATTTTGAGGAAGCCTTCATGAGAGGCAACTACAATGCGTCCTCGACCGTAGTATGCAGCTGCCAGGAAGGAGTGGTAGGTATCACTTATGCCAACTGGAAATGCCAAGGCTCCATGGATAAGCAAGGGAGATGGAACCATTTGATTCTGGAGGTCATCACCCTTTACATTGAATCTCTCCACTCCTTTCAGAAGAGTTTGTAAATCCCTTTGAATATTTAAGCCATGTCTTTTAAAAAAAACAACAATAAAATTATATTTTCCATGGGTACGATAGTATTCAGACTAAAATCCTAACATTGGAAGAGTGGCTTGAGTAAATATGAGCTGTGATATCAAGTATCAGTATTGCAAAGTGGAGAAGGAGAAGAGGAAGGAGAAGAAAAAGAAAAGGAAGGAGGAGGAGAAGGAAAAACAGAAGGGGAAGGGGAAGAAGGAAGGGGAGGAGGAGAAGAAGGAGGAGGAGGAGGCAAAAGAGAAGAAGGAGAAAAAAGAAGAAGAAGAAGGAGAAGGAGGAGAAGAATGCAGCTAGTGTGCTGCTAAATGGATACTGGATAAGAAAAGCATTGAAAGCTTAATAGACACTTGTTCAGATTCCTCTGCTGAACCTCCCCAAATTTCTTATTATAATATTTTTGTAAGGTAAAAGTATAAGAACCTCCGTTTCTCCAAATTGAAGGCAATGCTTTTTGGCATAATATTATCAGAAGAATTGGATGGAAGCCTCATCGATCTTCTATAAAACCAAAATAATCTGCCTGCTTAAGAAGTTGTCTGCTGTTCTATTGGTCCTATTTCATCTATGGAGGGTGTTTGTCATTTCTGACAGGGAAGAAATATAAATTTTCTTTTAACTCTGAATATGTTAAATTTAAAGAATCTGTAGAAATAATTCCAAAATAAATGCATCATTTGTGTTTTTGTCAAATAATTGAGGAAACCAATAAGGCTGGATGCATTTTCCCCAGTCCACTCAGTTCAAGCTGGGTGAATGAAATCAATTTATACAGTCATGATATTTGAAACTGAAAGTCTTTTCAATTTGAGGGACATTGGACTTTATTGTAAAGTTCAATATCCTTGCTTCTAAAGCATAAATAGAAAATACAACACTAAAATGTCATAAATTATCAATCCCCCTGTTAATGATTATTAAATTAGATATATGATAGCTTGTTCCTGCCTTCCCAGTCTAGAAGTACAATAATCCCATCCTCCATGGAGACTGCTATACAAGTTAGCAGACACCATATTTAAAAAGCCCATGGCATACAATCCAACATTCTCAAAAATAATTTTTGGAATAAGACAATTGGTTAATCTGGGTTAGCCCATTTTGCAAACCTTAAATAATTGGGACACAGATCACCCAAAAATCCAGTGTTTTATATATAGGACGAGCTGGATACCTATGCTTTGTTACAAAACTATGTTAGATTTTTCAGAGGAAAATAAGCCTCTGTCTACAAGCATCCATTGGTATTCACTTGGCTAGTGTCCTGTCAGAGTGTGAGAAAGTTGAGGGCTATTTGGAAACTGGAATAGTGTTTGCTGTGTGAACAAGGAGACAGCAAAAAGCCTGGGCGTGGCTTAGCTCAACTGTTCTGTACTAAAGCTGCTTGCTGCTCTGAAACGGAAACTCCTCTCCTCTGCTTGAGTTTTGCATTTGGAACAGATTTATTTTCAGCTGGGGAGAGGGAGTAGAACTCCTTAGCATCAGAACATGTTAATAATAATATAGGAAATACTAATGGTCTGATAGTCATTTAGAAAAACCCCTTTCTTATTGAGCACCTAGAAGCCAACAGGAACATACATGCCAAATTTCAAGTTTGTAGGCTTTACGGTTCTGGAGATTTTGTGATGATGCGTGAGTGGTATTTCATTTGTATATATATATAGAAGATTAATAACCATAGAAAAAGAGATGGATTAATACTTACTCAGTGATGAGGGGAATCCTGGGAATTTTTTCAGACACAGAGTAAACACCATTTTCTCCCACATTGCCAGTGAAATACACTCCGGTCACACTGGTCACCAGGTTTCCAGGAAAACGAACCAGGACTGCCTCCTTCCCATGTTGATATGACCAGTGCCAGGCCTGGCCACCAATGAGCAGTCCACCGCCTCCCTTTACAAACTCCACAAGCTCATCAGCCTGCACATCATCATAGGCATCTCTGCAGAATACTCCAAGGGAGCCCCCAAGTGTTGCATCTGGTTGAACTTTAATGCCATTACTAAGGAGCAACTCAGAGAGGGCATCTAGGCTTCTGTGGACTCCTATGAGTGCTGTTGGAGAAGACTTGAGCCAGTCCAGGGCATTTTTAATGAACGACAAGAACTGGGGAAGCATTAACATGGATTCATGGGCAGTGACCACCATCCGGCCTTTCCCATATTGGGATGCAGCCATGAGAACTTGGCCCTTGGAATCTACAAGCACCGGGAAGGCTCGATCTCCTGTGAGCAAAAGCTCACAAGGATTGAAATCTCCTGTGACATTGATGGACAGAATGCCCCTTACTAAAGAATGGTAAGAATTTTGGGAATCCATTAGAAAGTTGTGCCGCTGGATCTGAAAAAAGAAGCTTTTATGTTTAAAATTTTATGTTGCATATAACTGAACATGCAAACATTCACAAAACCATTCAGATACCTACGTGGTATCAAGTGGGGGCTGTGATTTTTCTTGCAGTATTGCTGGACATTATTGTACAGCTATATCATTTCTATACTACTAGCTGTGCTCAGTTTCCAACACATTTTTTTTCATTCAGATTGATGTTACTTTAGAGTCTCTTATAATAGTTTTTGGAAATTCAGAGATGATCAATTCTTGCAAAAGGCAAATGTTTCTGTCTTCAAAAACACAGAAGGGCAAAGACCCAGATAACTATAAAGCAGTAGTGGAATTCAAAATTTTTTAGTACCGTTTCTGTGGCTGTGGCTTGGTGGGCATGGCAGGGGAAGGATACTGTAAAATCTCCACTCTAACCCCATTCCAGGAGAAGGTTACTGCAAAATCTCCATTCCCTCCCCACCCCACTAACCTGCTTTGCAGCTCCATTCTCCTGTGCAGGGCAACAAAAGAAGACCCAACCAATCAGCTGGGAATCAGGAAGCAGAGAATAGATGAGGATGGGATCAGAAAGAGGAGATATTGTGAACTACTCAAAATTTCCACTACCGGTTCTCCGAACTACTTAAAATTTCCACTACCGGTTCTCCAAACTACTCAAAATTTTTGCTACTGGTTCTCCAGAACTGGTCAGAACCTGCTGAATACCACCTCTGCGACAAAATAGTATGACTGTCATTAATACCAAGAAAAAATTCTGGAAAAAGATTATTATGAGGCAGTTTGTTAGAAAAAAATACAATGCTCTGCATTTTGATTTAAACATGAATGATTTAGCTTACCTTTTCTGAAGCTCTTGAAACTTAGGTGGGACTCCTTGAAGTGCCTTTCTCTCAAGTGAGGCTAAGCATTTCTGGGAACATGATTCATAGATTGTTAGAATGGAAATTGTGGGCGGATGACATGTTCATTTCATTAATTGGAGCAAATACAGAAGATTTTTTCAAGTGCAAAGGAGGGGCCACAGTTCGGATTTCCACAGAACTGTTTTGAAATCCAAAGACAGGGAAATAAAAGGCTTCATCCTTATCAAACTTTCCATTGCTATTTTGATTTTACTCTAATTGATCATGGTATTTTTCTGAGCCAGCTTCCAGGACTAGGAATGAGCAACACTTTATTGTGCTGGTTTTCTTCCTTTCTCCACAGTCAGGTCCACTTAGTGTTGACCGAGGGAGTGAGATCCCCTTCTCAGCTGGAGGAGTAAAGAAGCTAAAAGGGGCAGCGGAAAAGGGGATCGACCCCACCGAACCTTGCATACCCATTTTCCTGCTGCCCTGAGCTCAGAGAAAGCTGGAGTGCCCTTGCCAAAGGCACTCACTTGTCAGTCACTTTACCCGCCCATTCCATCCACCTTTGCTGCACTTTGGCTGAGCCTGGCCGCTCACTTGAGGAGGGTATCCTCGTTTGTGCGCGTCCTCCTGGCCCTGCAACAGCTGGCCAGGGGGGTCATGTGAGAAGAAGAAGGAGGAGGAGGGTCATCTTCAGCAAAGCCACCACTACATCTCCTGCTCACTCTTCAGCTGCGGACCTGTCCCCCCTTTCTGTCATACCCTCCTCCCAGATCCCATTCCCACCCCACCATCCCTCATATTAATGAGGTTGGTGTTGACTATGGCTGGGTTGGGCCAGTGTCTCAGAGTGGAAAAGCAGGTTGTGTGACCAGGTCGGCAGGGAGCTGCAGGAGAGGGGTTAAAGAGCCACATGTGGCTCAGGAGTCATGGGTTGCCGACACCTGTCTTAGATTCATGGCTCCTGCTTGAAGAGCAGATAGCAGCCATATAGAAAGGCCTTGGCACAGCTTCATATTATGTGTCAGTTGTGCTCCTTTATGGATCACGAGGCTCTACTCAGTCACTTATGCCCTTGTAACCTCTACTGCAACACACTCTCCATGGGGCTGCCCCTGAAGAGCATTCGGAAACTTCAACTGGTTCAGAATGTGGTTGTGCGAGTGGTAAATTGTGCCAAATATACAAGACACAATGCCACCACTAGTGCATGGGCTGTATTGGTTACTGGCATGTTTTCAGATGGAATGCAAGGTGCTGTCGTCACCTTTACAACCCTATATGTCTTGGGAAGAGGTTACTTGAGGGACTGCCTCTTTCTGAGAGTCTCTACCCATCCAATTCGATCTAGCAGGCTAGACATGCTGCTGGTCCCATCAACCAAAGAGTATCCACTGGCCAGCACTAGAAGATATGCTTATTCAGCAGTAGCTCCAGTACTAAAGTAACCTCTGTATTAAAGGTGGTTGCTGCTGTGAAACTAAAACTGAAACTTCTCTCCTCTGCTTGTGTTTTGCATTTGGAATCCAAGTATTGAATTTCTTAAGTGGAAAATCCCCCATTTGTCTCACTACACTTTCATTCTTTTATTTCTAGCTTCTCTTTCAAAGTTATCAAGAGATTTGATTCTCTAGAATTTAAGGCTGCCTGAAGGATGTGGATCAAAGAAATATTATTTTGAATTCTTTTAAATAATTTATATTATGTATAACAAGGGGGGGGGTTGGATTGGATGACCAGGAGAGTTCCTTCTTCGCTAAAATTGTTGTGTCCGTCGGAAATGATGCCAGGAGTCGGTGACTTGTGCATTAGCTCTTTATTGGGTACAGGAATCGAACTGGGGCTAAAGGCAAACTTCGCGGCTTTTTATTTCCAAGCCGGGGCGGCCGCAGCCAATGGCACCACTTTGAATCTCCCGCGATTCGAATGGACCAATCGTGGGAGATTCTCAGTGAGCCAATCGGCGCGGCTCGCCTAGCCAATCAGAGTGCCCCGCGCTTTGGCCAATCAAAGCGCGGGGATCTCAAGAATGCAAATGAGGGGACAGAACAAAAATGCTTGCTCATAACAATTATGTTTAAAGACTTGTTTAAGCTGAAAAACATGTCACCACAAATACTTCCTAACTGGCTGCTTGCTGTAAGGTTTCCTGTTTCGATAAAATACTTGAATGGCAAGTTCAAAAGGACATTCATTATAGATAGTATTGAAAAAGGAAGTGCCTTGCTCTTCTGACTCCAACTCACCAGAGAGGAATTCAGAATTGCCTGCTTTTGCAAAAGTATAATAAAATTCTTGTTTGTTGACTTTATCTCATTGTCCTGAAAATTTGTTAAGAATTTGGGATTACCTAAATCTGACACTGCCCATATTCAATAGAATAACCTCTTCTGCTTTACTTCCTCGTAACAGGAAATTGCATGTTTTGTCTCTTTCTTTCCCTCTTCCAGAGAACTCGGACTTAATTACTGAATAAGCCTCTCAAATGTCAACTGCCAATTTCAACCTTATAACAACTTTTTTTCAGTGCTTTCCTCTCCATGTGCAGCCCATCACTTTGATTTGTAGGGACAACTTATGGTTTCCTTATTCACAAGGAGATGACCAACACACTCAGCCACCAGGACCCTTAAATGACAATGGGCATCCCCCAAACATTATTAGGTTGTGCCCACGTGGCATCTACCCTGGTCATCATTTTCCTGTGAGAGAACATGACCCTCTGCTCCTGTATTGAACTGAAAAAGGGTTTGCCCTCCAGGCATGGCTAACTGAGGGATGCAAAGGCTTTCCAGAAGAGAGTTAAGACCTGCCAATTAGCACTGAGTTCTAAGAATGTGATTCAGCCCTCATGGCTTGAAAGCATTCCCTCTGCCTTCTTCACCTTTAGCCATTTGAAATTTTTAACTTTAAGAGCATGCTCTAGAATTGTCGTTTTTCAGACTAGATTTGCACACTCTTGGGCTTTCCTGGTGGTCTCCCATGCATAATCTTATTACCTTGCTTACTTTCTGACCCTAGAGAAGTTCATTCAAGGGCTGCCACCCATGGAGAGCCACACCCATAGTGTTATGTTTTGAGCATGGGCGAAAGAATGGAGACCAGCCTCTGAACGCTGAACTTTAGCTCTTTATTTACATTGTGACTTCCTCAATTCAATAGCAGTTAAACCCGCCTTATATAAGCAAACCCTGTAACTTTTAACCAATAACGAGATAGGAGCGCTAGCTCTTAGAACCAATAGGAACTCTCTGTTAAGGGCCAATCGGTTTCCCCAGGATGGGCCAATCCAGTCCGGCCGCTTAACAGCCAATCAGAAGTGCAGGGCCAGAACCCCGCACTTAACTCCAAGCTCACACTTTATTAAATCTTTATGCATACACAACACCCCTTCCCCCTGGCTTCTTATTTGCAGGGCGCAGTTACATAGTCCCTTACGTAGGACGGTTGTCTTATTAGTCTCTTTGATTTCCGTTGTATCAGCTGGCTGCAATCACGCTGAGGTAGATCGTTGGTAGGCAATGGGGCTGTTTCTGGTTCAGAGTTCACTTCTACGTCGTTGCTCACATTCTCTGCAATTCCCTGAGGGGTAACTGTTTCTCCCTCCGGCTCCGCTTCCTGAGTCTCTATCAAGCTGTTGTTTCCTTCGAACGGGTTCCCGAGGAATTTATCTTCTTCTGTACCTCCCCCCCCCTCAGTTTGATCATAGGGGAGTTGCAGACTGGCCGCTGGAAGCCGCGATCGTAATTGATCGATATGACGATTCCAAAGTTTATCGTCAAGGCATTGTACAAGGTAGGATCTGGGGCCGGTTACACGTACTACTGTTGCTTCCACCCACAACGGGCCGCCCGATAGGTTTTTAGCATATACCAAGTCTCCTACCTGGAAGGTACGACAGCGGCCGCTGGATCCTAGTGGTTTCTCCGGTTCGTGAGCTGGGTGCAACCGGTCGAGGTGGGAGCGGAGCTTTCATCCCATTAGCAGTTCGGCGGGAGTTTTGTTGGTGATGCTATGTGGGGTGATGTGTTGCAAGAAGAGGATTTGATTGACCTTGTCGTCAATGTTATCGTAGTCTACCTTCTGCAAGGTTTTCTTCACAAATTGGACCATGCGTTCTGCTTTGCCATTGGTCGCAGGGTGCGCAGGCGAGGTGAGCGCATGGCGAATGCCGTGGTCAGCGAGGTACTGCTTGAACGCTAGTGTGGTAAATTGAGGGCTGTTATCAGATACCAGGACGTCTGGTAATCAGTGGGTTGCAAAGAGTCTGTCTAAGGTTTTGATAACCGCCTCGGAGGTTGTAGTCGTCATGCGATGGATCTTGAGCCAATTCGAGTAGGCGTCGATGGTAAGCAGGAAGGTGTGGCCTTTGGTTGGCCCCGCGAAGTCCAAGTGAATTCGGGACCAAGGTCCACGTGGTGTCTCCCATTCAGTAGGCATGGCTTTTGGTGGGGCGTTGCTGACTTCTTGGCATTTGGGACAAGCTTTAACCCAATGTTCAATTTGCTTGTCAATGCTGGCCACCATGCGTAGCTTCGCGCAAGGGCTTTCATTCGCACGATGCCGGGGTGGCCATTGTGCAAGGTTCTCAGCAGTGCTTTCTGGAGTCGTTCTGGGATAACGACTCTATCGCCCCAGATGACACAGCCTTTCTGGGAGAAGAGCTCGGTTTGTCGAGTCTTGAATGGTGTGAAGTCATCTGATAACTGGTCCAATGGCCATCCGCGTTCTACCCAGCTAATTTTACCCGGTCCTGTAAGATTTTTTTAGATTAGGTCTTTTTTTAGATAAGGTCTTCCTCCCAGTCACCACCGCTGACTCGGTTTATGCCGGCCACTTCAATGCCGAGTAGCGCGAACCATTGGAGGCCCAGTAGGCAAGGCCTATCTCTATCGATGACCGTTAAAGGTAAGTATGCTGTGTGCTTCTTGAAGGAGACTCAGACTCGGCAGGAACCGACGATGGGGATTCGATTCCCTTGGTAGTCCTTGAGGATGAGGCGTTGGGAGCGGAGATCTTGGCGTTGAATTGTGGGGATGAGTTGCTTGAGTGTCTTCCAGGACACCATCGAGAAGGACGATCCCGAGTCGACCTCCATGTGGCAAGGCTGGTTCTCGATGGCTACTGTGACTCGGATTTTCTTAGTGTCCAAGGCTGAGGCGTGACCGATAGTGATAGTATGGTGAGCCTCTTCTCTCTGCAAAGCTCGATTTCTGTAGGAGTGGTTTACTGGCTCTCACCGTACAGGATGGTTTCCTGTCGATTGGCGATAGTTAGCCCCTTTTGAGGCCTGGCTGGGTCCTGGCAAGCTGCGGCAGGCCCGTCTGATGTGGCCTCGTTTCCTGCACTCATGGCAGAGCGCGTCGCGGAATTTGCATTCGGCCCTGGCATGGTTGGCTCCACAGCCAGCGCAAGGGCGTAAGGGCTTCGGGTGATGGTCCCAGTCGGACCGCAGTCGATGGACTCCTTCTTCGTCGCTGTCTGACGACGAAGAGAGATCCTCGTGGTGCGTTGTCGCAAGCTGCCCTTCTGAACTAGGTGAGCTGTCGCTGGCCGGTGGTGGTACCGGAGTGCGGTTTCGGCGTAGTTGTGCAGCCGACTTCCTGGTTGCTTCTGCTGCAGTAGCATTGGTGATGGCGTCGGCAAGGCTGATGTTGCCTTTCGCCATGAGCTTGCTTTGGACACCTGGTGCATCAAGTCCCAGAACTATGCGATCTCTTAGTGCTTCTTCTAAATCGGCGAATCCGCAGAGGCCTACCAAATTTTGGAGGTCTGTTATGAAGTCGGCCACGCTTTCTCCCTTTCGCTGGCTCCTCTGATAAAACTCATGGCGTCTCACGAGCGTAGGCACGGTCGGGGCGTAGTGGTCTCGTAGGATATGTTTGAGGTCATCCCAATCCATGGCCTTCACTTCTCGGGATTTGGCTAGTGGTTTAGCCATCTTAAATACGGTTGGACCACAATGCGTTAGGAACACCGCCCATTTCTTCCTGGCTGTGGCATCCTTTAAGTTGTTCATCTCTAAGAACATTTGGAAATGATCCATGTAAGACTCCCAGTCTTCCTGTGCTGGATCGAACGGAGCGGGTGGTATGATGCCGCCGGACATGGTTCCGTTGTTGGCGTAGTCTGTCACGTGCTCGGTGTTCTTCGAAGTTTCGTTGGTTCAGATATCTCCATATCCCACCTTCGTCGCCAGTGTTATGTTTTGAGCATGGGCGAGAAAGAATGGAGACAAGCCTCTGAACGGTGAACTTCAGCTCTTTATTTACATTGTGACTTCTCTCTCAATAGCAGTTAAACCCGCCTTATATAGGCAACCCTGTAACTTTTAACCAATAATGAGCTAGGAGCGCTAGCTCTTATAACCAAAGGAACTCTCTGTTAAGGGCCAATCGGATTCCCCGGGACGGGCCAATCTGGCCCGGCCGCTTAACAGTCAATCAGAAGTGCAGGGCCAGAAACCCACACTTAACTCCAAGCTCACACTTTATTAAATCTTTATGCATACACAACACATAGGTGGCCACAATGGCTCACATGGTAAGACGCTGGGCATGCACACCGCTGAGGTCGGCAGCTCGATTCCTGTGAGTGAATAAAAAATAGAGGGACAAGAAAAGAGCCTCCCCTGACTGCCTACTAGCATTCAGACATCACAGGTAAAAGGTAACACTGCCTGAAAAAATTCCTTTCACAGAGGCAACTAACCACCTCGGTGATCCCTGGCTAATGCGTGCCATATGCTAAAGAAATAAAATAAACCCCTAGAGAAATTTTGGAACAATTAAATCTTTTATAAAATAGTGTTTTCAAGTTTTCTAAAAGCACAAAAGAAATCATTCAAAAATTTATTTCTTACATGGTCAAAACGATAAGATGTTCTCTTTACTTCTAGCCTCATATTGCTAGCAAATAGTTTACAGGTCCCATTTCCCCATATTGGATCAGTGATTAAAAGATGGTTGGATTGTGTGTGTGTGTGTGTGTGTGTATGTGTTTTCCACGTGGGCTTAAAATCTTCAGTTTTAAACACTGCAAGAATAAGGATTCTGTTATGGATTAAGCCAATGCAGCGATACAACCCTCAACAGCTTCGTCTTACAGCAGCTTGTAATCCTGCAATTCTCATTGGCCCGTAGATAGCGAGTCGTGATTGGTCAGGTTTGGCCAGTCTGATTGGCTGTTAACGGGAACCCCTGATTGGACGCTTGTGAAAGCGATAGACTCAGTTCATTGGTTGTTTTGACGGCAGCAAGCTCTATAAAAGAGCTACTGCTGCCCAGATATTTTGCTCCGTTCTTTCTTGTTAATAAAGAGTTGAAGTCACCATCCGATGTCTCGTCTCTGTTCCTTGCGCCCATGCCCAGGACTTAACAGATTCCCCTAAGAAAGATAATTTTTTTAAAGGTAGCAACCAAACAGTGGAGCTGAAATCCTCCAAAGGCAACAGCTAAAGAAGGCTTTATGCTGTCGCTGAAAACTTCTCCCTGTTCATTCATTTTAGCAGACTCAGTTTTTGAGGAACACATTTCCCCAATTCCAGTGTCCTCTGATGAGGATGATCTCGGCTTCTGGGCCTTCAAGAGTGTTGGTACTGTATCATGGGATCCTCAGCCCAGGTGGGGTAGGATAAGGCCAGCTTCTCAGAGATACTGTCCTCAATGGGCCAACCCCAGGTTATGAAGAAAGGACCGAGGTTTCCCTTGACTTCCTGAGAGAAGGTTACAACTTAAATTATTGGAACAAGGGTCACAAAAATCCATTATTATATGTAGGATTAATAACCATAGAAAAATGTCGAGTAATACTTACTCAGTGATGAGGGTAATCCTGGGAATTTTTTCAGACACAGAGTAAACACCATTTTCTCCCACATTGCCAGTGAAATACACACTCCAGCCACAATGGTCACCAGGTTTTCAGGAAAACAAACCAGGACTGCCTCCTTCCGATGTTGAGATGACCAGTTCCAAGCTTGACCACCAATGAGTAGTCCTCCACTTCTCTTCACAAACTGCACAAGGTCATCAGCCTGCACATCATCATAGGCATCTCTGTAGAATACTCCAAGGGAGTCCCCAAGTGTTGCATCTGGTTCAACTTTAATGCCATTACTGAGGAACAACTTGGAGAGGGCATTTTTAAGGAATGGCAAAAACTGCTGAAGCTGTACCATGGCTTCATGCGCAGTGACCACCATCTGACCTGGGGTGGTCGCCTCCGCAACCGGCACAGGTGGTCCTCGACTTACGACCCTGCCGGTTCCACGGGTTGCGGCCTGCCTGGAGACGGTGGATTTCCTCCTCCTCGTCTGAAGTGCCCGATGCGGAGCGGACGTCGCCCTGGTGGGTGGTCGTCTCGGGTTGGGCCTCGGTCGACCTTGCAGGGTGGTTGTTCCCGCTGCAGTCCCTGGCGTTCGGTCTGCGCATGCGGTCGGCGGATTGTTGGGTAGCTTCGGTGATGGTATCGGCGAGGGCGATGTTGCCCTTGGCCATCAGCCGACTTTGTAGGACGGGGTCCCAAAGGCCGAGCACGATTCGGTCTTGCAGGGCTTCGTCCATGTTGGCAAATTCGCACAGCCCCCCTAGGTGTCGTAGTTCTGCGACGAAGTCGCTGAAGCTCTCACCTGACCATTGGTCCCGCCGATAGAACTTGTGTCGTCGGATGAGGATGGGCACGGCTGGAGTGTAGTGTCGCCGGAGTCATCCCAGTCCATCGCGGTCACGTCAGCGGGTTTGGCTAGCGCTTTGGCCATCTTAAACACTGCGGGCCCGCAGTGGGTTAGGAAAATGGCTCGCTTCTTCGGGCCAGTGGCGTCCTTCAGGTCGCTGCATTCGAGGAACATGCAGAATCTGTCTGAGTACGATTCCCAGTCCTCGCTGGTGGGGTTGAAGGGTGCGGGTGGCACGATGTTTGCCATCTTGGAGTTTCGTCTGGCTTCCGTCGGACATGTGCTTCGGTTCAGGATCAGGATCCCACCCTCGTCGCCAGTGTTGTGTCCGTCGGAATGATGCCAGGAGTCAGTGACTTGTGCATTAGCTCTTTATTGGGTACAGGGAAACCGAACTAGCGCAACGGAAAGTTTTCCGGCTTTTTATTCTCTAGCCGCGGCGGCCACGGCCAATGGCATCACTTTGAATCTCCCACGATTCGAATGGACCAATCGCGGGAGATTCTTAGCGAGCCACTTGGCGCGGCTCGCCTGACCAATCAGATTGCCCCGCGCTTTGACCAATCAAAGCGCAGGGATTTCAAGAATGCAAAGTAAGATACAGAACAGTCTGATAGAGAGAGAGTGAAATGCCTCTTCCATATTGACTTTTTGTGCACTTTAGAAATCTTTTGTGGTACGCATCTTCGAACAAACTCTATTACTGAGGAGATGTGGCATTGAAAATGCCCAATCTTTCCTTTTCTACTGAAGCTTATTTAGAAAAAACAAGTATCCAAGGATACTGTATCCAGTACTGAGGATAACAATAGCACTTAGACTTATATACCACTTCACAGTGCTTTACAACCCACTCTAAGCTATTTACAGAGGCAGCATATTTCTCCCAACAATGTAGGTCCTCATTTTACAGCCCTCAGAAAGATGGAATGCTGAGTCAACCTTGATCCAATAAGAATTGAAGGACCCTTTATTTCAAGATTAAGCTACAAATATTCTCCTTTATTGGCACTGCAACTATTCTGAAATTATTTATTCACCCAAAAAAGGTTGCATTTCTCTGCCTATCTGATTAGAGTGTTCAAAAATGTTACTTGCATTTTAAATTGGCAGAGGAAATTGAGAAAAAAAAAGTTGGGAATCTGTACTGAAACTTCCGTTCCACTACAATCACACTTTGATTCCAGCGCAGTTATGAGATTCTTTGGCACAGCAAATGTATTTCTGAATCAGAGGATCCAACAAAGTCAGATTAGGCTAAAATAATTTTTATATGCACAGCCATTTCCTTGTTTTGTTTTGTTTTTGTTTTTTGGGGGGGAACTTGGCTGAAAGATGTGACACTCTTGGGACAACAATCATGTAAACTATTTGCAGATAGGATTATTAAAGCCAGATAAAGAGGTAGAATTATACTTACTGGGTGATGCTAGGGTCATTCCATATTTTTTCAGGGACAGAAAAGACCTCATTTTCTCCCTCCTTGGCAGTGAAATACACTCCAGCCACACCAGTGACCAGGTTTCCAGGAAATTGAACCAGGACTCCCTCCTTCCCATGTTGATATGACCAATGCCAGGCTTGCCCACCAATGAGTAGATCCCCTCCTCTCTGTACAAACTGCATAAGGTCATCAGCCTGTGCACTGTTGTAGGCATCTCTGCAGAATACTCCAAGGGAGTCCCCAAGTGTTGCATGTGGTTGAACTTTAATACCCTTACTGAGGAGCAATTTGGAGAGAGCATCCAGGCTTCTGTGGACTTCTATAAGTGCTGTTGGGGAAGGCCTGAGCCAGTCCAGGGCATTTTTAATGAACGTCAAGAACTGGGGAAGCATTAACATGGCTTCATGGGCAGTGACCACCATCCGGCCTTTCCCATATTAGGATGCAGCCATGAGAACTTGGCCCTTGGAATCTACAAGCACTGGGAAGGCTCGAGCAAAAGTTCACAAGGAATAAAATCTCCTGTGACATCGACGGACTAAATGCCTAGCAATAGAGAATTCCAATCATGTTGGTTGTTGATGGAGCTATTTGTTGGTCTGAAAGAGAGAGAGAGAGGGAGAAATATCTCCACATTTAATTTTTCATATATAGGTAATCCTTTGACTTACAACATCATTTAGTAACCATTCAAAATTACAACAGCACTGAAAAAAGAGTCTTGTGACCCCTTTTCACATTTGATGACAGTTGCAGCACCCCATGGTCCCATGATCAAAATTCAGATGTTCGGCAAGTGGTCCATATTTAGGGTAGTTCAATGTCCAGTGGGATCATATGACTCCTGTTTGTGATCTTGTGACAAGCAAAGTCAATGGGGAAGCCAGATTCACTTAACAACCATCTTATTAACTTAATAAATACAATGATTCACTTAACAACTTTGGCAAAAAAAAGTTGTAAATTGGAGCAAACTCACTTAACAAAGGTTTCACTTAGCAACAGAAATTTTGGGCTCAAATGTTGTCGTAACTCAAGGACTACCTGCACTCCAAAAAACTATTATGATACAATAGCCAAGTCTGAACAAATTGTTATTACTGAGGTTGTGTGGCAATAAAGATATTGTATCTTTCCTTGTCCATAGAAGCAAATTTAGAAAGTACAGCTATCAAAATGCACTGAAATAATTTGTTCACAAGGAAGGACCCAGTTTCTTTGTCTGTCTAATTAGAGGACTAAAAGTAAAGTTATATTTCAGTTTGGTAGAGGAAATTGTGGGCAGCGAGAGAAGATGTTGGGAATCTCTTTTGAAAGTGCTTCAGTGGCTTTTGATCCTTTGTCTTTACTGGATGATGTTCCCCTTACAATCAGACTTTGAGTCAATTCTCAGCATGTGATTCTTTGGTACATCAAATGAATGCTTGAATCACAGAACCTGACCAAGCTGATAAATAAGGTAAGTTCAACAGAAAAGTTCAAATGCAAAATCTGCTCAATCAGTACTATTGGTACTTATGACCACAATTGAACCCAACATTCCATTGCTAAGAATGACTTGGCATTCCAACACGTCCTGCCTGCCAAGTCCGAACTGATAGTAAATAAAATTTTACTCGCAGAAAATCACAAGGCAGTCCACAAAGAAAATCTGAAGTAAGGTTAAACTTTGTCCCGTACAAAGTTTCAGGAGAAAACACACCCACTTTTATCCCCTGTGGGGTGTGGCTCAATGACTCAGCTCACTCTCTCACCCTCTGACGCCTCCTACGTTGCTGCTCATGTTTCTCCCTATGACACTGCTTAGGATCGAGCCAACACTCTTCCGCTTTACTCCCTGTCAGGGGCTGCTCCGATATGCCTTCCTCCTGATTAATCTCAGGCTGTTCCTCTCGGTTGTCTGATGGAACCTGAGGCATTATCAGGGAGGAAGGTCCTGGGGAGGAAGGCATTCCCAGTCCCTCCTCCTCATCTTCCAGGTCCTCTTCCTCTGACAGCATAGGCTCAGGAATCGGGGCCACAACATCAATGTGTGAACAGTGTGGCACCTGGGTATCATATTATTTTAGTACAAATAAAAATAGTGCTATTCATATTTATTACATTCCTCAAGCTTATGTATTCTATATTTTGATACACAAAGCTGACACACATATTTGTATTAAATTATAGACTTTCATTATTTAATTATTTGATGTTTCCATACATTATTCCAATGTCAATCACAATTTTGTATATATAATAATACCATCATTCAATTTCTAATCTTCCTTCTTATTATTACTTTTGTCTTATTGTATAAAATGTGTATACTAATATCCCCCCTCTCTCTTATTTCTATTCTTATCCTATCTTTTAATCATACCGCCATTATATTCAAAAGCAAATCTTTTGTATCTGTCATCTCTTGTCCACTTTAAAGCTTTAATTATTCACTTTTTAACTTGCATCCCATATTCCTCTCTTGGATCTTTATCCCTATCTGCATATACATTTTGGTACAAATAAAAATAGTGATATTAATCAAATTTATTATCTTTCTCAGGCTTACATACTGTAATTCTAATGTTAATACACATATCTGTATTAAGTTATAGACTTTCATTATTTAATTATTCAATGTTTCAATACATTATTCCAATGCCAATCAGAATATTGTTTGAACATACATAATGATACCATCATTCAATTTCTAATCTTTCCTCTTATTATTACTTTTGACTTATTGCATAAGAATGTGCTGTTAAGTTAAGAATTAGTTAAGAATGTGTTAAGAATGTAGTTGTTAAGTTAGTCATATATTTGTTATTGGCTTCCCCATTGATTTTGTTTATCAGAAGGTCACAAAAAGTGATCAATGACCCCGGGGCACTGTGACCATCATAAATACATGCCAAGTGTCCAAATTTCAATCACATGATCATGGGGACACTGCCATGGTTGTAAGTGTGAAAAATAGCCATAAGTCACTTTTTTTCAGTGCTGTTCTACCTTGTTTCCCCAAAAATACAATCTACCCTGAAAGTAAGTCCTAGCTTGATTTTTACATGTGAACCCAATATAAGCCCTACCCACAATAAGCCCTAATTAAGATCCCACCCACTCCAGAGTGGATGGGTAAAAATTAAGCTAGGGTGGGGATGGGTTGATGGAGCTGCCCTACTACTTACCTTTGGACAGGTGTAGGCAGGTCTCGCACACCCCAACACCTGCCTTGCCGGCCCATTTCTTCTACAGCCAGCAAGGCTGGCAAGGCTTTCCTGAAGGCCTCTGGAGCTGAGAACAAAGCTCCGGATCAATCCAGAGCTCTATTATCGGCTGCGGAGGCCTTCAGGAAAGCCTTGCCAGTCACAGAAGAAGTTCCTGAAGGCCCCTGACAGTGAAAAGGAGGCCGGGGGATGACATATGCAAATGAGGTTAGTCAGTGGATGACACTCCCCCTGAAAATAAGACCTGGTGCCTTTTTTGGTGGCAAAAAAATAAGACATGGTCTTATTTTTAGGAAACACATTAGTTTCAAATGGCCACTAAATGAAAGTTTGTTAAGTCTACCTGTAAAACATTCCTCCATCACCCCATTTTTACTTTTTTTTTTTTTCAGAATGTATTTGTAAGGAAATGAAAGCAATGATTCATTACAGACTGTGGTATGTACCTTAATTCCTTTGCTCATTCTCACCACTACTGAGCTGTATTTTTCCTTTGTTCGTTATCACCTCTCTTGAGTTACATCACTGTGAAAATATGTAGTATCTGCTTAGCCAAACTGAGAATCAGCAAATGAATAAGGTAAGTACAACTAAAGACACCTCTTTCCTTATTAGTAACTTGTTTTCTCCCATATATTTTTTACAGTATAGTGAAATTTAATTAAAATATCAAGTACAGATGATACAACCATGATAATATCTTTAAATATATATACATTATGATTAGATAAAGGAAGCCCTTTTCTAAAAGGAAAAAGGGACAGTTCTTTATAGTATTAATGCAATATATTATCAAACTGTCTTTATATTCAGCCAGCAATTTAAAGACAGAACAGTGAAAATATAGTTATCTTCATCCCATAACAATGGAGCAAAGGGAGAGACACCAGCACAATGCTAGGGTCCAAGCAAGAATAAAGGAAACTCCCCCAACCCAACCAAGGGTCAATTCAGTGACCAATCAGGATTATAGATTGACCACATGACATGAACTACATTTCCCATGAGGCATTAACTACATTTCCCATGAGGCATTCCCTTAAGGGGACAGCTCCCAATTCCCAGTCAACTATATAATGTCTGAACAGCACATATCTAATTGTGTCTTATCACTTTTAAATCTTTCAGGAAACATATTGTTTATGTTCTTATTTTTATAATATAAAAACATTTAAAAACACATCTTTTTAATTCATTCTTTGATATCTGGAATGTCTTTTCCATCTACGTAGAATAATTCTCTTATATGAAACCCAGTTTTGATAGTTTACTATTTTAGTTGCTTGGTTTTCACAATGCACTAAGCTATAGTTTGTGATATTATAGTTTAGTCAATCAAGCTTATGGGTTATATTCATGCAATAGACTAAGCCAGAAACTATGATTTACAAATCAGTCTGCTCAAATTAACGCAAGAAGATGAGCAAAATGAAAAATACATTTTTCATTCAGGTATGTTAGAATTTTAGCAAAGTTTGAGAACTTAAGAATCTGAAAAGCATACTAGGTAAATACCAGTTTTTGGTTTCTTTGCCTTGTAAATATCTATATCATCATCAATTTTCCTCCCCAGTTTTTGATCCATTGAAGAAGTCCAGAGCTGAGCTGAGCAATGTAACAGGGGTGGGATTCAAATTTTTTAACAACCGGTTCTGTGGGGGTGGCTTAGTTGGTGGGCATGGCTTGGTCATGTGACTGAGTGGACGTGGCTTGGTGGTCATGTTATTGGCTGGATGTGGCCAACTCAATATCACTCACATCGAGGCACGCATCTCCTCACCTGGCCCCTCATGACTGGGGATGCTGCAACAGTTGTAAGTGTGAAAAATGGTCATAAGTCACTTTTTTCAGTGCCATTGTAACTTTGAATGGTCACTCCACAAAAGCAAAGTATCAGCAAAGGAGGGGAAAAAAACTCCAGTGACGGTCCTGAGACAGGAAGTCTAGTCCTGCCAAGAATGTAATAGGGGTTAACGGAGAGGCAGTTTCTATAAGCAACACCAGAATGTTTCCTTCCTGCCTTCCTTACAGGATTAGGCCAGTAATTTCTTCTAACAACCAGTTCTCCAAACTGCTTAGAAAGTTAACAACTGGTTCTAGCGAATAGGTGTGAACTGGTAGAATCCCACCCCTGCTATGTAATGAACACTAAAAACATTATTAGGATTACTTTTTAATGCATTAGATTTACAGCCTTGAATGAGAAGCACCAATCATTCTAATACTATAAATAATGAAGCATATTTTGACCCACTTCATCTTGATGAGTGGGGCTTGGGAAAATTACCGGGTGTCCATCATTCTAAAACCAACATAATCAGGATCTGATTGCCGACATTTTTGAAGCCCACCCCTGGAAAAAGGGAAGAAGTATGTTTGCCTCCTTATTTATAAAAATAACAAGACGGGATATAAATAAAAATAGATAGATAAATAAAAGCGTAAGCTGGACCACTTTTAAAACATCTGCTTCAGTTTGAGCATTGTGGGACTTAAAAGGAGATGGGCAGTTTTACAAAACCGAGTGAGCAATGTCATTTAGTGGGATTTGAGCTTGGCTCCTCATAGATTCAGTAATCAAATTTGGTTATAGTTTAGTCCAAGTGGGAACAGATATTAACACATAATCAGAGTTGGAAGGGACCTTGTAGGTAATCTAGTCCAACCCCCTGCCAAAACAGGAGACCCTACACCATTTCTGAAATGGCAGTCCAATCTCTTCTCGAAAGTCTCAAGTGATAACGCTCCCACAACTTCTAAAGGCAACTTCTGTTCCATTGGTTGATTGTTCTCATTGTCATAAAGTTTCTCCTTATTTCCAGGTTGAATCTCTTCTTGTTCAGTTTCCATCCGTTATTCCTTGTTTGGCCTACAGGTCTTTAGAAAATAGCTTGATCCCTTATGTTAGGGATAACATTGTTTACCCTAACTGGTTTAGGTAAAATAATAAATATGTTATCATAGTTTGTTAGTTAAAGTGTCTGCAACTTTAACTGTAGGACTGTAATTAAGGGAGTGGTTGTGAAAGCACTTTAAAAGAAGCAAGAGGACAGTTTGCTCTCTCTCTCTGGCTTTGATGATCCCTAATTACTGCATGGACTCAAGACTGCGTTAATTGAACGGGAGAGATAAACAAAGGACTGATTTGTAAGTGAACTGACATAGGATATTCTACACGGACTTTGCTAACTGAATATCCTTGAATGGACTGACTAAATGATACATGACTAATGGACTGTTATTTTGACTATGCTATAAATGGAATAAACTATATTTTTGATAGCACAAGCGTATCTGTTATTTTTACTGTATGTTAATAAACATACAAACTTATATCACTCATTTATCTGTGTGCCTATCTGACTAACGCTGCACATTCTATTTAGCTTGTCTCCTTAACCCTGGTTGGGGAACCCAGGCTTAAACTGGTTATGGGCCCAGAGGCTGCAAAGTCAGTTTAACTAGGATAAAACAGATTTATGTAAAAAGTGAGAGTTTGTGTTGTTAAACATTACAGTAAACAGACAGCTGTGTTTTATTAATTATAGTTTTATATCCATATAAAGAAAACATGGCACAAGTCAATCTACAAAGTTTGTCCCTTATATCCAAGTTGGATGGAACAAACTATGTATCATGGTCTATGAAATGTAGTCTACTTCTACGAAGAGAAGGTCTGTGGAACATAATTGAAAATCCACCAAACGTAGAAGAATGGGATCCAGAGGATGATGAAGATAGACTAAAAATAGAAGAATTTATGCAGAAAAATGAACAAGCTATTTGCATAATTGGTTTAACACTGTCTGACCAACAACTTGTTCATATCCATGGAGAACAAACAGCTGTTGGGTGTTGGCAGAAGCTGAAGAGGATTTATGTCCGAGATAACGTTGGTGCACACATAAATCTAACAAGGAAGCTTTTCAGGATGCATCTCCAGAAGAATGGTGATATGCTGAGTCATTTGGAAACTATGCAAAGCATTTTTCAAGAACTGCACGAGAAAAAGCTTATTTTCTCTGAACTACACCAAGTCTACATAATTCCATCATCACTTGACGAAAGTTATGATATCTACGTCACTTCCCTTGAAGTTTTGCCTAAGGAAAGTCTAACTTTAACTGATATAACTGGCAGATTGATTGAAGAGGCAAGAAGAAGACTTGAAAGATATGAGTTAAGGAGGCAGCAACCTCAAAAAGAAGATAATAAATCTCCTACTGCATACGCAATTAAAAAGTGTTTTAATTGTGGAGGAAGAGGACATTTGGCAAGATTTTGCAAAAAAGCAAAGCGCCAGAACGCTGGCCAGAATACTAAAAGTCATCAAAAGAAAAAGAAAAATTTAGAGTTAGCCATGTATACTAACGGAGCTGTAAAAAATAATTTATGGGTGGTTGACAGTGGAGCATCCCACTGTATAACAAATGATAACAAAAAATTTATTAAAATGTCCAAGAGTACACAGCAGATATTGTTAGCCAATGGCTGGAAACTGAAAGCTAAAGGTCAAGGTATAGCATATTGTTCTTTTATAAAAGAGAATGTAAAAATGTTATATGTACCACAATTTTGGTTTAATTTTGGTTAAACTAGGATATGTAGTTACCTTTAAAGGGGATAACTGCATAATTGAAAAAGAAGATAAGAAAATTACTGCATCTTTAAGAGGTGAATTATATGTGTTAAATGATAATGGTTTAAAGGTGGCTAACATGGTTTATGATAATAAGAAACCTCATGATGAATGTATTCACTTGTTACACTGATGGCTAGGGCATTTAAATTTTAAAATGCTTAAGAAAACTGTTGAATTATCTAAGGGAATAAGTTTGAAACCTTGTAAAAAGTATTTGCAATGTTCTATTTGCAATCAAAGCAAGAGCAAGGTCACACCGGCTAATAGAGTTGATGGATTTACTACAAAAGAGCCTTTAGAAGTAGTATTTGCTGATTTAATAGGTCCGAAAAAACCAAGTGTAGGAGGAGCTCGTTACATATTAACTATAATGGACCACTATTCTAGATATGGGTTTTGCTATTTAATGAAGAGCAAAACTGAAACGTATCTAAATCTCTTTAATTGGATAAAATTTGCTGAAAGAAAAACTAAAAAGAAATTAGTAACTCTTATAACAGATAATGGTACGGAATTTACAAATAATAAATTCTAGAATAGACTTAGAATGTTAGGTATTCAACATAAAAAGTCTGCACCATATAGGCCACAACATAATGCCTTTATAGAGAGATGAGGCCAAACATTACAATCAATGGCATGTACTATGATGTCTGATTCAGGATTACCTGACAATTTATGGGGAGAAGCAATAATGTGTGGTAATCACATATTAAATAATGTTGTTAATTCAACAACAGGTGAATTACCATTCACACTGTGGCATAGTACAAAACCTGATTTAAGTTACATGCACACATTTGGAGCACCAGCATGGGTGCATATCCCTACACAACTCAGACACAAAGAACATCATAGAGCTAAAAGATTATTTTTTGTAGGATATAAATCTAATCATAGATCTTATAGATTCTGGTAACCAGGTACATCTAGAGTTTACACCAGTGCTGGTGCTAAATTCCTAGAACATGTAGGATGGAATAGATTAGAGCAACATTTAAATAATGAAGTAATTATTGAACCCTACAAAAGGCAGAAAGAACAGAATAGTTATAAGAAGAGTCCAATTAAAGAAGAAGTCCACAAAGAACAAATAGGATCAGAACAAGAAGAAACAGTTGATCAGGAAGAGTTTGATAATCAAGAAGAGTTAGTTAATGAAAGTCCACCTGTAAGTCCTGTAATACCTAAACGTACTACATGTGTAACTAGACCACCTGATAGGTATCAAGCAAGTATAGTTTGCCAAGTAACCAAAGTTCCAACTAGTATAGATGAACTTAGGATGTATCCTGCTAAGGATGAGGAGAATTGGCAAAAGGCAATGGAAAAAGAACTAAATTCATTAAAGGTAATGAAAGTATATAAAGATGCTAAATTACCTCCAGGAGAAAAATCCATTGGGTGCAAATGGATATTTAAAGTAAAAACTGGAAATGATGGGACTGTTACCCATAAGGCTTGGTTAGTAGTGTCGTGTCCTCGAAAATGATGCCAGGAGTCGGTGACTTCAAATCATGCTCTTTTATTAATGTAGGAACCGAACTGGCGCTTTTCAAAAGGTTCGCGGCTTTTATTCCTTTAGCCGCGGCGGCCGCGGCCAATGGCACCGCTTTGAATCTCCCGCGATTCGAATGGACCAATCGCGGGAGATTCTTAGCGAGCCAATCGGCGCGGCTCGCCTGACCAATCAGAGTGCCCCGCGCTTTGGCCAATCAAAGCGCGGGGATCTCAAGAATGCTAATGAGGGGACAGAACACCCCTCCCCTCTTGGTTTAGTCCTTACGTCGCGTAGTCACGTAGGTAGGCGGGGCTCCGTCTGAGCCTGCTGGACCTGCGCAGCTCAGTCGTAGGTTGGATCCCGGCCGGTTCGGTCGGGATCTCTGTTTCTCCTGATGCAGTCGTGGGAACCGGCTGGTCCATCGGGCCGGGCCGCTCTCCGTAGCTCCCTCCTGGGCCTCCCGGGTTGGTTGAGCTGCGGGTTTCGCCGCTCCCGCTCGGTCTGTCCGGGTCGGTCGAGCTGGCCTGGCTGTCTCTTCCTGGCGAGGGGTCGTGCTGGCTGCTTTCCGGTAAGTATGGCTGGTTTATTCTTCTTTGGTTTTGGTCCCCTGGGTATTCCCTCCCCCCTTGGTTTGTGTTGTGGGGGTCGGTTTCACCTGTTTGTGCATCGGTGGTCTCTTGGTTGGTAGTCCTCGACCTTAGTTGGTCGATGTGGCATTTCCATGCTCGTCCGTCTGCTGTTTGTAGCTGGTACGAGTGTGGGCCTGTTATTTGTGTGATGACGGCCGGTACACATAATGGGTCTCCCGTCAGGTTTCTTGCGTATATGGGGTCGCCTGGTGCAAAAGTTCGGTGTTTGCTGTTTGAGTCTGGGGGCTTCTCCGGGTTATACGTGGGGTGTAACCTGTCGAGTGGGGACCTTAATTTCCTCCCCATTAATAGTTCGGCTGGGTTCTTATTCGTTGTGGTATTTGGGGTTATGTGTTGGGTGAAGAGTAGTTTGTTTATTTTCTCCTGGATCTCCCCGTGGTCTATTTTCCGGATGGTTTTCTTAGTGAATTGCACCATCCGTTCCGCCCTACCGTTCGCCGCCGGGTGCGCCGGTGCTGTCAGCGCGTGGCGGATACCCCTTTCCGCTAGGAATTTTTCGAATTCCAGCAAGGTGAATTGGGGCCCATTGTCGGAAACGACGACGTCTGGGAGGCCGTGCGTTGCAAAGAGTTTGCAGAGTTCCTTGATCACGGCCTCCGTGGTTGTTGTTTTCATGTTGCTTACCTCCAGCCAGTTGGAGTAAGCGTCTACTGTTATAAGGAAGGTGTGTCCTTTTGTGGGCCCGGCGAAGTCTATATGGATCCTAGACTAAGGTCCCCTTGGGGTTTCCCACTCTAGGACGGGTGCTGTGGGTGGGCTTGGCCTAGTTTCCTGGCATCGTTGGCACCTTGCTACCCAGGCCTCAATATGTTTGTCCATCCCTGGCCACCAAGCGTAACTTCTGGCCAGGGCTTTAGTCCTAACGATGCCAGGGTGCCCCTCGTGTAGTAGTTCCAGAACCTTCCCTTGTAGTTTTTCTGGAATGACCACCCTATCCCCCCATAGTATGCACCCTTTTAATAACGAGAGTTCCGTTTGCCAGTTCCGGAACGTTTTGACGGACTCGTCGTTGTCCCTTTCCGGCCACCCTTTCTCTACCCAATGCAACACCCGTGCCAGACGTTTGTCTTTATTAGTCTCTCGGGCAATGTCTGACGCGGTTATGGGCAGGTTGGGTAGAGTCTCTATGCTGAGGGTGGTCGTCGTGAGTGCTGGGTTGGTGTCAGGTTCCGGTAGCGGCGAGCGGCTTAAGGCATCTGCATGGGAGGTCGTCTTACCCGGTCTGTGTATGAGTCCGTAGTTGTAGGCCACCAGGAACTCAGACCACCTTGTCATTCGAGGAGACAGAATGTTCGGGGTGGCCCGGTTTCCTGCAAGGATTCCCAGCAGCGGCTTGTGATCGGTTATGATGGTGAATGTCCGGCCGTAGAGGTACTCGTGGAATCTTTTTACGGCGGCAACGATAGCCAGAGCCTCTTTGTCCAGCTGGCTATAATTCTGCTCCGGTTTGGTGAGGGTCCTTGAAAAGAACGCGATGGGTGCTTCTTTTCCGTCAGGGAGGGTATGGCTGAGGACAGTGCTGACGCCGAAGGGTGATGCGTCGCATGTGACTGCCAGAGGTAGGGTCTCGTTATACTGTATAAGGACGGCGTCCAAAGTGAGGAGGTCCTTTGTTCTTTGGAAGGCGGCTTGCTCCCGTTTCCCCCAAGTCCAAGTCGCCGCCTTGTCCAGGAGCCTATGCAAGGGCTCCGCCACCGTCGTCTTTTGGGGCAGGAAAACATTGTAAAAGTTAAGTAGCCCCAGGAATGCCTGTAGTTCCGTCTTTGACTTGGGTGTGGGGGCTTCTTTGATGGCCTTGATTTTTTGGTTTGTGGGGTGAATGCTGTGACGGTCTAGGAGGTATCCTAGGAATTCAACCCGTTCCGTGTATAATTGCCATTTCTCCCTCTTTACTTTGAGCACGGTCTCTTTGAATTTGGTTAGGACCTCTCTTAGGCGACCCTCTAGTTCGGCTTGGTTGGTTGCTGACACTAGGACGTCGTCGAAGTAAGGTACCACCCCCTTGATGCCTTGCAATAGTCTTTCCATTAGGCTTTGGAATATTTCCGGTGCCATGCTGACTCCGAATTGGAGTCGGTTGCATTTAAAGGCTCCCCAGTGGGTGACTATGGTTTGCGCTTCTGCCGTTTGCTCGTCGACTGGCAACTGTTGGTATGCCTGGGCGAGGTCGAGCTTGGCGAAAACCTTGCCCCTCCCAGTGAGTGCAGTAGGTGTTGCACTACTGGGACGGGGTAGGCGCTTTGTTTTAGCGCGCCATCTAGGGTGGCCTTATAGTCCCCACAGATCCTCACCGACCCATCGGGCTTGATCGGGGTGACTATGGGGGTCTCCCACCAGGCGTGGTCTATGGGCTGTAGGACCCCTTGTTTGACGAGCTTGTCAATTTGCTCATCTATCTTGGGTTTAAGTGCGAATGGCACCCGCCTTGGTTTCAGGCGTTTTGGGGGGACGTTTGGGTCTAGGTTGAAAGATATAAGGGGCCCTCGGTACTTGCCTAGGTTTCCGTCGAAGACCTCTTGGAACTCCCGGGCCAGTTGTTGCTCCCAGCTGTCGTCGGTGACGTGGTCGACTCCCGTGACTGCGATGCCGAGCGGGGCGAACCATTGCAGTCCCAGTAGGCTTGGGCGGTCCCGGTCGACGATTGTCAGGGGAAGCCTTTCGGTGTGCCCTTTATATGTGATGTTGAAGTGTCCGGTTCCGACTACCGGGATGCGGTTTCCCTGGTAGTCCTTTACGTTGAGTCCCTGGCTGTCTAGGTTCCTCCTTTGGATGGTAGGCACCAAGCGCTTTATTTCATGCCATGCTATCATGGAGAGGTAGGACCCGGAGTCCACCTCCACCTCCATTTTGCATGGCTGGCCCTCGATGCCTACCTCCACGTGGACCTTCCGGGCGTCATTGGTTATGGCATGGCCGATGGTGACCGTCTGATGGGTCTCCTCTCTTCGCCAGTTATCGCCGCCTTGTAGGGATCATCCGTTCTGGTCCCATCTGTTGTCCGAGGGGCGATCTCTGGTCCGGGGTGGTGTGTTCTCTCTCCTCCATTCATTCTGGTCCCATCGGGGCGGGCTGCGGTTCTTTTTAAGGCGGCAGACGCGGGCGATGTGACCCTTCTTGTCACAATGCCGGCAGATCGACTTGAAAAACCGGCATTCGGACCTGGGGTGGTCGCCTCTGCAACCGGCACAGTTGGTCCTCGACTTACGACCCCGCCGGTTCCGTGGGTCGTGGCCTGTCTGGAGGCGATGAATTTCCTCCTCATCATCGGAAGTGCCCGATGCCGAGTGGAAATCGCCCTGGTGGGTGGTCGTCTCGGGTTGGGCCTCGGCCGACCTTGCAGGGTTGTTGTTCCCGCTGCGGTCCCCAGCGTTCGGTCGGCGCATGTGGTCGGCGGATGTTCGGGTTGCTTCGGCGGCTGCGGCTGCGGTGAGGGTGTGTGCTAGGCTGATGTTGCCCTTGGCCATCAGCTAGTTCTGGAGGACGGGGTCCCACAAGCCGAGCACGATTCTGTCTCGCAGGGCGTCGTTCAGGTTGTTGAATTCGCACAGCCCCCCTAGGCGCCGTAGTTCGGCGACGAAGTCGCTGAAACTCTCACCCGACCGTTGGTCCCGACGGTAGAATTCGTTGCGTTGGATCAGGATGGCTACCTCTGGAGTGTAGTGCCGCCGAAGTATTGGCTCGAGGACGTCCCAGTCCATCGCGGTCGCATTGGCGGGTTTGGCAAGCGCCTTGGCCATCTTGAATACCTCGGTCCCGCAGTGGGTCAGGAAGACGGCGCGCTTCATGGGGCCGGTGGCGTCCTTCAGATCGCTGCACTCGAGGAACATGCGGAATCGGTCGGAGTACAATTCCCAGTCCTCGGTGGCGGGGTTGAAGGGTGCGGGGTGTGTGATTTTCGCCATCGTGGAGATTTGTCTGGCTTCCGTCGGACACGTGGTTCGGTTCAGGGTCTGGATCCCACCTTCATCGCCAGTGTCGTGTCCTCGAAAATGATGCCAGGAGTCGGTGACTTCAAATCATGCTCTTTTATTAATGTAGGAACCGAACTGGCGCTTTGCAAAAGGTTCGCGGCTTTTATTCCTTTAGCCGCGGCGGCCGCGGCCAATGGCACCTCTTTGAATCTCCCGCGATTCGAATGGACCAATCGCGGGAGATTCTTAGTGAGCCAATCGGCGCGGCTCGCCTGACCAATCAGAGTGCCCCGTGCTTTGGCCAATCAAAGCGCGGGGATCTCAAGAATGCTAATGAGGGAACAGAACAAGTAGCTCAAGGATTTAATCAAACTGCATCTGATTACGATGAAGTTTTTGCACCAAGTATTAAAGCAACATCTTTGAGAGCAGCTTTAGTGTGGGCAGCTAAGAAAAACTATGTCATTAACCATTTAGATGTAGAAACTGCTTACCTGCATGCACCATTGCAGCACACTATATATTTGAAAAAGCCAATTATTATAAAAGACAATAAAGTAAATAGTAATGATTGTTGGAAACTCAAAAAGAATCTTTATGGGTTGAAACAATCTGGCTTTGAGTGGAACCAATATATTGTGAAAGAATTAAACAATATAGGATTTAAATCTGGTTTAGCAAATCCATGTGTGTTTAAAAGAGAAAATAATGGAATGGTGTCATTATTGTTATTATTTACAGATGATATTGCTTTGATAACTAAGACTAATAATGAAGCTAATGAGATTATATCATTATTAGCTAAAAAGATAAAATTAAAGCATTTAGGTGAAATTAAAAAGTATCTAGGATTGACAATTAACAAAACAAAAAATGGATTTAAGATATCTCAAGAAGATAAAATTTGCCAATTAATTAAAACGTTTAAAATGGAACTTTGTAAACCGGCAAAGACTCCAATGAGTCAGGAAGTTTGCCAAACAGATGATCAAAGTCCCAAATTTGATAAGTCTATATATCAATCTTTGATTGGTAGCTTATCATATATAAGCAATTGGTCTAGGCCAGATATAGCTTATAGTGTAAATTAGCTGGCTTGTTTTAATTCGGATCCACATCAATGTCATTGGCAATCATTAAAGAGAATCTTAAGATATCTTAAAGGAACAATGAACCATGCATTGTATGTAGAACCAAAGGGTGATTTGAGTCTTAGTGCCTATGCAGATGGAAGTTTTGCAATTGATATAAACACTAGAAAATCAACATCTGGGATGGCTATATTATTTGGTAAGACACTAATAGGGTGGAGGTCAATCAGACAACAGCATATCAGCTTGTCCACGATGGAAGCGGAATTTTTATGTCTGTCATTACTATGCACTGACTTAATTTTGTACAAACAGTTATTATTAGACATGGGTATAACCGTTAAAGATTCCATTATTGTGTACGAGGACAACCAGGCAGCCATAAAGTTGGCTACTAGTATTGCTGTAAAAACTAGATTAAAGCACACTGATTTAAGATACTTAAATGTTAGAGAATCTGTAAAGAATGGGCTAATTAAATTGGAATACTGCATGATGGAAGAAAACATTGCAGACCAATTTACAAAAGCTCAAGGAGTAATTAAGTTTCAAGAGAGTTGTAACAAATATGATTTAAAGATGTAAATAGTTATTATTTCCTAAAAGGGGAGAATGTTAGGGATAACATTGTTTACCTTAACTGGTTTAGGTAAAATAATAAATATGTTATCATAGTTTGTTAGTTAAAGTGTCTGCAACTTTAACTGTAGGACTGTAATTAAGGGAGTGGTTGTGAAAGCACTTTAAAAGAAGCAAGAGGACAGCTTGCTCTCTCTCTCTGGCTTTGATGATCCCTAATTACTGCATGGACTCAAGACTGCTTTACTCCAACGGGAGAGATAAACAAAGGACTGATTTGTAAGTGAACTGACATAGGATATTCTACACAGACTTTGCTAACTGAATATCCTTGAATGGACTGACTAAATGATACATGACTAATGGACTGTTATTTTGACTATGCTATAAATGAAATAAACTATATTTTTGATAGCACAAGCGTATCTGTTATTTTTACTGTATGTTAATAAACATACAAACTTATCTCACTCATTTATCTGTGTGCCTATCTGACTTACGCTGCACATTCTGTTTAGCTTGTCTCCTTAACCCTGGTTGGGGAACCCAGGCTTAACACCTTCCTTCTCTCTGTGACAGCCCCTGAGATATTGGAAGACTGCTATCCTGTCTCCCCTGGTCCTTCTCTTCACTAAACTAGCCAAACCCAGTTCCTGCAACCATTCATAATATGTTTGAGCCTCCAGTTCCCTGTTCATCCTGGTTGCTCTTCTCTGCACTCTTTCTAGAGTCTCAACCTCTTTTTTATAATGTGGTGATGAAAACTGGATGCAGTACTCTAGGTGAGGTCTTACTAAGGCTTTATAGAGTGGTATTAGTACCTCACTTGATCTGGATTGTATACCTCTGTTAATGCAATTTAGGATTGCACTGGCTTTTTGGGCTGCTGCTGCACATGGCTGGCTCCTATTTAGCTGCTTGTCCACTAAGACACCCAATATCCCTCTCCCAGTTACTGCTATTGAGCCTGGTTTCACTGAACTCAAGCACTGGTTTATTTCGATGTCCAAGAAGCCAATTGATCCTTCTCAGCCGAAATTACTGTAAAAAGAGACACTTGAGAAAAACATAATCGCAATATTTTTAAAATCCCCCAAATGGCCAAGGAGGAATTTACCTCACGCAGTCATCCGTGCCTCCAGGAAGCCATTTTCCCCTCAATTTTATTCTCCCATCTCAAGTTTCTTCCCATCCCTTCCACCCCTCCCCAAAAAGGGAAAGTTGTTTTCAAACTGAACAATTGCTTCTCGCGAATTATAGTCCAATATTTTCTAGCATCCTCACAAGTCCACCACATATGGTAATACGAGCCGGGTATCTGATGACATTTCCAGCATTTTTCAGATTTGTTCTTAAACATTCTTGCTATTCTTGTCGGAGGAAAATGCCACCTGTAAAACATCTTATACAAGTTTTCTTTATATGCTGTTGACATTGTCATTTTATAATTTTGAGTCCACAATTTCTGCCATTTCTCTAAATCAATCCCATATCCAAAATTCTTTCCCCAAACAATCATAGTTTCTTTGACTTGTTCTTCCTCTAATTTCATTCCCAGTAAATAACCATATAGTTTTTTAATCACCTTCTCATCAGTACCCATCAAGATCTTATCTAAATCAGTCTGTTTATCATAAAATCCCTCCATTTTAGAATCTTCATCATACCTTGAGTGTATTTGTGCATATGAAAACCAATTCATCCTTATACCTTGTTCCTCTAAGTTTTGGATCGATTTAAGTTCACCCTTTTCATCCAAAAGTTCCCCATATCTAACTGTTTGTTCCTTCTTGTAGATTATAGGATAGGAAAATGCTTCAATGGTCGATAACCAAACTGGAATTTTCAAATAACATTGTCTTTTTATCTTCTCCCAATTTAACCACAAAGACTCCCGTACATAATGTCTTCTAAAATAACCCTGTGTTTTAGTTCCCTTATACCATAAAAAAGCATGCCAACCCAACAGCAAGTCATGCCCTTCTAATGTCAACAACCTATGTTTCCTTAATGTTATCCATTCTTTGACCCACATCAAACTTGCAGCTTGATAATACAATTCCCAATTAGGCAGACCAAAACCTCCTCTAATTCTAGCATCTTGCAAAAGCTTTAGCTTTATTCTCGCTTTTTTACCTTGCCATATAAACTTCAACATAATTTTATTTAAATCTTCAAAATAGTCTTTTCCAAGCCTAATTGGTATTGTTTGAAACAAAAATAAAATTCTAGGTAAGATATTCATCTTAATTGTTGAAATTCTCCCTATTAATGACAATTGCAAGTTTTCCCACTTCTTCAAATCTGTAGTTATCTGTTGTTTAAGTTTAATATAATTATTCTCCTTTAATGTGCTACATCTTGTTGTCAAATATATCCCCAGATACTTAACCTTATTTGTAACTTGAATTTTCAAAAGATCTGCCAATTCTTCTCTCTGTCTCAATAGCATATTCTTTGTCAAAATCTTTGTTTTGTTTTTATTTATTTTCAAACCAGCCACCTCTCCATATGCCTCTATCCTTTCCAGTAACTTTGGAGCTATTTCTAGCGGATCTTCCAAAATAAAAGCTAAGTCATCAGCAAAAGCTTGTAGCTTAAATTCTTCCTTCTTAATTTTCATTCCTTTTATGCTTTTATCATCCCTAATATTTCTATTCAACACTTCCAAGGTCAACACAAATAGCAAAGGAGATAGGGGGCATCCTTGTCTTGTGCCTTTCCTTATATTAGTAAAATCTGTAAGTTCTCCCTCCATCATTACCCTTGCTGTCTGTTTATTATATATAGCTTCTATTGCTTGAATAAATTTTTTAGCGAAACCCATCTGCTCCAATAATAATAACATAAATCTCCAGTTCACGTTATCAAATGCTTTTTGAGCATCTAGGAATATCAAAGCCATTTGCTTTTCAGGATGAGCCTCATAGTATTCCAAAGTGTCCAAGATTACTCTCATATTGTCTCTAATTTGTCTCTTTGGCAGAAATCCATTTTGATCTGAGTGAATAAAATTATTTAAATATTTTTTAAGTCTTTCTGCTAAGATTGAAGCAAAGATTTTATAGTCTGCATTCAATAAAGAAATAGGTCTATAATTCTTAATTTGCAATGGGTCAGTCTCTTCCTTTGGTATAAGTGTAATATAAGCCTCTGACCATGTTTTGGGTATCATCTTTTTTATCATAACTTCATTCATAACTTCTAACAATGGGATGCTCAATAATTCTTGAAATGTTTTATAAAATTCTACTGGAAGCCCATCTGGACCCGGAGCTTTCCCATTATTTTGTCTCTTAAATGCTTCATTTAGTTCCATCATTGTTATATTGCTTTCTAGCATTTCTTCAGTCTCTTTAGGTATCTTTGGTAAATTAGCTTCCTGTAAATACTGTTTGACTTTTTCTTCATCAATATTTTCCTGTTTATATAATTGTCCATAAAAATCTCGAATAATTTCTTTTTTCTCCTTATTCCCATAACAAACTTGGCCTTGTTCATCTATTAACTTCAATATTTTTCTTGATTCCTTCTCTTTTCTCAATTTATATGCTAGCCATCTACCTGGTTTATTTGCATCTTCAAAATAATTCTGTTTGGAGTTTCTAATTTTCTGTGCCAGTTCTTCTTTCTCTATTAATTCCATTTTATGTTTGATTACATCCAGCTTCAATTTAATATCCTTTTTCTGTGGCATTTTCTGTAATTCTTTTTCAAGAATTTTATACTCATCTTCCAAGGCCTTAGAAGCTTGCCTTTTCCTAATATTCTTTTTTCTTGTATAATCTATTATCAAACCTCTGGCATATGCCTTCATTGTGTCCCACACATTTTGGGTTGAAGTATCTTCTTTTTTATTTTCTCTGAAGAAAAAAGCCAATTCCTTCTCCATCCATTGTGTAAAATCTTTCTCCTTTAAAATAGTATTATTTAATGTCCATCTCGATCTTTTTTTTTGTCCCTTCCATTTAATTGTCATTGGGCTATGATCTGCCCAGGTACTTGTTTCAATATTTGTTTCTTTAATATTAGATATTAGTTCTGTTGAGATCCAAATCATATCTAATCTGGACCATGATAAATGTCTATTTGAATAAAAAGTATATTGTTTAGCTTTAACATTTCTTTCTCTCCAAATATCTTTTAAAGTTAATTCATCTGTCATTTTAAAGAAGGACCTTGGGAGAGCCTTTCTATTTTGCTTTGTTGTTGTTGCTATATAGTCCAGTTTATTGTCCACAATTCCATTAAAATCTCCCATCATAATTATATTAACATAGTCCAGTCCAATTATTTTCATATGTAGCTTTTTATAAAACTCTTCTTGTTTATCATTCGGAGCATAAATTGCAATCAAGAGTATTTTTATATTATTGTCCATTATTTGTACCATTAATACTCTTCCATCTTCATCCGTGTAAATCAATTTTGCTGGAATAGCCTCTTTAATGTATAAAACCACACCTCTTTTCTTACATTGAGTCAAAGAGGTAAATATTTTCCCTAATTTTGGTTGTAATAACAATTGTTCATGTTGTTTTTTAATGTGAACTTCTTGTAAACAAATTATATCAAATTTTAATTTCTCTAATTTATGAAAAGTTTTCCTTCTTTTAACAGCTGAATTAAGTCCATTTATATTCATTGTAATCAGTTTTTTTTCCTCCATAATTATGCTTTATATTTAGGTCTAACAGCTCTCGTGGATCTCACTTCACGCTGTTCTTTATTATCCAATGTCAACAGCATATAAAGAAAATTTGTATAAGATGTTTTACAGGTGGCACTTTCCCCCAACAAGAATAGCAAGAATGTTCAAGAATAAATCTGAAAAATGCTGGAAATGTCATCAGATACCCAGCTCGTATTACCATATGTGGTGGACTTGTGAGGATGCTAGAAAATATTGGATTATAATTCGCATGTGGTTGGAAAAAATGACAAAGAAACATATAGATTTGAAACCAGAGATCTTCTTATTGGGAATTTTACCTGATATATATAGTAAAGATTTGAAATACCTGATTGTAAATGTATTAACAGCGGCCAGGATTGTATTTGCTAAAAATTGGAAGAATGAGAAAATACCATTACAGGAAGAAATTATTAAGAAAATATTGGAATGTGCTGAGATGAGTAGATTGACATTTGAAATTAGAGAGCAAGAGGATAAACAATTTTACGAAATTCGGGATCTTTTTTATAAATGGCTAGATGATAAAATACGATAATAGAATATTTAGAATGCTAGATAGTAAGGAATATCTTTATTTTGCTATTATTTTGCTATTTGCTATTATATTTATAAAGGATTTTTTAGGATTGATTTGATATGACTAGATGATTTGTTATAGAGTAAACTGGTTTAAAGTATTGTTAGCTCATTAAGCATGAATGATTAAAAATATAGTCAAAAACTTCTTTTTTTAGTGATATTAGGATATATAAGTTTGGATTGACAATATGAGTTTTTATGTAATGTAATTGTAATTTGAGACTACAGAATGAATGCACAAAAATGATGAACCAACTGACACACTGGATGTACATATAAGAGTTGATGTTTTTATGTTTTGTTTGTCTTGTTTGTTTGTAGAAAATTAATAAAAACTTTTTTCAAAAAAAAAAAACTGAACAATTGCTTCTCGTTTTTTGGTGGTGATCAGTCGTTTTGATAAGGAGTTTGTTTCACCCACAATCTGATTCTGCGGTGTGCAGAAATAAATGCCATGAGCCCATGCTGTTATGGCTAATGGCAAAATAAACAAAATATCCTTTAAAAAGTCCACCCAGGGAGCTTTGAGTATGGGTAATCTTCAACTTATGACCATAACGGAGCCCAAAATTTCCACTGTGAAGCAATCCAATTGTTAAATGGGGCTGTGGCGTGTTTTATGACCTTTCTTGCCACCGTTGTTAAGCAAATCACAGCCATTGTTAAGTGAATAATGAGGACGTTAAGTGAATCTGGCTCTCCCCCTGCTTGACTTGGCTTGTCTGGGAAGGTTACAAGTGAAGATCACATGACACTGGAAGAGAGCAACCATCATAAATATGAATCAGCCTCCAAGCGCCTGAATCTTGATCAGGTAACCATGGGGATGCTGCAACGGTCCTGAGTGTGAAAAGAATAGAAGAGAGACTAACAACTTTATTGTCATGTTGGAAGTTAAAACCCACCTCTCTCCTAGGAAAATGAAATATTTTAGGATATGCTAAAAAGGCAGAATATTTCCCCTAAAAGAGAAGTAGAAATTCAGAGAGGCAGAAACTCAGTCCTCCTTTCTTTGTCAATGGGCCATTAAGGCCTTGGGCAGTCTATGCTACATGACAAAGATCTACTCCAGGTAGAGCCATAATAAGAATTGCCCAAAGCCCTTTCATTACATCATCATCCAGCAAGGCTCAACCAAGCCTGGGATTCAGGACAACCTACAGAATTGCCTCTGCAGGGCCCCATGGGAATCTGATGACCAACCAGAATACAAGCTCAAATTCAAATCCCAACAGAGGGCATAAAACCCAGGGTCTCTTAGCATCTTGCTCCTTCTTCTTTTCCTTCACCCAACATCCTGACTCATGTGATCACCCTTTTCCCTTTGGAGCTCCAAGCCAGGTGGTCCTGTCCCCCATTAAACCATCTTTCCAAACAGCCTCCATGTTTCCAGTGTCTTTTTTCCCCACTTGGAACTGAACCCAGAAGAACATTTTCTTCCAACAGTCACTTTAAATGTACACTAATCAGCATACATTAAAACGAAATTTCATTGCATGCAGCTCTCAAAGGGTCTCCAACTCCAATAGACTCTACATGAACGTGACAAAATAAATTCTGTAAATATATAAATGCAAAATTATGCATGAACCCACATATATTATATGACACAGAGAAACGACACAGTCCAGTTTGGATATATACAAGTGGTGAGAAAAATGAATCTTGACCATAATAAATCATAATAAAAATAATTGTGATGTTTTCAAACACCAGAACCTTTGACATATTTCACCAGGCAACCATCTTCTCGTGAATTACTCACCAAGTCTATAGAGGATAAATGAGAATCACTCTTATTTAAGTCAATTCTACGTTTTGTGGGGAGTCTCCACAATCTGCAAATGGCAATTGGGAGCAGGAAGATAACAGAATAACAGAGTTGGAAGGGACCTTGGAGGTCTTCTAGTCCAACCCCCTACCTAGGCAGGCAACCCTCCACCACTTCATACAATTGGTTATCCAACCTCTTCTTAAAATCTTCCAGTGTTGGAGCATTCACAACTTTTGGAGGCAAGTTGTTCCAGTAAGTAGTTGTTCTCACTGTCAGAAAATTCCTCATTTCTAAGTTGCTTCTCTCCTTTATTAGTTTCCATCCATTGCTTCTTGTCCTGCCTTCATGGGGTTTGGAGAATAGCTTGACTCCTTCTTCTTTGTGGCAGCCCCTGAGATATTGGAACACTGCTATCATGTCAACCCTAATTCTTCTTTTCACGAGACTAGACATATCCAATTCCAGCAAACATTCTTCATGTATTTTGATCATTTGATTATTTTATCTATTCTTTACAAGGCCCTTCCTTCCTTCTCCTCCCTCCCCCCTTCCCCTCCTTTTCTTCTTTCCTTTTCTACCCTACCCTTCCCTTTCCCTTATCCGTTCCTGTTTCCAATTCTTCCTCTTTTGCCTTGTTCCTTCCTTCCTTCCTCCCTCCAGTTCCATTCTTTCCTTTCTGTTCCTTTTCCTTTCCCCTTCCCTTTCTGTTCCTGTTTTCTTTCCTTCCTCTCTTTTTCCTTCCTCCTTTCCTTCTTCCTCCCTTCTCCTCCCCTCCTTCCTCTCCTGCCCTCCCCACTTTCCTATCTTGTCTGCTCATCCATCTCTTTCTTACATTTTCCTATACCAGCTGTCAGAAAACTGTTGAGATGGGCTGGTGGGTTTCATTGATTGGGGAGGTGCTGCCACCTTCTGTCTGCAATTGTCATTTGGGACATTTTTAAAAATATTTATTTTTAAATAATTAAACAGAATTGTTCAATTGTCTTGCAGTGAGTTGTCCAGTGGTGAATTGGCTGCAGTGTTATGGTTAGGTGCGGATGGCTGAGGAGAGCGAGGACTCAGATGAGGGGCCAGGACCATTAGGGAGTGGACTGCTGCCTTCAGAGATTGTGGGGGCTGGCAGCAGCGATGAGGAGGTTTACAGATAATTAGAGTTGGAAGGGACCTTGTAGGTCTTCTAGTCCAACCCCCCACCCAAGCGGGAGACCCTACACCATTTCTGACAAATGGCAGTCCAATCTCTTCTTGAAAGTCTCAAGTGATGGCACTCTCACAACTTCCAAAGGAAACTTCTGTTCCATTGGTTGTTCTCACAGTCAGAAAGTTTCTCCTTATTTCCAGGTTAAATCTCTCCTTGTTCAGTTTCCATCCATTATTCCTATAATTAAATGCATTCATTGTTTACCCTAACTGGTTTAGGTAAAATAATAAATATGTTATCATGGTTTATAAATTAAAGTGTCTGCAACTTTAAATATAGGAATGTAATTAAGGAGTGATTGTAAAAAGCACCATAAAAGAAGCAAGGAACGTCAGCTTGCTCTCTCTGGCTTTATGATCCCTAATTACTGGATGGATTCAAGACTGCGTTTTTCCCCTACTGAAAAGGAGAGACAAAGGACTGATTTGTAAGTGAACTGACATTGGATATTCTACACGGACTTTGCTAACTGAATATCCTTGAATGGACTAACTAAAATGATACATGACTAATGGACTGTTATTTTGACTATGCTATAATTCTAAACGGAATAAACTATATTTTTGATAGCACAAGCGTATCTGTTATTTTTACTGCATGTTAATAAACATACAAACTTATCTCACTCATTTATCTGTGTTCCTATCTGACGAACGCTGCACATTCTGTTTAGCTTGTCTCCTTAACCCTGGTTGGGGAACCCAGGCTTAACACTGGTTATGGGCCCAGAGGCTTCAAAGTCAGTTTAACTAGGATAAAACAGATTTATGTAAAAAGTGAGAGTTTGTGTTGTTATACATTACAGTAAACAGACAGCTGTGTTTTATTAATTATAGTTTTATATCCATATAAAGAAAACATGGCACAAGTCAATCTACAAAGTTTGTCCCTTATATCCAAGTTGGATGGAACAAACTATGTATCATGGTCTATGAAATGTAGTCTACTTCTACGAAGAGAAGGTCTGTGGAACATAATTGAAAATCCATCAAACGTAGAGGAATGGGATCCAGAGATTGAGGAAGATAGACTAAAGATAAAAGATTTTATGCAGAAAAATTATTATTTTATGCATAATAGGACTAACACTGTCTGACCAGCAACTTGTTCATATCCGTGGAGAGCAAACAGCTGTTGGGTGTTGGCAGAAGCTGAAGAGGATTTATGTTCGAGATAACATTGGTGCTCACATAAATCTTACACGAAAGTTTTTCAGGACGCATCTCCAAACGAATGGTGATATGTTGAGTCATTTGGAAACTATGAAAAGCATTTTTCAAGAACTGCATGAGAAAGAGCTTATTTTCTCTGAAGTACACCAAGTCTACATAATTCTATCTTCACTAGATGAAAGTTATGACAACGACGTCACTTCCCTTGAAATTATGCCAAAGGAAAGTTTAACTTTAACTGATATAACTGGCAGATTGATTGAAGAGGCCAGAAGAAGACTTGAAAGAGACCAGTTAAGGAGGGAGCAACCTCAAAAAGAAGATAATAAATCTCCTACTGCATACGCAACTAAAAAATGTTTTAATTGTGGAGGAAGAGGACATTTGGCAAGATTTTGTAAAAAAGCAAAGTGCCAGAACGCTGGCCAGAATACTAAAAGTCATCAAAAGATAAATAAAAATTTAGAGTTAGCCATGTATAGTAACAGAGCTGTAAAAAATAATTTATGGGTGGTTAACAGTGGAGCATCCCACTGTATAACAAATGATAACAAAAATTTTATTAAAATGTCCAAGAGTACACAGCAGATATCATTAGCCAATGGCTGGAAACTGAAAGCTAAAGGTCAAGGTATAGCATATTGTTCTTTTATAAAAGAGAATGTACCACAACTTAAGTTTAATTTAATTTCAGTTAGAATTTTGGTTAAACTAGGCTATGTAGTTACTTTTAAAGGAGATAACTGCATAATTGAAAAAGAAGATAAGAAAATTACTGCATCTTTAAGAGGTGAATTATATGTGTTAAATGATAATGGTTTAGAGGTGGCTAACACGGTTTATGATAATAAGAAACCTCATGATGAATGTATTCATTTGTTACACCAATGGCTGGGGCATTTAAATTTTAAAATGCTCAAGAAAACTGTTCAATTATCTAAAGGAATAAGTTTGAAACCTTGTAATAAGTATTTGCATTGCTTTGCCTGTAATCAAAGCAAAAGCAGAGTCATACCGGCTAATAGAGTTGATGGATTTACTTGCCAAGAGCCTTTAGAAGTAGTATTTGCTGATTTAATAGGTCCGAAAAAACCAAGTGTAGGAGGAGCTCGATACATACTAAGTATAATGGACCATTATTCTAGATATGGGTTTTGCTATTTAATGAAAAACAAAACTGAAACGTATCTAAATCTCTTTAATTGGATAAAATTTGCAGAAAGGAAAACTAAAAAGAAATTAGTAACTCTTATAACATATAATGGTGTGGAATTTACAAATAATAAATTCCAGAATAGACTTAGAATGTTAGGTATTCAACATAAAAAGTCTGCACCATATAGGCCACAACATCATGCCTTTATAGAGAGAAGAGGCCAAACATTACAATCAATGACACGATCTATGATGTCTGATTCAGGATTACCTGACAATTTATGGGGAGAAGCAATAATGTGTGGTAATCATATATTAAATAATGTTGTTAATTCAACAACAGGTGAATTACCATTCACACTGTGGCATGGTACAAAACCTGATTTAAGTTACATGCACACATTTGGAGCACCAGCATGGGTGCATATCCCTACACAACTCAAACAAAAAGGACAGCATAGAGCTAAAAGATTATTTTTTGTAGGATATGAATCTAATCACAGATCTTATAGATTCTGGGAACCAGGTACATCTAGAGTTTACACCAGTGCTAGTGCAAAATTCCTAGAACATGTAGGATGGAATAGATTAGAGCAAGATTTAAATAATGAAGTAATTATTGAACCCTACAAAAGGCAGAAAGAACAGAAAAGAAGAAGTCCACAAAGAACAAATAGGACCAGAACAAGAGGAACTAGTTGATCAGGAAGAGTTAGATAATCAAGAACAGTTAATAAATGAAAGTCCACCTGTAAGTCCTGTAATACCTAGACGTACTACACGTATAACTAGACCACCTGATAGGTATCAAGCAAGTATAGTTTGCCAAGTAACTAAAGTTCCAACTAGTGTAGATGAACTTAGGATGTATCCTGCTAAGGATCAGGAGAATTGGCAAAAGGCAATGGAAAAAGAACTAAATTCATTAAAGGTAATGAAAGTTTATGAAGATGCTAAATTACCTCCAGGAGAAAAATCCATTGGGTGCAAATGGATATTTAAAGTAAAAACTGGAAATGATGGGGCTGTTACCCATAAAGCTAGGTTGGTAGCTCAAGGATTTAATCAAACTGCATCTGATTACGATGAAGTTTTCGCACCAAGTCTTAAAGCAACATCTTTGAGAGCAGCATTAGTGTGGGCAGCTAAGAAAAACTATGTCATTAACCATTTAGATGTAGAAACTGCTTATCTGCATGCACCACTGCAGCACACTATATATTTGAAAAAGCCAGTTATTTTAAAAGACAATAAAGTAAATAGTAATGATTGTTGGAAACTAAAAAGAAGTCTTTACGGGTTGAAACAATCTGGCTTTGAGTGGAACCAATATATTGTGAAAGAATTAAACAATATAGGATTTAAATCTGGTTTAGCAGATCCATGTGTGTTTAAAAAAGAAAATAATGGAACGGTGTCATTATTGTTATTATTTACAGATGATATTGCTTTGATAATTAAAACTAATAATGAAGCTAATGAGATTATATCATTATTAGCCAAAAAGATAAAATTAAAACATTTAGGTGAAATTAAAAAGTATCTAGGATTGGCAATTAACAAAACAAAAAATGGATTTAAGATATCTCAAGAAGATAAAATTTGCCAATTAATTAAAATGTATAAAATGGAACTTTGTAAATCGGCAGACTCCAATGAGTCAGGAAGTTTGCCAAACTGATGATCAAAGTCCCAAATTTGATAAGTCCATATATCAATCTTTGATTGGTAGCTTATCATATATAAGCAATTGATCAAGGCCTGATATAGCTTATAGTGTTAATCAGCTGGCACGTTTTAATTCGGATCCACATCAATGTCATTGGCAATCATTAAAGAGAATTTTAAGATATCTTAAAGGAACAATGAACCATGCATTGTATATAGAACCAAAGGGTGATTTGAGTCTTAGTGCCTATGCAGATGCAAGTTTTGCAACTGACATAAACACTAGAAAATCAACATCTGGAATGGCTATATTATTTGGTAAGACACTAATAGGGTGGAGGTCAATCAGACAACAGCATATCAGCTTGTCCACAATGGAAGCGGAATTTTCATATCTGTCATTATTATGCACTGACTTGATTTTGTACAAACAGTTATTATTAGACATGGGTATAACTGTAAAAGATTCCATTATTGTGTACGAGGATAATCAAGCAGTTATAAAATTAGCTACTAGTATTGCTGTAAAAACTAGATCAAAGCATACTGATTTAAGATACTTAAATGTTAGAGAATCTGTAAAGAATGGGCTAATTAAATTGGAATACTGCATGACAGAAGAAAACATTGCAGACCAATTTACAAAAGCTCAAGGAGTAATCAAGTTTCAAGAGAGTTGTAACAAATATGATTTAAAGATGTAAATAATTATATTTGTTATTATTTCCTAAAAGGGGAAAATGTTAGGGATAACATTGTTTACCCTAACTGGTTTAGGTAAAATAATAAATATGTTATCATGATTTATAAATTAAAGTGTCTGTAACTTTAAATATAGGAATGTAATTAAGGAGTGGTTGTAAAAAACACCATAAAAGAAGCAAGGAACATAAGCTTGCTCTCTCTGGCTTTATGATCCCTAATTACTGGATGGATTCAAGACTGCGTTTTTCCCCTACTGAAAAGGAGAGACAAAGGACTGATTTGTAAGTGAACTGACATTGGATATTCTACACGGACTTTGCTAACTGAATATCCTTGAATGGACTGACTAAAACCATGCATGACTAATGGACTGTTATTTTGACTATGCTATAATTCTAAATGGAATAAACTATATTTTTGATAGCACAAACATATCTGTTATTTTTACTGCATGTTAATAAACATACAAACTTATCTCACTCATTTATCTGTGTGCCTATCTGACTAAAGCTGCACAATCTGTTTAGCTTGTCTCCTTAACCCTGGTTGGGGAACACAGGCTTAACAAAGGTGTCATACAGGTAAGCTGCTGGGTTTGTGTTGAGGTAATTCCCCATTAGGAGAATGAGTGCATACAGGGAGACAGATAGAGAGTAGTGTTGGAATAATACACACACAGAGCACACAGATACACTGTACAGTAAATGTAAGTTTTTACTTCCGGAAAGATTTAAGCAAACTCCAAAATAAGCAATCCAAAATCATTCACAAGTTAAATCAGTCAGTTTTCAATCCAGGGATAATCCAAATATCATAGTCCAGTGTCAAAAAACAGTTCAGTATCAGACTTACATTAAATCCAGTAATATCAGTCAATTAGAAGAAATGGAGCAACGGCAATACTTTCCAACAGAAGGAAACAGATACACTCTCTTCTGAGACTCAGACTAAAAACTAAACAACTCAGGTTTCTGGCTCCATTTTATGGCTGTTTGAGAAACCACACCTAATTACAGTTTTGCATTTTCTTAAAGAAACAGTTTTAAAATGTTTATCCTGATTTATATATTTCTAACCAAAATAACTGTTAGGTGACTTATATTCCTAACAGTTTGTACCAGGGGTGGGCTTCAAAATTTTTTTAGCAAGGGGCTCTCTGCCCTAATGACTGGCTGGGAGGGCATGGCTGGGTGGGTGTGGCCAACTCAATGTCGCTTCTTTGCTCTAATTATACATATGTATGTATGTATATGTATATGTATATGTATATGTATATGTATATGTATATGTATATGTATATGTATATGTATATGTATATGTATATGTATATGTATATATTTGTTTTCTTAAGTTTTCCCGGGTACTTACATGTATGGCATTCAGCTTTGTTCGGGTATTTTCCCACATCATTGTAGTTGTTCTTTTAAAGTTATAGCAACGTTTCAGCAGAATCTCATCTGCCATCATACAGAAGCCTGATGATGGCAGATGAGATTCTGCCGAAACGTTGCTACAACTTTAAAAGCACAACTACAATGATGTGGGAAAATACCCGAACAAAGCTGAATGCCATATATGTATATATGTATATGTGTGTGTGTGTGTGTATGTATGTATATAAGTTTGACTCACAGACAAACACCATACAGAAGCCTGATGATGGCAGATGAGATTCTGCTGAAACGTTGCTACAACTTTAAAAGCACCACTATTATGACGTGGGAAAATACCCGAACAAAGCTGAATGCCAGACATGTAAGTACCCGCGAAAACTTAAGAAAACATATATATATATATATATATATAATTGTGAAGGTTTGCATCCCGAGATATAAGTTCAGAAGAAAAGGAGATTGCTCTTCGGGAAAAAGTTTTTATTTTTGTTCAGAATTTTCGGATTAGTTATCTCAAGTCCGTCTTCAGTGAACAGTTAGTTGGAGATGTGTCAGGGAAGGAGCTTTGGTCGTTGTTTCTGTCGTTGGTGTCAGCGTTCTATAGATTGGCAGCGCGGGCATCAATCGCGTGATTGGCTTGTTAGTTGTTTTGGGTGCGAGCTGGGTTGTTTTTTGATGTTGTTCATCCAATTATCACGTAAACTTTGATAGTTGGGGTCAATGTCTTTGTGGCGATTAATGCAATTGGTGCCAGTATGCCATGCTTCAATAAATTCGCGTGCATAACGTGTTTTGCCTGTGCCAATTATTTTGGTTGCATCCCAGTTGAAGCAATGATTGTGCTCTATGCTGTGTGTTGCTATTTGAGATAGTGGGTCTCTTCTTTTAACTGCTAATGTGTGTTCATGTATTCTTTCGTGGAGTTGTTTTCCAGTTTGGCCAATGTATTTTTGGGGGCATGTTTTGCATGGTATTTCATATATAACGTTTTTCATTGAGGTGATTGGTAATTTGTCTTTACCTGATATGAGTGTTTTTCTTAATGAAGTTGTTGGTTTATGTGCTATATTGATGTTAAATGGTTGTAAGTGTCTTGATATGATTTCTGATACACCATGTATATATGGAAGTGAGTACCATTTAGGTGGGTTTTGTGGGTTTTTGTTGTTTGTGTCTGTTTGTTTATGTGGTTTGTGTCTTAGGCAGTCTTTGATGAAGCTTTTTGGGTATCCATTGGTTATGAAGAGGTTGTATAGAAAGTTTAGTTCTTCTTTTCGTGTTTTTTTATCTTGGCAATAAGTGTAGGCTCGTTTGAAGAGTGTTGAGATGCAGCTTCTTTTGTGTGTGGTAGGGTGGTTGCTTCTGTAGTGGAGTATAATGTCAGCATTTGTTTTCTTTCTGTATACGCTTGTTTGTAATTTGCCATTTTCAAGAAGTTTTAAGTTGACATCTAGAAATGATAATTGAGTATTATTCATTTCTTCTCGTGTAAATTGTATATCTGGGTGTATTGAGTTGATTGCTTTGTGTAGTTGTTCTAATTCAGTGCGTTTGACAATGACAAATGTGTCATCCACATATCGAAGCCATAGTTTTGGTTTGAGATTTGTAAAAACGGATTTTTCTAGATCTTGTAACACTATTTCAGCTATGAAACCTGAAATAGGAGAGCCCATTGGTGTGCCTTTTTTCTGGAGGTAGAATTTATTGTTAAATTGGCAGTAGTTGGTTAGGCAAAGGGTGATTAGCTCCATTACTCTGTCAGTGGGGATATTGGTGGGTTTTTCTTCTAATTGTTGTTTGATAATATTTTTGGCATGTTCAAGAGGGATCGATGGAAAAAGTGATATAACATCAAAGGATACCATGCATTCATCTGGTTTTATTTGTATTTCTTTGATTCGTTCAAGAAAGGTGTATGCATTTGTAATACTGTGTTCTGAGTTTGCAATTAAATGTTTGAGGTGTTGGAGAAGCCATTTGGCTAAGTTGTAAGTGGGGGTTCCGATGAGTGAGATTACCATGCGAAGTGGAATGTTCGGTTTGTGTATTTTTGGAAGTCCATATGCTCTGGCAATGGAGGGGCTGGTTATTAGGATGAATTTGCTGTCTTCATTTGAAATGAATTTTTCTTTAGAGAGTCGTTTGATTGTTGAAATTATTGTATTGTTTTTTTTCTTTGTGGGATCATTTTGTAATTCTGTGTATGTTGTGGTGTCTTCTAATAATGTAGTTGCTTTGGTGATATAGTCATCTTTATTCATGATGACTGTAGCTCCTCCTTATGTGGATGACACATTTGTCATTGTCAAACGCACTGAATTAGAACAACTACACAAAGCAATCAACTCAATACACCCAGATATACAATTTACACGAGAAGAAATGAATAATACTCAATTATCATTTCTAGATGTCAACTTAAAACTTCTTGAAAATGGCAAATTACAAACAAGCGTATACAGAAAGAAAACAAATGCTGACATTATACTCCACTACAGAAGCAACCACCCTACCACACACAAAAGAAGCTGCATCTCAACACTCTTCAAACGAGCCTACACTTATTGCCAAGATAAAAAAACACGAAAAGAAGAACTAAACTTTCTATACAACCTCTTCATAACCAATGGATACCCAAAAAGCTTCATCAAAGACTGCCTAAGACACAAACCACATAAACAAACAGACACAAACAACAAAAACCCACAAAACCCACCTAAATGGTACTCACTTCCATATATACATGGTGTATCAGAAATCATATCAAGACACTTACAACCATTTAACATCAATATAGCACATAAACCAACAACTTCATTAAGAAAAACACTCATATCAGGTAAAGACAAATTACCAATCACCTCAATGAAAAACGTTATATATGAAATACCATGCAAAACATGCCCCCAAAAATACATTGGCCAAACTGGAAAACAACTCCACGAAAGAATACATGAACACACATTAGCAGTTAAAAGAAGAGACCCACTATCTCAAATAGCAACACACAGCATAGAGCACAATCATTGCTTCAACTGGGATGCAACCAAAATAATTGGCACAGGCAAAACACGTTATGCACGCGAATTTATTGAAGCATGGCATACTGGCACCAATTGCATTAATCGCCACAAAGACATTGACCCCAACTATCAAAGTTTACGTGATAATTGGATGAACAACATCAAAAAACAACCCAGCTCGCACCCAAAACAACTAACAAGCCAATCACGCGATTGATGCCCGCGCTGCCAATCTATAGAACGCTGACACCAACGACAGAAACAACGACCAAAGCTCCTTCCCTGACACATCTCCAACTAACTGTTCACTGAAGACGGACTTGAGATAACAAATCCGAAAATTCTGAACAAAAATAAAAACTTTTTCCCGAAGAGCAATCTCCTTTTCTTCTGAACTTATATCTCGGGATGCAAACCTTCACAATTATACGAAATACCCAAGAGCGTGATACGCTCCGACAAGCCCGAAAATGGGAAAAACTTGCCCGAAGAGAAGCCGCTACACGTCAACAGCTATGGTTTCTACACCGATGCAGAGACACAAACGTATTGCCAAGGTCAGTAAAATCCAATCCACCTGTCAAATCGCCGTTCGGATACAAAATAGCCGCTCAGAACGGCCGCCGCATGCTGCGCGTCTTAATTCAAGATGCACAAAACCGGCTTCATCGGTTTAAAGCCGAAGCCGATCAATTAAAAACAATATGTGAGAAAAAACTCTATCCAGAACTTTTTTCACAACTTAATGACAAAATCAAATCTTCAGCATCAAATAGCAGCCAAACCAAACGCGCATCACTTGAAACCAAATTACAAAAACTTACTTCAAATACAACACCTCCACAAACAAATCAAAAAGCTGTAAATCTATCAACAAGACAATTAACAACAACAGAACTCAATTTACTCTCCCATGGACTAAAATTCAACACCAAAGATGCACAATTCATTGATTTCATGGCTGACCTGGAAGCAATCCTCTCCAGACCAGAAATAACTGATAACACCAGATCAACAATCAGAAACACAGTTACAGGTTTACTAAGATCAAAGAACCCAGATCACATTTTAACAAAAAAAGAAAACCTTGGATTACAATCCTTACGAAAAGATAAATCTATAGTCATCCTCCCTGCAGACAAAGGAGGAGCTACAGTCATCATGAATAAAGATGACTATATCACCAAAGCAACTACATTATTAGAAGACACCACAACATACACAGAATTACAAAATGATCCCACAAAGAAACAAAACAATACAATAATTTCAACAATCAAACGACTCTCTAAAGAAAAATTCATTTCAAATGAAGACAGCAAATTCATCCTAATAACCAGCCCCTCCATTGCCAGAGCATATGGACTTCCAAAAATACACAAACCGAACATTCCACTTCGCATGGTAATCTCACTCATCGGAACCCCCACTTACAACTTAGCCAAATGGCTTCTCCAACACCTCAAACATTTAATTGCAAACTCAGAACACAGTATTACAAATGCATACACCTTTCTTGAACGAATCAAAGAAATACAAATAAAACCAGATGAATGCATGGTATCCTTTGATGTTATATCACTTTTTCCATCGATCCCTCTTGAACATGCCAAAAATATAATCAAACAACAATTAGAAGAAAAACCCACCAATATCCCCACTGACAGAGTAATGGAGCTAATCACCCTTTGCCTAACCAACTACTGCCAATTTAACAATAAATTCTACCTCCAGAAAAAAGGCACACCAATGGGCTCTCCTATTTCAGGTTTCATAGCTGAAATAGTGTTACAAGATCTAGAAAAATCCGTTTTTACAAATCTCAAACCAAAACTATGGCTTCGATATGTGGATGACACATTTGTCATTGTCAAACGCACTGAATTAGAACAACTACACAAAGCAATCAACTCAATACACCCAGATATACAATTTACACGAGAAGAAATGAATAATACTCAATTATCATTTCTAGATGTCAACTTAAAACTTCTTGAAAATGGCAAATTACAAACAAGCGTATACAGAAAGAAAACAAATGCTGACATTATACTCCACTACAGAAGCAACCACCCTACCACACACAAAAGAAGCTGCATCTCAACACTCTTCAAACGAGCCTACACTTATTGCCAAGATAAAAAAACACGAAAAGAAGAACTAAACTTTCTATACAACCTCTTCATAACCAATGGATACCCAAAAAGCTTCATCAAAGACTGCCTAAGACACAAACCACATAAACAAACAGACACAAACAACAAAAACCCACAAAACCCACCTAAATGGTACTCACTTCCATATATACATGGTGTATCAGAAATCATATCAAGACACTTACAACCATTTAACATCAATATAGCACATAAACCAACAACTTCATTAAGAAAAACACTCATATCAGGTAAAGACAAATTACCAATCACCTCAATGAAAAACGTTATATATGAAATACCATGCAAAACATGCCCCCAAAAATACATTGGCCAAACTGGAAAACAACTCCACGAAAGAATACATGAACACACATTAGCAGTTAAAAGAAGAGACCCACTATCTCAAATAGCAACACACAGCATAGAGCACAATCATTGCTTCAACTGGGATGCAACCAAAATAATTGGCACAGCAAAACACGTTATGCACGCGAATTTATTGAAGCATGGCATACTGGCACCAATTGCATTAATCGCCACAAAGACATTGACCCCAACTATCAAAGTTTACGTGATAATTGGATGAATATATATATATATATATATATATATATATGAATATATATATATTTTCTGAGGTTCTTGCGGGTATTTGTATGTGGATCTTTGGTTATTCGGGTTTTCTCCCATGTAAGATTGGAAGTATCTAGGCAACGTTTCGATGAAATCTCATTCATCATCTTCAGGCTTGGTCTTTAGCTCTGTGCTTCTCAGAGTGATGTGAGGTTGCAGCTGCTTCTTCCTTTTAACTGCTAATGGGGGTGTGACTTGATTGGGTGGGGGCTTGGCTGTGTTCTGATTGGTTGGGGGGCTGGCTGTGTTCTGATTGGCTGGAGGCATGTTCTGTTTAGGTGGGGGCTTGGTTGTGCTCAGGTTAGTCTTAGTTGCTGGGGGATTTGAGCTGGTGAGCTGTGATCTTGCTGTTTGGCTTCGAGTTCATGGTCGTGCTGCATCTTCATAGTGGGGGTCAGTTCACTTCATGTATGGCTCGGAGGGGTTTGAAGTGGGTAGTGATGCAGCTGCAGTGCGGCTTCTGGTCCGTGGTCGTGTCTCATCTTCTGTGTGGGTGTGAGTCTGCTTTCTACGTGGAAGTGTGGTGGTGGCATCTTGTGTGGCTCTCAGGGGTGTGGGTCTGGTGTCATTCTTCATGTTAGGTACTGGTCTGTTCATGAGGGCGGGTTTCCAAATGGCTGGTAGGCGGGAGGTATCATCTCGTTTATTCATGCTGTGTGGGCGTTTTTCTATCTCTATGGCTTCTCTGATTATTCTGCTGCTGAAGTGTTCGGTTTTGGTGATGGTTCTGGTATTTTTAAAGTCAATCTCATGTCCTGTGGCTTTGAGGTGTTGGACCAGGGAAGAGGTCGGTTCTTCCTTTTTGATTGAGTTCTTATGTTCTTCAATGCGCGCACTTATTCTTCTGTTAGTTTGTCCAATGTATGTGGTGGGGCAGGCAGTGCAAGGGATTTCGTATACTCCTTGATTTTCTAACTCGATTTTGTCCTTAGGGTTTCTTAGGATGGTGGATATCTTTCTGTTTGTGCAGAATGCTGTCTTAATGTTGTGTTTTTGGAGGATCTTGCTGATTTTGTCTGTAGTGCCTTTTATATATGGGGGGAGGGCTTTGCCATTCTCTTGTTCTCTGTCTTGGATTTTGGTTGGGGTTTCTTTTTGGATTAGGTGGGTGATCTTCTTTCTTTGGAATCCATTGGCTGTCAGCACGCCGGTGAGAGTGTGTAGTTCGGTCTCTAGGTGTTGTTCGTCGGCTAAGCATTTTGTTCTGGAGATGAGTGTCTCGGCTACGGAATTGATCTGTGCTGGGTGGTGGTGTGAGAGTGCGTGTAGATAGCGGTTTGTATGTGTTTTCTTCTGGTAGATGGTGTGTCCTAGGGAGCCATTGGATTTTTTGTACACCAAGACATCTAGGAAGGGAAGTTGGTTGTTTGCTTCTGTTTCCATGGTGAATTGTATTTTGGGGTGTAGGCTGTTGAGGTGTGTGAGGAAGTTGTTCAGTTTTTCTTTCCCGTGTGGCCAGATTATGAAGGTGTCATCTACGTATCTGAGCCAGAGTTTGGGTTTGTGATCATATTTTTCTAGAGCTTGTGTTTCAAAGTGTTCCATGTAGAGGTTAGCGATGACAGGTGAGAGGGGTGATCCCATGGGTGCTCCTTCTATTTGTTTGTATTTTTGTCCGTTGTAGGTGAAGTATGTATTGGATAGGCAGTGGTTGGTCAGATCTAGGATGTGCTTGGGGGGGTTGTATTTGTTTTGGATGGCTGTCAAGGCTTCTTTTATTGGCACTTGGGTGAAGAGGGATATGACATCGAAGCTCACTAGTAGGTCACTGGGTTGTAAATTTTGTTTCTTTATGATCTCGATGAACTGGAATGAGTTTCTTACATGTGAGTTGATGGATTCTGCATAGGGCTGTAGTTGTTTGGCGAGAAATTTGGCTAGGTTTTGTAGAGGTGAGCCTATGGAGCTGACTATTGGTCTGAGTGGGGTTCCTTCTTTGTGTATCTTGGGGAGACCATAAAGTTTAGGGCATCTGGATGATTTCTCTCTGGGTATGATTCTTTGCTGGATTTCTTTGCTGATGGGGGAGGCTTTTATTTTGGATCTGGTGGTTTTTTCTAGGTAGGTGGTGGGGTCCGTCTTTAGGGGTTTGTATGTGGGGTCTTGGAGTAGGTTGGTTAACTTGGATTGGTAGTCAGATGTGTTCATAACCACTGTCGCGTTGCCCTTGTCTGCTGGTAGGATTGTTATGCTGGTGTCTTCTTTCAGGTTAAGTAGTGCAGTTTGTTCTTCTTTGGATAAGTTGCTTTTGGGTGCTTTGCTAGTGCATAGGATGTTGGTGATTTCGAGTCTGATTCTATTAGCATCATCAGGGTTGGTTTTGGTCAGGCTGGTTTCAACTCCGCATATGATGGTTTCTGTGGGGATGTGTTTGGGGGCGACAGTAAAGTTGAATCCTTTGGAAAGGACCTTGGTTTCAGCTTCGGTGAGGATCTTGTCTGAGATGTTGTGCACTGTTTGTTTCATGTGTGGCTGTGAGGGGGGAGGAGTTGGTTTCTGGCATTGTTGTAGTTTTCTGAGTTTGTTGATGTGTGTGTCTGTCTTGAGAGTGGTCTGTGTTTCGGCTCTCCAGACAGCGAGCTGTTTGGATTTGTCCCAAAGTAAGAGGTGAATCTTGTTGCTGAGTCTGAGGTGAAGTGTGAGGAGATCTTTGTTGATTTGGTCTAGGAGAAATCTTTTTGTGTGAAGTTCATTTCTAATTAGGGCCAATTCTGTTCTTTTTAGGATGCATTTGGTGGCTGCTGTGTTGGTGTGGAATTTCAATTGGAAGCTTGTGGGAATTAAATTTTGATCTCCGCAGTTGCATAGGAATGCGAGGTCACATAAAATGGAAGCTCTTTGGACTCTTTGGACCAATGAGAACACCCCCCCACCCAATCAGAACACAGCCAAGCCCCCACCCAATCAAGTCACACCCCCACTAGCAGTTAAAAGGAAGAAGCAGCTGCAAGCTCACATCACTCTGAGAAGCACAGAGCTGAAGACCAAGCCTGAAGATGATGAATGAGACTTCATCGAAACGTTGCCTAGATACTTCCAATCTTACGCGGGAGAAAACCCGAATAACCAAAGATCCACATACAAGTACCCGCGAGAACCTCAGAAAACAAGTATATGTGTATATGTATATAATATACCAAAAAGTTGTTTATTATTTTGTGCATTTAATACTTAAATAAAAGACTGGGTGAAACCAGGCTTAATAGCAGTGACTGTGAGAGGGATCTTGGAGTCTTAGTGGAGTTTCTGGTGAGTTGCATGATTGTTATTATTTTGGAATTAATCCCTCGGAGGCTAGTGGCTATGTTATCTGATTTTCTCCATGACTCTCCTTCACAAGCGCTGAGCAGATTGTTTATCTAGCTTGCAACACATTTACAAGGTGTGAAATGCTCTTGGCTGAGTGCCCAGAAGTTCAATTAAGCCTATTAAGAGCTTTCCCTTGCTGCTTGTCTTTCTGAGGTTACTGGGGGCTCTACGAGCCCCTCAGAGTCTTAGCTAGGGGCTCGCCTGAGCCCCTGTGAGCCCCTGGTAGCCAACTCCTGGTTTGTACCCTGGATGTGTTTGTTACATGAAGCTGTTTTGTTGCATAGCAAGTACCATTGAAAAGGTTAATTTGCTTATTCCCATAGCATTTAGCAAGTTGTATTTCCAGCTGCTTCAGGCTAAGCTGGACTATCTGAGCTTGATTATTTTCTGCAATGACTCCCCAGGATTTTTTCTGTTTAGCCACACAACAAGCTGCAGCCCAGATATGACTAGGTATGTTCACTCTGCCATGAGCAATGAATTCCCTCCCAGGCACTACGCCCACAAGGACATAGGTATCATGGCACCCTTTGGTAAGTTTTTTCATATTTCTTTCATATTCCGCCCATTTTCCTTGATTGAGTTGGTGAAACTGGGGCACAATGTTGGTTAAGGTGAAGGTTGCATTTTTGCTCTCCTTGTCTGATTGATGGAGCACAGGTAGCAAGTGTCCTCGGTTGTATGGAAAAGCCTGTTTGTAATCCTCCGAAACAGCCTGGCTGTTTTTGAGGAGCTCTCGGTCAATTTTACAAGTCCTTTCCAATTCCATGCTTTTCCGGCTACGCTCCCGAGGCAGGGCAAGCTAGGAATAAGGAAGGACAAACAATGGGCTTGGTTAGTATTCACACAGCACTGAATTGGATACCCTGAATCTGGAGGAATGATCTGCCATATATCTGTCAGGGTGTGGGATATGCGATACTCTATAATAGAATAGAATAGAATATGGAATGGAGAATAGAATAGAATAGAATAGAATATAGAGAAGAATAGAATAGAATATAGAATGGAATGGAATAGGAATAGAATAGAATATAGAAAAGAATAGAATAGAATATAGAATGGAATGGAATGGAATGGAATAGGAATAGGAATAGGAATAGGAATAGGAATAGGAATAGGAATAGGAATAGGAATAGGAATAGGAATAGGAATAGAACAGAACAGAACAGAACAGAATAGAATAGAATATAGAGAAGAATAGAACAGAATAGAATAGAATAGAATAGAATAGAATAGAATAGAATAGAATGGAATGGAATGGAATGGAATGGAATGGAATGGAACAGGAATAGCATTGCTTAGTATAGCATAGAATAACAGGAAGGGATCTCCTTGATTCGTTTTCACCCATTGCTTCTTGTCCTGCCTTTAGGTGCTTTGAAGAATAAATTGACCCCCACTTCTTTGTGGCAGTGCCTCAGATATTGGAAGGCTGCCATCATGTCACCCCTAGTCCTTGTTTTCACTAGACTAGACATATCCAATTACTGCAACCATTCTTCATGTATTTTGATCATTTGATTATTTTGTCTATTCTTTACAAGGCTCTCCCTCCTTTCCTCCCTTCGTTCCTTCTTCCCTTCCCTTCCCTTTCTCTTTCTCTTTCCCTTCTCCTTTTCCCTTCCCTTCCCTTTTCCTTTCTGTCTCTGTTTCCTATTCTTCTTCTTTTTCCTTGTTCCTTTCCTCCTTCCTCCCTTTTCCCTCCATTTCCATTCTTTCCTTCCTTTCCTTTCTTCCTTTCCAAATATGTGCTTACCAATGCATTATAAGTGGTACTAACACTCTACATCATCCTGATTCTATCCCTCCTTTCTTTTTGATAGCATCTTCCAAGCATTCCAGCCAACAGGGCAGTTAAGAGCCGTAGTGGCGCAGTTGTAAGGATGCAGTTCGATCCTGACCAGCTCAAGTTTGACTCAGCCTTCTATCCTTCCAAGGTCAGTCAAATGAGAACCCAGGTTGTTGGGGGCAATAGCTGACTGTAAACTGCTGAGAGAGAGCTGTAAAGCACTATAAAGCGGAAAATAAGTCTAAGTGCTATTACTATATTTGCATAAATTGGGCAATCATTTGACTGGGATGGGATCAGGCTCCTGACTTTATGATTCTAAAATGGCCTTCAGATAGATTGGAATAGAATATTTCTTCTTTTCTTTTTACAATATTTTTTTTTAATTTTTTTATTACAACAAACATCATTGTATGAACAGTGTGGTTCCGGAGTGTCTTACATTTTAGTACAAATATGACAATATTCTTCATATTTAATACATTGGACAATCTTTTAAAATTTGATAATAATACCTATATTTTGTTAAATTATCAATCTTAATTCTTCAATATTACAGCATGTTATTTTTGTGTCAATTTCTATATTCTTAAGATCACTCCTTTTACTACAGATTATATATTAATAATCATATTAGCAGTGTTTAACAGGAAGTACTTTTAGGTAAGATATATAACCGCTAAATGTAATAAATATGAATATTAACATTCTATTGTAAGAAAAAGAATGATATATGGAATTTGATTGATATAAAAATAATATTGTGGAGTATTGTATAAGATAACAAAGGTTATAATTTAATAAAAAATAACTGTAATATTAGAATTGCATAACTTGTCAAATGTAAATATGATGAATACTATTTTACTTGTATTAAGATGTGATTAGAAAGGGGATTTTTAAAAAAATATAATAGTGGCATAATTAAAAATAAAAAAGGGAATAAACCATGGAAAATTATAATTTAATATAAATTTATGAATTGTTTTTAGAACTACATAATTTGTTAAGCACTGGAATAGCATTTTTCATGCTTCCCTGTGAATTCTGGAAATTGAGGCCCCGGATAAAGTCCACTTTAAACTATCCTCTAGCAGAGAATACACATTGCTTGAGTTTGGAATGTGTGGGTTCTAGGTTCTGAGTTTAGTTTTTTGGGGGAAAAGAAGTATGGAAGTATGGCCTTGCCAATGTGAATAACAGAATTCTTACCACCTAGCTCCTGGTGAACTCTGGGCTTCATTATGTACAAATAATTTTTTAATTAAAATAACCCTTATTAAACAAATTCTATAATTAAAAACAATTAAAAACATATTTCCATTCATTGCAGTGCATTTGTAGTAGCATTCACTCACTTTGACATATTCTTTAGTATGTAGAATATTACTAAATATTATTACAATTATTTTACAATATATTTATATCATATTTATGTTTGATTTATGTCATACAGTATTTACATAATTATTTACATATTTATACATATTTATACATAGTTATGCTTATTCATACCATATTATTTCATCTCACCATAACCTTTCATTCAGAGGTGGGATTCAATTCTTTTAATAAACGGTTCTGTGGGCGTGGCTTAGTTGGTGGGCATGGCTTGGTGGTCATGTGACTGGGTGGACATGGCTTGGTGGTCATGTTATTGGCTGGGTGTGGCCAACTCAATGTCACTCATATCGAGCCACGCATCTCCTTGCCTGGCCTCTCATGACTGTGGGGATGCTGCAACAGTCGTAAGTGTGAAAAATGGTCATAAGTCACTTTTTTCAGTGCTATTGTGACTTTGAATGGTCACTCCACACAAGCAAAGTACCAGCAAAGGAGGGGGGGAAAGAACTCCAGAGATATTCCTGAGACAGGAAGTCTAGTCCTGCCAAGAATGTAATAAGGGTTAATAGAGAGGCAGTTTCTGTAAGCAACACCAGAATGTTTCCTTCCTGCCCTCCTTACAGAATTAGACCAGCAATTTCTTCTAACAACCGGTTCTCCAAACTGCTTAGAATGTTAACAACTGGTTCTAGCGAATAGGTGCGAACTGGTAGAATCCCATCCCTGCTTTCATTCATCTCTCTGTTTGTGTCAACCTTGTAACCAATTATACCATAAATTCCAAATTTCATGGTACTCTGTCTCTTCTCCCTCCTTCATTTCCATTGAAAGCCTATCCATTTCTGCACATTCTAAAACCATTTTTATTATCATAATATCGGAGGGAATGCTGTCACAAATAATGTACAAATAATTCTTAAATTCATGTCTTTCCTTATTTCCTAACACCTGATTGGTCCTTAAAGGTGACCTCCATTGCATGAATGTTTCACTTCAAATAGGAACTCTTTTTACCTGTGGTTCGATCTTCCATTTGTTTCTTCTTCCGCTCCCACCTGGTTGATATTTATATGCTGAGAATATAGGGATGTGCCGTTCTTTGTCGTACAGTGTGGCAAACCGATGCTTACCCCGGTAGTACTGGCAGATTGTGGCCAGATCCTTTGGCATCAGTGAAAGTTGGGGGGGTTCACCATTTAAAAAAAACTGAGTGCAGTTTTTGAAACTGTCCACCACCTCCCCAGTTGCAGGCAGGAGAAAAGAGGCAGCCAGGGAGAGGGTCCATAGAAGCAACATGGCCGTGTGCTTGGTGGCTTGGTCCTTCGAGCAAAAAAACAGAGAGAAAGCTCTGATTCAGCAATTCTTTCTTTTCCATGCAGAATGTAAGAATGGCTTACCTTGAGGTTGGGTTTGGCCGTGGGCACATGAAATCCAGCAACCTGGTAAGAGGGAAGCCAAACATTTTGACCAACAAATGCTGTGTCCTACACATTGGTAAAAAAAAAAAAAATCAATACACCAAATACAGACTAGGTGGATATGACCTCGCTGATGATCCTCACTCTATGAAGGACTTTGGAGTTCTCATATCAAATGACCTAAGCGCCAGAGCTCACTGTAACAGCATTGCCACAAAAGCATTAAGAGTTGTAAATCTAATCTTATGAAGCTTCTCCTCTGGAAATATTGAATTGCAAACTACAAAACTTTTGTCAGACCAATACTCGAATGCAGCTTATCAGTCTGGAATCCGTACTGCATATCAGACATTAATACAATTGAGCAAGTCCAGAAATATTTCACGAGAAGAGTTACTACACTCCTCTGCTCGCAACAGAATACCCTACACCACCAGGCTTGAGATTTTGGGCTTGGCCAACCTTGAACTATGCCGCCTATGGTTAGACTTAAGCATAGCATGCAAAATTATCTGCTACAATGCCCTACCAGTCAATGACTACTTCAGCTTCAACCACAACAATACAAGAGCACACAACAGATGCAAACTCAATGTAAACCGCTTCAAACTTGATTGCAGAAAGTACGACTTCAGAAACAGAGTGATCAATGCCTGACTCTGTTGTTACATCCTCTAACCCCCACTCCTTTAACCTCAAACTAACCACTATTGGCCTCACCCCATTCCTGTAAGGGGCGTGTCAACAGTCCCTGTCCTATTGTCCCCCATTTATTTGTACCTATTTCCTATAATCTTACTCATGTTTATACTTATGCCTCTACTCTTGTAAGCAATTGACAAATCAAATAAATAATAAATAAATAAAATAAACTAGGTTGCTTACAGTCTAGATGGGAAAGCCAGAATGTAGGAAGAGAAGAGCAGTGTTAAACGGGTAAAGAGGAGGACGTGGAAAGAAATGGAAATCACAACGAAATCAAACACCATCTTCAGTGCACATCATGACCACGAAAATAAAAACACAAACATACATCCTTCACACTCCACAGTTAAACCGAAAACCCCTGACACCAACGCTGCACTATACAGCAGAATTCAAAAGAGCTACTGCCCTGGGATAAAAGCTGTTTTGCAGCCTATTTGTCCTTGTTGTTATTATTCGGTCTTGACAGATGGTGGTAGTTAAAAAAAAAAAAAAAAGGAAAGTGTTGTGAATGTATAAAGTTTTAATAAAGCGTGAGCTTGGAGTAAAGTGCAGGGTTCTGGCCCTGCACTTCTGATTGGCTGTTAAACGGCCGGATTGGATTGGCCCGCTCCAGGGAATCCGATTGGCCCTTAAACAGAGAGTTCCTATTGGTTATGAGAGCTAGCGCTCCTCGTTGGTTATTGGTTAATAGTTACGGGGTTTGCCTATATAAGGCAGGTTAAAACTGTAATGGATGCCAGAAGTCACTATGTAAATAAAGAGCTGAAGTTCACCGTTCAGAGGCTTGTCTCCATTTTTTCTCGCTCATGCTCCAAACATAACAGAAAGGAAAGAAAGGAAGGAAGGGAAGGGGAAGGAAAGGAAAGAGGGAGAGAGGAAGAAGGAAGGAGGAAGGTAGAGAAAGAAAGTGAAAAAGGAATGAAGAGAAGGGAAGCGAAGGGAAGCGAAGGGAAAGGAAAGGAAAGGAAAGGAAAAAGAAGAGGAAAGTTTCCTGTTGTGAATGAATAAATGTTTAATAAAGTTATCTTGAGCTTGAAGTCAAGTGCAGGGTTCTGACCCTGCACTTCTGATTGGCTGTTAAATGGCAAGATCAGATTGGTCCGTTCAGGAGAATCTGATTGGCCATTAACAGGCCGTTCTCATTGGTTAACGGAGCTAGGGCTCCCAGGTTGCTATTGGTTGAATAGTTAATAAGTTGCCTATATAAGGAGGGCTATAGCAGCCATCCATTTTGAGCTGTCACACCATGTAAATAAAGAGTTTGAAGTTCACTGTTTTCACCAGTTCGTCTCCATTATTCGCACCCATGCTCCACACTTAACACTGGCGACGAGGATGGGATGTGGAGACGTCAGAGCTGACTAAAACAACGAAGAAGACAACCGAGCACGTGGCTGAAACGCACAACGGCGGAACCATGTCCGGCGACGTAGTACCACCCGCTCCGTTCGACCCAGCGCAAGAAGACTGGGAGTCTTACATGGATCGTTTCCAAATGTTCTTGGAAACAAATAATCTGAAGGATGCCACAACCGGGAAGAAACAGGCGGTATTCCTAACGCATTGCGGGCCGACCGTATTCAAAATGGCCAAGGCATTTGCAAAACCGGCTGAAGTGAAGGCTATGGACTGGGATGTCCTCGAACCTCTACTAAGGGCCCACTATGCACTGACCGTACGAACGCTCGTAAGACGGCACGAGTTCTACCAAAGAAACCAGCGGAAAGGAGAGAGCGTTGCCGATTTTGTTGCGGACCTCCGAAACTTGGGAGGCCTCTGCGATTTCGCCGACCTAGAAGAGGCTTTGAGAGACCGAGTAGTTCTGGGATTAGATGCACTAAATGTGCAGAGCAAAATAATGGCAAAGGGCAACATTAGCCTTGCCGATGCCATTGCTGATGCTATGGCAGCAGAAGCAACCAAGAAGTCGGCTGCCCAACTGCACCGAAACTGCACTCCGACACACCAACCAGCCTGCGACATTTCACCTAAGTCAGAAGGACAGCTTCCAACGGCCCACCATGATGACCTCTCTTCGTCGTCAGACAGCGATGAAGAAGAGGTCCATCAACTGTGGTCCGATCGGGACCATTACGCAAAGTCCCAGCAACCATGCGCTGGCTGCGGGGCCAACCATTACCGGTCCGATTGCAAATTCCGCGACGCGCTCTGCCATGAGTGCGGGAAATGAGGCCATATCGGACGGGTCTGCAGAAGTCTCCTAGGACCCAGCCAGACCTCGAAGGGGGCCAACTATCGCCAATCGACAGGAAACCGTCCTGTAAGGCGAGAACCAGCAAACCACTCCTACACCGACCCATGAATTGCCTTACGAGGCGAGAAGAGGATCACCAAACTATCACTATTGGTCACGCCTCTTCATTGGATGCCAAGAAAATCCGAATTAAAGTGGCCATCAAAAATCAGCCCTGCCAAATGGAAGTCGACTTGGGATCGTCCCTTTTGATGGTTTCCTGGAAGACCCTCAAGCAACTCATCCCTACTATCTGGCGCCAAGACCTTCATTTCCAAAGACTTGTACTTAAAGACTATCGGGGAACCGGATCCCAGTCGTGGGATCCAGTCGAGTCCGTGTTTCATTCAAAAACCGCACAGCGTACTTACCCCTGACTGTGATCAACAAGGACTGGCCTAGCCTGTTAGGCCTCCAATGGTTCGCACCACTTGGCATTGAAGTGGCAGGCATTAACCGAATTGGCGGCAGTGACTGGAAGGAGGATCTCGTCCATGAATTCAAGGACGTCTTCGCGGAAAAGCTAGGCGAGTACAAGGGGACCCCGATATCCTTTAGCCTTAATCCAAAAATAGCTCCCATCCGCCTTAAGCCTCATCGAGTTCCGTTCGCACTAAAGCTGAAAATTGACGAACAGCTTGATAAGTTAATAGCCCAGGGAGTGTTAAAGCCAACCGATCACTCTCCCTGGGAGATCCCAATCATGACACCAATTAAGCCGGATGGTTCAATTAGAATTTGTGGGGACTACCGAGCCACCCTGAACCATGCCCTGCAGCAAAACCCATATCCGGCGCCGGTGGTGCAACACCTCCTCCATTCCCTGGGGGGCGGACAAGTCTTCACTAAACTAGACTTAGCTCAGGCTTATCAGCAACTGCCGGTTGATGAAAAAACGGCACAGGCACAGACAATCGTAACGCACCGAGGTGCCTTTAAATGTACACGGCTCCAATTCGGAGTGAATGTAGCCCCGGGGATCTTTCAGAGCCTAATGAAAAGACTCTTACAAGGGATTAAAGGCGTTGTCCCCTACTTTGACGATGTGTTAATTGCTGCCCCCACTCCAAAAATTTTACGGGATCGTCTAAGACTGGTTCTCCAAAAATTCCAAGACGCAGGCCTTAAGGTGAAGAAAAATAAGTGCAAAATAAGTGTACAGATCGTGTCGAATTTTTAGGGTACTTAATTGACAGTCAGGGTATTCACCCTACAGATAGCAAATTGAGAGTAATAAAAAACGCTCCCAGACCCCGTAATAAGGCCGACCTCCAGGTGTTTCTAGGCCTCATCAATTTTTATAACGTATTCTTGCCACACAAGGCGACTGTCGCTGAACCTTTACATCGCCTATTGGACAAAAAAACAAATTGGGCATGGGGTCATAGAGAAGAGCAGGCGTTCTGTAATGTAAAAAAACTACTGACTTCTGACGATGTACTAATGCAGTACAATGAAACCTTACCGTTAAATATCATGTGTGATGCATCGCCTTTTGGAGTGGGCGCCATTTTGAGCCACGTATTGCCTAACGGTAGCAAAGCCCCTGTTGCCTATTTTTCAAAGACACTCTCGAAAAATGAGTGAAATTATAGCCAGATTGATAAAGAAGCCCTTGCAATTGTATCGGCTGTCAAAAGATTTCATGAGTACATGTACGGCTGGGCTTTTACTATAGTGACTAACCACAAACCTTTGCTGGGAATAATAGCTGGGGATAAGCCAACCCCCTATATATTATCTCCCAGGATGACTCGTTGGTCAGAATTCTTGGCTGCTTATAATTATCAGCTGCAATACCGCCCCAGAAAAGCTATTCCCCACGCCGACGCATTGAGCCGTGCACTGCTTCCAGAGACTATCAACGACCGCGCGCCAACAATGACAACGTTGCAGATCGAGACACTCCATACGCCGCCATTAACTGCCCATGATATCACAAGAGAAACAAAACACGATCCCACCTTGGCACGAGTCCTCACGTGGGTAGAACGCAGATGGCCATTGGACCAAGTATCAGACGATTTCGCACCATTCAAAAGTCGACAAACAGAGTTGTTTTCTTAAAAGGGCTGTATCATCTGGGGCAATAGAGTCGTTATCCCAGAACGACTCCAACAGGCACTACTAAGAACCTTGCATGATGGCCACCCCGGCATCGTGCGCATGAAGGCTCTCGCACGAAGCTTCGCGTGGTGGCCAGGCATCGACAGACAAATCGAGTCGTGGGTCAAAACTTGTCATAGATGTCAGGAAGTAAGCAACGCTCCACCAAAGGCAATCCGACTGAATGGGAGACACGGCGGGGACCCTGGTCCCGTATCCATCTGGATTTTGCTGGGCCGACCAAAGGCCACACATTCTTGTTAACCGTAGACGCCTACTTGAACTGGCTCGAAATCCACTGAATGAGGAACACGACTACCGAAGTGGTCACCAAAAAACTAGAAAGACTGTTTGCAACCTACAGATTACCAGACGTTCTGGTATCCGACAACGGGCCCCAATTTACCGCGCTGTCCTTTGAGCAGTACCTGGCTGACCGTGGTATCCGACATGCGCTCACTTCGCCTGCGCACCCTGCGGCCAACTGTAGGGCCGAGAGCATGGTACAATTCGTCAAGAAAATGCTACAGAAAGTGGACTATGACAACATCGAAGAGAAGATAAACCGAATCCTCTTTTTACAGCATATCACGCCTCACAGCGTCACCAACAAAACTCCCGCCGAGCTGCTAATGGGACGAAAGCTCCGCTCCCCCCTCGACCGATTACACCCAGCGTACGAACCGGAGAAACCACTCGGATCCAGCGGCCGATGTTGTACCCTCCAGGTAGGCGATTTGGTGTTCGCTAAAAACTTATCGGGCGATCCGCTGTGGGTAGAAGCGACTGTGGTCCATGTAACCGGCCCAAGATCATACCTTGTACAATGCCCTGACGATAGACTTTGAAAGCGCCATATCGATCAACTACGATCAAGGCTGCAGTCAGGCAATTCCGAGCTCCCTAATAACCAAACTGGGGGGGGGGAGATACAGAGGAAGACGAATTTCAACTAGCAGAAAACCTTTTTGAAGGAAACGATAGCGGAACAGAAATGCGAGAACAGGAATCAGGGATGGGAGTGAGTTCACCTCAGGATGATGCCAAAGATGTTGGTGACAACGAAAATGCGAACTCTGAATCAGTGGCACCCCTTTCGCCAAACAACGCCCTACCTCAACAAGAGTGCAGCCAAATACCGAGTGCACAGTGAAAATCAAAAAGATTAACAAAACAACCGTCCTACCTCAAGGACTACGTGACCGCACCCTGTAAGCGGAACCTGGGGGGAAGGGGTGTTGTGAATGAATAAATGTTTAATAAAGTTATCTTGAGCTTGAAGTCAAGTGCAGGGTTCTGGCCCTGCACTTCTGATTGGCTGTTAAATGGCAAGATCAGATTGGTTCGTTCAGGAGAATCTGATTGGCCATTAACAGGCCGTTCTCATTGGTTAATGGAGCTAGCGCTCCTAGGTTGCTATTGGTTGAATAGTTAATAAGTTGCCTATATAAGGAAGGCTATAGCAGCCATCCATTTTGAGCTGTCACACCATGTAAATAAAGAGTTTGAAGTTCACTGTTTTCACCGGCTCGTCTCCATTATTCGCACCCATGCTCCACACTTAACATTTCCCAAAGAGGTTCTAATGAAGAACAAACAGGAGTTTGATGGGAGGGGGCTCAGCTGAGGAGAAGGAAAAGACAGAAGCGAGAGGAAGAAAAACAGGTGAAAATGGTGAAGAATTTGTTGCTAATTTCGGATTGCAGTTGACAGCTTCCAAGTTACTGCTTCAACTTTCCAATTGGGATTGATCAGATCATGGTTTGCTACTGAGTTAGCAGAGACAGCTTCAAGAGACATATAGGGAAGCCAAATAGAGAGAGCTTAATAGGGAAGGTATTCTTGTTTTGTTTTGTTTTAATTGTCTGTTGTACATTAAAAAAAAAAAAACGAAAGAGAAGTTGGCTTCTCTTACCAGATGTCTTTCTTGGATGGCAATCAACTTTCTTTTGTAGTCAGTGCTATACCAGACTTCTGGAAGAGGAAGGGGCTAGAGGCAAAACTGCAGAAACACACAAAAACATTCAACACCACCCCACAACTATAGGTGAAGATTGGTATTATTGAACAAGCACAGGAAGTGAGAAGCAGAGCCAAGTGAAGGTCTGAAGAAATGCAGAAAGCCCAACGTGGTTATTTATTTATTTTTATTTTTATTTATTGATTTGATTTGTCAGTTGCTTACAAGATAATAGGTGTAAGTTTAAACATAATGATTAATACATGAACTGGATACATATAAGAAAAATAAAAATAAACAATAGGACAGGGATGCACATTGGTGCGCTTATGCAGGCCCCCTAAAGACCTCTTAGGAAAGGGGTGAGGTCAATAGGAGACAGTCTAAGGTTAAAGTTTTGGGGGTTTGGGGAAGAAACCACAGAGTCAGCATATTCCAGGTTAAGAAGACCTCCATTAAATTCTAACTAACCAAGGAGAGAAGCAACCTAGAACTAAGGAGAGATTTCATGACAATGAGCACACCTGGAACAGCTTGCCACCAGAAGTTGTCGGTGCCCCATCACTGAAGGCTTTCAAGAAGAGTCTGGAAATGGATTTCTCCCAGCCAGACAAATCAGGAATAATTTAAGAATAGTATTAAATGTTTCAGAATTTTATGAAACCCACCCCAAAAAACAAATAGTACTTATGTTTTTAGATGCAGAGAAGGCCTTCAAAAACTTAAATTGGCAATTTTTAATCCAAAAAATTTATAATATGAATTTAGGCACCAAATTTGAAAATATTATAACAATCATTTATGATACACAACAGGTGAATATTAAAATAAACAGGGAATATACCCGCTCAATAAAAATAGAAAAAGGAGTCAGACAGGGCTGCCCACTCTCACCCCTGCTCCTCATATTATCACTAGAAGCATTATTAACGCAAATTAGACAGAACCCAGACATAAAAGGATTAAAGGCTAAGGAAGAATATAAGTTGCAAGCGTTTGCGGATGAAATGATTTTTTTTCATTGAAGAACCAATAGAAAGAGGACAAAAATTGATGAATGAATTAGAACAATTTGGAGCAGTAGCAAGACTTAAAATTAATAGGTTGAAAACGAAATTAATGACTAAAAATTTAACAGGAAAACAGAAATTAGAAGTAGAAGAAGTTATGAGACTACGAGTGATAAAGAAAGTTAAATATTTAGGAATATGGTTGACAGCACATTGTAAGACACTAAAGGAAAACAATTAAGACAAATTAATGCAACAGGTAAAGAAGGATTTAGAAACATGGGGCAAACTGCAACTTTCACTATTAGGCAGGATTGCTGCTATTAAAATGAATATTCTTCCAAAATTCCTCTATATATTTCAGATGATTCCAATTAAAATACACAAAAAGTTGTTTTGAAGAACTTAACAAAATAACTGCAAAATTCATCTGGCAAGGGAAAAAACCTAGAATAAACTTAAAGGTAATGCAGGATATGAAGAGCAGGGGAGGGCTGGCACTCCCAAATTGGGAGTTGTATTATAGTGCGGCCTCTTTAGTATGATTGAAGGAATGGGTGAATTTAACCAATAAGAGAATATTACTCTTAGAAGGCCATGACTTACAAAGGGGGTGGCATGCTTTTTTTATGGGACATTGAGAAAACTAGCGAGAAATACTTTCACAGACACCTAATCAGAGATTCATTATTGACTAATTGGAAGAAAATACGGAAAAAACACTACTTAAAGATACCAATCTGGATCTCAACAATGGAGGCAATGATTCACCCAAATAATCTGGATATTACTAAAATGATTAAATATAAGGACCTATTGGATACGCAAGGAAATCTGAAATCGTGGCAAGACCTTCAAGATCAGGGATTAGAAATTGACCCGTGGGCATATCTTCAAATTCAAAGTAGATACAAACAGGACAAGAAAGAATTTGGAATTAATAATAAACTCCAGCAATTAGATAAAATTTTATTTGGATCAGGCAAAAAAAATATAACAAAATTTTATAATTATTTATTAGAGATAGAATAAGAGGAAGAAATTGTTAAAGGGAACATGATAGTCTGGAGTAGGAATATAGGGCGTAGTATCACTTTAACAGAATGGGAAAAGGTCTGGGGTAGAAATAATAAAATCACAAAATTGGTAGTGTACAAAGAAAATGCCTATAAAATGTTTTACAGGTGGCACCTTCTTCCTTCAAGATTAGTAAAGATGCACCCCAATATGAGTCAGAACTGCTGGAAATGTAAAAAAAAAAGAGGGTACTTTCTTCCATATGTGGTGGTCTTGTACAGAAGCTCAAAAATATTGGCAGAAAATTAGAAATTGGCTGGAGGAAATGACAAGAGAACAGGTCGAATTTAAACCAGAGTCTTTTCTATTAGGGATTTTTGATAAACAACTACCAAAAAAAGTGAAATATATAATAATACATATTTTGACAGCGGCCAGATTGGCTTTTGCACAATGTTGGAAACAGCCTCATGTTCCATCAGAGGAGATGATTATTCAAAAAATGTCAAGTTGTACAGAAATGGACAAATTAACCTTGACATTAAAAGATAAAGACACCAGTAATTACGACAGCGGGAACTGCTGGTACAAATGGATAGACCAAAGATAGATTTCACACTAAAAGATAAAAAAAGATAGGATAGAATCGTAGTAGTGATATACAGATATATATAAGGATTAATTGTGTATATGGCATAAAATAAGGATAAAAAGGAGGTGTCACAAACTGTTGAAAATGAAAATGTTTTTAATTGTTTTCTATCTTTTTCTTTCTATTCTTTTTTTTCTTATTTTCTTTTTCTCTCTTACATTTATATATATGTTGTTGGTCTATTTTAATTGTAAAATCAGTAAAATGTATTTTTTTAAAAAAAGAAGAGTCTAGACAGCCATTTGTCTGAAATGGTATAGATTCTCCTGCTTGAGGGGGGGGGGCAGGGGTGGACTAGATGATATCCAAGGTCCCTTCTAACTCTGTTATTCTATATTCTATGTTAAACTAGCTAAAACTAATTTGCCCCTTTCAACACCTTCCTCCAATATTTTATGCTTCTATGATTTTCATATATTTTCACTGGTGGAATCTCTTTGGCTACCAAATAACACTCAACACCAAGTTCTTATCATTTTTATTTATTAGTTCTAATATTATTCCATCCTAACCCAGGACAGGTTGCGATATTAATTATTGTGTCTGTCATCTGCACCTCTGGTTTGGTTCTGCAATGCAACAAGACAAGCACAGACTTCAGAGGATAATTAGGACTGCAGAAAAAACAATGGCTACCAACCTGCCTCCAAAAAAGGGCTGTGAAAATATCTACAGACCCCTCACATCCTGGACATAAATTGTTTCAACTCCTACCCCCAAAACGACACTATAGAGCCCTGCACACCAGAACAACTAGACACAAGGATAGTTTTTTCCTGAATGCCATCCCTCTGCTAAACGAATAATTCCCTCAACACTGTCCAACTATTTACAAGTCTGCACCACTATTACCATTAATCTTCTCAGCGTTTCCATTACCCATCCCCTCTCACTTGTGACTGTATGACTGTAACTTTGTTGCTTGTATCCTTACAATTTATATTGACTGCTTCCTAGTATGATTTGATTGCTTGTTGTACCCTATGACCATCATTAAGTGTTGTACCTTATGATTTTTGATGAATGTATCTTTTCTTTTTATGTACACTGAGAGCATTTGCACCAAGACAAATTCCTTGTGCATCTAATCACACTTGGCCAATAAAAGAATTCATTCATTCATTCATTCATTCATTCATTCATTCATTCATTCATTCATGTATTAAGACAAATATATTAATTTACCTACTTCTTTCAAGCGTTCCTCCTTTTCAAACGACTCTAAGCATTGTTCTTCTCTGGATATGCTCTGCTGATGTCCTTTTTAATGTGCTATCCAGAACATCAAATCTGATTGAACCTGCCCAGAAAAGGGGCGGCGTGAGAAAGAGATTCTGGACACCATATTTCCATTGCGGCATCCTAAAGTTACCCGAATTCTTTTCCAGAAGTGACAAATCCCCACAAAGAAAGCCCAGGCACTGAAGCTAGTTTCCTGTCATTGAAGGAAGAGACTATTGAGAGCTATTGAGAACTACTGAGAACCCTAGCTGCAAGCTTTCGTCTCTCAACCTCTTTACCCAGATTAACCACAATTAGTTTTAACTGCTTTAAAATAAAACAGTCACGTAAAAGCTGCCTCATGGCTTGAAAAGCTCAGCTCAGAGATTTGCACAAAATGGTCCTGACAATGTAGCATCATTCATTGGCAGAAGACTCACAAATGTAAAGAGGTACAATTAACTTAAATCATGAAGCCCACATAAAAACCCACTGTCAGGGTTCTGGCAATTACCCCCATTTAAATCATGAGTCTCTAGCCAAACTTCCAAAACTTAAAGAAGATTTATTAGGAGTAAACATGCCGGCACTGCCTGGGTGTAGCCAACTCTGAGGCACATCGTTCATTGTCACCCTTGACCCTAGTTTTCCCCCACCCCCTGGGTGTATCATAATTCATATTCTCCAATGGGACACATCCATAGCCAAGAGTCAAGTGATGCTTTGGAGAAAAAAATCAGATGGAAGTAAGAGCTTGTCAACATGGACAGTGAGGTTAAGATAATTCTTTTTTTTTAAATAAACAAACTTTATTGATTATACAACTAAAATGTCAAACAAACACATGCACAACACACAGAAAGAAAAAGAAATTTTAAAAAAACTAGCAATTCTATTATCGACAGTCTATGGTTCCTTGTTTGTTATAAATATTGGTGACATATTTACAGATAAATCTTATTGCGAGTATATAATTACTATATCTTTTATATTTTATAGTGTTTACTAATATTTTTGCTATTTTTGTTCTATCCAGTCATACCAGCATTCCCAGCTTCTATAATATATTCTGATGTTTCTTTTTCCTTAAGTGCTAAGATTAACTTATCCATCTCTGCACAGGCTGTTATTTTCTGAATAACCATTTCCTCTGTTGGAATATCTGCTTGTTTCCAACACTGTGCAAGTCTGGCTGCAGTAAGAATGTACAGTATTATATATTTGGCTTTTTTAGAAATTTGTCTATTAAATATCTCCAGTAAGAAGAATTCTGGTTTTCATTCAATTTGCTCCGTTGTTATTTCCTCTAACTATTTTTTAATTCTGTGCCAGTATCTTTGGGCTTCAGTGCAGGACCACCACATATGAAAGAATGTTCCATGTTTCTTTTTATATTTCCAGCAATTCGGATTCATGTTAGGAGACATCTTCACTATTCTTGAGGGCGAGAGATGCCATCTATAAAACATTTTATAGGCATTTTCTTTATATGTTGCTGATTTTGTAATTTTATTATTCCTTGTCCAGACCTTTTCCCATTCTAATAATGTAATGCTACGTCCTATGTTTCTACTCCAAGCATTATCATGTTGCCTTTGACTACTTCCTCTTCTAATTCTATCTCTAATAAATAATTGCAAAAATTAGTTATTTTTTTTAATCTGGGCCTAATAGGATCTTATCCAATCGTTGTGGCTTAGCATAAATTGCAAAAGGAGGCTGCACTATAGTATAATTCCCAATTTGGGAGTGCCATACCTCCCCTGCTCTTCATATCTTGCATTGCCTTTAGGTTTATCCTTGGATTTTTCCCTTGTCATATAAATTTGGTGATTATCTTGTTAAGTTCCACAAAGTAATTTTTATGTATTTTTATATTGGTATTGTTTGGAATAAATAAATAAATTTGGGCCGACTGTGATAATATGTCACCATTAGTCAGGGAAAGAGGCAGATTATATGCATTATGCTAAAGCTTTGGAAGCTAACAACTCCAAACTAAAAACCGGCCCATACATCACACCAATAAGCAAGGGCCCAGATTTGGAGATTTCTGGATGTGAATCGCTATATTTGAAAGAGGGCTACCAAGAATACATAGGAGTTCTGTTGGTAGAAGGGCTTTAGTGCTGTCCAGTGAAATCCTTTTTCTGGGTTCTTAGAAGGTGCCTCAGGGTTGGAATCGGTGACCCTTCATTTTTTTGGTTTAACATCCATACCTGAGAGCTGGCAGGGACTCAGGAATTCATGGCTTCTGTGGCAAATATGGTTGTATCTCAAGTAATTTCTACTTTTCTACTGATTTCTACTTTTCTACTTATTATTATAACTTTGTTGCTTGTATCTTTATTATTTCTATTGTTTTATTTAGTTTCCTACTATGATTGATATTGATTGCTTATTTAGTATCCTATGACCATCACTAAGTGCTGTATCTTATGATTTATGATGAATATGTTTTTTATGATGACTATGATCATGATTTATCATCTACATGCAGCTTTTATATACACTGAGAGCTTATGCGCTGAAGACAAATTCCTTGTATGTCCAATCACACTTGGCCAATAAAGAATTCTATTCTACTCTACTCTACTCTACTCTACTCTACTCTACTCTACTCTACTCTACTCTACTCTACTCTACTCTACTCTACTCTACTCTATTCATTTTAGACCTGACCCATGGATAAGCCTTTTTTTTTTTCATTCAGGGCAATGAAAACTTGAGCTGGATCAAGAAGAGATGGTCCTCATAATTTGACACAGATTGTTACTTTATCCAGGTGAGATTAATAATCATCTGATGCCCCTGTAAGGCAACTGGATGTTCCACCTCAGATGCCTTATAGATCCAAATGGATTCTTGCAGGCACTGGGGAAATTCCCAATGATCTAGCATATAGATCCATTAACTGTCGAGTTGACCACTAGAGACAAGAGGCTGTCAAGGCCCTTGAAGAGATTGTATCCAAACAATTACTCTCTGTTGGCCGATCTGGTTTGTCTCCCTGGTTCACTAAGGAACAGCTGGGGAAAAAAAACAGGACAAAAGAAATGCCTGGAGCATCAGTGAAGAAAAGGAGAATAGGTTGATCCCTTCTTCTCTCTGGCAGCTTATTTGCCCTTTGACATCAAGCTCGCCCATTCACCACAGTCAGAAAAATAACAAAAGATTGGGCTTTTTTTTTCTAGAAACCTGGTTTGCAAGATGACTCAGTTGCATAAACCCCATTGCCCACATTAACCATTGTTAAGAAGGTTCCCAGGTCTCACAAGAAGGAAATATCATATTGAAAACTGCCTTATAAGGAATCAGCAGGTGATGCTGTCCTGGGTTTTAAGAGAATAGCATAAGGCCTGGCAAAAGCTGGTTGCTCTAATGGCCCATCATCCAATATCCATTATCCTGGGGGAGACCTGGAGGTTTCCCCTTCCATCATTCACTCTTGCTTTTATCTTTCTTTCTGGACATGATAGATCCACTTCCACAGAACACAGTTATCGTTTTATTTTCTGGGCAAGGTTGGGAGACTGGAGACTGAAAAAGAGAAAGGTGCAGTAGGTGGACAGGTGGATAGTAAAGAACAGCGTGAAGTGAGATCCACGAGAGCTGTTAGACCTAAATATAAAGCATAATCATGGAAGAAAAGAACTGATTACAATGAATATAAATGGACTCAATTCAGCTGTTAAAAGAAGGAAAACCTTTCATAAATTAGAGAAATTAAAATTTGATATAATTTGTCTACAAGAAGTTCATATTAAAAAACAACATGAACAATTGTTAGTACAGCCAAAATTACGGAAAATATTTACTTCTTTGACTCAATGTAAGAAAAGAGGAGTGGTTCTATATATTAAAGAGGCTATCCCAGCAAAACTGATCTACACGGATGAAGACAAAAGAGTATTAATGGTGGAAATAATGGACAATAATATAAAAATACTCTTGATTGCAATTTATGCTCCGAATGATAAACAAGAAGAGTTTTATAAAAAACTACACATGAAAATAATTGGACTGGACTATGTTAATATAATTATGATGGGAGACTTTAATGGAATTGTGGACAATAAACTGGACTATATAGCAACAACAACAAAGCAAAATAGAAAGACTCTCCCTAAATCTTTTTTTAAAATGACAGACGAATTAACTTTAAAAGATATTTGGAGAGAAAGAAATGTTAAAGCTAAACAATATACTTTTTATTCAAATAGACATTTATCATGGTCCAGATTAGATATGATTTGGATCTCAACAGAATTAATATCTAATATTCAAGAAACAAATATTGAAACAAGTACTTGGGCAGATCACAGCCCAATGACAATTAAATGGAAGGGACAAAAAAAAAAGATCGAGGTGGACATTAAACAATACTATCTTAAGGGAAAAAGGTTTCATACAACGGATGGAGAAGGAAAATAAAAAAGAAGATACTTCAACGCAGAATGTTTGGGATACAATGAAGGCATATGCTAGAGGTTTGATAATAGATTATATAAGAAAAAAGAATATTAGGAAAAGGCAAGCTTCTAAGGCCTTGGAAGATGAGTATAGAAGACTTGAAAAAGAATTACAGAAAATGTCACAGAAAAAAGATATTAAATTGAAACTGGATGTAATTAAACATAAAATGAAATTAATAGAGAAAGAAGAATTGGCACAGAAAATTAGAAATTCTAAACAGAATTACTTTGAAGATGCAAATAAACCAGGTCGATGGCTAGCATATAAATTGAGAAAGGAGAAGGAATCAAGAAAAATATTGAAGCTAATAGATGATCAAGGCCAAGTTTGTTATGGTAATAAGGAGAAAAAGGAAATTATTCAAGATTTCTATGGGCAACTATATAAACAAGAGAATATTGATGAGGAAAAAGTCAAACAGTATCTACAGAATGCTAACTTACCGAAGATATCTAAAGAGACTGAAGAAATGCTAGAAAGCAGAATAACAATGATGGAATTAAATGAAGCACTTAAGAAACAAAATAATGGGAAAGCACCAGGTCCAGATGGGCTTCCGGCAGAATTCTATAAAACATTTCAAGAATCATTGAGCATCCCATTGTTAGAAGTTATGAATGAAGTTATATCAAAGAAGATGATACCCAAAACATGGTCAGAGGCTTATATTACACTTATTCCAAAAGAAGAGGCTGACCCACTGCAAATTAAGAACTATAGACCTATTTCTTTATTGAATGCAGACTATAAAATTTTTGCTTCAATTTTAGCAGAAAGACTTAAAAAATATTTAAATAATTTTATCCACCCAGATCAAAATGGATTTCTGCCAAAAAGACAAATCAGAGACAATAGGAGAGTAATCTTGGATACTTTGGAATACTATGAGGCTCATCCTGAAAAGCAGATGGCTTTGATATTCCTAGATGCTCAAAAGGCATTTGATAAAGTGAACTGGAGATTTATGTTATTACTATTGGAACAGATGGGTTTTGCCAGAAAATTTATTCAAGCAATAGAAGCCATATACAATAAACAGATAGCAAAGGTAATGATGGAGGGGGAACTTACAGACTTTATTAATATAAGAAAAGGCACAAGACAAGGGTGTCCCCTATCTCCTTTGCTATTTGTGTTGACTTTGGAAGTGTTGAATAGAAATATTAGGGATGATAAAAGCATAAAAGGAATGAAAATTAAAAAGGAAGAATTCAAACTACAAGCTTTTGCTGATGACTTAGCTTTTATTCTGGAAGATCCGCTAGAAACAGCTCCAAAGTTATTAGAAAAGATAGAGACATATGGTGAGGTGGCTGGTTTGAAAATAAATAAAGATAAAACAAAGATTTTGACAAAGAACATGCTACTGAGACAAAGAGAAGAACTGGCAGACCTGTTGAAAATCCAAGTTACGAATAAGCTTAAGTATCTGGGGATATATTTGACAGCAAGATGTAGCACATTAAAAGAGAATAATTATATTAAACTTAAACAACAGATAGCTACAGACTTGAAGAAATGGGAAAACTTGCAATTGTCATTTATAGGGAGAATCTCAACAATTAAGATGAATATTTTACCCAGAATTCTATTTCTGTTTCAAACAATACCAATTAGGCTTGGAAAAGACTATTTTGAAGATTTAAATAAAATCATGTTGAAGTTTATATGGCAAGGTAAAAAAGCAAGAATAAAGCTAAATGTTCTGTACCTTCATTTGCATTCTTGAAACCCTGCGTTTTGATTGGTCAAAGCGCGGGGTGATCTGATTGGTTTAGCGAGCCGCGCTGATTGGCCCGCTGAGAATCTCCCATGATTAGCGGATACGAATCGCGGGAGATTCAAAGTGGTGCCATTGGCCACGGCCGCCGCAGCTTGAGAATAAAAAGCCGCAAGTTTTCCCTTGGAGCGAGATCGGTTCCGGGGGCCTAATAAAAAGTTGAAACCACAGTCACTGCCTCCTGGTCTCCTTGCCAAACGGACATGACACTGGCGACGAAGGTGGGATCCCAAGGCTGAACCCCATCGAGCCGGAAGCAAGACCGACAAGATGGCCAGAATCGCTCCGCCCGCGCCCTTCAACCCTGCTAGCGAGGACTGGGAATCCTACACGGACAGATTCCTCATGTTCCTCGAATGCAGCAACATGAAGGACGCCACCGGGCCGAAAAAACGAGCCATTTTCCTGACACACTGCGGGCTCGCAGTGTTCAAGATGGCAAAAGCCCTCGCAAAACCCACCGATGTCAAAGCAATGGACTGGGATGACCTTGAGCCCTTGCTCCGCAACCACTACGCCCCCACCGTGCCCACCCTCATCAGGCGGCACCACTTCTACTGGCGGGACCAGAGACCAGGCGAAAGCATCAGCGACTTTGTTGCTGAGTTGTGGAACCTAGGAGGCATGTGTGGATTCTCCGACATGGACGAGGCCCTATGGGACCGAGTCGTGCTCGGACTTTAGGATCCAGTCCTCCAGAGCTGACTGATGGCCAAAGGCGACATCACCCTCGCCGACACCATTGCTGAAGCCACTGCAGCCGAGGCTACCCGGAAGTCGGCGAACCGCATGCGGAGATCGGACACTGGGGACCGCACCGCAACCACCAACTCGGGACGGGTGATCGAGGCCCAACCAGAAGCAAGTCACCACGAGACCACCACCCACCGTGGCGAATTCCATTCTGCCTCTGACACCTCGGACGAGGAGGAGGAAATCCACCGGCTCCAGGCGGGACGCGACCAGCGCAATCGGTGGGGTCGTAAGTCGGGGATCGCATGTGCCGGTTTCGGAGGTGACCACCCGAGATCAGAGTGCCATTTCTTCGACGCAGTCTGCCGGCATTGCAACAAAAAGGGCCACATCACCTGCATCTGCCGACTAAAGAAAGCCTACAGCCCCAGACGGCGGGACCACAGCGAGCGGAGATGGAACAGCACACCCCCCAGAACCAGAGATCGCCCAGCCGACAGCCGATGGGACCGGAGCGGGTGAACCCGACAGGGCGGAGAGACCCAGCGGAAGGAGGAAACCCACCAGACGGTCATCAACCACCGACGCCCGAAAAGTCTACGTGGAGGTAGGCATCGAAGGCAAGCCATTCCGGGTCCTACCTCTCCATGGTCGCCTGGCAAGAAATCAAACGCTTGGTGCCTACCATCCACAAGAAGGGACTGGAGAACCAGAGACTAATCATCAAAGACTACCAGGGAAACTGCATTCCGGTAGTCGGAACCGGACAATTCGAAGTAACATTTAAGGGCCACACAGCAAAGCTTCCCCTAACAATTGTGGACCGAGACCGGCCCAGTCTTTTGGGACTGCAATGGTTCGCGCCGTTTGGCATCGAAGTCACAGGCATCAACCACATTGCCGAGACTGATTGGGAGCAGCAACTGGCACGGGACTTCCAGGAAGTGTTTGACGGCACCCTAGGCAAGTACCAAGGGCCCCCCATCTCCTTCAGCCTAGACCCTAACATTCCCCCGAGATGCCTAAAACCACGGCGGGTACCTTTTGCACTCCGGCCAAAAATTGATAAGCAAATTGACAAGCTCGTCAAGCAAGGGGTCCTACAACCAATTGATCATGCCCAGTGGGAGACCCCAATAGTCACCCCAGTCAAGCCCGATGGGTCGGTGAGAATCTGCGGGGACTATAAGGCCACCCTAAATTGCGCCTTGCAGCAAAGCGCCTACCCCGTCCCAGTAGTGCAGCACCTTCTACACTCACTGGGGGGAGGCAAGGTTTTTGCGAAGCTCGACCTGGCCCAAGCATACCAACAGCTGCTGGTCGACGCAGAAACCGTGGAGGCGCAAACCATAGTCACCCACCGGGGAGCTTTCCGATGTAACCGACTCCAGTTTGGAGTCAGCGTGGTGCCTGGAATTTTCCAGAGCCTCATGGAGAGACTCTTGCAGGGCATCAAGGGGGTGGTGCCCTACTTCGACGATGTGCTGGTATCGGCAACCAACCAGCAAGAACTAGAGGGTCGGCTAAGGGAGGTGTTAACCAAATTCAAGGAAACCGGGCTAAAAGTGAAGAGGGAAAATTGCCAACTTTACACAAAGCGGGTTGAGTTCCTGGGATACCTCCTAGACCGGCACGGCATCCACCCCCCCGAAACTAAAATCAGAGCCATTAAGGAGGCTCCTACACCCAGGACTAAAACAGAATTGCAGGCTTTTCTGGGACTACTTAATTTTTACAATGTTTTCCTGGCCCAGAAGGCGACCACGGCGGAGCCTTTGCATAGGCTCTTGGACAAGGCGGCTACCTGGACTTGGGGAAAACGCGAGGAAGCTACCTTCAGGAGAACCAAGGACCTGCTCACCTCGGATGCCGTCCTCATCCAATACAATGAGACCCTACCACTCGCCAACACATGCGACGCCTCACCCTTCGGCGTCGGCGCCATCCTCAGCCACACAATCCCGGATGGAAGAGAAGCGCCCATCGCCTTCTTCTCCAGGACACTCACCAAACTGGAGCAGAACTATAGCCAGCTGGACAAGGAGGCCCTAGCTAGTCGCAGCAGTGAAGAGGTTCCACGAGTACCTCTACGGCCGCACCTTCACAATCATCATGGACCACAAGCCGTTGCTGGGCATCCTGGCAGGAAACCAGGCCACCCCGAACATTTTATCTCCCAGGATGACAAGGTGGTCTGAATTCCTTGCCGCCTACAGCTACCGGCTCACACACCAACCCGGTAAGACTATTACACATGCAGACGCTTTGAGCCGCTCACCGCTACCCGACCTAGACACCGACCCAGCACCCACAACGAGCACCCTCAGCATAGAGACTCTACCAATCTACCCATAACTGCATCAGACATTGCCCGAGAAACCAATAAAGACAAATGTCTGGCGCAGGTGTTATATTGGGTAGAGAAAGGGTGGCCGGAAAAGGACAATGACGAAACATTCAAAACATTCCGGAACCGGCAAACGGAACTTTCACTGCAAAAAGGGTGTGTACTGTGGGGGGATAGGGTGGTTATCCCGGAAAAACTGCAAGGGAAGGTATTGGGGTTGTTCCACGAGGGGCACCCGGGCATAGTAGAACGAAAGCCCTGGCCAGAAGTTACACTTGGTGGCCAAGCAAATCGAGACCTGGCTGGCAAGGTGTCAACACTGCCAAGAAACCAGACTGAGCCCTCCTGTGGCACTGATCCTGGAATGGGAAACCCCCAGGGGACCCTGGTCTAGGGTCCACATAGACTTTGCCGGGCCCACCAAGGGACATACATTCCTAGTAACCGTAGATGCTTACTCCAATTGGCTGGAGGTAAGCAACATGAAATCCACCACCACAGAGGCCGTAACCAAGGAACTTTGCAAACTATTCGCAACCCACGACCTCCCGGATGTCATCGTGTCGGACAACGGGCCCCAATTCACCTCGCTGGAATTTGAAAAATTCCTAGCGGAACGGGGCATACGACACGCACTGACAGCTCCGGCGCATCCAGCGGCGAATGGAAGGGTGGAACGGATGGTTCAATTCACGTAAAAAACCATCCAGAAAATCGAACACGGGGAAATCCAAGACAAAATAAATAAAATGCTTTTTATCCAACATATAACCTCGAATACAACAACGAACAAAAGCCCAGCAGAGCTACTGATGGGAAGGAAAATAAGGTCCCAACTCGACAGACTGCACCCCACATACAACCCGGAAAAACCCCCAAACTCCTCCAGCAAGCACCGGTCTTTTGCTCCAGGTGATGCCGTCTATGCGCTATGGGTAGACCCACTATGGGTACCAACAACCATAACCCAACTGACAGGTCCCCACTCGTACCGGCTGCAAACAACCGATGGACGAGCATGGAAATGCCACATCGATCAAATAAGATCGAGAACGGCCACAAGAAACACAACCGACACGCAACCAGACACAGAAAATCCCCTTAACACAAGCCAAGAGGGGAAGGAATACCCCAGGAACCAAAACCCAGAAGAAAACCAACCATACTCACCAGCAAGCAGCCAGCTCAAAGCCTCACCAGGGAGAAGCAGCCAGGCCAGCTTGACCAGCCCAGAAAGACCAGGCAGGAGCGGCGAGAACCGCAGCTCAACCAGCCCGGGTAGACCGGGAGGGAGCTGCGACAAGCGGCCCGGCAAAGCCTACCAGGCAGTTCCATCGACGAGGCCGAGAGACACAGAGAACCCGACCGAACCGGTCGGGAGCCAACCAACAACTGACCTGCGCAGGTCCAGTAGGCAAGTGTGGAGCCCCACCTACTTACGGGACTACGTTATGTAGGACCAAACCAAGAGGGAAGGGGTGTTCTGTACCTTCATTTGCATTCTTGAAACCCCGCGTTTTGATTGGTCAAAGCGTGGGGTGATCTGATTGGTTTAGCAAGCCGCGCTGATTGGCCCGCTGAGAATCTCCCACAATTAGCGGATACGAATCACGGGAGATTCAAAGTGGTGCCATTGGCCGCGGCCGCCGCGGCTTAAGAATAAAAAGCGGCAAGTTTTCCCTTGGAGCGAGATCGGTTCCAGGGGCCTAATAAAGAGCTGAAACCACAATCACTGCCTCCTGGTCTCCTTGGTGAACAGACACGACACTAAAGCTTTTGCAAGATGCTAGAATTAGAGGAGGTTTTGGCCTGCCTAATTGGGAATTGTATTATCAAGCTGCAAGTTTGATGTGGGTCAAAGAATGGATAACATTAAGAAAGCATAGATTGTTGGAGAAGGCGGAGCTTTGTTTCGGCGATATAGCTGCGATCTCGGGGCTCTGAGATCGCAGCCGATATTTTCGCCCCTGGTCGGTCCTAACAGACCTAAACCGTCCCGTAGAGACGGTGATTGTGAAGGGCACTGTTCCAGGATCCCAGAGATATCGCAAAATCTCTACTTTGATCCGGAAGAAGCCCTTTCGCTGGCGGCGGAGAGGCAGCTTCCATAGCTGCTGAAGTCGGGACAGCTCCGGAAAGAAAGTGATTGGAGTGAAAGTGTGTCGGCTGGGTGAGAAAAACTCTTTTGTGTTGTAAATTCGCTGAGGTTGGAAAGTTCATCCGGAATAAGGAAGAAAGCTGTGAGATTTTTTTTTTTTTGACTGAAATTGTTTGAGCGGCGTTTTTTAAAGTGATGTCAAATTGAGGCTTGGGTTTTTTTTTCTTTTCTTTATATTTTTTGGGAAAGATTTTACTGTGACTTTGTAGGTAACCAGATTGAATTTTCTCTTATATATATTTTTATGCTCCCTTTGATTTTTTAACTTTCTTTAGGATAGAGGCTCCCTTTGGCTATTTTTTCTTTCTTTTTTTTTTTTTGTATATATTATTCCTTTTTTCCGGCTGGGGGGGAGGAAGAGCATGAAGAAACTTTGTAACACTGCCAACTAGAGGCTTGAAAGTATTTTATTTGAATGGGAGAGAATTGCAAAAAGACCTCTTCTCAAGGACATTTTAACGTGATAAGATAGAGGGAGAGCACAGCAAAATATTATTGCAGGTGCTTTCCTGGACTGTTATCAAGAACACTTGAGGTTTGGCTTTGAAGCTGCTGGAGAAGAAGTCATAACAAGAGCCTTGGATAAATAAATAAAGTGCAGTGTGCTTTCTTATACCCCACACGCTTGCCTTTTTTTTTAAATTAAATTTCAATTCTAGTAATATTTTTATTTTTGTTTGTTATTTTTTTTAAAGGGAAAGCCTCAGGGTTTTTTTTTTCTTTATTTTTCTTTTTTTTTTATTGGGACTTTTTTGCTTTTCCTATCTATGTTCTTGGACCACTTTGTTGTTGTTTCTTTATTATTATTATTATTGAGACTTTTCAACTGGATTAAGGTGTGAAGAATCTGGGAACTTTTTGTTTTTCTTTTTTTTTGCTCTTAATCAATATTATTATTTTTGGATTTGTTTTTCTTCTTTCTACTTTTTTTCTTTTTTTATGGTGGACTATTTCGTAATTGGATTAGGGTCTAGAAGAATCTGAAGATCTTTCTTCTTCCTTTTTTCCTGTTTCTTCCTTGGTTTCGTGTTTTTGACTACCGGAGTTTTCCATTTTGGATTATAATTGGCTGCTTTACTAGTTGGATTAAAAGTTAAGAAGAATTTGAAGCCTTGGAAGCATTGAAATGAGCAGGAAACCAATATCAACTGGCATTTCTGCTTCTACCTCTGCTTCCCCACCAGCTGGAGGACAACGCTTAATCCAGACAATGTTGAAGCAAGATAAGGAACAAGAAAGAATAACTTTACAAACGATTATGCAAGGAATCCAAGATCTCAAGATAAAATCAGACATCATTGAACAAAGAACAGAAAATATTGAACAAAGAATAGAGAAGACTGATGAAAAAGTGGAAAACATCAAACAAATGATGGTTAAGTATGAGGAGAGATTTCAAAAAATTGAGGAAGAAGGAAGACAAAGAGAGAAGAAGATTGGAAATATTGATAGTAGATTAACAGCGGTTGAACAAGAAAAAAGTGGGATGCTGAGGTGGGAGATGGAAAGGTCAGAATTTTACCTTAGATTTCAAAATATAGAAGAGGAAAAAGGAGAAAACTTGGTAGCGCTAATGATAGAAATTTTGGCAGATGCTTTGGAAATTACAGAGGAAAAGATGATGGATGGAATAGATGAGGTATATCGAGTTTATACAAGATATGCGATGAGGAATAAATTACCCAAGGAAGTCCATATTAGATTTACCAAAAAATCCATTAAAACACAAATATTACAAGTGGTAAGAGAGAAAACATTGAAATACAAAGGTAAAGAGATTGTGGTTTTAAAACAAATACCCAGAAGAGTGAGAGAGATGAGAAGAGAATATCGATTTCTGACCAAAATGCTACTGGAAAAAGAAGTGAATTATAGATGGCTGATTCCAGAAGGATTAATGTTTACGTGGCAAGAGCAGAGACATAGAATTGATTCAATTGAAAAAGCAGAACTTTTCCATGCAGAATTTTTTGGAAGAAGAAGAGAGGAGGAAGAGAAAGAGGTCGCATTAATTGAGTTTCAAGAGGAACAACTGGAGACTGAAAAAGAGAAAGGAGCTGTAAGTGGACAGGTGGACAATAAAGAACAGCGTGAAGTGAGATCCACGAGAGCTGTTAGACCTAAATATAAAGCATAATCATGGAAGAAAGAAAACTGATTACAATGAATATAAATGGACTTAATTCAGCTGTTAAAAGAAGGAAAACCTTTCATAAATTAATGAAATTAAAATTTGATATAATTTGTCTACAAGAAGTTCATATTAAAAAACAACATGAACAATTGTTAGTACAGCCAAAATTGGGGAAAATATTTACTTCTTTGACTCAATGTAAGAAAAGAGGAGTGGTTCTATACATTAAAGAGGCTATCCCAGCAAAATTGATTTACACAGATGAAGATGGAAGAATATTAATGGTAGAAATAATGGACAATAATATAAAAATACTCTTGATTGCAATTTATGCTCCGAATGATAAACAAGAAGAGTTTTATAAAAAGCTACATATGAAAATAATTGGACTGGACTATGTTAATATAATTATGATGGGAGATTTTAATGGAATTGTGGACAATAAATTGGACTATATAGCAACAACAACAAAGCAAAATAGAAAGGCTCTCCCAAGGTCTTTTTTTAAAATGACAGATGAATTAACTTTAAAAGATATTTGGAGAGAAAGAAATGTTAAAGCTAAACAATATACTTTTTACTCAAATAGACATTTATCATGGTCCAGATTAGATATGATTTGGATCTCAACAGAATTAATATCTAATATTCAAGAAACAAATATTGAAACAAGTACTTGGGCAGATCATAGCCCAATGACAATTAAATGGAAGGGACAAAAAAAAAGATCGAGATGGACATTAAACAATACTATTTTAAAGGAGAAAGATTTTATACAATGGATGGAGAAGGAATTGGCTTTTTTCTTCAGAGAAAATAAAAAAGAAGATACTTCAACGCAAAATGTGTCAGATACATGAAGGCATATGCCAGAGGCTTGATAATAGATTATACAAGAAAAAAGAATATTAGGAAAAGGCAAGCTTTTAAGGCCTTGGAAGATGAGTACAAAATTCTTGAAAAAGAATTACAGAAAATGCCACAGAAAAAGGATATTAAATTGAAGCTGGATGTAATTAAACATAAAATGGAATTAATAGAGAAAGAAGAACTGGCACAGAAAATCAGAAACTCTAAACAGAATTACTTTGAAGATGCAGATAAACCAGGTAGATGGCTAGCATATAAATTGAGAAAAGAGAAGGAATCAAGAAAAATATTGAAGTTAATAGATGAACAAGGCCAAGTTTGTTATGGGAATAAGGAGAAAAAAGAAATTATTCGAGATTTTTATGGGCAATTATATAAACAAGAGAATATCGATGAAGAAAAAGTCAAACAGTATTTACAGAAAGCTAATTTACCAAAGATACCTAAAGAGACTGAAGAAATGCTAGAAAGCAATATAACAATGATGGAATTAAATGAAGCATTTAAGAGACAAAATAATGGGAAAGCACCGGGTCCAGATGGGCTTCCAGCAGAATTCTATAAAACATTTCAAGAATCATTGAGCATCCAATTGTTAGAAGTTATGAATGAAGTTATGTTAAAAAAGATGATACCTAAAACATGGTCAGAGGCTTACATTACACTTATACCGAAGGAAGAGACTGACCCACTGCAAATTAAGAATTATAGACCTATTTCTTTATTGAACACAGACTATAAAATCTTTGCTTCAATTTTAGCAGAAAGACTTAAAAAATATCTAAATAATTTTATTCACCTAAATGGATTTCTGCCAAAGAGACAAATTAGAGACAATATGAGAGTAATCTTGGACACTTTGGAATACTATGAGGCTCATCCTGAAAAGCAAATGGCTTTGATATTCCTAGATGCTCAAAAAGCATTTGACAACGTGAACTGGAGATTTATGTTATTATTATTGGAGCAGATGGGTTTTGCTAAAAAATTTACTCAAGCAGGAACTTCCGGTTTGCGTGGCTTCGGGGCAGCAGGAATTCGTGACAGCTCGCGATTCCTGCTGTGCTAGCCGTCGAGGTACCCCCGATCCAGATGGGTCAGGGGGATATGGCTGCCCTGCAGGGACAGCTGAAGAGAGAGGGGAGTTGGATAGGGAGGTGGGGGTATCGCAGACCCCCCCCTTCTCCGGAAAAACCCCTTTTTCCCAAGGCGGTGGAGCGGCGGTCAGCAATGGCCGCCACGAAGAAGCCAGCAACCGGGTAAGAACTGTGCTGGAGGAAGTGTGAAGAGTGAAAGTTCTGTCTGAGCCGGGTCAAGTAACACCTTTTAAATTGCCTGGAATTGAGCTGCTTGAATTGCTGGAGGATACATTGTATCCCTAAGAAGAGCGAAAAGCGGCGGAGAAGCTGTTAAAGGGAATTTTTTTTTTTTTTTACTCTCCCACCCCACGGAAAAAGCAGAAATATTTGGATATATTAGACATTGAAAGTGGATTGCTTTGAAAGCTGAAGCTAAGAGACAAAGGGATTTTTGGATATTGAAAAATTTAAGAAATTGGAAAATCTCTGCTGGAGGTATGGTTTTTTGATTATTTAAAATTGTCATTGCAAGTGGGAAGGGAGAAAAAAAATTGGAGCAGAAGCTGAAAAAGGAGGAGATTGTCTAGAACGTCTTTGTGGATCCCAAAAGAAGATATATCGTAATAGGACCTCTTTGATTAAAAATTAATTCAGAAAGAGAAAGAGAAGAAGGAAGAAAAGTATTAACTTTTGGAACTTTTTTTTTTAATTGCTTTTGATTGTCTTTGATTAAAAATACTTGTGGTTGTTTTGGAAAAAATTTCCCTTTTTATAATGGCATCGTCTGTGGATGAACTAGAGATTGAATATCAAAAATATAAAAAAGAAGATACTTTGGGCGCTTTGTTTCAATTCTTAGAAATGGCGTTATGTTCTTTTGAAAAGTTGATTATGCAGCAGAAGGACTGGGACAAGGAAGAAGAGGAAGAAGAAGCCATCTTTGATGAACAATGGGTCCCTTCCGGAGAGGAGGAGAAAAAGGATAAGAAAAAGGGGATTTTAAGAATTATAAAAACAACCAAAAGAGAGAAAAATGAGCGAAAAGATGGAGGCAAGGTTAGAAAGCAAAGGAAAAGGAGCAAGAAAAGCGAAGAGAAAAAGCAAAGGGGTAGAAAGGGCAAGGAGAAGAATAAGCAAGAGAGAAAGGGGGGGAGGAGAAGCCTTAATGGGGGGAAGCAAGACTTAAAGAAAAAAAGTTTATTTAGAGACAATGGGTGAATTTAATTTAGATTAAAAGAGGGATTCTGGAGGGTATATAAGAGTGTGTTTTTATATGTATATTTAGAATATAAAATTTATTATGTAATTTTAGAATCTTTTAAACAGAATCCCAAGAAAGATTGCTATATGTAGTATTTCTAAGTTAGGGTAATGAATTATAGATGTTACTCCAATTGGTGTACAGGAGAAGTATAGTAAAAGAAAAAAAAAGATGAATGGATAATTGGAAATAGAACAGACAAAGAATGTTGTTGAAAATGGTAATAAGATATGGAAGGATATATATGCTTTTTTTTTTTTTTTTGGATTTTGTATATTGATAAAAGGCAATAAAATTTTAATTAATAAATAATTTGGATGGAAAAGAGAAGTAGGGACAAGATATGAAGTTAATATTATATGAAATATTGATATTATAATCTGGAAATGTTATGCCTTATTGGTCTTTTTTTATTATTTTTTCTTAGAAAAGAATTTATAAGCTGCTATGCCTTGATTCTTTGTGCATTGTTTTTATAAAACTGATAAAAATGGTTTTTATATATATATATATATAAAAGAAAATGGTAATAAGATATGGAAGGAGATATGGGTTGAATATGATGTTTGAATTTGTGTCTGTGTAAAGAGTTTTAACCCGGGAACAGACAACCTTCAGAAAAGATCTTTTAGTTTTGTTTATGTTTTGTGTTTGTATGTTTGTGTATTGTGGTTATGGTAAAACTAACAAAATTTGTTTTTTATAAAAAAAAAAAAAGGAAAAAAGAATCAATAAAACCTTGGAGGAATGTTAGACGAGAATAATTTAAACAAGCCAGAAAGAAAAGAATATGATGACTATAAAATGGATAAATATGGAAGAGAAATGAAATTGAATAGGAGTAAAGAGAAATAATGAGAAATTTGCTGAAAGATATTTGTGTGTCCATATGGAGATGGGATAAATTGGAATTATGCTGTATAAAAATAATGTTTTGTTTGACTTGTAAGGATTTACAATGTTAAGAGGTTTTATGTGTTTATGTGTTTAATGGTTAATGATGTGTTGTTTTATCTTTAAAATTAATAAAAATTTGTTTCAAAAAAAAAAAAATTACTCAAGCAATAGAAGCCATATATAATAAACAGACAGCAAGGGTAATGATGGAGGGGGAACTTACAGATTTTATTAATATAAGGAAAGGTACAAGACAAGGATGCCCCCTATCTCCTTTGCTATTTGTGTTGACTTGGAAGTGTTGAATAGAAATATTAGGGATGATAAAAGCATAAAAGGAATGAAAATTAAGAAGGAAGAATTCAAGCTACAAGCTTTTGCTGATGATTTAGCTTTTATTTTGGAAGATCCGCTAGAAACAGCTCCAAAGTTATTGGAAAAGATAGAGACTTATGGAGAGGTGGCTGGTTTGAAAATAAATAAAGATAAAACAAAGATTTTGACAAAGAATATGCTATTGAGACAGAGAGAAGAACTGGCAGATCTTTTGAAAATTCAAGTTACAAATAAGGTTAAGTATCTGGGGATATATTTGACAACAAGATGTACACATTAAAGGAGAATAATTATATTAAACTTAAACAACAGATAATTACAGATTTGAAGAAGTGGGAAAACTTGCAATTGTCATTAATAGGGAGAATTTCAACAATTAAGATGAATATTTTACCTAGAATTTTATTTTTGTTTCAAACAATACCAATTAGGCTTGGAAAAGACTATTTTGAAGATTTAAATAAAATCATGTTGAAGTTTATATGGCAAGGTAAAAAAGCAAGAATAAAGCTAAAGCTTTTGCAAGATGCTAGAATTAGAGGAGGTTTTGGCTTGCCTAATTGGGAATTGTATTATCAAGCTGCAAGTTTGATGTGGGTCAAAGAATGGATAACATTAAGGAAACATAGGTTGTTGACATTAGAAGGGCATGATTTGCTGTTGGGTTGGCATGCTTTTTTATGGTATAAGGGAACTAAAACACAGGGTTATTTTAGAAGACATTATGTACGGGAGTCTTTGTGGTTAAATTGGGAGAAGATAAAAAGACAATGTTATTTGAAAATTCCAGTTTGGTTATCGACCATTGAAGCATTTTCCTATCCTATAATTTACAAGAAGGAACAAACAGTTAGATATGGGGAACTTTTGGATGAAAAGGGTGAACTTAAATCGATCCAAAACTTAGAGGAACAAGGTATAAGGATGAATTGGTTTTCATATGCACAAATACATTCAAGGTATGATGAAGATTCTAAAACGGAGGGATTTTATGATAAGCAGACTGATTTAGATAAGATCTTGATGGGTACTGATGAGAAAGTGATTAAAAAATTATATGGTTATTTACTGGGAATGAAATTAGAGGAAGAACAAGTCAAAGAAACTATGATTGTTTGGGGGAAGAATTTTGGATATGGGATTGATTTAGAGAAATGGCAGAAATTGTGGTCTCAAAATTATAAAATGACAATGTCAACAGCATATAAAGAAAATTTGTATAAGATGTTTTACAGGTGGCACTTTCCCCCGACAAGAATAGCAAGAATGTTCAAGAATAAATCTGAAAAATGCTGGAAATGTCATCAGATACCCGGCTCGTATTACCATATGTGGTGGACTTGTGAGGATGCTAGAAAATATTGGATTATAATTCGCATGTGGTTGGAAAAAATGACAAAGAAACATATAGACTTGAAACCAGAGATCTTTTTATTGGGAATTTTACCTGATATATATAGTAAAGATTTGAAATATCTGATTGTAAATGTATTAACAGCGGCCAGGATTGTATTTGCTAAAAACTGGAAAAATGAGAAAATACCATTACAGGAAGAAATTATTAAGAAAATATTGGAATGTGCTGAAATGAGTAGATTGACATTTGAAATAAGAGAGCAAGAGGATAAACAATTCTATGAAATTTGGGATCTTTTTTATAAATGGCTAGATGATAAAATACGATAATAGAATATTTTAGATAGTAAGAAATATCTTTATCTTGTTATTTTGCTATTACTTTGTTAATCGATATTATATTTATAAAGGTTTTTTTTTTTTTTTTAGGATTGATTTGGTATGATTATATGATTAGTTGAATAATTTGGTTAAAGTATTGTTAGCTCATAAAGCATGAATGATTAAAAGTATAGTCAAAAAAATTTTTTTTTTTTTTTTGTTTAGTGATTATAGGATATATAAGTTTGGATTGATAATATGAGTTGTTATGTAACATAATTGTAACTGGGACTACAAAATGAATGCACAAAAATGATGAACCAACTGGCACACTGTATGTAAATATGAGAGGTGTATGTTTTAATGTTTTGTTTGTCTTGTCTGTTTGTAGAAAATTAATAAAAAAAAATTTCAAAAAAAAAAAAAGAAAGCATAGATTGTTGACATTAGAAGGGCATGATTTGCTGTTGGGCTGGCATGCTTTTTTATGGTATAAGGGAACTAAAATACAGGGTGATTTTAGAAGACATTATATATGGGAGTCTTTGAGGTTAAACTGGGAGAAGATAAAAAGACAATGTTATTTGAAAATTCCAGTTTGGTTATCGACTATTGAAGCATTTTCCTATCCTATAATTTATAAAAAGGAACAAACAGTTAGATATGGGGAACTATTGGATGAAAAGGGTGAACTTAAATCGATTCAAAACTTAGAGGAACAAGGTATAAAGATGAATTGGTTTTCATATGCGCAAATACATTCAAGGTATGATGAAGATTCTAAAACGGAGGGATTCTATGATAAACAGACTGATTTAGATAAGATCTTGATGGGTACTGATGAGAAGGTGATTAAAACATTATATGGTTATTTACTGGGAATTAAATTAGAGGAAGAACAAGTTAAAGAAATCATGATTGTTTGGGGGAAGAATTTTGGATATGGGATTGATCTAGAGAAATGGCAGAAATTGTGGTCTCAAAATTATAAAATGACAATGTCAACAGCATATAAAGAAAACTTGTATAAGATGTTTTACAGGTGGCACTTTCCCCCGACAAGAATAGCAAGAATGTTTAAGAACAAATCTGAAAAATGCTGGAAATGTCATCAGATACCCGGCTCGTATTACCATATGTGGTGGACTTGTGAGGATGCTAGAAAATATTGGACTAAAATTTGCATGTGGTTGGAAAAAATGACAAAGAAACACATAGACTTGAAACCAGAGATCTTCTTATTGGGAATTTTACCTGATATATATCGTAAAGATTTGAAATACCTGATTGTCAATGTATTAACAGCGGCTAGGATTGTATTTGCTAAAAGTTGGAAGAATGAGAATATACCATTACAGGAAGAAATTATTAAGAAAATATTGGAATGTGCTGAGATGAGTAGATTGACATTTGAAATTAGAGAGCAAGAGGATAAACAATTTTATGAAATATGGGATCTTTTTTATCAATGTCTAGATGATAAAATACGATAATAGAATATTTAGAATGCTAGACAGAAAGGAATATCTTTATTTTGTTTTACTTGCCTTTGTTATTTGACACTATATTTATAAAGGGTTTTTTAGGATTGATTTGGTATGATTATATGATTTGTTACAGAATAAACTGATTAAAGTATTGTTATCTCATAAAGCATGAATGATTAAAAGTATAGTCAAAAATTTCTTTTTTTTAGTGATATTAGGATATATAAGTTTGGATTGACAATATGTGTTGTTATGTCACATAATTGTAATTGAGACTACAAAATGAATGCACAAAACTGATGAACCAACTGGCACACTGGATGTACATATGAGAGTTGATGTTTTTATGTTTTGTTTGTTCTTTGTTTGTAGAAAATTGATAAAATCTTTTTTTAAAAAAATGCAAATGACCAGCTATCTGCAAGGAGAATAAATCCCTCGATCCCCCATCATGCAGTCCGAGCTGAAGAAGCTTCTTGGATGAGAAGCAAAACATCTTCACAAGAAAAAACAAGAAAGTCCAATTCCTCCCTGAAAAAGCACCTTTGGGACAACCATGACCTGGATGACTGAGAATCTCTGCAGACATTATCAGAAATTTGAATTCCGTATCGTGGGTGACTTTGGCCCAGACACTGCTTTCAGCCCAACCCATCTCACAGGGCTATTGTTGTGGACAAAATAGGAAGGGGAATGGATATTATGTGTGTTTAACACCATCTTGAGTTTCTTATGAAGTAATAAAGATAAAAATCTATTAAATAATAGCCCATAAATCTATTCCTACCTCTATGGAAGTGCTGTTATCGTACTGCCCCTGGACTCACCTTTTCCAGGTGGCTGGTGGACCAAGGATCATTTGATAATGACATTTCAATGATTATTATTCTGTGCCCTCTATACCAGGGATGTGCAATACTTTGGACTTGATTCCAAATTCTGAATGTCAGTCACTCAAGAGAGAAAACAATGGGAGCCTTGCTTCTAATGCACAGGATATTGCATTTCTACGAGTTCAGCCCAAGTTGGCATCAATTCTGTTGCAGCCATTCTGTCTTTGCCCATATTAAGAAAAATTAATTTAAACAATCTTTGCGCTTCTGACAGAAGGTTGAGTTGTAAGAACGAAAAGCTGTCATCTATACAAACAACAGGGCACTATATCCAGGACAGGAAGAGCATAGGTCAAGCATTGGCACAAGAAAGCTGCAGGCCATAACCAAACATCCTGCAGTGACTTACCCAGCAGAATACTCACAAGTGCAAGAATCTCTTGCTTGTAGACCAGGAAGTCAGGTAGACAGAAAAGAATCACAATGCAGATGGAGGCCCCTGCTCCAAGATTTATATTCTCCCTACTTCCTCTTATCCTTTTGATACTTCACTTGCTGACCTTTTTGTGGAAGCGATCATCTTGTAGCAGTGTTAAAGCAACCGAAAGCTAATAAGCAGTACACAGATTATCTATATTTGACACTGTCCATTTAAATTGCCAAGAAGGGACTAGAAAAAAATATCAGGCCAAAGACCAAGCATCAAGAAAAATACAATTTCCAAGCGAGGAATAGGAATCAAAGTATGGGAAATATAATGAAAGGTGTATTCAACTGGGAGGCCAGCAGAATTCTTATGGCCCATCTTCTAGTGAATCTTGAGAGCCATTCTGTACAAATCATTGTTCAATTCAACGTCCTGCCATATTTCTAGATTTCCTTTGCACTGGGTTGGTTGGACTTTAACTGGAATCCCTGTGCCTGAAAAAGAGAAAGAAGAATGATAAAGTCTTCCTCCTGCATGAAGAAGTCAAGAGGTCCTTGAGATTGGCTTTGGCCAAGTGCATCCAAAGTCCAGCTGGTCCACCTAGTCACATGGAGGCCAACCAGATGGAGGCTCTTCCCCTTCTAGGTGGAAGAGCGGGAATGTGCAAAAGGAAGTGGTGAATAGGTAAAGAAGGGGAGAAGAAAGAAAGGAAAAGGGATAGGAAAGAGAGGGAAGAAAGAGAAAAGGTTTCCCAAAGAGACTCTTGGGAAGAAACAAGAGTTTGACAGCAGGAGGCTCAGCTGAGAAGAAGGAAGAGGAAGAAGGGAAAGGAAGAAGAACAGAGAGACTGTTCATGCTTTCTGATTGCAGTTATCAGCTTCCAACTTACTGCTTCAAATATCCAGTTATGATCAATTGGAGGATTGCTGCTACTGAGTTAGCTGAGACAGCTTCAGGAGACATGGAGGGAAGCCAACTACACATATACACACAAACCCACACTCAAGCATTCCTTTTTTTCCTTCTTCTTCTTCAATTGTCAGTTGTATGTTAGTGAGATGGGAGAGAGCTTCCTATTATATGAGGTTTTATCCTTAACAGATAATCAGAGTTGGAAGGGTCCTTATAGGTCATCTAGTCCAACCCCCTGACCAAGTGGGAGACCCTACACCATGTCTGATGAATGGCAGTCCAATCTCTTCTTGAAAGTCTCAAGTGATGGTGCTCCCACAACTTCCAAGAGCAAACCTGTTCCATTGGTTGATTGTTCTCACGGTCAAAATGTTTCTCTTTATTTCCAGGTTGAATCATATCTTCCTAGGCGGGCAATCAATTTATCCTTGGATGCTTTCCAGACCTTAACAAATTATTCATGAATTCATTTACTCAGCAGAAGATTGATCTGATCATAGGTCCTGTAAAGAAAAAACCAAAAAAAAAAATGGTGTCTTTCTCTTCACCTGGAACTGAACCAGGTGGATATTTCTTCCAACAATTGTATACATGCAATGCAGTTGATAAAAAAAAAAAATGCAGAGCAAGTGTTTATTAAATGTAGGACCTGGATCAGAGGTGGTATTCAGCAGGTTCTGACCAGTTCTGAAGAACCAGTGGTGGAAATTTTGAGTAGTTCGGAGAAGCGGCAAATACTACCTCTAATTGGCCTCACACCATCTATTCTCTGCCTCCCGAGTCCCAGCTGATTGGCTGGGTTTTCTTTTGTTGCCCTGCACAGGAGAACGGAGCTGGAAAGCAGGTTTGTGGGATGGGGAGGGAATGGGGATTTTGCAGTATCCTTCCCCTGCTATGCCCACCAAGTCATGGCCACCAAACCACACCACGACCACCAAGCCATGCCCATAGAACCAGTAGTAAAAAGAAATTTGAATCCCACCACTGACCTGGATAAAAATTAAAGCAAGGATTCCTCAAATAGGGGCACACGAGCCTGAACCACTGCATCTCTGGCATTTGTTGAAAGTCTTCCAACGAAAGAACGGACTGGCTCCTCATTGGAAGGGCCCATTTCAGATCTTGTTAACCGTCACCACTGCTGTAATGGGTACACATATCATACTGCAAGAAAGTGCCAGCCCCAGATGAGGAAGCTGTGGAGCGCGAATCTTCCAAGACCACAAAGCGAAAAATTGAAGCTTTGCCCAACAGGGAAGCAAGTGCTGGTAACCTCAGCAAACAATCTTTGACCCAGACAAAACCAGGAAAAAGCGGGCATTGACTTGCCCAACGCTGATTCCTGAAGCATCTCACGCTGCCTATCCTAATAGGATGGAGGCCCAGAAGCGCATGAAGGAAAAGATCTGCATTCTGTGTGGCTGCTGATTGGGTTATTGTTCATTGGCACCTGTCTTAATTTTTTATACCACTCTGTACCGCTATCCCTTGCTTTATACCCACTGAAACTATGTATGATACTCACCTTACAGGGGTAGAATTCACAGGTTGCCTATATCCCACATTGGTATCTGTATGTTGTTGTCCTATTGGGACAAAAAGGGAGGATTGTAAGGGGAGGGGGGGAATTAATGGACATCTCAGGTTTTTTTTTTCTATAAAGGCCTATTTACCGGCACTCTCGTGTATATTAAGGGCTGAAGGGCCTGAAATACAATCAATGTGAATCTGGGTCCTGAAATTCTGACCTTTAATGATGTCAAAGTTGTTAGGGATAACATTGTTTACCCTAACTGGTTTAGGTAAAATAATAAATATGTTATCATGGTTTGTTGGTTAAAGTGTCTGTAACTTTAACTGCAAGAATGTAATTAAGGGAGTGGTTGTAAAAGCACCATAAAAGAAGCAAGACAACGGCAGCTCGCTCTCTGGCTTAATGATCCCTAATTACTGGATGGATTGAAGACTGTGTTTTTCTCCTACTGGAACAGGAGAGAGAAAGGACTGTTGATTTTATCAACGGTGAGAGGACTGATTTATTGTAAGTGAACTGACATTCGATATTCTACACAGACTTTGCTAATTGAATATCCTTGAATGGACTGACTAAAATGATACATGACTAATGGACTGTTATTTTGACTATGCTATGAACTCATAATGGAATAAACTATATTTTTGATAGCACAAGCGTATCTGTTATTTTTACTGTATGTTAACTAACATACAAACTTATCTCACACATTTATCTGTGTGCCTATCTGACTAACACTGTACATTCTGTTTAGCTTGTCTCCTTAACCCTGGTTGGGGAACACAAGCTTAACAAAATGCTTTGCAACACTAAGAGTTGCTTAGCTTGCAAAATGTGACAAAGAGGAAGTATGCACTTAAAGGACATGTAAAAAAATAACCATGTTGTAACTTTTAGGTTGGAGGAATGGATAACTAGCCCTGTTGCTAAGAGAAGCTGGCAGAATCCTGAAAGTCATGCGTTTGGTGGTTTTAAGGTATATAATTGAATGTTGAATAATGGGAGGGGCCCAATCGGCCTCAAGCCATCCCTTTTGACAGCTTGTCTGATGGACCCTCTGTCAACTTGCGAAGCATCCCCGATCTACTCTCGAGTTGCCATAGGGAAGGGGGATGAGAAAGCAAACTTCACAGGTGTATCAAAGAGCTTGCATCTCTGTCAAAGCAAAGCACATTCCAACCAATATGTCAAGGTCATCTCTACGGAAAGCCACAGTGGCCGGAAGGAGTTTTGTGAGTTTTACAACCCACAAAATTGCTTCGTTGGGGAATGTGACTGATGACACAAATTGGAGGGAAGGGGAAACAGGTTCAAAGGCAAAGTGTGAATTAACTGAGTTCAGAGTTGGCTTCACCTGGTCCGTGCTGACATGAAGCTCCTAATAAATAACTTTTGAAGCTTGGCTTGAGGCTCATGATTTAATTAGGGCATCGGTTGGAACGGTGACATCCTCATTGCAATGCAATTGATATAAGTGGTTTATGTTTACTATGGTTTAATTCTAATAAGCGTCTGAGTCCTGAGCTTCCAAAAGCCAGGCCCATCTCCTAGCAACGCAGAAGAACCCACTGATGTTGCCACCTTGGTCTGAACAATAGAGAAGAGGATCCTGCACCATGGACTGTCGCACAGGATCAAAGCCCCACTTGGGCTGGCTCATCCAAGTAGTTGTAGTCTTCCTGTCATTGTTGAGGCCATGGGGTTTCAACTAAAGTGTAAGAGGAGGGCCTGAGGAAGTTGGGGAGGCTTTTTTTTTACTACCAGGTCAGCTGAACCGGTCCAAACCGGTAGTATGTCACCACTGATCTGCAACCACGCTAGTCTTCTAAGCGGTTGTCAACTTGACCACACTTGAGCTAAAATTACAAGATTCAGAGCTTACCTGGGAACAAGCCCTATTGATCCAATGAAGCTGGATTAAGTGTGCAGGTGTAGAAAGCTTGGTTGATCTTATCAAGGAGTACTGGAATCTAGTGGGGAAATTATTCTATTTTCGAAGATAACCCTCAAAGGAAAGAGCTTACCCGGGAACAAGCCCTACTGATAAAATGAAGCTGGATTAAGGGCGCAGGTGTAGAAAGCTTGGTTGATCTTATCAAGGAGTACTGGAATCTAGTGGGGAAATTATTTTATTTTCGAAGATAACCCTCAAAGGAAAACGGTAAGGAAAGGTAATGGAATGTGCAGAGAGGGCTAATTTAAGATCTTTGATGTGAGAATAGACAATATCTATACACTTGTTCCTGACTGGAAAACCCTTACAGAGTTTTTGCATAAAGCAGGAAAAAAATGTACTTATTGTTCTGTCGCCAATAAAGAGACTCGCAGACCGGAGTTGGATTCAGCTCTCTTAATAATAACCAGTAACTTCAACTTCAGTTGAGCCGCGGCAGTGATTTGTGTAATTGTTGCCGGTAACCATAATGGTTTTATGGTGAGATTTTTTGCATAAACTAAGTCGCCTGGTAAGAAAGAACAGTACTTATTGAAAGAGTCTGGTGGCTTTTCTGGGTTGTAAGTAGGGTGTAGTCTATCCAAATAAGAACGCAACTTTGTCCCCATCAAAAGTTCAGCCGGGCTCTTGTCCGTAGCTGTGCATGGTGTTATATGTTGGATGGTGAGCATGGTGTTGAGTTTTTCTTGCATGTCATTTCCGTCAAGCTTTTCTAATGCTTCTTTTGTAAAACAAACCATGCATTCCGCTCTTCCGTTCGCCGCCAGATGAGCTGGCACTATCAAAGCGTGTCGTATTCCATGTTCTGCTAGAAATTGCTCAAAAGCCAATGCTGTAAATTGTGGCCCATTGCCGATACTACTACATCTGGTAGACCGTGGGTGGCGAAAAGTTTTTTAAGTTGTTTGGTGACAGCTTCTGTTGTTGTTGAATTCATGATGATAACTTCCAACCAGTTGGAGTAAGCATCTACGATGATCAGGTAAGTATGCCCTTTTGTAGGGCTGGTGAAATCCATATGGATTCTTGACCAGGGGCCTCTGGGTGTCTCCCATTCAAGGACTGGTGCTGAAGGGGGTGTGGGTCTGGAAGATTGGCATTTGTTACATGTTTTAACCCAGGTTTTAATGTCTTTATCTGGCCACCAGATGTAGCTTCTGGCCAGGGACTTCATCTTTACCATGCCAGGGTGTCCTTTGTGTAGCATGTTTAACATGTTTTCTTGTAATTTTTGAGGTACAACCACCTGGTCTCCCCACAAAATGCACCCTTTTTCCAGATATAATTCAGTTTGCCAGTTTTTAAACAGTTTAAAAGTCTTTATTTTTATGTTTTCCGGCCATCCCCGTCCCACCCAGTTCAATATTCGGCCCATCAGTGTATCTTTAGCCATCTCCCTTGCGATGTCCGATGCAGGGTCAAGAGATATCACACTTCTCTTCCCTAGCCAGCTAAACCCCCTTTTCCGAAGGCAGCTGAGCGGCGGTCAGAAATGGCCACCACATAGAAGAGCTCAGCCGGAAAAAGAAAGTGCAGGAGGAGCTGTGAAGAAGTGAAAGTGTTTTTTGCTGACCGGGATAAAGTAACAAAACTACCCTGGAACTTAAAATTTGCTAAAGATACATTGTTTCCAGAGCTTTACAAGCGGCGAATGGAAATTAAAAGGAAACGTTTTTTTTTCTTTTCACTCTCCTTCCTAACGTGACAGCGAATGGAATTGTAAGAGAAATTGGAAAACCCACATTGGAGGTAATTAAATGCTAAAGGGATAAGGATTTCTGAATACTTAAAAAAAAAATCTTTTTTGCTGTAAGTGGAAAGGGAGAGGGGAAAAAATGGAGCAGAATTTGAAAATGCCTAGTAGGGGTTTGTGGTCCATAATAATTGAAAATGTCCTACGATAAATGTATTCGTGGAATCTTTTCACTGCGGAGACGATGGCTAGGGCTTCTTTGTCCAGCTGGCTGTAGTTCCTCTCTGGCTTGGACAGGATTCTTGAGAAAAATGCGATGGGAGCCTCTTTCCCATTCCGCAAGGTGTGGCTTAGGATTGCCCCGACACCAAAGGGTGATGCGTCGCATGTGACAGTCAGCGGCAGGGTTTCGTTATATTGAATAAGGACTGCATTGGAAGTTAAAAGGTTTTTTATTTGTTGGAAAGCGCGTTCCTCTCACCTTCCCCAGATCCAGGATGCCGTTTTGTCCAGGAGCCCATGCAAGGGTTCCGCGACAGTCGCCTTCTGGAGTAGGAAAACATTATAGAAATTAATGAGTCCAAGGAATGCTTGGAGTTCTGTTTTATTTTTTGGTCTGGGGGCTTCTTTGATGGCTTTTAGCTTTTTGTCAGGAGGGTGAATTCCATGTTTGTCTAGGAGGTACCCCAGGAATTCAACCCTTTCAGTACATAGCTGGCACTTCTCCTTTTTTTACTTTGAGGCCGGAGTCTTTAAATTTTTGTAAGACCGCTCTAAGCCATTTCTCCAATTGTTTCTTATTGGGGGCTGCTACTAGCACGTTGTCGAAATAGGTACGACTCCTTCAATTCCCTGCAGTAGTCGTTCCATTAGGCTTTGGAAAACGCCAGGTGCGACGCTGACTCCAAATTGGAATCAGTTGCATTTAGATGCCCCTCGATATGTCACGATTGTTTGTGCCTCCACGGTTTCAGCATCGACCAGCAGTTGCTGATAGGCTTGTGCCAGGTCGAGCTTTGCAAAGATTCTGCCACCCCCAAGTGAGTGTAGGAAATGCTGGACCACTGGAACAGGGTCTGCTGCAGAGCATGGTTGAGGGTGGCCTTGTAGTCTCCATAGATTCTCAGGGAGCCATCTGGTTTGATGGGGGTGACAATGGGTGTTTCCCAACAGGTATGGTCGATAGGTTCTAATACACCTTGCGTGATGAGCTTATTTAATTGCTCATCTATCTTAGGCTTGAGTGCAAATGGCACTCAGCGCAGTTTGAGGCGGATGGGCGCAATGTCTGGGCTAAGATTGAAGGAGATTGGGGACCCCTTGTACCTGCCTAAAGTGTCATCGAAGGCCTCTTGGAAGTCTCGTATGAGTGTCGCCTCCCAATCTTTTTCGTCTGTGCGATTGATGCCTGCCATCTCGATCCCTAGCAGCAAGAACAACTGTAATCTGAGTAGCCTGGGGCGGTCCTTTTCCATAATTGTAAGTGGTAGAATATTGGTGCTATTTTTGAAGGTGATCTTGAAATGCCTGATGCCAGCCACTGGAATGCGGTTCCCTTGGTAGTCCCTCAAGATCAATTTCTGGTCACTAAGTTCCTGGCGGCGTATGCTGGGTATTAGACTCTTTATGGTGCACCAGGAGACCATGGAGAGATAGGAGCCAGAATCTACCTCCATGGTGCATGGTTGGTTTTCGATACCGACCTCGATGCCTACCTTCCATGCATCTATTGGTGATGAATGGGCGATGATAACTGTTTGGTGCATTTCTTCTCTTCGCGGTGCCTCGTTGAATCTTTTGTTTCTGCTGTCCCAGCTCCACCAGCTGTCAGTTGGTGGTCCCGTTTTTTGGTGGGGGTGCAATCTTTTCTTCACGGGCTGTTGCCTCGAGACCGGGGGCTGAAGTTTCTTTTATTTCGGCATACTTTAGCAATATGCCCCTGCTTCTCACAATGTCGACAAACAGCATCCAGGAACTTGCATTTGCAACGTGGGTGATTTCCTCCACAGCCAGCACTCTGGTACCCCGACTTACGACCTCGCTGGTCTCGCCGATCGCGTTCTGACTGAAGTTGGTGGATTTCTTCTTCTTCACTGTCAGAGGGGGATTCGACGTCACCATGGTGGGTGGCGGCTGCGAGTTTTTCTGGTGTGGTAGTTGCCTCGCTATTGAAGATTGGTTTCGTTTGAACGCCACATTCGGGCTGCTGATTTGCAGGTAGCTTCGGCTGAAGTTGCTTCGGCTATGGCGTCGGCGAGGGAGATGTCACCCTTGGCCAATAGTCTGCTTTGGAGTGCTGGGTCTTTCAGGCCGAAAACGACCCGGTATTGCATGGCCTCATCTAGGTTAGCAAATCCGCACAAACCTCCAAGGTCTCTCAGGTCAGCCACGAATTCACCGATGCTTTCGCCCTCACGCTGGTCTCTTTGATAAAAATCATGCCTCCAGATAAGAGTTGGTACGGCCGGGGCATAGTGGTTTTGGAGGATGGGAGCTAGGTTGTCCAAATCCATTGTTTTGACATCTGCGGGCTTTCCTAGTGCATTGGCCATTTTGAAAAGGGCAGGCCCGCATTGCATCAAAAATACCGCCTGTTTCATGCTGCCGGTGGCGTCTTTCAAGTTGCTGGATTCCAAAAACATTTGGAAAGGATCAATGTAGGACTCCCTGTCCTCGCTGTCTGGGTTAAATGGGTTATATTGTCCCAAAGCTTGCAAAATAAAGATTAAGCAACTTCTGCTAACTGTAATATTTGCAATAGAAGCTAAATAACTGTCACGCTGTCATGCCCTTGGTGGAGCCGGACTCTGAGGGAGAGAAGGAACAGCCAACAGGGAGTGGAGGTGTGACTCCGGAGGTTATGGAGGAGGCTGGGGAAGGGCAAAGGCCGGCTGGGCAGTCAGAGGAAGAACCAGGTCCATCCCCTCTGCATCCTAGGACACACAGGGAGGAATGGAGAAGGAAACAACTTGGCTTACGAGAAAGGAAGTGGCCATGATCCCCCTCATTGGTGGCAGCTGGGGAGACTAGTATATAAGAGAGACAGTTAAAACACAGCATTGCCAGAAGCAAAGCGTGTTTTATTTTGGGCTGAAATTATCTTGGTTGGTGTCCTTCCAACAGACTGTGCCTTGTTATCTCCTTAAATTTGGTAATTACTTATCCTGGTCTGTTGTGGAAATTTCTTCATTGTAGTTTCTTTAGTTTTTTTATTTCACCTCTATCTGCTCATTCAGTTCAGACTGTATTGCTTTCTTTTAAAGACTATTTTTGAGTAAGTTTTATCTCCAACTGAGAATTATTGAACAGTGCGACCAAGTTGGCGGCATTAAAGGACATTTATTTACATTTTCGATTTTGTTACATTTGTGTTACACTCTGGGTCATCACATGAGCCTTTTTCCTGCACATCCCAATCATATAACAGATAGATAGATAGATAGATAGATAGATAGATAGATAGATAGATAGATAGATAATATTGTGCAAAATGGAATGGTCAAATTTCTAGATTGATATACTGAAAGTCACACACAAGGACACAGATCTTTGATAAGTAAGTTTATTGGATGAAGTAAGAAAGCTATTGAGACAGAATTCTAGCAGTCATACATACAAGGATTGCATGCAAGACGCTTTTTTTCAGCATTGACATAACATCATACAAACAAATTGTCATAACTTGAGGACTACTTGTTGCAAATATAAGTGTTATATAGCATAAAATCAAATTTGATTCCTATAGGGCCTCTTCACTCCCACACAGCCCATTGGATTGAAAATCGTTCCTTCCCACTTCAGGTTCTTTTTTAACAAATTATGCATGGGTTGAAATCACATAAAGCCCATCCAACCTCAAAACTCAAATAAACAAGATCCTGTTTTAGCTGCGTCAGCACTTTGCCCTTCATCGGATTATTGGATTCATTTATTTTCTGCTGTTGCTAGATAATCTGAAGCATAATCTAATCAAACAGTCTGGAATTTCACAACATTTAGCAGGAAAAAGAAAAAGCTACAGATCAAACCAGAATTAAAATTAAATGCATTCTTTCCATATGTAGAACAACTAAGCTGTTAGGTTTGTACTTTGCTTTCATTTGCTCTGGGAGCTCAGTTAACAAGCATTATTGAAAAGATCAATTGTTTTCTTCTTGTAGAGTTTAGCAAGTTGTCCTTGCAGCTGCCCCAAGGTAAGATAGACTATTTCATTCTGGTAATTTTCAGCAATGACTGCCCAGGATCTTTTGCCTTTTGGAAGCACACAACAACCTGCAGCCCAGATATGACTGGGTACATTCACTCTGTTACTGATCTTATTATTCCCAGGTACAGAACCCACAAGGATATATGTTTCAAGGCATCCATCTGTATTTATATGTTCTTCATATTCCCTCCATTTTCCCTGATTGAGGGCACTAAACTGGGGAACGATGTTGGTTAGGGTGAAGGTTGCAGCTTTGCTATCCTCATCTGGTTGATGGGACGATGGTGCCAAGTGTCCCCTGTCCTGCCGAACAGCCGCTTGGTAATCCCGGTCAACAGCCTGGCTCTTTTCCAGGAGGGTTCGGTTAATCCCACAGGTCGATTCCAATTCCATGCTTTTTCGATTGTGATCCCCAGGCAGGGCAAGCTAGAAATAAGAAAAGACAAGCATTGTCTCTGATTCGCACTTCCACAACGCTGAGTCGAAGACCCTGAATCTGGGGAAAGAACTGTCATAAGTCATATGGGGAATGGGGTGTGGGATACTCCGCCGAGACAGATTGGACAGCATCTGCCAGGCATCCCAGCTCACAGGGCAGTTTTTGGGAATTCTGCAAATTGAAACTCCAGATTGATTTTCTTGAGAAGCCCACTTTAAACTATCTTCCAATTCGGAATACACTACAGTGGTGAGATTCAATTTTTGTTACTACTGGTTCTGTAGGCGTGGCTTGTGGGCATGGTGTGTCTTGGTGGACGTGGTGTGGCTTGGTGGGTGTGGCTTGGTGGGCATGGCAGCATGATGTTACTACAAAATCTCCATTCCCTCCTCACCCCATTAACCTGCTTTCCAGTTCCATTCTCCTGTGCAGGGCAACCAAAGAAGACCAGCCAATCAGCTGGGACTCAGGAGGCAGAAAATAGAGAGGATGGGGCCAGTTAGAGGTGGAATTTGCCGGTTCTCCGAACTACTCAAAATTTCCGCTACCGTTCTCCAGAACCTGTCAGAACTGGCTGAACACCACCTCTGAATTCCCATTGACCTTGAAATGTCAGGGTGATCTCTGAACTTGGTTCTTTGGGGAAAGAATCAGATGGAAGAAAGACCTTGCCAATGTGGACAGTGAGGTGAACCGAATTCTTACAGCCTTTGCTCCTGGTGAACCCTGGGAATAATTATGTATAAATCACTCTTAAATCTACTGTCTTGCCTTATTTCCTAATTACTGACTGTTCCTTAAAGGTCGCCTCTATCTAATGAATGTTTAGCTTTAGGATAGGAGCTCCTCTTACCTGCGGTTCAATCATCCAGTCCTCTGATCGTTTACCTGCACCAGGGTTATACTTATATGCCGAGTACATGGGGATGCGCTGAGCCTTGTCGTACATTGTGGCAAACCGATTCTGGTTATTATACCTCTGGCAGATTCTGGCTGGATTCATCGGGCGCAACTTGGGGGGTTTCCCACCCAAGAAGAACTGATTGCAGGATTTGAAACTTTGCACCACCTCCCCAGTTGCAGGCAGGAGAAAAGAGGCACCCAAGGAAAGGAAGATCCACAGCAGCAACATGGCTGTGCGTTTGGTCAGTTGGCCCTTCAAGGGGAACTTTTCTGGCTGAAAAAGAAAAAGAACAATGACAAATCTCTGATTTAGCAATTCTTCCTTTTTCCATGAAGAACTGCAGAAGAAAAGAGGCAGCCAGGGAGAGGATATACAGAAGCAACATGGCCGTGTGCTTGGGTGATCCTCTATTCTGAGGGAATCTTTCTGCCCCCCAAAAAGTGAGAATAGAATAATGATAAATTTGATTCTCCAAAGTTCCATGACGAATGTGAGAATGGGTTTGAGGTTGGGTTTTGCTGAGGGCTGCTGAAGTCCAGCTGGTCCTCCTGGTCAGATGGAGGCCAACCAGATTGTTTTCACTTCTGGATGGAAGAGCGGGATGATGGGAAGGCAAGAGAACTGATAAACAGGCAAAGATGGGAAGGGTGAGGAAGGAAAGGAAAAGGAAGGAAGAAAAGAGAGGGAGGAAGAAGGAAAGAAATTAAAAAGGAAAGGAAATTGATCAATTGGATGGGAGGAGAGAGGAAAGAAAGAAAGGAAAGGAAAGGAGAAAGGAAAGGAAAGGAAAGGAAAGGAAAGGAAAGGAAAGGAGAAGAGGAGAGAGGAGAGGAGAGGAGAGGAAAGGGGAGGGGAGGGAAGGGAAGGGAAGGGAAGGAAAGGAAAGGAAATTGATTAATTGGATGGGAGGAGAGGACAGAAGTAAAGGGAGAAAGAAGAAAGGAAAGGAGAGGAGGGGCGGTGACGGAGGGCTGGGAAGGGAAGGGCAGGGAAGTGAAAAGTTTTCTCAAACAGACTCCTAGGAACAGATAAGAGTTTCACAGGAGTGGCCACAGATGAGGAGAAAGAAGAAGCAGAAGGAAGGCAAAAAAGAACAGGGCTGGTGTGGGAACAGAAGTGGGGAATAGATAAGGAAGAGGAAAGAGCAGAAGGAAATGAAAGAGAAAAAGAGGGGGAAGAAAAAGGAAAGGAAAAGAAAGGAAAGATTTAGGCAGAGGAGGAAGAACAGGGCTTGTGGAGGGTAAACTTACTGCATCAAAGAGGGAAGCCAACAGCTATCAGGGAAGGTTGGGGTTTGTGAAGAACCAGGAACTTAGAAGCAGAGCCAAAGTGTGGATATGTTCATTGGGGGAATGGGTGGGGTCTTTCAAAGGTATTCATTCCAGACTCTATAATTGTCTCAAAATATCTCCAGGGTCACATTCTCCAGCCAGAATTCTCCCAAACAACCAAACCATCTAGAAAGCCACTGCTACGGATGCCCCTCTTCTGAGGGGGGGCTGTTGCCAGGGGGAGCTGCCTGCTGTTTCAGCCCCTCCAGGACAATGTTGCCATTGACATCAAGTTGGCCCCTTCCTTCCATTCAGGAAACACCTAACTTCCCCTCCATCATTCTCTCTCCCATCTCAGCTTGCTTTTATCTTTCATTCGGGGAATGTTGAGTCCCAGGGGTGGGATTCAAAATTTTAACAACTGGTTCTGTGGGTGTGGCTTAGTCAGTGGGTGTGGCTTGGTGGTCATGTGACCAGGTGGACATGGCTTGGTGGTCATGTTATTGGCTGGGCATGGCCAACTCAATATCACTCACATCGAGGCACACATCTCCTCGCCTAGCCTCTCATGACTGTAGAGATGCTGCAACAGTCGTAAGTGTGAAAAATGGTCATAAGTCCCTTTTATCAGTGCCATTGTAACTTTGAATGGTCACTCTACACAAGCAAAGTACCAGCAAAGGAGGGGAAAAAAACTTCAGAGAAGTTCCTGAGACAGGAAGTCTAGTTCTGCCAAGAATGTAAAAAGGGTTAACGGAGAGGCAGTTTCCGAAAGCAACACCAGAATGTTTCCTTCCTGCCTTCCTTACAGGATTAGGCCAGTAATTTCTTCTAACAACCAGTTCTCCGAACTGCTTAGAATGTTAACAACCGGTTCTAGCGAATAGGTGCAAACTGGTAGAATCCCACCTCTGTTTAGTCCCCTTCCACACAGTCCAGTTACCATGCTGTCTTCTGAGCAGAGCTTGAAGGACTTTCTATGACCCACAAAATAAAGTCTATGCTTGAGGTGATTTATCTCTGGTTCCATACAGGCACAGGTTTAATTCTGGATTCTCCAGACACATAACAATTTTTTCAAAAGTTCATTTACTCAGCAGCATGTTGATCTAACCCTATGTTAGATGGATTCTACCCTGGTGGAGAATTCTGGGAGTTGAAGGTCACACACCTTAAAATTTTTGAGGTTGAGAAACGCTGATCTAGGTCAAACTTCTAAGGTCAAACATCTACATGTGGATCTATGCCTATCCTAAGACTCCTAATAGGAAGAGGTTTCCGACATGAGGTGATATCCAAATCTCTTTTGTCTTAAGTAACTTAAGTTAATGTTTACCAGAAATTTGACCCAAAGGTTCTTTTTCAGGAGGCAACTGGACTTCCTTGTTTTATTTTTTGAAGATGTTTTGCTTCTCATCCCAGAAGCTTTTTCAGCTCTGACTGGATGATAGGGAATGGGAGGATTTATATTCCTTGCAGATAGCTGGTCATTTGTGTTAAGCCTGGGTTCCCCAACCAGGGTTAAGGAGACAAGCTAAACAGAATGTGCAGCGTTAGTCAGATAGGCACACAGATAAATGAGTGAGATATGTTTGTATGTTTGTTAACATACAGTAAAAATAACAGATATGCTTGTGCTATCAAAAAGATAGTTTATTCCATTATGAGTTCATAGCATAGTCAAAATAACAGTCCAATAGTCATGTATCACTTAGTCAGTCCATTCAGGGATATTCAGTTAGCAAAGTCCGTGTAGAATATCCTATGTCATTTCACTTACAAATCTGTCCTTTGTCTCTCTCCCGTTCGAGTAAAGCAGTCTTGAGTCCATGCAGTAATTAGGGATCATCAAAGCCAGAGAGAGAGCAAGCAGTCGTCTTGCTTCTTTTAAAGTGCTTTCACAACCACTCCCTTAATTACATTCCTATATTTAAAGTTGCAGACACTTTAATTTATAAACCATGATTACATATTTATTATTTTACCTTAACCAGTTAGGGTAAACAATGTTATCCCTAACAATTTGCATCCTTTTAGAGGGTCATTGTGGACACGAATAAAAGCACAACTGGCCGCAATGTCTCTCTAAAAGAATGCAAATGACCAGCTATCTGCAAGGAGAATAGATCCCTCGATCCCCCATCATGTAGTCCGAGCTGAAGAAGCTTCTTGGATGAGAAGCAAAACATCTTCAGAAGAAAAAACAAGAAAGTCCAATTCCCCCCTGAAAAAGCACCTTTGGGACAACCATGACCTGGATGGCTGAGAATCTCGACAGACATTATCAGAAATTTGAATTCCGTATCGTGGGTGACTTTGGCCCAGACACTCTTTTCAGCCCAACCCATCTCACAGGGCTATTGTTGTGGGCAAAATAGGAGGGGGAATGGATATTATATGTGTTTAACACCATCTTGAGTTTCTTATGGAGTAATAAAGGCAAGATAAAAATCTATTAAATAATAGCCCATAAATCTATTCCTACCTCTATGGAGGTGCTGTTATCATACTGCCCCTGGACTCACCTTTTCTAGCTGGCTGGTGAGCCAAGGATCATCTTTTAAGTACATTTCAATGAATATTATTCTGTGCCCTCTAAACCAGGGATGTACAATACTTTGGACTTGATTCCAAATTCTGAATGTGAGCCACTCAAGAGAGAAATCAATGGGAGCCTTGCTTCTAATGCACAGGATATTGCATTTCTACGAGTTCAGCCCAAGTTGGCATCAATTCTGTTGCAGCCATTCTGTCTTTGCCCATATTAAGAATAATTAATTTAAACAATCTTTGCGCTTCTGACAGAAGGTTGCGTTGTAAGAATGAAAAGCTGGCATCTATACAAACAACAGGGCACTATATCCAGGATAGAAAGAGCGTAGGTGAAGCATTTGCACAAGAAGGCTGCAGGCCATAACCAAACATCCTACAGTGACTTACCCAACAGAATACTCACAAGTGCAACAACCTCTTGCTTGTAGACCAGGCAGTCAGGAAGACAGAAAGGAATCACAAGGCAGATGGAGGCCCCTGCTCCAAGATTTATATTCCGGCTATTTCCTGTTATCTTTCTGAGCAAATATATGCTTGACAGGTTTTGGCATAGAGTGAGATTTCTGTGGAACTGACTGTATGAATAAAGGGAGGGGCCGGATTAAAGCTTTGGAAGCCAAGAACCCAAAGCTGAAAAGTAGCCCACAGATTATCTGTATTTAGTCCCGGTCCCATTCAATTCCAGAGAAGGGGCTAGCAAATATCAGGTTGGTGTGGTGGATATCTGGTCACGTTGCAAAGAGCAAATTCTTTCATTCATTCATTCAAGCATAAAGGAAAGACAATTTCCAACAGAGGAATAGAAATCAAACTATGGAAATATTATATTTGGTGTAGTCCACAAGGAGGCCAACAGAATTCTTTCAGTCTAGCTCCGGGTGAACCCTGAGATTAACTTTGAACAAGTAATTCTTAAATCCACCCTCTTGACATATTTATTCACCCTTGACTGCTTCAATAAAGGGGGCCTTCATTTCATGAATGTTTAGCTATAAAACAGAAACCCTTTTTCTGCAGTTCAATATTCCAGTCTTTTCTCCCTTTGGTCCCACCAGGTTGATGTGTATATGCTGAGAATGTAAGGATGCACCACTGTCTCTCTTGCCCATTGTGGCAAATGGAGGCTTGTTGTTCTACAGCTGTCAGATTCTGGATGGATTCATTGGCCCCAATTGGGGAGGTTTCCCAACCAGAAAGAATAGCTTACAGGGTCTGAAACGGCTCCCCAATTCCCCAGTTGCAGGCAGGAGAAAAGAGGCAGCCAGGGAGGGGGTCCATAGCAGCCCCCTGGCCCTTGTGCTTGGCCGGTTGGCTTTTCTAGTGGAGCTTTTCTGCCTGAAGAAGGGAAAGAACAACAATGTGTTCTGTCCCCTCATTAGCATTCTTGAGATCCCCGCGCTTTGATTGGCCAAAGCGCGCGGCACTCTGATTGGTCAGGCGAGCCGCGCCGATTGGCTCGCTAAGAATCTCCCGCGATTGGTCTATTCGGACCGCGGGAGATTCAAAGCGGTGTTATTGGCCGCGGCCGCCGCGGCTAAAGGAATAAAAGCCGCGAACCTTTTGCAAAGCGCCAGTTCGGTTCCTACTTTAATAAAAGAGCATGATTTGAAGTCACCGACTCCTGGCATCATTTTCGAGGACACGACAAATGAAGCTCTGATTCAGTGAGTTAACAAGGCCTGGAGGTTGGATTGGCCTAGGGCAGATAAAGTCCAGCTGGGCCACCTGGCCCTGGCCAACTTAGTGACAAGTTTCTGTGGCCAGTGTGCCAGGGGAAAACTCTCTGCGGGACAATTCAACAAGAGGGCCTTCAGTAACCTGTTGTTTTCTAGATGATTTGGGTGGTTGGGAGAATTCTGGCTGGAGCATTCAGGACAATCATCCAATCTGGAATGAATACCTTGAAAGACCCCCACACACCCACCCATTCCCTAAAAATGAACAGATCCTCAGTTTGACTCTGCTTCTTACTTTGTGTGCCTCTTCACGAACACCAATCTTCCTTGAGAGAGGGCGAATATGTGGGGGGGGGGGTCTGTCTGTCTGTCTGTCTGTTTGTGCAATTTTGCCTCCAGCCCCTTTCTCTTTCAGGAGGACAGGAATAGATTTGGCTGCAAGGATAAGCTGATCACTCTCATAGGAAGACATGATATTTCTCCAACATCTTATAATGGAAGCTCTCTTCATCTTTGATGTACAAATGGCAAATAGAGAAGAAGAAAAATTCCTCTCTGTGTGTGTGTGTGTTAGTGTCAGTGTCAGTGTAGTTGGCTTGCCTGTTTCTTGTAGTAAGTTGTCTCCCTGCCATCGCAACTCTTCCTCCTCTCTCTTCTGCCTCTTCCTTCTCCTCAGCTGAGCCCCCCCCCATCAAACTTTTCCTAAAAGCCTATTGGGAAAATCTGACTCTTTCTCTCTCCCTCTTTCCTTTTCTTTTTGCTTTCTTTCCTTTTTCCTCCCTCTCTCCCTTTTCTACTTTTGTCTTTCTTTCCTTCCCCTTCCCCTTCTTTGCCTGGTGGAGGTGAATGACCAGAGGACTGGATGGTTGAACCGCAGGTAAGAGGAGTTCCTATTCTGAAGCTGAACATTCATCAAATAGGGGTAACCTCTGAGGAACAGTCTGTGGTTAGGAAATAAGTCAAGACAGTGGATTTAAGAGTTATTTATACATCATTAATCCCAGAATTCACCAGAAGCTAGACCAGTGGTGGACCACTGGTGGTTTGGACTGGTTCTAGCAGACTGCTAGTTCTGACAATCAGCTGGCCCCGCCCACCCTGGGGAGGTGGGGCAAACCTTCAGTCTCCCTAGCAAACCAGTGTCATGGCTGCTGCCTCCTGCCTCCACGCAACAAGGAGGCTGAGCAGCAGCGGGAAGAGCACGGACCTCCTGAGCCACAGGAAGCGGCTGACAGCAATGCCCTCAGGTGAAGATGTTGCGAGTGGGAGGCTCGACCCCTCCCCTCAGGAGCCACAAAGCACTTGCCACCCCTCTGGCAGCCGCCAAACCTCCTCCCATTGTGTATCTCTTCCTCCTCAGCAGAAGCGCTCACAGCGGGAAGGGGGAAGCTTGGCGGGTGGCAGAAGGGTGCTGAGCGCTTTGCGCTCTTCACTTGAGGACATCGCTGGTAGCCGCTCGGCCTCCTTGATGTGCAGAGGCAGGAGGCAACACCAGTTCAGAGGTTCCTTTCCTCACATCCCCACCCCAAGGACAGAAAGGGAGGGAGGGAAAGAGAGAGAGAGAATTGAGTGATGAGAGATCCCAGTGTTTTGTTTTCTGTGGGAAAAGGGTCCAAATGACTCTTTGAGTATTTAAGGTTGCAGAAACAGGCAGCCAAGCTGAGTCCCATCAGCGGGAGTCCAGGTGCTTCAGCGAGCCGCATGCTGGATTTATGTTAGTGGTCTGCAGGATTTAAAATTATGAATTTGGTGGTCGCTGAGGTCCAAACAGTTGGAGACCCCTGCTCTAAGCAGTTTACAGAATTAGCCTACGGCCCCCAACCATCTGGGTTCTCATTTTACCAACCTTGCAAGGATGGAAGACTGAGTCAACCTTGAGCTGGTAAGAATCAAACTGCCAAACTGCTGGCAGGCAGCAGAAGTAGCCTGTAGTACTGCATTCTAACCACTGAGCTCATCACGGCTCATCAAGAAAGAAAAAACAGTCTAGATGGTAGCCATGGTAGTACCCGAGGAAGGCAGAATAGAAGAGAAAGAACTGGAGAATTACACAACACACAAAGACCTGCAAACCACAGCACCACCACAGATCATCCATGGTGTCCAACCTATCTAAAGGTGACCAAATATGCAACGTTTTATTGTAGAATATCTCATACCCCATGTTCTGAGCCAGGCTTTGTCAAACGTAATTAATCATAAACTTCTTTTAAAAGCAAACCTATTTTATTGCAACACTGGGAATTGCCTTCATTCCCAGCCAGAACTAATCTTAAGCAATTCCCCAAGATAAGCACACACCTTTCAGTGCTGTGCAATGCTGCCAAAACCAGAAGTATCTAATTAATTTTTTTTTGTTCTTTGCTTTCCCAAATTTTGTTCTATTGTACTTTACTAATTTATTTGATTCTTTTTGTTACTTCTTATTGTTTTTTGTTTCTACTTTTTGTTTTAAATATGGTTTTACATTGTGTAAGTTGCCTCAAGTAGCCATGGGTGAATAGGTGGCAATATAAATTAAATAAATAAGTAATTATAAAAGACACCAACCGAAATACCAGAAAAAACCAACTAGTGTACACAGAGCTTCAAGGAGGACTCGGAATCTATCAAACTACTTTGCTTCCTGCAAAGGTTTCATCACTGAGGTCTGTTTTTTATCTCTTATGAGAGGGACAATCACCTCCCAAACTGACTCCCTTTTGTTTCAGCTGCTCTCGCTTCCTAGCAGCTCTGTGCATACGTGCATAGGCTCCCCCGGGTCCTCTGCCTCGCAAAGGTTCTTTTTCAGAACTTTTTTTGCACAACTGGCCGCAACGGCTCTCTAAAAGAATGCAAATGACCAGCTCTCTGCAAGGAGAATGAATCCCTCCATCCCCCATCATGCAGTCCGAGCTGAAGAAGCTTCTTGGATGAGAAGCAAAACATCTTCAGAAGAAAAAACAAGAAAGTCCAATTCCCCCCTGAAAAAGCACCTTTGGGACAACCATGACCTGGATGACTGAGAATCTCGACAGACATTATCAGAAATTTGAATTCCGTATCGTGAGTGACTTTGGCCCAGACACTCTTTTCAGCCCAACCCATCTCACAGGGCTATTGTTGTGGGCAAAATAGGAGGGGGAATGGATATTATATGTGTTTAACACCATCTTGAGTTTCTTATGGAGTAATAAAGGCAAGATAAAAATCTATTAAATAATAGCCCATAAATCTATTCCTACCTCTATGGAGGTGCTGTTATCATACTGCCCCTGGACTCACCTTTTCTAGCTGGCTGGTGAGCCAAGGATCATCTTTTAAGTACATTTCAATGAATATTATTCTGTGCCCTCTAAACCAGGGATGTACAATACTTTGGACTTGATTCCAAATTCTGAATGTGAGCCACTCAAGAGAGAAATCAATGGGAGCCTTGCTTCTAATGCACAGGATATTGCATTTCTACGAGTTCAGCCCAAGTTGGCATCAATTCTGTTGCAGCCATTCTGTCTTTGCCCATATTAAGAATAATTAATTTAAACAATGTTTGCGCTTCTGACAGAAGGTTGCGTTGTAAGAATGAAAAGCTGGCATCTATACAAACAACAGGGCACTATATCCAGGATAGAAAGAGCATAGGTGAAGCATTTGCACAAGAAGGCTGCAGGCCATAACCAAACATCCTACAGTGACTTACCCAACAGAATACTCACAAGTGCAACAACCTCTTGCTTGTAGACCAGGAAGTCAGGTAGACAGAAAGGAATCACAAGGCAGATGGAGGCCCCTGCTCCAAGATTTATATTCCGGCTATTTCCTGTTATCTTTCTGAGCAAATACCAGGGCTGCCAACCTTGAGTGATAGTTCGGAGTGAGACACTGCGAGGGAGCGGAGCGACCGAGGGGGGTATGGTGTGGAAGGGGGGTGTCCCCCCTTCCACGGTAGGGAGCTTTGACAATTTTACATTTTAAATGGTGCAATCTGATGCATACTTTAGTCATGATTTGGACATATACATACATACATACATGCAAGCAGCACCAATGTACTTGAATCGGATTTGTAAGATATTAATAATGCAGTTCACTGACCATCTTGGCCGGAAAGGGTCCACATTCTTGGGCCTCTGCCCATCTGCTCCGTCCCTTTGGGCTGCTCCGGCTCTCCTCCTCCTCCAGGGTCCCTGGCTGAGAGGGGCGTCCCAAGTGCCTGGGATCCGGCCCCTCCAGGCTGCCTCTTCAGGGCCACAGAAGCCTCCCTCACATGGCCCCGGGGGTGGAGGGGGCCTTGCCAGGGTTCCCGGCCTTGGAGCTGGGCAGAAACAGCCCTTCCCAGCCCTCTCCCACCCTCTGGGCCTCCCACCTGCGGAGGGGAGGGGGATCCAGGCTGAGACTTGGACCCACCAGTCTCACAGTCCAGCTGAAGGGTCGGAAAGGGCCAGGCAGGCAGATGGACACACACACACACACAGAATGGGGGGGGAGGCTGGTGTCCTTCACTCCCCAAACGCCCCCCTCCCAGTCTGTGCATGGGACCCCCAGCAATGCTGCCATCAGCTGCTCCCCTGCAGGGAAGTCCTGGATTGTCTGGGGGAGGAGAGGAGAGGACAATGGCCACTCCCCCCCCTTTGCTTGGCATTTGTGGGGAGACCCCTCAAGGTGAGATTCCTTCCCGGGGGCTCCCAAAGAGCATCCAAACGTTCCTGGCATCAAGTGGGGAAAGAAGCCTAAAAAGAGAGAAACTCCTGCACCGGCTGCGATTGGGGCTCGGAGGGGACAGGAACCCCCCCTCCTTGCGAGCCCCCCCCGCCCCGCTCCAGCCTGCCCTCTGGCGGGACCCCCTTCCTGGAGAGGCTCCTCCCTACCAGACCCTCTTGCAGCCTCTTGGACCCAGGGGAGGCTGGGGGGGGCCACATATCTAGGTGCAAAGGGCGGGGGGAGGGACACAATGTACCTGGGAAGGAGCCCTCCCCCCCTCTTCCCCCTCCCTCTCCAGGGACTTCCCATCAGGCTGGGGAGCGAGAGAAGCCGAGGCGCGCAAGAGGCAGACGCGCATGCTCAGTCCCTTTCTTCAGGCTCGCAGGCCGCCTGCGGAGGGCGCCCCCTGGTGGTCCTGGCCAGCCACGGCAGCTCCCCTTGCGAGAGGGAGGCCGGAGAGGGACGCGCCTTTGCGCCCCAATCCCAGCGGCCTTGAGACCAGACGGGTGCGGGGAGGGGATGATGGGACACGGAGGAGCTCAACTCTCGAGGAAGGCCCAGGGATGCCCTGTAGTCGTACTTCATGGCGGATAGAGAGTTCGTCTCTCTCATCTCCGCCTGCCAGAGCAGAGTGCAGCGCAAGGGATAAGCCCAGAGAGTTGTGACATCCTAGAGCGGAAACGAACAACCGCTTCCTGCAGCGTGGAATTCTCTCCTCACCCCGGTACAGAAATCAATGCGGGCAACGTCCTCTCACGCATGCTCTGTTCGCCCTCTGAAGCCGCCCAGGATCGGAGGCTTCACTTTTCGAAACTTTGGGCTTGGGCATATCGATATTCAGAATATCAGAGAATGTAGAGATATATTTATTTTTGTACATTCCATTTTGGGGGTTTAGCGTGAGATTTCGTTTATCAGAGTGAGACAGTCAAAATTGGTTGAATTGCGTGAGTCTCACTCTGATTGCGTGAGAGTTGGCAGCACTGAAATATATGCTTGACAGGTTTTGGCATAGAGTGAGATTTCTGTGGAACTGACTGTATGAATAAAGGGAGGGGCCGGATTAAAGCTTTGGAAGCCAAGAACCCAAAGCTGAAAAGTAGCCCACAGATTATCTGTATTTAGTCCCGGTCCCATTCAATTCCAGAGAAGGGGCTAGCAAATATCAGGTTGGTGTGGTGGATATCTGGTCACGTTGCAAAGAGCAAATTCTTTCATTCATTCATTCAAGCATAAAGAAAAGACAATTTCCAACAGAGGAATAGAAATCAAACTATGGAAATATTATATTTGGTGTAGTCCACAAGGAGGCCAACAGAATTCTTTCAGTCTAGCTCCGGGTGAACCCTGAGATTAACTTTGAACAAGTAATTCTTAAATCCACCCTCTTGACATATTTACTCACCCTTGACTGCTTCAATAAAGGGGGCCTTCATTTCATGAATGTTTAGCTATAAAACAGAAACCCTTTTTCTGCAGTTCAATATTCCAGTCTTTTCTCCCTTTGGTCCCACCAGGTTGATGTGTATATGCTGAGAATGTAAGGATGCACCACTGTCTCTCTTGCCCATTGTGGCAAATGGAGGCTTGTTGTTCTACAGCTGTCAGATTCTGGATGGATTCATTGACCCCAATTGGGGAGGTTTCCCAACCAGAAAGAATAGCTTACAGGGTCTGAAACGGCTCCCCAATTCCCCAGTTGCAGGCAGGAGAAAAGAGGCAGCCAGGGAGGGGGTCCATAGCAGCCCCCTGGCCCTTGTGCTTGGCCGGTTGGCTTTTCTAGTGGAGCTTTTCTGCCTGAAGAAGGGAAAGAACAACAATGTGTTCTGTCCCCTCATTAGCATTCTTGAGATCCCCGCGCTTTGATTGGCCAAAGCGCGCGGCACTCTGATTGGTCAGGCGAGCCGCGCCGATTGGCTCGCTAAGAATCTCCCGCGATTGGTCTGTTCGGACCGCGGGAGATTCAAAGCGGTGTTATTGGCCGCGGCCGCCGCGGCTAAAGGAATAAAAGCCGCGAACCTTTTGCAAAGCGCCAGTTCGGTTCCTACTTTAATAAAAGAGCATGATTTGAAGTCACCGACTCCTGGCATCATTTTCGAGGACACGACAAATGAAGCTCTGATTCAGTGAGTTAACAAGGCCTGGAGGTTGGATTGGCCTAGGGCAGATAAAGTCCAGCTGGGCCACCTGACCCTGGCCAACTTAGTGACAAGTTTCTGTGGCCAGTGTGCCAGGGGAAAACTCTCTGCGGGACAATTCAACAAGAGGGCCTTCAGTAACCTGTTGTTTTCTAGATGATTTGGGTGGTTGGGAGAATTCTGGCTGGAGCATTCAGGACAATCATCCAGTCTGGAATGAATACCTTGAAAGACCCCCCACACACACACCCATTCCCTAAAAATGAACAGATCCTCAGTTTGACTCTGCTTCTTACTTTGTGTGCCTCTTCACGAACACCAATCTTCCTTGAGAGAGGGCGAATATGTGGGGGGGGGGTCTGTCTGTCTGTCTGTCTGTCTGTCTGTTTGTGCAATTTTGCCTCCAGCCCCTTTCTCTTTCAGGAGGACAGGAAGAGATTTGGCTGCAAGGATAAGCTGATCACTCTCATAGGAAGACATGATATTTCTCCAACATCTTATAATGGAAGCGCTCTTCATCTTTGATGTACAAATGGCAAATAGAGAAGAAGAAAAATTCCTCTCTGTGCGTGTGTGTGTTTGTGTTAGTGTCAGTGTAGTTGGCTTGCCTGTTTCTTGTAGTAAGTTGTCTCCCTACCATCGCAACTCTTCCTCCTCTCTCTTCTGCCTCTTCCTTCTCCTCAGGTGAGCCCCCCCCCCATCAAACTTTTCCTAAAAGCCTATTGGGAAAATCTGACTCTTTCTCTCTCCCTCTTTCCTTTTCTTTTTGCTTTCTTTCCTTTTTCCTCCCTCTCTCCCTTTTCTACTTTTGTCTTTCTTTCCTTCCCCTTCCCCTTCTTTGCCTGGTGGAGATGAATGACCAGAGGACTGGATGGTTGAACCGCAGATAAGAGGAGTTCCTATTCTGAAGCTAAACATTCATCAAATAGGGATGACCTTTAAGGAACAGTCTGTGGTTAGGAAATAAGTCAAGACAGTGGATTTAAGAGTTATTTATACATCATTAATCCCAGAATTCACCAGAAGCTAGACCAGTGGTGGACCACTGGTGGTTTGGACTGGTTCTAGCAGACTGCTAGTTCTGACAATCAGCTGGCCCCGCCCACCCTGGGGAGGTGGGGCAAACCTTCAGTCTCCCTAGCAAACCTGTGTCATGGCTGCTGCCTCCTGCCTCCACGCATCAAGGAGGCTGAGCAGCAGCGGGAAGAGCACGGACCTACTGAGCCACAGGAAGCGGCTGGCAGCAATGCCCTCAGGTGAAGATGTTGCGAGGGGGAGGCTCGACCCCTCCCCTCAGGAGCCACAAAGCACTTGCCACCCCTGTGGCAGCCGCCAAATCTCCTCCCATTGTGTATCTCTTCCTCCTCAGCAGAAGCGCTCACAGCGGGAAGGGGGAAGCTTGGCGGGTGGCAGAAGGGTGCTGAGCGCTTTGCGCTCTTCACTTGAGGACATCGCTGGCAGCCGCTCGGCCTCCTTGATGTGCAGAGGCAGGAGGCAACACCAGTTCAGAGGTTCCTTTCCTCACATCCCCACCCCCGAGGACAGAGAGGGAGGGAGGGAAAGAGAGAGAGAGAGAATTGAGTGATGAGAGATCCCAGTGTTTTGTTTTCTGTGGGAAAAGGGTCCAAATGACTCTTTGAGTATTTAAGGTTGCACAAACAGGCAGCCAAGCTGAGTCCCATCAGTGGGAGTCCAGGTGCTTCAGCGAGCCGCATGCTGGATTCATGTTAGTGGTCTGCAGGATTTAAAATTATGAATTTGGTGGTCGCTGAGGTCCAAACAGTTGGAGACCCCTGCTCTAAGCAGTTTACAGAATTAGCCTACGGCCCCCAACCATCTGGGTTCTCATTTTACCAACCTTGGAAGGATGGAAGACTGAGTCAACCTTGAGCTGGTAAGAATCAAACTGCCAAACTGCTGGCAGGCAGCAGAAGTAGCCTGTAGTACTGCATTCTAACCACTGAGCTCATCACGGCTCATCAAGAAAGAAAAAACAGTCTAGATGGTAGCCATGGTAGTACCCGAGGAAGGCAGAATAGAAGAGAAAGAACTGGAGAATTACACAACACACAAAGACCTGCAAACCACAGCACCACCACAGATCATCCATGGTGTCCAACCTATCTAAAGGTGACCAAATATGCAACGTTTTATTGTAGAATATCTCATACCCCATGTTCTGAGCCAGGCTTTGTCATAAACTTCTTTTAAAAGCAAACCTATTTTATTGCAACACTGGGAATTGCCTTCATTCCCAGCCAGAACTAATCTTAAGCAATTCCCCAAGATAAGCACACACCTTTCAGTGCTGTGCAATGCTGCCAAAACCAGAAGTATCTAATTAATTTTTTTTTGTTCTTTGCTTTCCCAAATTTTGTTCTATTGTACTTTACTAATTTATTTGATTCTTTTTGTTACTTTTTATTGTTTTTTGTTTCTACTTTTTGTTTTAAATATGGTTTTACATTGTGTAAGTTGCCTCAAGTAGCCATGGGTGAATAGGTGGCAATATAAATTAAATAAATAAGTAATTATAAAAGACACCAACCGAAATACCAGAAAAAACCAACTAGTGTACACAGAGCTTCAAGGAGAACTCGGAATCTATCAAACTACTTTGCTTCCTGCAAAGGTTTCATCACTGAGGTCTGATTTTTATCTCTTATGAGAGGGACAATCACCTCCCAAACTGACTCCCTTTTGTTTCAGCTGCTCTCGCTTCCTAGCAGCTCTGTGCATACGTGCATAGGCTCCCCCGGGTCCTCTGCCTCACAAAGGTTCTTTTTCAGAACTTTTTTTGCACAACTGGCCGCAACGGCTCTCTAAAAGAATGCAAATGACCAGCTCTCTGCAAGGAGAATGAATCCCTCCATCCCCCATCATGCAGTCCGAGCTGAAGAAGCTTGTTGGATGAGAAGCAAAACATCTTCAGAAGAAAAAACAAGAAAGTCCAATTCCCCCCTGAAAAAGCACCTTTGGGACAACCATGACCTGGATGACTGAGAATCTCTACAGACATTATCAGAAATTTGAATTCCGTATCGTGGGTGACTTTGGCCCAGACACTCTTTTCAGCCCAACCCATTTCACAGGGCTATTGTGGACAAAATAGGAGGGGGAATGGATATTATGTGTGTTTAACACCATCTTGAGTTTCTTATGAAGTAAAGATAAAAATCTATTAAATAATAGCCCATAAATCTATTCCTACCTCTATGGAAGTGCTGTTATCGTACTGCCACTGGACTCACCTTTTCCAGGTGGCTGGTGGACCAAGGATCATTTTGTTGTGTCCGCGAAATGATGCCAGGAGTCGGTGACTTAGTGCAAAGCTCTTTATTAGTAAGTTGGAACCGAACTGGCGAAAGGAAAAAAGCCCGCGGCTTTTATTTCTTTCGCCGCGGCCAATGGCACCACTTTGAATCTCCCGCGATCCGAATGGACCAATCGCGGGAGATTCTCAGCGAGCCAATCGGCGCGGCTCGCCTGACCAATCGGAGAGCCCCGCGCTTTGGCCAATCAAAGCGCAGGGATCTCGAGTATGTTAATTGAGAACAGAACACCCCTCCCCTCTTGGTTCAGTCCTTACGTTGCGTAGTCACGTAGGTAGGCGGGGCTCCGTCTGGTCCTACTTGACCTGCGCAACTCAGTTGTAGGCTGGATCCCGGCCGGTTCGGTCGGGATCTCCGCTGCTCCTGCTGCCGTCGTGGGAACCGGCTGGTCGATCGGGCCGGTCCTTTCTCCGTAGCTCCCTCCTGGGCCTTCCGGGTTGGTTGAGCTGCGGATTTCGCCGCTCCCGCTCGGTCTTTCCGGGTCGGTCGAGCTGGCTTGGCTGTTCCTTCCTGGCGAGGGGTTGTGATGGCTGTTTTCCGGTGAGTACTGCTGGTTTATTTTTCTGTGGATTCAGTCCCCTGGGTATTCCCTCCCCCCTTGGTTTGTGTTGTGGGGGTTGGTTTCGCTTGTTTGTGCGTCGGTGGTTTGTTGGTTGGTAGTTCTCGACCTTAGTTGGTCGATGTGGCGTTTCCCCGCTCGTCCGTCTGCTGTTTGTAGCCGGTACGAGTGTGGGCCTGTTGCTTGTGTGATGACGGCTGGGATCCATAGTGGGTCTCCCGTCAGGTTCTTTGTGTATACGGGGTCGCCGGGTGCGAAGGTTCGTTGTTTGCTGTTTGAGTCTGGGGGCCTCTCCGGGTTATACGTGGGGTGTAACCGTCGAGTGGGGACCTTAATTTTCTGCCCATTAATAGTTCGGCTGGGCTTTTATTGGTTGTGGTGTTTGGGGTTATGTGTTGGGTGAAGAGTAGTTTGTTTATTTTTTCCTGGATCTCCCCGTGGTCTATTTTGCGGATGGTCTTTTTAGTGAATTGGACCATCCGTTCCGCCCTATCGTTCGCCGCCGGGTGCGCCGGTGCTGTCAGCGCGTGGCGGATGCCCCTTTCCGCTATGAATTTTTCGAATTCCAGCGAGGTGAACTGGGGCCCGTTGTCGGAGACGACGACGTCTGGGAGGCCATGTGTTGCAAAGAGTTTGCAGAGTTCCTTGATCACGGCCTCCGTGGTTGTCGTCTTCATGTTGCTTACCTCCAGCCAGTTGGAGTAAGCGTCAACTGTTATGAGGAAGGTGTGTCCTTTTGTGGGCCCGGCGAAATCTATATGGATTCTAGACCAAGGTCCCCTTGGGGTTTCCCACTCTAGGACGGGTGCTGTGGGTGGGCTTGGCCAAGTTTCCTGGCATCGTTGGCACCTAGCTACCAAGGCCTCTATTTGTTTGTCCATCCCTGGCCACCAAGCGTAACTTCTGGCCAGAGCTTTAGTCCTCACGATGCCAGGGTGCCCCTCGTGTAGCAGTTCCAAAACCTTCCCCTGTAGCTTTTCCGGAATGACCACCCTGTCCCCCCATAGTATGCACCCTTTTAACAAAGAGAGTTCCATTTGGCGGTTTCGGAACGTTTTGGCGGACTCGTCATTGTCCCTTTCCGGCCACCCTTTTTCCACCCAATGCAACACCCGCGCCAGATGTTTGTCTTTATTAGTCTCTCGGGCAATGTCTGAAGCGGTTATGGACAGGTTGGGTAGAGTCTCTATACTGAGGGTGGTCGTCGTGGGTGCTGGGTCGGTGTCGGGTTCCGGTAGCGGCGAATGGCTTAAGGCGTCTGCATGGGAGATCGTCTTACCCGATCTGTGTATGAGTTCGTAGTTGTAGGCTGCCAGGAATTTGGACCACCTTGTCATTCGGGGCGACAGAATGTTCGGGGTGGCCTGGTTTTTTGCAAGGATTCCCAGCAGCGGCTTGTGATCCGTTACGATAGTGAAAGTCCGGCCGTAGAGGTATTCGTGGAACCCTTTTACGGCGGCAACTATAGCCAGGGCCTCTTTGTCCAGTTGGCTATAGTTCCGCTCCGGTTTGGTGAGGGTCCTTGAAAAGAATGCGATGGGCGCTTCTTTTCTGTTGGGAAGGGTATGGCTGAGGACAGCGCCGACGCCGAAGGGTGATGCGTCGCATGTGACGGCCAGAGGTAGGGTCTCGTTGAATTGTATAAGGACGGCGTCGGAGGTGAGGAGGTCCTTCGTTCTTTGGAAGGCGTCTTGCTCGCGTTTCCCCCAAGTCCAGGTCGCTGCCCTGTCCAGGAGCCTATGCAAAGGCTCTGCCGCCGTCGCCTTTTGGGGTAGGAAAACATTGTAAAAGTTCAGTAACCCCAAGAATGCCTGTAGCTCAGTCTTTGACTTGGGTGTGGGGGCTTCTTTGATGGCCTTGATTTTTTTGTTTGTGGGGTGAATGCCGTGACGGTCCAGGAGGTAGCCCAGGAATTCTACTCGTTCCGTGCATAGCTGGCACTTCTCCCTCTTGACTTTTAGTCCGGTCTCTTTAAATTTGGTTAGGACCTCCCTTAGTCGACCCTCTAGTTCGGCTTGGTTGGCTGCCGACACTAGGACGTCGTCAAAGTAAGGTACCACCCCCTTGATACCTTGCAATAGTCTCTCCATTAGGCTTTGGAATATGCCCGGTGCCACGCTGACTCCGAATTGGAGTCGGTTGCATTTGAATGCCCCCCGGTGGGTGACTATGGTCTGCGCTTCTGCCGTTTGCTCGTCGACCGGCAACTGTTGGTATGCCTGGGCGAGGTCGAGCTTGGCGAAAACCTTGCCCCCTCCCAGTGAGTGCAGTAGATGTTGCACTACTGGGACGGGGTAGGCGCTTTGTTGCAGCGTGCCATTTAGGGTGGCCTTATAGTCCCCACAGATCCTCACCGACCCATCGGACTTGATCGGGGTGACTATGGGAGTCTCCCACTGGGCGTGGTCTATGGGCTGTAGCACCCCTTGTTTGACGAGCTTGTCAATTTGCTCGTCTATCTTGGGTTTTAGTGCGAATGGCACCCGCCTTGGTTTCAGGCGTTTTGGGGGGACGTTAAGGTCTAGGTCGAACGATATAAGTGGCCCTCGGTACTTGCCTAGGTTTCCGTCGAAGACCTCTTGGAACTCCCGGCCAGTTGCTGCTCCCAGCTGTCGGCGGTGACGTGGTCGACTCCCGTGAGTGCGATGTCGAGCGGGGCGAACCATTGCAGTCCCAGTAGGCTTGGGCGGTCGCGGTCGACGATCGTTAGGGGAAGTTGTTCGGTGCGCCCCTTATACGTGATGTTAAAATGCTTGGTGCCGACTACCGGGATGCGGTTTCCCTGGTAGTCCTTTACAATGAGTCTCTGGCTGTTTACGTTCCTCCTTTGGAGGGTAGGCACCAAACGCTTTATCTCATGCCATGCAATCATGGAGAGGTAGGACCCAGAGTCCACCTCCATCTTGCATGGCTGGCCCTCGATGCCTACCTCCACGTGGACCTTCCGTGCGTCGTTGGTGATGGCGTGGCCGATTGTGACCGTCTGGTGGGTCTCCTCTCTCCGCCGGCTGTCGCCGCCTTGTGAGGATCGCCCGTTCCGGTCCCATCGGCTGTCCGAGGGGCGATCTCTGGTCCGGGGTGGTGTGCTTTCTCTCCTCCGGTCACTCTGGTCCCATCGTGCCGGGCTGCGATTTTTCTTCAGGCGGCAGACACGGGCGATGTGTCCCTTCTTGTCGCAATGCCGGCAGATTGATTCGAAAAACCGGCATTCCGACCTGGGGTGGTCGCCGCCGCAGCCGGCACAGTTGGTCCTCGACTTACGACCTCGCCGGTTCTGTGGGTCGCGCCCTGTCTGGAGTCGATGGATGTCCTCCTCGTCATCGGAAGTGCCCGATGCCGAGTGGAAATCGCCCTGGTGGGTGGTCGTCTCGGGTTTGGGCTCGGTCGACCTCGCCGGGTTGTTGTTTCCGCTGCGGTCCCCAGCGTTCGGTCTGCGCATGCGGTCGGCGGAAGTTCGGGTTGCTTCGGCGGCTGCGGCTGCGGTGAGGGTGTCTGCTAGGCTGATGTTGCCCTTGGCCATCAGCCGGCTTTGGAGGACGGGGCCCCACAAACTGAGCACGATTCGGTCTCGTAGGGCGTTGTTTAGGTTATCGAATTCGCAGAGCCCCCCTAAACGGCGCAGCTCAGCGACGAAGTCGCTGAAGCTCTCACCCGACCTCTGGTCCCGCCAGTAGAACTCATTGCGCCGGATCAGGATGGGTACCTCTGGAGCGTAGTGCTGCTGAAGTATGGGTTTGAGGACGTCCCAGTCCATCGCGGTCGCATCGGCGGGTTTGGCCAGCACTTTGGCCATCTGGAAAACCTCGGTCCCGCAGTGGGTCAGGAAGACGGCGCGTTTCATTGGGCCAGAGGCGTCCTTCAGGCCGGTGCACTCGAGGTACATGCGGAATCGGTCGGCGAACGATTCCCAGTCCTCGGTGGCGGGGTTGAAGGGTGCGGGTGGTGCGATTTTCGCCATCTCGGTGGTTCGTCTGGCTTCCGTCGAACACGTGGTTCGGTTCAGGGTCTGGATCCCACCTTCATCGCCAGTGTTGTGTCCGCGAAATGATGCCAGGAGTCGGTGACTTAGTGCAAAGCTCTTTATTAGTAAGTTGGAACCGAACTGGCGAAAGGAAAAAAGCCCGCGGCTTTTATTCCTTTCGCCGCAGTGGCCGCGGCCAATGGCACCGCTTTGAATCTCCCGCGATCTGAATGGACCAATCGCAGGAGATTCTCAGCGAGCCAATCGGCGCGGCTCGCCTGACCAATCGGAGAGCCCCGCGCTTTGGCCAATCAAAGCGCGGGGATCTCGAGTATGTTAATTGAGGACAGAACAATTTGATAATGACATTTCAATGAATATTATTCTATGCCCTCTAAACCAGGGATGTGCAATACTTTGGACTTGATTCCAAATTCTGAATGTGAGCCACTCAAGAGAGAAAACAATGGGAGCCTTGCTTCTAATGCACAGGATATTGCATTTCTACGAGTTCAGCCCAAGTTGGCATGAATTCTGTTGCAGCCATTCTGTCTTTGCCCATATAAAGAAAAATTAATTTAAACAATCTTTGTGCTTCTGACAGAAGGTTGAGTTGTAATAACCAAAAGCTGGCATCTATACAAACAACAGGATAGAAAGAGCATAGGTCAAGCATTGGGACAAGAAAGCTGCAGGCCATAACCAAACATCCTACAGTGACTTACCCAGCAGAATACTCACAAGTGCAACAACCTCTTGCTTGTAGACCAGGAAGTCAGGTAGACAGAAAAAAATCACAATGCAGATGGAGGCCCCTGCTCCAAGATTTATATTCTCCCTACTTCCTCTTATCCTTTTGATACTTCACTTGCTGACCTTTTTGTGGAAGCGATCATCTTGTAGCAGTGTTAAAGCAACCCAAAGCTTATAAGCAGTACACAGATTATCTATATTTGGCACTGTCCATTTAAATTGCCAAGAAGGGACTAGAAAAAAATATCAGGCCAAAGACCAAGCATCAAGGAAAATACAATTTCCAAGCGAGGAATAGGAATCAAAGTATGGGAAATATAATGAAAGGTGTATTCAACTGGGAGGCCAGCAGAATTCTTATGGCCCATCTTCTAGTGAATCTTGAGAGCCATTCTGTACAAATCATTGTTCAATTCAACGTCCTGCCATATTTCTAGATTTCCTTTGCACTGGGTTGGTTGGATTTTAACTGGAATCCCTGTGCCTGAAAAAGAGAAAGAAGAATGATAAAGTCTTCCTCCTGCATGAAGAAGTCAAGAGGTCCTTGAGATTGGCTTTGGCCAAGTGCATCCAAAGTCCAGCTGGTCCACCTAGTCACATGGAGGCCAACCAGATGGAGGCTCTTCCCCTTCTAGGTGGAAGAGCGGGAATGTGCAAAAGGAAGTGGTGAATAGGTAAAGAAGGGGAGAAGAAAGAAAGGAAAAGGGATAGGAAAGAGAGGGAAGAAAGAGAAAAGGTTTCCCAAAGAGACTCTTGGGAAGAAACAAGAGTTTGACAGCAGGAGGCTCAGCTGAGAAGAAGGAAGAGGAAGAAGGGAAAGGAAGAAGAACAGAGAGACTGTTCATGCTTTCTGATTGCAGTTATCAGCTTCCAACTTACTGCTTCAAATATCCAGTTATGATCAATTGGAGGATTGCTGCTACTGAGTTAGCTGAGACAGCTTCAGGAGACATGGAGGGAAGCCAACTACACATATACACACAAACCCACACTCAAGCATTCCTTTTTCTTCTTCTTCTTCTTCAATTGTCAGTTGTATGTTAGTGAGATGGGAGAGAGCTTCCTATTATATGAGGTTTTATCCTTAACAGATAATCAGAGTTGGAAGGGTCTTTATAGGTCATCTAGTCCAACCCCCTGACCAAGCGGGAGACCCTACACCATGTCTGATAAATGGCAGTCCAATCTCTTCTTGAAAGTCTCAAGTGATGGTGCTCCCACAATTTCCAAGGGCAAACCTGTTCCATTGGTTGATTGTTCTCACGGTCAGAACGTTTCTCTTTATTTCCAGGTTGAATCATATCTTCCTAGGAGGGCAATCAATTTATCCTTGGATGCTTTCCAGACCTTAACAAATTATTCATGAATTCATTTACTCAGCAGAAGATTGATCTGATCATAGGTCCTGTAAAGAAAAAAGCAAAAAAAAAAAAATGGTGTCTTTCTCTTCACCTGGAAATGAACCAGGTGGATATTTCTTCCAACAATTGTATACATGCAATGCAGTTGATAAAAAAAAAATGCAGAGCAAGTGTTTATTAAATGTAGGACCTGGATCAGAGGTGGTATTCAGCAGGTTCTGACCAGTTCTGAAGAACCAGTGGTGGAAATTTTGAGTAGTTCGGAGAAGCGGCAAATACTACCTCTAATTGGCCTCACACCATCTATTCTCTGCCTCCCGAGTCCCAGCTGATTGGCTGGGTCTTCTTTTGTTGCCCTGCACAGGAGAACGGAGCTGGAAAGCAGGTTAGTGGGATGGGGAGGGAATGGGGATTTTGCAGTATCCTTCCCCTGCTATGCCCACCAAGTCATGGCCACCAAACCACACCACGACCACCAAGCCATGCCCATAGAACCAGTAGTAAAAAGAAATTTGAATCCCACCACTGACCTGGATAAAAATTAAAGCAAGGATTCCTCAAATAGGGGCACACGAGCCTGAACCACTGCATCTCTGGCATTTGTTGAAAGTCTTCCAACGAAAGAACGGACTGGCTCCTCATTGGAAGGGCCCATTTCAGATCTTGTTAACCGTCACCACTGCTGTAATGGGTACACATATCATACTGCAAGAAAGTGCCAGCCCCAGATGAGCAAGCTGTGGAGCGCGAATCTTCCAAGACCACAAAGCGAAAAATTGAAGCTTTGCCCAACAGGGAAGCAAGTGCTGGTAACCTCAGCAAACAATCTTTGACCCAGACAAAACCAGGAAAAAGCGGGCATTGACTTGCCCAACGCTGATTCCTGAAGCATCTCATGCTGCCTGTCCTAATAGGATGGAGGCCCAGAAGCGCATGAAGGAAAAGATCTGCATTCTGTGTGGCTGCTGATTGGGTTATTGTTCATTGGCACCTGTCTTAATTTTTTATACCACTCTGTACCGCTATCCCTTGCTTTATACCCACTGAAACTATGTATGATACTCACCTTACAGGGGTAGAATTCACAGGTTGCCTATATCCCACATTGGTATCTGTATGTTGTTGTCCTATTGGGACAAAAAGGGAGGATTGTAAGGGGAGGGGGGGAATTAATGGACATCTCAGTTTTTTTTTTCTATAAAGGCCTATTTACCGGCACTCTCATGTATATTAAGGGCTGAAGGGCCTGAAATACAATCAATGTGAATCTGGGTCCTGAAATTCTGACCTTTAATGATGTCAAAGTTGTTAGGGATAACATTGTTTACCCTAACTGGTTTAGGTAAAATAATAAATATGTTATCATGGTTTGTTGGTTAAAGTGTCTGTAACTTTAACTGCAAGAATGTAATTAAGGGAGTGGTTGTAAAAGCACCATAAAAGAAGCAAGACAACGGCAGCTCGCTCTCTGGCTTAATGATCCCTAATTACTGGATGGATTGAAGACTGTGTTTTTCTCCTACTGGAACAGGAGAGAGAAAGGACTGTTGATTTTATCAACGGTGAGAGGATTGATTTATTGTAAGTGAACTGACATTCGATATTCTACACAGACTTTGCTAATTGAATATCCTTGAATGGACTGACTAAAATGATACATGACTAATGGACTGTTATTTTGACTATGCTATAAATCTGAATGGAATAAACTATATTTTTGATAGCACAAGCGTATCTGTTATTTTTACTGTATGTTAACTAACATACAAACTTATCTCACACATTTATCTGTGTGCCTATCTGACTAACACTGCACATTCTGTTTAGCTTGTCTCCTTAACCCTGGTTGGGGAACACAGGCTTAACAAAATGCTTTGCAACACTAAGAGTTGCTTAGCTTGCAAAATGTGACAAAGAGGAAGTATGCACTTAAAGGACATGTAAAAAAATAACCATGTTGTAACTTTTAGGTTGGAGGAATGGACAACTAGCCCTGTTGCTAAGAGAAGCTGGCAGAATCCTGAAAGTCATGCGTTTGGTGGTTTTAAGGTATATAATTGAATGTTGAATAATGGGAGGGGCCCAATCGGCCTCAAGCCATCCCTTTTGACAGCTTGTCTGATGGACCCTCTGTCAACTTGTGAAGCATCCCCGATCTACTCTCGAGTTGCCCTAGGGAAGGGGGATGAGAAAGCAAACTTCACAGGTGTATCAAAGAGCTTGCATCTCTGTCAAAGCAAAGCACATTCCAACCAATATATCAAGGTCATCTCTACGGAAAGCCACAGTGGCCGGAAGGAGTTTTGTGAGTTTTACAACCCACAAAATTGCTTCGTTGGGGAATGTGACTGATGACACAAATTGGAGGGAAGGGGAAACAGGTTCAAAGGCAAAGTGTGAATTAACTGAGTTCAGAGTTGGCTTCACCTGGTCTGTGCTGACATGAAGCTCCTAATAAATAACTTTTGAAGCTTGGCTTGAGGCTCATGATTTAATTAGGGCATCGGTTGGAACGGTGACATCCTCATTGCAATGCAATTGATATAAGTGGTTTATGTTTACTATGGTTTAATTCTAATAAGCGTCTGAGTCCTGAGCTTCCAAAAGCCAGGCCCATCTCCTAGCAACGCAGAAGAACCCACTGATGTTGCCACCTTGGTCTGAACAATAGAGAAGAGGATCCTGCACCATGGACTGTCGCACAGGATCAAAGCCCCACTTGGGCTGGCTCATCCAAGTAGTTGTAGTCTTCCTGTCATTGTTGAGGCCATGGGGTTTCAACTAAAGTGTAAGAGGAGGGCCTGAGGAAGTTGGGGAGGCTTTTTTTTTACTACCAGGTCAGCTGAACCGGTCCAAACCGGTAGTATGTCACCACTGATCTGCAACCACGCTAGTCTTCTAAGCGGTTGTCAACTTGACCACACTTGAGCTAAAATTACAAGATTCAGAGCTTACCTGGGAACAAGCCCTATTGATCCAATGAAGCTGGTTTAAGGGCGCAGGTGTAGAAAGCTTGGTTGATCTTATCAAGGAGTACTGGAATCTAGTGGGGAAATTATTCTATTTTCGAAGATAACCCTCAAAGGAAAGAGCTTACCCGGGAACAAGCCCTATTGATAAAATGAAGCTGGATTAAGGGCGCAGGTGTAGAAAGCTTGGTTGATCTTATCAGGGAGTACTGGAATCTAGTGGGGAAATTATTTTATTTTCGAAGATAACCCTCAAAGGAAAATGGTAAGGAAAGGTAATGGAATGTGCAGAGAGGGCTAATTTAAGATCTTTGATGTGAGAATAGACAATATCTATACACTTGTTCCTGACTGGAAAACCCTTACAGAGTTTTTGCATAAAGCAGGAAAAAAATGTACTTATTGTTCTGTCGCCAATAAAGAGACTCGCAGACCGGAGTTGGATTCAGCTCTCTTAATAATAACCAGTAACTTCAACTTCAGTTGAGCCGCGGCAGTGATTTGTGTAATTGTTGCCGGTAACCATAATGGTTTTATGGTGAGATTTTTTGCATAAACTAAGTCGCCTGGTAAGAAAGAACAGTACTTATTGAAAGAGTCTGGTGGCTTTTCTGGGTTGTAAGTAGGGTGTAGTCTATCCAAATAAGAACGCAACTTTGTCCCCATCAAAAGTTCAGCCGGGCTCTTGTCCGTAGCTGTGCATGGTGTTATATGTTGGATGGTGAGCATGGTGTTGAGTTTTTCTTGCATGTCATTTCCGTCAAGCTTTTCTAATGCTTCTTTTGTAAAACAAACCATGCATTCCGCTCTTCCGTTCGCCGCCAGATGAGCTGGCACTATCAAAGCGTGTCGTATTCCATGTTCTGCTTGAAATTGCTCAAAAGCCAATGCTGTAAATTGTGGCCCATTGCCGATACTACTACATCTGGTAGACCGTGGGTGGCGAAAAGTTTTTTAAGTTGTTTGGTGACAGCTTCTGTTGTTGTTGAATTCATGATGATAACTTCCAACCAGTTGGAGTAAGCATCTACGATGATCAGGTAAGTATGCCCTTTTGTAGGGCTGGTGAAATCCATATGGATTCTTGACCAGGGGCCTCTGGGTGTCTCCCATTCAAGGACTGGTGCTGAAGGGGGTGTGGGTCTGGAAGATTGGCATTTGTTACATGTTTTAACCCAGGTTTTAATGTCTTTATCTGGCCACCAGATGTAGCTTCTGGCCAGGGACTTCATCTTTACCATGCCAGGGTGTCCTTCGTGTAGCATGTTTAACATGTTTTCTTGTAATTTTTGAGGTACAACCACCTGGTCTCCCCACAAAATGCACCCTTTTTCCAGATATAATTCAGTTTGCCAGTTTTTAAACAGCTTAAAAGTCTTTGTTTTTATGTTTTCCGGCCATCCCCGTCCCACCCAGTTCAATATTCGGCCCATCAGTGTATCTTTAGCCATCTCCCTTGCGATGTCCGATGCAGGGTCAAGAGATATCGCACTTCTCTTCCCTAGCCAGCTAAACCCCCTTTTCCGAAGGCAGCTGAGCGGCGGTCAGAAATGGCCACCACATAGAAGAGCTCAGCCGGAAAAAGAAAGTGCAGGAGGAGCTGTGAAGAAGTGAAAGTGTTTTTTGCTGACCGGGATAAAGTAACAAAACTACCCTGGAACTTAAAATTTGCTAAAGATACATTGTTTCCAGAGCTTTACAAGCGGCGAATGGAAATTAAAAGGAAAAGTTTTTTTTTCTTTTCACTCTCCTTCCTAACGTGACAGCGAATGGAATTGTAAGAGAAATTGGAAAACCCACATTGGAGGTAATTAAATGCTAAAGGGATAAGGATTTCTGAATACTTAAAAAAAAAACTTTTTTGCTGTAAGTGGAAAGGGAGAGGGGAAAAAATGGAGCAGAATTTGAAAATGCCTAGTAGGGGTTTGTGGTCCATAATAATTGAAAATGTCCTACGATAAATGTATTCGTGGAATCTTTTCACCGCGGAGACGATGGCTAGGGCTTCTCTGTCCAGCTGGCTGTAGTTCCTCTCTGGCTTGGATAGGATTCTTGAGAAAAATGCGATGGGAGCCTCTTTCCCATTCTGCAAGGTGTGGCTTAGGATTGCCCCGACACCAAAGGATGATGCGTCGCATGTGACAGTCAGCGGCAGGGTTTCGTTATATTGAATAAGGACTGCATTGGAAGTTAAAAGGTTTTTTATTTGTTGGAAAGCGCGTTCCTCTCGCCTTCCCCAGATCCAGGATGCCGTTTTGTCCAGGAGCCCATGCAAGGGTTCCGCGACAGTCGCCTTCTGGAATAGGAAAACATTATAGAAATTAATGAGTCCAAGGAATGCTTGGAGTTCTGTTTTATTTTTTGGTCTGGGGGCTTCTTTGATGGCTTTTAGCTTTTTGTCAGGAGGGTGAATTCCATGTTTGTCTAGGAGGTACCCCAGGAATTCAACTCTTTCAGTACATAGCTGGCACTTCTCCTTTTTTTACTTTGAGGCCGGAGTCTTTAAATTTTTGTAAGACCGCTCTAAGCCATTTCTCCAATTGTTTCTTATTGGGGGCTGCTACTAGCACGTTGTCGAAATAGGGTACGACTCCTTCAATTCCCTGCAGTAGTCGTTCCATTAGGCTTTGGAAAACGCCAGGTGCGACGCTGACTCCAAATTGGAATCAGTTGCATTTAGATGCCCCTCGATATGTCACGATTGTTTGTGCCTCCACGGTTTCAGCATCGACCAGCAGTTGCTGATAGGCTTGTGCCAAGTCGAGCTTTGCAAAGATTCTGCCACCCCCAAGTGAGTGTAGGAAATGCTGGACCACTGGAACAGGGTCTGCTGCAGAGCATGGTTGAGGGTGGCCTTGTAGTCTCCATAGATTCTCAGGGAGCCATCTGGTTTGATGGGGGTGACAATGGGTGTTTCCCAACAGGTATGGTCGATAGGTTCTAATACACCTTGCGTGATGAGCTTATTTAATTGCTCATCTATCTTAGGCTTGAGTGCAAATGGCACTCAGCGCAGTTTGAGGCGGATGGGCGCAATGTCTGGGCTAAGATTGAAGGAGATTGGGGACCCCTTGTACCTGCCTAAAGTGTCATCGAAGGCCTCTTGGAAGTCTCGTATGAGTGTCGCCTCCCAATCTTTTTCGTCTGTGCGATTGATGCCTGCCATCTCGATCCCTAGCAGCAAGAACCACTGTAATCTGAGTAGCCTGGGGCGGTCCTTTTCCATAATTGTAAGTGGTAGAATATTGGTGCTATTTTTGAAGGTGATCTTGAAATGCCCGATGCCAGCCACTGGAATGCGGTTCCCTTGGTAGTTCCTCAAGATCAATTTCTGGTCACTAAGTTCCTGGCGGCGTATGCTGGGTATTAGACTCTTTATGGTGCACCAGGAGACCATGGAGAGATAGGAGCCAGAATCTACCTCCATGGTGCATGGTTGGTTTTCGATACCGACCTTGATGCCTACCTTCCATGCATCTATTGGTGATGAATGGGCGATGATAACTGTTTGGTGCATTTCTTCTCTTCGCGGTGCCTCGTTGAATCTTTTGTTTCTGCTGTCCCAGCTCCACCAGCTGTCAGTTGGTGGTCCCGTTTTTTGGTGGGGGTGCAATCTTGTCTTCACGGGCTGTTGCCTCGAGTCCGGGGGCTGAAGTTTCTTTTATTTCGGCATACTTTAGCAATATGCCCCTGCTTCTCGCAATGTCGGCAAACAGCATCCAGGAACTTGCATTTGCAACGTGGGTGATTTCCTCCACAGCCAGCACTCTGGTACCCCGACTTACGACCTCGCTGGTCTCGCCGATCGCGTTCTGACTGAAGTTGGTGGATTTCTTCTTCTTCACTGTCAGAGGGGGATTCGACGTCACCATGGTGGGTGGTGGCTGCGAGTTTTTCTGGTGTGGTAGTTGCCTCGCTATTGAAGATTGGTTTCGTTTGAACGCCACATTCGGGCTGCTGATTTGCAGGTAGCTTCGGCTGAAGTTGCTTCGGCTATGGCGTCGGCGAGGGAGATGTCACCCTTGGCCAATAGTCTGCTTTGGAGTGCTGGGTCTTTCAGGCCAAAAACGACCCGGTATTGCATGGCCTCATCTAGGTTAGCAAATCCGCACAAACCTCCAAGGTCTCTCAGGTCAGCCACGAATTCACCGATGCTTTCGCCCTCACGCTGGTCTCTTTGATAAAAATCATGCCTCCAGATAAGAGTTGGTACGGCCGGGGCATAGTGGTTTTGGAGGATGGGAGCTAGGTTGTCCAAATCCATTGTTTTGACATCTGCGGGCATTCCTAGTGCATTGGCCATTTTGAAAAGGGCAGGCCCGCATTGCATCAAAAATACCGCCTGTTTCATGCTGCCGGTGGCGTCTTTCAAGTTGCTGGATTCCAAAAACATTTGGAAAGGATCAATGTAGGACTCCCTGTCCTCGCTGTCTGGGTTAAATGGGTTATATTGTCCCAAAGCTTGCAAAATAAAGATTAAGCAACTTCTGCTAACTGTAATATTTGCAATAGAAGCTAAATAACTGTCACGCTGTCATGCCCTTGGTGGAGCCGGACTCTGAGGGAGAGAAGGAACAGCCAACAGGGAGTGGAGGTGTGACTCCGGAGGTTATGGAGGAGGCTGGGGAAGGGCAAAGGCTGGCTGGGCAGTCAGAGGAAGAACCAGGTCCATCCCCTCTGCATCCTAGGACACACAGGGAGGAATGGAGAAGGAAACAACTTGGCTTACGAGAAAGGAAGTGGCCATGATCCCCCTCATTGGTGGCAGCTGGGGAGACTAGTATATAAGAGAGACAGTTAAAACACAGCATTGCCAGAAGCAAAGCGTGTTTTATTTTGGGCTGAAATTATCTTGGTTGGTGTCCTTCCAACAGACTGTGCCTTGTTATCTCCTTAAATTTGGTAATTACTTATCCTGGTCTGTTGTGGAAATTTCTTCATTGTAGTTTCTTTAGTTTTTTTATTTCACCTCTATCTGCTCATTCAGTTCAGACTGCATTGCTTTCTTTTAAAGACTATTTTTGAGTAAGTTTTATCTCCAACTGAGAATTATTGAACAGTGCGACCAAGTTGGCGGCATTAAAGGACATTTATTTACATTTTCGATTTTGTTACATTTGTGTTACACTCTGGGTCATCACATGAGCCTTTTTCCTGCACATCCCAATCATATAACAGATAGATAGATAGATAGATAGATAGATAGATAGATAGATAATATTGTGCAAAATGGAATGGTCAAATTTCTAGATTGATATACTGAAAGTCACACACAAGGACACAGATCTTTGATAAGTAAGTTTATTGGATGAAGTAAGAAAGCTATTGAGACAGAATTCTAGCAGTCATACATACAAGGATTGCATGCAAGACGCTTTTTTTCAGCATTGACATAACATCCTACAAACAAATTGTCATAACTTGAGGACTACTTGTTGCAAATATAAGTGTTATATAGCATAAAATCAAATTTGATTCCTATAGGGCCTCTTCACTCCCACACAGCCCATTGGATTGAAAATCGTTCTTTCCCACTTCAGGTTCTTTTTTAACAAATTATGCATGGGTTGAAATCACATAAAGACCATCCAACCTCAAAACTCAAATAAATAAGATCCTATTTTAGCTGCGTCAGCACTTTGCCCTTCATCGGATTATTGGATTCATTTATTTTCTGCTGTTGCTAGATAATCTGAAGCATAATCTAATCAAACAGTCTGGAATTTCACAACATTTAGCAGGAAAAAGAAAAAGCTACAGATCAAACCAGAATTAAAATTAAATGCATTCTTTCCATATGTAGAACAACTAAGCTGTTAGGTTTGTACTTTGCTTTCATTTGCTCTGGGAGCTCAGTTAACAAGCATTATTGAAAAGATCAATTGTTTTCTTCTTGTAGAGTTTAGCAAGTTGTCCTTGCAGCTGCCCCAAGGTAAGATAGACTATTTCATTCTGGTAATTTTCAGCAATGACTGCCCAGGATCTTTTGCCTTTTGGAAGCACACAACAACCTGCAGCCCAGATATGACTGGGTACATTCACTCTATTATTGATCTTATTATTCCCAGGTACAGAACCCACAAGGATATATGTTTCAAGGCATCCATCTGTTTTTATATGTTCTTCATATTCCCTCCATTGTCCCTGATTGAGGGCACTAAACTGGGGAACGATGTTGGTTAGGGTGAAGGTTGCAGCTTTGCTATCCTCATCTGGTTGATGGGACGATGGTGCCAAGTGTCCCCTGTCCTGCCGAACAGCCGCTCGGTAATCCCGGTCAACAGCCTGGCTGCTTTCCAGGAGGGTTCGGTTAATCCCACAGGTCGATTCCAATTCCATGCTTTTTCGATTGTGATCCCCAGGCAGGGCAAGCTAGAAATAAGAAAAGACAAGCATTGTCTCTGATTCGCACTTCCACAACGCTGAGTCGAAGACCCTGAATCTGGGGAAAGAACTGTCATAAGTCATATGGGGAATGGGGTGTGGGATACACCGCCGAGACAGATTGGACAGCATCTGCCAGGCATCCCAGCTCACAGGGCAGTTTTTGGGAATTCTGCAAATTGAAACTCCAGATTGTTGTTCTTGAGAAGCCCACTTTAAACTATCTTCCAATTCGGAATACACTACAGTGGTGAGATTCAATTTTTGTTACTACTGGTTCTGTAGGCGTGGCTTGTGGGCATGGTGTGTCTTGGTGGACGTGGTGTGGCTTGGTGGGTGTGGCTTGGTGGGCATGGCAGCATGATGTTACTACAAAATCTCCATTCCCTCCTCACCCCATTAACCTGCTTTCCAGTTCCATTCTCCTGTGCAGGGCAACCAAAGAAGACCAGCCAATCAGCTGGGACTCAGGAGGCAGAAAATAGAGAGGATGGGGCCAGTCAGAGGTGGAATTTGCCGGTTCTCCGAACTACTCAAAATTTCCGCTACCGTTCTCCAGAACCTGTCAGAACTGGCTGAACACCACCTCTGAATTCCCATTGACCTTGAAATGTCAGGGTGATCTCTGAACTTGGTTCTTTGGGGAAAGAATCAGATGGAAGAAAGACCTTGCCAATGCGGACAGTGAGGTGAACCGAATTCTTACAGCCTTTGCTCCTGGTGAACCCTGGGAATAATTATGTATAAATCACTCTTAAATCTACTGTCTTGCCTTATTTCCTAATTACTGACTGTTCCTTAAAGGTCACCTCTATCTAATGAATGTTTAGCTTTAGGATAGGAGCTCCTCTTACCTGCGGTTCAATCATCCAGTCCTCTGATCGTTCACCTGCACCAGGGTTATACTTATATGCCGAGTACAGGGGGATGCGCCGAGTCTTGTCGTACATTGTGGCAAACCGATACTGGTTTCTATACGTCTGGCAGATTCTGGCTGGATTCATCGGGCTCAAATTGGGGGGTTTCCCACCCAAGAAGAACTGATTGCAGGATCTGAAACTTTGTACCACCTCCCCAGTTGCAGGCAGGAGAAAAGAGGCACCCAAGGAAAGGAAGATCCACAGCAGCAACATGGCTGTGCGTTTGGTCAGTTGGCCCTTCAAGGGGAACTTTTCTGGCTGAAAAAGAAAAAGAACAATGACAAATCTCTGATTTAGCAATTCTTCCTTTTTCCATGAAGAACTGCAGAAGAAAAGAGGCAGCCAGGGAGAGGATATACAGAAGCAACATGGCCGTGTGCTTGGGTGATCCTCTATTCTGAGGGAATCTTTCTGCCCCCCAAAAAGTGAGAATAGAATAATGATAAATTTGATTCCGCAAAGTTCCATGACGAATGTGAGAATGGGTTTGAGGTTGGGTTTTGCCGGGGGTGACTGAAGTCCAGCTGGTCCTCCTGGTCAGATGGAGGCCAACCAGATTGTTTTCACTTCTGGATGGAAGAGCGGGATGATGGGAAGGCAAGAGAACTGATAAACAGGCAAAGATGGGAAGGGTGAGGAAGGAAAGGAAAAGGAAGGAAGAAAAGAGAGGGAGGAAGAAGGAAAGAAATTAAAAAGGAAAGGAAATTGATCAATTGGATGGGAGGAGAGAGGAAAGAAAGAAAGGAAAGGAAAGGAGAAAGGAAAGGAAAGGAAAGGAAAGGAGGAGAGGAGAGAGGAGAGGAGAGGAAAGGGGAGGGGAGGGGAGGGAAGGGAAGGGAAGGAAAGGGAAGGAAAGGGAAGGAAAGGAAAGGAAAGGAAAGGAAAGGAGAAGAGGAGAGGGGAGAGGAGAGGGGAGGGGAGGGGAGGGAAGGGAAGGGAAGGAAAGGAAAGGAAAGGAAAGGAAAGGAAAGGAAAGGAAAGGAAAGGAAAGGAAAGGAAAGGAAAGGAAAGGAAAGGAAAGGAAATTGATCAATTGGATGGGAGGAGAGAGGAAAGAAAAGAAAGGAAAGGAGAAAGGAAAGGATAGGAAAGGAGAAGAGGAGAGGAGAGAGGAGAGGAGAGGAAAGGGGAGGGAAGGGAAGGGAAGGGAAGGGAAGGAAAGGAAAGGAAAGGAAAGGAAAGGAAAGGAAAGGAAAGGAAAGGAAAGGAAAGGAAAGGAAAGGAAATTGATCAATTGGATGGGAGGAGAGAGGAAAGAAAGGAAAGGAAAGGAGAAAGGAAAGGATAGGAAAGGAGAAGAGGAGAGGAGAGAGGAGAGGAGAGGAAAGGGGAGGGAAGGGAAGGGAAGGGAAGGGAAGGGAAGGGAAGGGAAGGAAAGGAAAGGAAAGGAAAGGAAAGGAAAGGAAAGGAAATTGATCAATTGGATGGGAGGAGAGAGGAAAGAAAGGAAAGGAAAGGAGAAAGGAAAGGATAGGAAAGGAGAAGAGGAGAGAGGAGAGGAGAGGAAAGGGGAGGGAAAGGAAGGGAAGGGAAGGAAAGGGAAGGAAAGGAAAGGAAATTGATTAATTGGATGGGAGGAGAGGACAGAAGTAAAGGGAGAAAGAAGAAAGGAAAGGAGAGGAGGGGCGGTGACGGAGGGCTGGGAAGGGAAGGGCAGGGAAGTGAAAAGTTTTCTCAAACAGACTCCTAGGAACAGATAAGAGTTTCACAGGAGTGGCCACAGATGAGGAGAAAGAAGAAGCAGAAGGAAGGCAAAAAAGAACAGGGCTGGTGTGGGAACAGAAGTGGGGAATAGATAAGGAAGAGGAAAGAGCAGAAGGAAATGAAAGAGAAAAAGAGGGGGAAGAAAAAGGAAAGGAAAAGAAAGGAAAGATTTAGGCAGAGGAGGAAGAACAGGGCTTGTGGAGGGTAAACTTACTGCATCAAAGAGGGAAGCCAACAGCTATCAGGGAAGGTTGGGGTTTGTGAAGAACCAGGAACTTAGAAGCAGAGCCAAAGTGTGGATATGTTCATTGGGGGAATGGGTGGGGTCTTTCAAAGGTATTCATTCCAGACTCTATAATTGTCTCAAAATATCTCCAGGGTCACATTCTCCAGCCAGAATTCTCCCAAACAACCAAACCATCTAGAAAGCCACTGCTACGGATGCCCCTCTTCTGAGGGGGGGCTGTTGCCAGGGGGAGCTGCCTGCTGTTTCAGCCCCTCCAGGACAATGTTGCCATTGACATCAAGTTGGCCCCTTCCTTCCATTCAGGAAACACCTAACTTCCCCTCCATCATTCTCTCTCCCATCTCAGCTTGCTTTTATCTTTCATTCGGGGAATGTTGAGTCCCAGGGGTGGGATTCAAAATTTTAACAACTGGTTCTGTGGGTGTGGCTTAGTCAGTGGGTGTGGCTTGGTGGTCATGTGACCAGGTGGACATGGCTTGGTGGTCATGTTATTGGCTGGGCATGGCCAACTCAATATCACTCACATCGAGGCACACATCTCCTCGCCTAGCCTCTCATGACTGTAGAGATGCTGCAACAGTCGTAAGTGTGAAAAATGGTCATAAGTCCCTTTTATCAGTGCCATTGTAACTTTGAATGGTCACTCTACACAAGCAAAGTACCAGCAAAGGAGGGGAAAAAAACTTCAGAGAAGTTCCTGAGACAGGAAGTCTAGTTCTGCCAAGAATGTAAAAAGGGTTAACGGAGAGGCAGTTTCCGAAAGCAACACCAGAATGTTTCCTTCCTGCCTTCCTTACAGGATTAGGCCAGTAATTTCTTCTAACAACCAGTTCTCCGAACTGCTTAGAATGTTAACAACCGGTTCTAGCGAATAGGTGCAAACTGGTAGAATCCCACCTCTGTTTAGTCCCCTTCCACACAGTCCAGTTACCATGCTGTCTTCTGAGCAGAGCTTGAAGGACTTTCTATGACCCACAAAATAAAGTCTATGCTTGAGGTGATTTATCTCTGGTTCCATACAGGCACAGGTTTAATTCTGGATTCTCCAGACACATAACAATTTTTTCAAAAGTTCATTTACTCAGCAGCATGTTGATCTAACCCTATGTTAGATGGATTCTACCCTGGTGGAGAATTCTGGGAGTTGAAGGTCACACACCTTAAAATTTTTGAGGTTGAGAAACGCTGATCTAGGTCAAACTTCTAAGGTCAAACATCTACATGTGGATCTATGCCTATCCTAAGACTCCTAATAGGAAGAGGTTTCCGACATGAGGTGATATCCAAATCTCTTTTGTCTTAAGTAACTTAAGTTAATGTTTACCAGAAATTTGACCCAAAGGTTCTTTTTCAGGAGGCAACTGGACTTCCTTGTTTTATTTTTTGAAGATGTTTTGCTTCTCATCCCAGAAGCTTTTTCAGCTCTGACTGGATGATAGGGAATGGGAGGATTTATATTCCTTGCAGATAGCTGGTCATTTGTGTTAAGCCTGGGTTCCCCAACCAGGGTTAAGGAGACAAGCTAAACAGAATGTGCAGCGTTAGTCAGATAGGCACACAGATAAATGAGTGAGATATGTTTGTATGTTTGTTAACATACAGTAAAAATAACAGATACGCTTGTGCTATCAAAAATATAGTTTATTCCATTATGAGTTCATAGCATAGTCAAAATAACAGTCCAATAGTCATGTATCACTTAGTCAGTCCATTCAGGGATATTCAGTTAGCAAAGTCCGTGTAGAATATCCTATGTCATTTCACTTACAAATCAATCCTTTGTCTCTCTCCCATTCGAGTAACGCAGTCTTGAGTCCATGCAGTAATTAGGGATCATCAAAGCCAGAGAGAGTAAGCTTACGTTCCTTGCTTCTTTTAAAGTGCTTTCACAACCACTCCCTTAATTACATTCCCATATTTAAAGTTGCAGACACTTTAATTTATAAACCATGATTACATATTTATTATTTTACCTTAACCAGTTAGGGTAAACAATATTATCCCTAACAATTTGCATCCTTTTAGAGGGTCATTGTGGACACGAATAAAAGCACAACTGGCCGCAACGTCTCTCTAAAAGAATGCAAATGACCAGCTATCTGCAAGGAGAATAGATCCCTCTATCCCCCATCATGTAGTCCGAGCTGAAGAAGCTTCTTGGATGAGAAGCAAAACATCTTCAGAAGAAAAAACAAGAAAGTCCAATTCCCCCCTGAAAAAGCACCTTTGGGACAACCATGACCTGGATGGCTGAGAATCTCGACAGACATTATCAGAAATTTGAATTCCGTATCGTGGGTGACTTTGGCCCAGACACTCTTTTCAGCCCAACCCATCTCACAGGGCTATTGTTGTGGGCAAAATAGGAGGGGGAATGGATATTATATGTGTTTAACACCATCTTGAGTTTCTTATGGAGTAATAAAGGCAAGATAAAAATATATTAAATAATAGCCCATAAATCTATTCCTACCTCTATGGAGGTGCTGTTATCATACTGCCCCTGGACTCACCTTTTCTAGCTGGCTGGTGAGCCAAGGATCATCTTTTAACTACATTTCAATGAATATTATTCTGTGCCCTCTAAACCAGGGATGTACAATACTTTGGACTTGATTCCAAATTCTGAATGTGAGCCACTCAAGAGAGAAATCAATGGGAGCCTTGCTTCTAATGCACAGGATATTGCATTTCTACGAGTTCAGCCCAAGTTGGCATCAATTCTGTTGCAGCCATTCTTTCTTTGCCCATATTAAGAATAATTAATTTAAACAATCTTTGCGCTTCTGACAGAAGGTTGCGTTGTAAGAATGAAAAGCTGGCATCTATACAAACAACAGGGCACTATATCCAGGATAGAAAGAGCATAGGTGAAGCATTTGCACAAGAAGGCTGCAGGCCATAACCAAACATCCTACAGTGACTTACCCAACAGAATACTCACAAGTGCAACAACCTCTTGCTTGTAGACCAGGAAGTCAGGTAGACAGAAAGGAATCACAAGGCAGATGGAGGCCCCTGCTCCAAGATTTATATTCCGGCTATTTCCTGTTATCTTTCTGAGCAAATACCAGGGCTGCCAACCTTGAGTGATAGTTCGGAGTGAGACACTGCGAGGGAGCGGAGCGACCGAGGGGGGTATGGTGTGGAAGGGGGGTGTCCCCCCTTCCACGGTAGGGAGCTTTGACAATTTTACATTTTAAATGGTGCAATCTGATGCATACTTTAGTCATGATTTGGAAATATACATACATACATACATGCAAGCAGCACCAATGTACTTGAATCGGATTTGTAAGATATTAATAATGCAGTTCACTGACCATCTTGGCCGGAAAGGGTCCACATTCTTGGGCCTCTGCCCATCTGCTCCGTCCCTTTGGGCTGCTCTGGCTCTCCTCCTCCTCCAGGGTCCCTGGCTGAGAGGGGCGTCCCAAGTGCCTGGGATCCGGCCCCTCCAGGCTGCCTCTTCAGGGCCACAGAAGCCTCCCTCACATGGCCCCGGGGGTGGAGGGGGCCTTGCCAGGGTTCCCGGCCTTGGAGCTGGGCAGAAACGGCCCTTCCCAGCCCTCTCCCACCCTCTGGGCCTCCCACCTGTGGAGGGGAGGGGGATCCAGGCTGAGACTTGGACCCACCAGCCTCACAGTCCAGCTGAAGGGTCGGAAAGGGCCAGGCAGGCAGATGGACACACACACACACACAGAATGGGGGGGGGAGGCTGGTGTCCTTCACTCCCCAAACGCCCCCCTTCCAGTCTGTGCATGGGACCCCCAGCAATGCTGCCATCAGCTGCTCCCCTGCAGGGAAGTCCTGGATTGTCTGGGGGAGGAGAGGAGAGGACAGTGGCCACTCCCCCCCCTTTGCTTGGCATTTGTGGGGAGACCCCTCAAGGTGAGATTCCTTCCCGGGGGCTCCCAAAGAGCATCCAAACGTTCCTGGCATCAAGTGGGGAAAGAAGCCTAAAAAGAGAGAAACTCCTGCACCGGCTGCGATTGGGGTTCGGAGGGGACAGGAACCCCCCCTCCTTGCGAGCCCCCCCTCCCCGCTCCAGCCTGCCCTCTGGCGGGACCCCCTTCCTGGAGAGGCTCCTCCCTACCAGACCCTCTTGCAGCCTCTTGGACCCAGGGGAGGCTGGGGGGGGGCACATATCTAGGTGCAAAGGGCGGGGGGAGGGACACAATGTACCTGGGAAGGAGCCCTCCCCCCCTCTTCCCCCTCCCTCTCCAGGGACTTCCCATCAGGCTGGGGAGCGAGAGAAGCCGAGGCGCGCAAGAGGCAGACGCGCATGCTTAGTCCCTTTCTTCAGGCTCGCAGGCCGCCTGCGGAGGGCGCCCCCTGGTGGTCCTGGCCAGCCACGGCAGCTCCCCTTGCGAGAGGGAGGCCGGAGAGGGACACGCCTTTGCGCCCCAATCCCAGCGGCCTTGAGACCAGACGGGTGCGGGGAGGGGATGATGGGACACGGAGGAGCTCAACTCTCGAGGAAGGCCCAGGGATGCCCTGTAGTCGTACTTCATGGCGGATAGAGAGTTCGTCTCTCTCATCTCCGCCTGCCAGAGCAGAGTGCAGCGCAAGGGATAAGCCCAGAGAGTTGTGACATCCTAGAGCGGAAACGAACAACCGCTTCCTGCAGCGTGGAATTCTCTCCTCACCCCGGTACAGAAATCAATGCGGGCAACGTCCTCTCGCGCATGCTCTGTTCGCCCTCTGAAGCCGCCCAGGATCGGAGGCTTCACTTCTCGAAACTTTGGGCTTGGGCATATCGATATTCGGAATATCAGAGAATGTAGAGATATATTTATTTTTGTACATTCCATTTTGGGGGTTTAGCGTGAGATTTCGTTTATCAGAGTGAGACAGTAAAAATTGGTTGAATTGCGTGAGTCTCACTCTGATTGCGTGAGAGTTGGCAGCACTGAAATATATGCTTGACAGGTTTTGGCATAGAGTGAGATTTCTGTGGAACTGACTGTATGAATAAAGGGAGGGGCCGGATTAAAGCTTTGGAAGCCAAGAACCCAAAGCTGAAAAGTAGCCCACAGATTATCTGTATTTAGTCCTGGTCCCATTCAATTCCAGAGAAGGGGCTAGCAAATATCAGGTTGGTGTGGTGGATATCTGGTCACGTTGCAAAGAGCAAATTCTTTCATTCATTCATTCAAGCATAACGGAAAGACAATTTCCAACAGAGGAATAGAAATCAAACTATGGGAAATATTATATTTGGTGTAGTCCACAAGGAGGCCAACAGAATTCTTTCAGTCTAGCTCCGGGTGAACCCTGAGATTAACTTTGAACAAGTAATTCTTAAATCCACCCTCTTGACATATTTACTCACCCTTGACTGCTTCACTAAGGGGGCCTTCATTTCATGAATGTTTAGCTATAAAACAGAAACCCTTTTTCTGCAGTTCAATATTCCAGTCTTTTCTCCCTTTGGTCCCACCAGGTTGATGTGTATATGCTGAGAATGTAAGGATGCACCACTGTCTCTCTTGCCCATTGTGGCAAATGGAGGCTTGTTGTTCTACAGCTGTCAGATTCTGGATGGATTCATTGGCCCCAATTGGGGAGGTTTCCCAACCAGAAAGAATAGCTTACAGGGTCTGAAACGGCTCCCCAATTCCCCAGTTGCAGGCAGGAGAAAAGAGGCAGCCAGGGAGGGGGTCCATAGCAGCCCCCTGGCCCTTGTGCTTGGCCGGTTGGCTTTTCTAGTGGAGCTTTTCTGCCTGAAGAAGGGAAAGAACAACAATGTGTTCTGTCCCCTCATTAGCATTCTTGAGATCCCCGCGCTTTGATTGGCCAAAGCGCGCGGCACTCTGATTGGTCAGGCGAGCCGCGCCGATTGGCTCGCTAAGAATCTCCCGCGATTGGTCTGTTCGGACCGTGGGAGATTCAAAGCGGTGTTATTGGCCGCGGCCGCCGCGGCTAAAGGAATAAAAGCCGCGAACCTTTTGCAAAGCGCCAGTTCGGTTCCTACTTTAATAAAAGAGCATGATTTGAAGTCACCGACTCCTGGCATCATTTTCGAGGACACGACAAATGAAGCTCTGATTCAGTGAGTTAACAAGGCCTGGAGGTTGGATTGGCCTAGGGCAGATAAAGTCCAGCTGGGCCACCTGGCCCTGGCCAACTTAGTGACAAGTTTCTGTGGCCAGTGTGCCAGGGGAAAACTCTCTGCGGGACAATTCAACAAGAGGGCCTTCAGTAACCTGTTGTTTTCTAGATGATTTGGGTGGTTGGGAGAATTCTGGCTGGAATGAATACCTTGAAAGACCCCCCCACACCCACCCATTCCCTAAAAATGAACAGATCCTCAGTTTGACTCTGCTTCTTACTTTGTGTGCCTCTTCACGAACACCAATCTTCCTTGAGAGAGGGCGAATATGTGTGTGTGGGGGGTGTCTGTCTGTCTGTCTGTCTGTTTGTACATTTTTGCCTCCAGCCCCTTTCTCTTTCAGGAGGACAGGAATAGATTTGGCTGCAAGGATAAGCTGATCACTCTCATAGGAAGACATGATATTTCTCCAACATCTTATAATGGAAGCGCTCTTCATCTTTGATGTACAAATGGCAAATAGAGAAGAAGAAAAATTCCTCTGTGTGTGTGTGTGTGTTTGTGTTGGTGTCAGTGTAGTTGGCTTGCCTGTTTCTTGTAGTAAGTTGTCTCCCTACCATCGCAACTCTTCCTCCTCTCTCTTCTGCCTCTTCCTTCTCCTCAGCTGAGCCCCGCCCCCCATCAAACTTTTCCTAAAAGCCTATTGGGAAAATCTGACTCTTTCTCTCTCCCTCTTTCCTTTTCTTTTTGCTTTCTTTCCTTTTTCCTCCCTCTCTCCCTTTTCTACTTTTGTCTTTCTTTCCTTCCCCTTCCCCTTCTTTGCCTGGTGGAGATGAATGACCAGAGGACTGGATGGTTGAACCGCAGATAAGAGGAGTTCCTATTCTGAAGCTAAACATTCATCAAATAGGGATGACCTTTAAGGAACAGTCTGTGGTTAGGAAATAAGTCAAGACAGTGGATTTAAGAGTTATTTATACATCATTAATCCCAGAATTCACCAGAAGCTAGACCAGTGGTGGACCACTGGTGGTTTGGACTGGTTCTAGCAGACTGCTAGTTCTGACAATCAGCTGGCCCCGCCCACCCTGGGGAGGTGGGGCAAACCTTCAGTCTCCCTAGCAAACCTGTGTCATGGCTGCTGCCTCCTGCCTCCACGCATCAAGGAGGCTGAGCAGCAGCGGGAAGAGCACGGACCTACTGAGCCACAGGAAGCGGCTGGCAGCAATGCCCTCAGGTGAAGATGTTGCGAGGGGGAGGCTCGACCCCTCCCCTCAGGAGCCACAAAGCACTTGCCACCCCTGTGGCAGCCGTCAAATCTCCTCCCATTGTGTATCTCTTCCTCCTCAGCAGAAGCGCTTACAGCAGGAAGGGGGAAGCTTGGCGGGTGGCAGAAGGGTGCTGAGCGCTTTGCGCTCTTCACTTGAGGACATCGCTGGCAGCCGCTCGGCCTCCTTGATGTGCAGAGGCAGGAGGCAACACCAGTTCAGAGGTTCCTTTCCTCACATCCCCACCCCCGAGGACAGAGAGGGAGGGAGGGAAAGAGAGAGAGAGAGAATTGAGTGATGAGAGATCCCAGTGTTTTGTTTTCTGTGAGAAAAGGGTCCAAATGACTCTTTGAGTATTTAAGGTTGCACAAACAGGCAGCCAAGCTGAGTCCCATCAGCGGGAGTCCAGGTGCTTCAGCGAGCCGCATGCTGGATTTATGTTAGTGGTCTGCAGGATTTAAAATTATGAATTTGGTGGTCGCTGAGGTCCAAACAGTTGGAGACCCCTGCTCTAAGCAGTTTACAGAATTAGCCTACGGCCCCCAACCATCTGGGTTCTCATTTTACCAACCTTGGAAGGATGGAAGACTGAGTCAACCTTGAGCTGGTAAGAATCAAACTGCCAAACTGCTGGCAGGCAGCAGAAGTAGCCTGTAGTACTGCATAAGTAATTATAAAAGACACCAACCGAAATACCAGAAAAAACCAACTAGTGTACACAGAGCTTCAAGGAGAACTCGGAATCTATCAAACTACTTTGCTTCCTGCAAAGGTTTCATCACTGAGGTCTGATTTTTATCCCTTATGAGGGGGACAATCACCTCTCAAACTGACTCCCTTTTGTTTCAGCTGCTCTCGCTTCCTAGCAGCTCTGTGCATACGTGCATAGGCTCCCCCGGGTCCTCTGCCTCGCAAAGGTTCTTTTTCAGAACTTTTTTTGCACAACTGGCCGCAACGGCTCTCTAAAAGAATGCAAATGACCAGCTCTCTGCAAGGAGAATGAATCCCTCCATCCCCCATCATGCAGTCCGAGCTGAAGAAGCTTGTTGGATGAGAAGCAAAACATCTTCAGAAGAAAAAACAAGAAAGTCCAATTCCCCCCTGAAAAAGCACCTTTGGGACAACCATGACCTGGATGACTGAGAATCTCGACAGACATTATCAGAAATTTGAATTCCGTATCGTGGGTGACTTTGGCCCAGACACTACTTTCAGCCCAACCCATTTCACAGGGCTATTGTGGACAAAATAGGAGGGGGAATGGATATTATGTGTGTTTAACACCATCTTGAGTTTCTTATGAAGTAAAGATAAAAATCTATTAAATAATAGCCCATAAATCTATTCCTACCTCTATGGAAGTGCTGTTATCGTACTGCCACTGGACTCACCTTTTCCAGGTGGCTGGTGGACCAAGGATCATTTTGTTGTGTCCGCGAAATGATGCCAGGAGTCGGTGACTTAGTGCAAAGCTCTTTATTAGTAAGTTGGAACCGAACTGGCGAAAGGAAAAAAGCCCGCGGCTTTTATTTCTTTCGCCGCGGCCAATGGCACCACTTTGAATCTCCCGCGATCCGAATGGACCAATCGCGGGAGATTTTCAGCGAGCCAATCGGTGCGGCTCGCCTGACCAATCGGAGAGCCCCGCGCTTTGGCCAATCAAAGCGCAGGGATCTCGAGTATGTTAATTGAGAACAGAACACCCCTCCCCTCTTGGTTCAGTCCTTACGTTGCATAGTCACGTAGGTAGGCGGGGCTCCGTCTGGTCCTACTTGACCTGCGCAACTCAGTTGTAGGCTGGATCCCGGCCGGTTCGGTCGGGATCTCCGCTGCTCCTGCTGCCGTCGTGGGAACCGGCTGGTCGATCGGGCCGGTCCTTTCTCCGTAGCTCCCTCCTGGGCCTTCCGGGTTGGTTGAGCTGCAGGTTTCGCCGCTCCCGCTCGGTCTTTCCGGGTCGGTCGAGCTGGCTTGGCTGTTCCTTCCTGGCGAGGGGTCGTGATGGCTGTTTTCCGGTGAGTACTGCTGGTTTATTTTTCTGTGGATTCAGTCCCCTGGGTATTCCCTCCCCCCTTGGTTTGTGTTGTGGGGGTTGGTTTCGCTTGTTTGTGCGTCGGTGGTTTGTTGGTTGGTAGTTCTCGACCTTAGTTGGTCGATGTGGCGTTTCCACGCTCGTCCGTCTGCTGTTTGTAGCCGGTACGAGTGTGGGCCTGTTGCTTGTTTATTGACGGCTGGGATCCATAGTGGGTCTCCCGTCAGGTTCTTTGCGTATACGGGGTCGCCGGGTGCGAAGGTTCGTTGTTTGCTGTTTGAGTCTGGGGGCCTCTCCGGGTTATACGTGGGGTGTAACCTGTCGAGTGGGGACCTTAGTTTTCTGCCCATTAATAGTTCGGCTGGGCTTTTATTGGTTGTGGTGTTTGGGGTTATGTGTTGGGTGAAGAGTAGTTTGTTTATTTTTTCCTGGATCTCCCCGTGGTCTATTTTGCGGATGGTCTTTTTAGTGAATTGGACCATCCGTTCCGCCCTACCGTTCGCCGCCGGGTGCGCCCGTGCTTTCAGCGCGTGGCGGATGCCCCTTTCCGCTAGGAATTTTTCGAATTCCAGCGAGGTGAACTGGGGCCCGTTGTCGGAGACGACGACGTCTGGGAGGCCATGTGTTGCAAAGAGTTTGCAGAGTTCCTTGATCACGGCCTCCGTGGTTGTCGTCTTCATGTTGCTTACCTCCAGCCAGTTGGAGTAAGCGTCAACTGTTATGAGGAAGGTGTGTCCTTTTGTGGGCCTGGCGAAATCTATATGGATTCTAGACCAAGGTCCCCTTGGGGTTTCCCACTCTAGGACGGGTGCTGTGGGTGGGCTTGGCCAAGTTTCCTGGCATCGTTGGCACCTAGCTACCAAGGCCTCTATTTGTTTGTCCATCCCTGGCCACCAAGCGTAACTTCTGGCCAGAGCTTTAGTCCTCACGATGCCAGGGTGCCCCTCGTGTAGCAGTTCCAAAACCTTCCCCTGTAGCTTTTCCGGAATGACCACCCTGTCCCCCCATAGTATGCACCCTTTTAACAAAGAGAGTTCCATTTGGCGGTTTCGGAACGTTTTGGCGGACTCGTCATTGTCCCTTTCCGGCCACCCTTTTTCCACCCAATGCAACACCCGTGCCAGATGTTTGTCTTTATTAGTCTCTCGGGCAATGTCTGAAGCGGTTATGGACAGGTTGGGTAGAGTCTCTATACTGAGGGTGGTCGTCGTGGGTGCTGGGTCGGTGTCGGGTTCCGGTAGCGTCGAATGGCTTAAGGCGTCTGCATGGGAGATCGTCTTACCCGATCTGTGTATGAGTTCGTAGTTGTAGGCTGCCAGGAATTTGGACCACCTTGTCATTCGGGGCGACAGAATGTTCGGGGTGGCCTGGTTTTTTGCAAGGATTCCCAGCAGCGGCTTGTGATCCGTTACGATAGTGAAAGTCCGGCCGTAGAGGTATTCGTGGAACCCTTTTACGGCGGCAACTATAGCCAGGGCCTCTTTGTCCAGTTGGCTATAGTTCCGCTCCGGTTTGGTGAGGGTCCTTGAAAAGAATGCGATGGGCGCTTCTTTTCTGTTGGGAAGGGTATGGCTGAGGACAGCGCCGACGCCGAAGGGTGATGCGTCGCATGTGACGGCCAGAGGTAGGGTCTCGTTGAATTGTATAAGGACGGCGTCAGAGGTGAGGAGGTCCTTCGTTCTTTGGAAGGCGTCTTGCTCGCGTTTCCCCCAAGTCCAGGTCGCCGCCCTGTCCAGGAGCCTATGCAAAGGCTCTGCCGCCGTCGCCTTTTGGGGTAGGAAAACATTGTAAAAGTTCAGTAACCCCAAGAATGCCTGTAGCTCAGTCTTTGACTTGGGTGTGGGGGCTTCTTTGATGGCCTTGATTTTTTTGTTTGTGGGGTGAATGCCGTGACGGTCCAGGAGGTAGCCCAGGAATTCTACTCGTTCCGTGCATAGCTGGCACTTCTCCCTCTTGACTTTTAGTCCGGTCTCTTTAAATTTGGTTAGGACCTCCCTTAGTCGACCCTCTAGTTCGGCTTGGTTGGCTGCCGACACTAGGACGTCGTCAAAGTAAGGTACCACCCCCTTGATACCTTGCAATAGTCTCTCCATTAGGCTTTGGAATATGTCCGGTGCCACGCTGACTCCGAATTGGAGTCGGTTGCATTTGAATGCCCCCCGGTGGGTGACTATGGTCTGCGCTTCTGCCGTTTGCTCGTCGACTGGCAACTGTTGGTATGCCTGGGCGAGGTCGAGCTTGGCGAAAACCTTGCCCCCTCCCAGTGAGTGCAGTAGATGTTGCACTACTGGGACGGGGTAGGCGCTTTGTTGCAGCGTGCCATTTAGGGTGGCCTTATAGTCCCCACAGATCCTCACCGACCCATCGGACTTGATCGGGGTGACTATGGGAGTCTCCCACCGGGCGTGGTCTATGGGCTGTAGCACCCCTTGTTTGACGAGCTTGTCAATTTGCTCGTCTATCTTGGGTTTTAGTGCGAATGGCACCCGCCTTGGTTTCAGGCGTTTTGGGGGGACGTTAAGGTCTAGGTCGAACGATATAAGTGGCCCTCGGTACTTGCCTAGGTTTCCGTCGAAGACCTCTTGGAACTCCCGGGCCAGTTGCTGCTCCCAGCTGTCGGCGGTGACGTGGTCGACTCCCGTGAGTGCGATGTCGAGCGGGGCGAACCATTGCAGTCCCAGTAGGCTTGGGCGGTCGCGGTCGACGATCATTAGGGGAAGTCGTTCGGTGCGCCCCTTATACATGATGTTAAAATGCTTGGTGCCGACTACCGGGATGCGGTTTCCCTGGTAGTCCTTTACAATGAGTCTCTGGCTGTTTACGTTCCTCCTTTGGAGGGTAGGCACCAAACGCTTTATCTCATGCCATGCAATCATGGAGAGGTAGGACCCGGAGTCCACCTCCATCTTGCATGGCTGGCCCTCGATGCCTACCTCCACGTGGACCTTCCGTGCGTCGTTGGTGATGGCGTGGCCGATTGTGACCGTCTGGTGGGTCTCCTCTCTCCGCCAGCTGTCGCCGCCTTGCGAGGATCGCCCGTTCCGGTCCCATCGGCTGTCCGAGGGGCGATCTCTGGTCCGGGGTGGTGTGCTTTCTCTCCTCCGGTCACTCTGGTCCCATCGTGCCGGGCTGCGATTTTTCTTCAGGCGGCAGACACGGGCGATGTGTCCCTTCTTGTCGCAATGCCGGCAGATTGATTCGAAAAACCGGCATTCCGACCTGGGGTGGTCGCCGCCGCAGCCGGCACAGTTGGTCCTCGACTTACGACCTCGCCGGTTCCGTGGGTCGCGCCCTGTCTGGAGTCGATGGATGTCCTCCTCGTCATCGGAAGTGCCCGATGCCGAGTGGAAATCGCCCTGGTGGGTGGTCGTCTCGGGTTTGGGCTCGGTCGACCTCGCCGGGTTGTTGTTTCCGCTGCGGTCCCCAGCGTTCGGTCTGCGCATGCGGTCGGCGGAAGTTCGGGTTGCTTCGGCGGCTGCGGCTGCGGTGAGGGTGTCTGCTAGGCTGATGTTGCCCTTGGCCATCAGCCGGCTTTGGAGGACGGGGCCCCACAAACTGAGCACGATTCGGTCTCGTAGGGCGTTGTTTAGGTTATCGAATTCGCAGAGCCCCCCTAAACGGCGCAGCTCAGCGACGAAGTCGCTGAAGCTCTCACCCGACCTCTGGTCCCGCCAGTAGAACTCGTTGCGCCGGATCAGGATGGGTACCTCTGGAGCGTAGTGCTGCTGAAGTATGGGTTTGAGGACGTCCCAGTCCATCGCGGTCGTATCGGCGGGTTTGGCCAGCACTTTGGCCATCTGGAAAACCTCGGTCCCACAGTGGGTCAGGAAGACGGCGCGTTTCATTGGGCCAGAGGCATCCTTCAGGCCGGTGCACTCGAGGTACATGCGGAATCGGTCGGCGAACGATTCCCAGTCCTCGGTGGCGGGGTTGAAGGGTGCGGGTGGTGCGATTTTCGCCATCTCGGTGGTTCGTCTGGCTTCCGTCGGACACGTGGTTCGGTTCAGGGTCTGGATCCCACCTTCGTCGCCAGTGTTGTGTCCGCGAAATGATGCCAGGAGTCGGTGACTTAGTGCAAAGCTCTTTATTAGTAAGTTGGAACCGAACTGGCGAAAGGAAAAAAGCCCGCGGCTTTTATTCCTTTCGCCGCAGCGGCCGCGGCCAATGGCACCGCTTTGAATCTCCCGCGATCTGAATGGACCAATCGCAGGAGATTCTCAGCGAGCCAATCGGCGCGGCTCGCCTGACCAATCGGAGAGCCCCGCGCTTTGGCCAATCAAAGCGTGGGGATCTCGAGTATGTTAATTGAGGACAGAACAATTTGATAATGACATTTCAATGAATATTATTCTATGCCCTCTAAACCAGGGATGTGCAATACTTTGGACTTGATTCCAAATTCTGAATGTGAGCCACTCAAGAGAGAAAACAATGGGAGCCTTGCTTCTAATGCACAGGATATTGCATTTCTACGAGTTCAGCCCAAGTTGGCATGAATTCTGTTGCAGCCATTCTGTCTTTGCCCATATAAAGAAAAATTAATTTAAACAATCTTTGTGCTTCTGACAGAAGGTTGAGTTGTAATAACCAGAAGCTGGCATCTATACAAACAACAGGATAGAAAGAGCATAGGTCAAGCATTGGGACAAGAAAGCTGCAGGCCATAACCAAACATCCTGCAGTGACTTACCCAGCAGAATACTCACAAGTGCAACAACCTCTTGCTTGTAGACCAGGAAGTCAGGTAGACAGAAAAGAATCACAATGCAGATGGAGGCCCCTGCTCCAAGATTTATATTCTCCCTACTTCCTCTTATCCTTTTGATACTTCACTTGCTGACCTTTTTGTGGAAGCGATCATCTTGTAGCAGTGTTAAAGCAACCCAAAGCTTATAAGCAGTACACAGATTATCTATATTTGGCACTGTCCATTTAAATTGCCAAGAAGGGACTAGAAAAAAATATCAGGCCAATGACCAAGCATCAAGGAAAATACAATTTCCAAGCGAGGAATAGGAATCAAAGTATGGGAAATATAATGAAAGGTGTATTCAACTGGGAGGCCAGCAGAATTCTTATGGCCCATCTTCTAGTGAATCTTGAGAGCCATTCTGTACAAATCATTGTTCAATTCAACGTCCTGCCATATTTCTAGATTTCCTTTGCACTGGGTTGGTTGGATTTTAACTGGAATCCCTGTGCCTGAAAAAGAGAAAGAAGAATGATAAAGTCTTCCTCCTGCATGAAGAAGTCAAGAGGTCCTTGAGATTGGCTTTGGCCAAGTGCATCCAAAGTCCAGCTGGTCCACCTAGTCACATGGAGGCCAACCAGATGGAGGCTCTTCCCCTTCTAGGTGGAAGAGCGGGAATGTGCAAAAGGAAGTGGTGAATAGGTAAAGAAGGGGAGAAGAAAGAAAGGAAAAGGGATAGGAAAGAGAGGGAAGAAAGAGAAAAGGTTTCCCAAAGAGACTCTTGGGAAGAAACAAGAGTTTGACAGCAGGAGGCTCAGCTGAGAAGAAGGAAGAGGAAGAAGGGAAAGGAAGAAGAACAGAGAGACTGTTCATGCTTTCTGATTGCAGTTATCAGCTTCCAACTTACTGCTTCAAATATCCAGTTATGATCAATTGGAGGATTGCTGCTACTGAGTTAGCTGAGACAGCTTCAGGAGACATGGAGGGAAGCCAACTACACATATACACACAAACCCACACTCAAGCATTCCTTTTTCTTCTTCTTCTTCTTCAATTGTCAGTTGTATGTTAGTGAGATGGGAGAGAGCTTCCTATTATATGAGGTTTTATCCTTAACAGATAATCAGAGTTGGAAGGGTCTTTATAGGTCATCTAGTCCAACCCCCTGACCAAGCGGGAGACCCTACACCATGTCTGATAAATGGCAGTCCAATCTCTTCTTGAAAGTCTCAAGTGATGGTGCTCCCACAATTTCCAAGGGCAAACCTGTTCCATTGGTTGATTGTTCTCACGGTCAGAACGTTTCTCTTTATTTCCAGGTTGAATCATATCTTCCTAGGAGGGCAATCAATTTATCCTTGGATGCTTTCCAGACCTTAACAAATTATTCATGAATTCATTTACTCAGCAGAAGATTGATCTGATCATAGGTCCTGTAAAGAAAAAAGCAAAAAAAAAAAATGGTGTCTTTCTCTTCACCTGGAAATGAACCAGGTGGATATTTCTTCCAACAATTGTATACATGCAATGCAGTTGATAAAAAAAAAATGCAGAGCAAGTGTTTATTAAATGTAGGACCTGGATCAGAGGTGGTATTCAGCAGGTTCTGACCAGTTCTGAAGAACCAGTGGTGGAAATTTTGAGTAGTTCGGAGAAGCGGCAAATACTACCTCTAATTGGCCTCACACCATCTATTCTCTGCCTCCCGAGTCCCAGCTGATTGGCTGGGTCTTCTTTTGTTGCCCTGCACAGGAGAACGGAGCTGGAAAGCAGGTTAGTGGGATGGGGAGGGAATGGGGATTTTGCAGTATCCTTCCCCTGCTATGCCCACCAAGTCATGGCCACCAAACCACACCACGACCACCAAGCCATGCCCATAGAACCAGTAGTAAAAAGAAATTTGAATCCCACCACTGACCTGGATAAAAATTAAAGCAAGGATTCCTCAAATAGGGGCACACGAGCCTGAACCACTGCATCTCTGGCATTTGTTGAAAGTCTTCCAACGAAAGAACGGACTGGCTCCTCATTGGAAGGGCCCATTTCAGATCTTGTTAACCGTCACCACTGCTGTAATGGGTACACATATCATACTGCAAGAAAGTGCCAGCCCCAGATGAGGAAGCTGTGGAGCGCGAATCTTCCAAGACCACAAAGCGAAAAATTGAAGCTTTGCCCAACAGGGAAGCAAGTGCTGGTAACCTCAGCAAACAATCTTTGACCCAGACAAAACCAGGAAAAAGCGGGCATTGACTTGCCCAACGCTGATTCCTGAAGCATCTCATGCTGCCTGTCCTAATAGGATGGAGGCCCAGAAGCGCATGAAGGAAAAGATCTGCATTCTGTGTGGCTGCTGATTGGGTTATTGTTCATTGGCACCTGTCTTAATTTTTTATACCACTCTGTACCGCTATCCCTTGCTTTATACCCACTGAAACTATGTATGATACTCACCTTACAGGGGTAGAATTCACAGGTTGCCTATATCCCACATTGGTATCTGTATGTTGTTGTCCTATTGGGACAAAAAGGGAGGATTGTAAGGGGAGGGGGGGAATTAATGGACATCTCAGTTTTTTTTTTCTATAAAGGTCTATTTACCGGCACTCTCATGTATATTAAGGGCTGAAGGGCCTGAAATACAATCAATGTGAATCTGGGTCCTGAAATTCTGACCTTTAATGATGTCAAAGTTGTTAGGGATAACATTGTTTACCCTAACTGGTTTAGGTAAAATAATAAATATGTTATCATGGTTTGTTGGTTAAAGTGTCTGTAACTTTAACTGCAAGAATGTAATTAAGGGAGTGGTTGTAAAAGCACCATAAAAGAAGCAAGACAACGGCAGCTCGCTCTCTGGCTTAATGATCCCTAATTACTGGATGGATTGAAGACTGTGTTTTTCTCCTACTGGAACAGGAGAGAGAAAGGACTGTTGATTTTATCAACGGTGAGAGGATTGATTTATTGTAAGTGAACTGACATTCGATATTCTACACAGACTTTGCTAATTGAATATCCTTGAATGGACTGACTAAAATGATACATGACTAATGGACTGTTATTTTGACTATGCTATAAATCTGAATGGAATAAACTATATTTTTGATAGCACAAGCGTATCTGTTATTTTTACTGTATGTTAACTAACATACAAACTTATCTCACACATTTATCTGTGTGCCTATCTGACTAACACTGCACATTCTGTTTAGCTTGTCTCCTTAACCCTGGTTGGGGAACACAGGCTTAACAAAATGCTTTGCAACACTAAGAGTTGCTTAGCTTGCAAAATGTGACAAAGAGGAAGTATGCACTTAAAGGACATGTAAAAAAATAACCATGTTGTAACTTTTAGGTTGGAGGAATGGACAACTAGCCCTGTTGCTAAGAGAAGCTGGCAGAATCCTGAAAGTCATGCGTTTGGTGGTTTTAAGGTATATAATTGAATGTTGAATAATGGGAGGGGCCCAATCGGCCTCAAGCCATCCCTTTTGACAGCTTGTCTGATGGACCCTCTGTCAACTTGTGAAGCATCCCCGATCTACTCTCGAGTTGCCATAGGGAAGGGGGATGAGAAAGCAAACTTCACAGGTGTATCAAAGAGCTTGCATCTCTGTCAAAGCAAAGCACATTCCAACCAATATGTCAAGGTCATCTCTACGGAAAGCCACAGTGGCCGGAAGGAGTTTTGTGAGTTTTACAACCCACAAAATTGCTTCGTTGGGGAATGTGACTGATGACACAAATTGGAGGGAAGGGGAAACAGGTTCAAAGGCAAAGTGTGAATTAACTGAGTTCAGAGTTGGCTTCACCTGGTCCGTGCTGACATGAAGCTCCTAATAAATAACTTTTGAAGCTTGGCTTGAGGCTCATGATTTAATTAGGGCATCGGTTGGAACGGTGACATCCTCATTGCAATGCAATTGATATAAGTGGTTTATGTTTACTATGGTTTAATTCTAATAAGCGTCTGAGTCCTGAGCTTCCAAAAGCCAGGCCCATCTCCTAGCAACGCAGAAGAACCCACTGATGTTGCCACCTTGGTCTGAACAATAGAGAAGAGGATCCTGCACCATGGACTGTCGCACAGGATCAAAGCCCCACTTGGGCTGGCTCATCCAAGTAGTTGTAGTCTTCCTGTCATTGTTGAGGCCATGGGGTTTCAACTAAAGTGTAAGAGGAGGGCCTGAGGAAGTTGGGGAGGCTTTTTTTTTACTACCAGGTCAGCTGAACCGGTCCAAACCGGTAGTATGTCACCACTGATCTGCAACCACGCTAGTCTTCTAAGCGGTTGTCAACTTGACCACACTTGAGCTAAAATTACAAGATTCAGAGCTTACCTGGGAACAAGCGCTATTGATCCAATGAAGCTGGTTTAAGGGCGCAGGTGTAGAAAGCTTGGTTGATCTTATCAAGGAGTACTGGAATCTAGTGGGGAAATTATTCTATTTTCGAAGATAACCCTCAAAGGAAAGAGCTTACCCGGGAACAAGCCCTATTGATAAAATGAAGCTGGATTAAGGGCGCAGGTGTAGAAAGCTTGGTTGATCTTATCAGGGAGTACTGGAATCTAGTGGGGAAATTATTTTATTTTCGAAGATAACCCTCAAAGGAAAACGGTAAGGAAAGGTAATGGAATGTGCAGAGAGGGCTAATTTAAGATCTTTGATGTGAGAATAGACAATATCTATACACTTGTTCCTGACTGGAAAACCCTTACAGAGTTTTTGCATAAAGCAGGAAAAAAATGTACTTATTGTTCTGTCGCCAATAAAGAGACTCGCAGACCGGAGTTGGATTCAGCTCTCTTAATAATAACCAGTAACTTCAACTTCAGTTGAGCCGCGGCAGTGATTTGTGTAATTGTTGCCGGTAACCATAATGGTTTTATGGTGAGATTTTTTGCATAAACTAAGTCGCCTGGTAAGAAAGAACAGTACTTATTGAAAGAGTCTGGTGGCTTTTCTGGGTTGTAAGTAGGGTGTAGTCTATCCAAATAAGAACGCAACTTTGTCCCCATCAAAAGTTCAGCCGGGCTCTTGTCCGTAGCTGTGCATGGTGTTATATGTTGGATGGTGAGCATGGTGTTGAGTTTTTCTTGCATGTCATTTCCGTCAAGCTTTTCTAATGCTTCTTTTGTAAAACAAACCATGCATTCCGCTCTTCCGTTCGCCGCCAGATGAGCTGGCACTATCAAAGCGTGTCGTATTCCATGTTCTGCTTGAAATTGCTCAAAAGCCAATGCTGTAAATTGTGGCCCATTGCCGATACTACTACATCTGGTAGACCGTGGGTGGCGAAAAGTTTTTTAAGTTGTTTGGTGACAGCTTCTGTTGTTGTTGAATTCATGATGATAACTTCCAACCAGTTGGAGTAAGCATCTACGATGATCAGGTAAGTATGCCCTTTTGTAGGGCTGGTGAAATCCATATGGATTCTTGACCAGGGGCCTCTGGGTGTCTCCCATTCAAGGACTGGTGCTGAAGGGGGTGTGGGTCTGGAAGATTGGCATTTGTTACATGTTTTAACCCAGGTTTTAATGTCTTTATCTGGCCACCAGATGTAGCTTCTGGCCAGGGACTTCATCTTTACCATGCCAGGGTGTCCTTCGTGTAGCATGTTTAACATGTTTTCTTGTAATTTTTGAGGTACAACCACCTGGTCTCCCCACAAAATGCACCCTTTTTCCAGATATAATTCCGTTTGCCAGTTTTTAAACAGTTTAAAAGTCTTTGTTTTTATGTTTTCCGGCCATCCCCGTCCCACCCAGTTCAATATTCGGCCCATCAGTGTATCTTTAGCCATCTCCCTTGCGATGTCCGATGCAGGATCAAGAGATATCGCACTTCTCTTCCCTAGCCAGCTAAACCCCCTTTTCCGAAGGCAGCTGAGCGGCGGTCAGAAATGGCCGCCACATAGAAGAGCTCAGCCGGAAAAAGAAAGTGCAGGAGGAGCTGTGAAGAAGTGAAAGTGTTTTTTGCTGACCGGGATAAAGTAACAAAACTACCCTGGAACTTAAAATTTGCTAAAGATACATTGTTTCCAGAGCTTTACAAGCGGCGAATGGAAATTAAAAGGAAAAGTTTTTTTTTCTTTTCACTCTCCTTCCTAACGTGACAGCGAATGGAATTGTAAGAGAAATTGGAAAACCCACATTGGAGGTAATTAAATGCTAAAGGGATAAGGATTTCTGAATACTTAAAAAAAAAACTTTTTTGCTGTAAGTGGAAAGGGAGAGGGGAAAAAATGGAGCAGAATTTGAAAATGCCTAGTAGGGGTTTGTGGTCCATAATAATTGAAAATGTCCTACGATAAATGTATTCGTGGAATCTTTTCACCGCGGAGACGATGGCTAGGGCTTCTTTGTCCAGCTGGCTGTAGTTCCTCTCTGGCTTGGACAGGATTCTTGAGAAAAATGCGATGGGAGCCTCTTTCCCATTCCGCAAGGTGTGGCTTAGGATTGCCCCGACACCAAAGGGTGATGCGTCGCATGTGACAGTCAGCGGCAGGGTTTCGTTATATTGAATAAGGACTGCATTGGAAGTTAAAAGGTTTTTTATTTGTTGGAAAGCGCGTTCCTCTCGCCTTCCCCAGATCCAGGATGCCGTTTTGTCCAGGAGCCCATGCAAGGGTTCCGCGACAGTCGCCTTCTGGAGTAGGAAAACATTATAGAAATTAATGAGTCCAAGGAATGCTTGGAGTTCTGTTTTATTTTTTGGTCTGGGGGCTTCTTTGATGGCTTTTAGCTTTTTGTCAGGAGGGTGAATTCCATGTTTGTCTAGGAGGTACCCCAGGAATTCAACCCTTTCAGTACATAGCTGGCACTTCTCCTTTTTTTACTTTGAGGCCGGAGTCTTTAAATTTTTGTAAGACCGCTCTAAGCCATTTCTCCAATTGTTTCTTATTGGGGGCTGCTACTAGCACGTTGTCGAAATAGGGTACGACTCCTTCAATTCCCTGCAGTAGTCGTTCCATTAGGCTTTGGAAAACGCCAGGTGCGACGCTGACTCCAAATTGGAATCAGTTGCATTTAGATGCCCCTCAATATGTCACGATTGTTTGTGCCTCCACGGTTTCAGCATCGACCAGCAGTTGCTGATAGGCTTGTGCCAGGTCGAGCTTTGCAAAGATTCTGCCACCCCCAAGTGAGTGTAGGAAATGCTGGACCACTGGAACAGGGTCTGCTGCAGAGCATGGTTGAGGGTGGCCTTGTAGTCTCCATAGATTCTCAGGGAGCCATCTGGTTTGATGGGGGTGACAATGGGTGTTTCCCAACAGGTATGGTCGATAGGTTCTAATACACCTTGCGTGATGAGCTTATTTAATTGCTCATCTATCTTAGGCTTGAGTGCAAATGGCACTCAGCGCAGTTTGAGGCGGATGGGCGCAATGTCTGGGCTAAGATTGAAGGAGATTGGGGACCCCTTGTACCTGCCTAAAGTGTCATCGAAGGCCTCTTGGAAGTCTCGTATGAGTGTCGCCTCCCAATCTTTTTCGTCTGTGCGATTGATGCCTGCCTTCTCGATCCCTAGCAGCAAGAACCACTGTAATCTGAGTAGCCTGGGGCGGTCCTTTTCCATAATTGTAAGTGGTAGAATATTGGTGCTATTTTTGAAGGTGATCTTGAAATGCCCGATGCCAGCCACTGGAATGCAGTTCCCTTGGTAGTCCCTCAAGATCAATTTCTGGTCACTAAGTTCCTGGCGGCGTATGCTGGGTATTAGACTCTTTATGGTGCACCAGGAGACCATGGAGAGATAGGAGCCAGAATCTACCTCCATGGTGCATGGTTGGTTTTCGATACCGACCTCGATGCCTACCTTCCATGCATCTATTGGTGATGAATGGGCGATGATAACTGTTTGGTGCATTTCTTCTCTTCGCGGTGCCTCGTTGAATCTTTTGTTTCTGCTGTCCCAGCTCCACCAGCTGTCAGTTGGTGGTCCCGTTTTTTGGTGGGGGTGCAATCTTGTCTTCACGGGCTGTTGCCTCGAGACCGGGGGCTGAAGTTTCTTTTATTTCGGCATACTTTAGCAATATGCCCCTGCTTCTCGCAATGTCGGCAAACAGCATCCAGGAACTTGCATTTGCAACGTGGGTGATTTCCTCCACAGCCAGCACTCTGGTACCCCGACTTACGACCTCGCTGGTCTCGCCGATCGCGTTCTGACTGAAGTTGGTGGATTTCTTCTTCTTCACTGTCAGAGGGGGATTCGACGTCACCATGGTGGGTGGTGGCTGCGAGTTTTTCTGGTGTGGTAGTTGCCTCGCTATTGAAGATTGGTTTCGTTTGAACGCCACATTCGGGCTGCTGATTTGCAGGTAGCTTCGGCTGAAGTTGCTTCGGCTATGGCGTCGGCGAGGGAGATGTCACCCTTGGCCAATAGTCTGCTTTGGAGTGCTGGGTCTTTCAGGCCGAGAACGACCCGGTATTGCATGGCCTCATCTAGGTTAGCAAATCCGCACAAACCTCCAAGGTCTCTCAGGTCAGCCACGAATTCACCGATGCTTTCGCCCTCACGCTGGTCTCTTTGATAAAAATCATGCCTCCAGATAAGAGTTGGTACGGCCGGGGCATAGTGGTTTTGGAGGATGGGAGCTAGGTTGTCCAAATCCATTGTTTTGACATCTGCGGGCTTTCCTAGTGCATTGGCCATTTTGAAAAGGGCAGGCCCGCATTGCATCAAAAATACCGCCTGTTTCATGCTGCCGGTGGCGTCTTTCAAGTTGCTGGATTCCAAAAACATTTGGAAAGGATCAATGTAGGACTCCCTGTCCTCGCTGTCTGGGTTAAATGGGTTATATTGTCCCAAAGCTTGCAAAATAAAGATTAAGCAACTTCTGCTAACTGTTCTATTTGCAATAGAAGCTAAGTAACTGTCACGCTGTCATGCCCTTGGTGGAGCCGGACTCTGAGGGAGAGAAGGAACAGCCAACAGGGAGTGGAGGTGTGACTCCGGAGGTTATGGAGGAGGCTGGGGAAGGGCAAAGGCCGGCTGGGCAGTCAGAGGAAGAACCAGGTCCATCCCCTCTGCATCCTAGGACACACAGGGAGGAATGGAGAAGGAAACAACTTGGCTTACGAGAAAGGAAGTGGCCATGATCCCCCTCATTGGTGGCAGCTGGGGAGACTAGTATATAAGAGAGACAGTTAAAACACAGCATTGCCAGAAGCAAAGCGTGTTTTATTTTGGGCTGAAATTATCTTGGTTGGTGTCCTTCCAACAGACTGTGCCTTGTTATCTCCTTAAATTTGGTAATTACTTATCCTGGTCTGTTGTGGAAATTTCTTCATTGTAGTTTCTTTAGTTTTTTTATTTCACCTCTATCTGCTCATTCAGTTCAGACTGTATTGCTTTCTTTTAAAGACTATTTTTGAGTAAGTTTTATCTCCAACTGAGAATTATTGAACAGTGCGACCAAGTTGGCGGCATTAAAGGACATTTATTTACATTTTCGATTTTGTTACATTTATGTTACACTCTGGGTCATCACATGAGCCTTTTTCCTGCACATCCCAATCATATAACAGATAGATAGATAGATAGATAGATAGATAGATAGATAGATAGATAGATAGATAGATAGATAATATTGTGCAAAATGGAATGGTCAAATTTCTAGATTGATATACTGAAAGTCACACACAAGGACACAGATCTTTGATAAGTAAGTTTATTGGATGAAGTAAGAAAGCTATTGAGACAGAATTCTAGCAGTCATACATACAAGGATTGCATGCAAGACGCTTTTTTTCAGCATTGACATAACATCCTACAAACAAATTGTCATAACTTGAGGACTACTTGTTGCAAATATAAGTGTTATATAGCATAAAATCAAATTTGATTCCTATAGGGCCTCTTCACTCCCACACAGCCCATTGGATTGAAAATCGTTCTTTCCCACTTCAGGTTCTTTTTTAACAAATTATGCATGGGTTGAAATCACATAAAGCCCATCCAACCTCAAAACTCAAATAAATAAGATCCTATTTTAGCTGCGTCAGCACTTTGACCTTCATCGGATTATTGGATTCATTTATTTCCTGCTGTTGCTAGATAATCTGAAGCATAATCTAATCAAACAGTCTGGAATTTCACAACATTTAGCAGGAAAAAGAAAAAGCTACAGATCAAACCAGAATTAAAATTAAATGCATTCTTTCCATATGTAGAACAACTAAGCTGTTAGGTTTGTACTTTGCTTTCATTTGCTCTGGGAGCTCAGTTAACAAGCATTATTGAAAAGATCAATTGTTTTCTTCTTGTAGAGTTCAGCAAGTCGTCCTTGCAGCTGCCCCAAGGTAAGATAGACTATTTCATTCTGGTAATTTTCAGCAATGACTGCCCAGGATCTTTTGCCTTTTGGAAGCACACAACAACCTGCAGCCCAGATATGACTGGGTACATTCACTCTATTATTGATCTTATTATTCCCAGGTACAGAACCCACAAGGATATATGTTTCAAGGCATCCATCTGTTTTTATATGTTCTTCATATTCCCTCCATTGTCCCTGATTGAGGGCACTAAACTGGGGAACGATGTTGGTTAGGGTGAAGGTTGCAGCTTTGCTATCCTCATCTGGTTGATGGGACGATGGTGCCAAGTGTCCCCTGTCCTGCCGAACAGCCGCTCGGTAATCCCGGTCAACAGCCTGGCTGCTTTCCAGGAGGGTTCGGTTAATCCCACAGGTTGATTCCAATTCCATGCTTTTTCGATTGTGATCCCCAGGCAGGGCAAGCTAGAAATAAGAAAAGACAAGCATTGTCTCTGATTCGCACTTCCACAACGCTGAGTCGAAGACCCTGAATCTGGGGAAAGAACTGTCATAAGTCATATGGGGAATGGGGTGTGGGATACTCCGCCGAGACAGATTGGACAGCATCTGCCAGGCATCCCAGCTCACAGGGCAGTTTTTGGGAATTCTGCAAATTGAAACTCCAGATTGTTGTTCTTGAGAAGCCCACTTTAAACTATCTTCCAATTCGGAATACACTACAGTGGTGAGATTCAATTTTTGTTACTACTGGTTCTGTAGGCGTGGCTTGTGGGCATGGTGTGTCTTGGTGGACGTGGTGTGGCTTGGTGGGTGTGGCTTGGTGGGCATGGCAGCATGATGTTACTACAAAATCTCCATTCCCTCCTCACCCCATTAACCTGCTTTCCAGTTCCATTCTCCTGTGCAGGGCAACCAAAGAAGACCAGCCAATCAGCTGGGACTCAGGAGGCAGAAAATAGAGAGGATGGGGCCAGTCAGAGGTGGAATTTGCCGGTTCTCCGAACTACTCAAAATTTCCGCTACCGTTCTCCAGAACCTGTCAGAACTGGCTGAACACCACCTCTGAATTCCCATTGACCTTGAAATGTCAGGGTGATCTCTGAACTTGGTTCTTTGGGGAAAGAATCAGATGGAAGAAAGACCTTGCCAATGTGGACAGTGAGGTGAACCGAATTCTTACAGCCTTTGCTCCTGGTGAACCCTGGGAATAATTATGTATAAATCACTCTTAAATCTACTGTCTTGCCTTATTTCCTAATTACTGACTGTTCCTTAAAGGTCACCTCTATCTAATGAATGTTTAGCTTTAGGATAGGAGCTCCTCTTACCTGCGGTTCAATCATCCAGTCCTCTGATCGTTCACCTGCACCAGGGTTATACTTATATGCCGAGTACAGGGGGATGCGCCGAGTCTTGTCGTACATTGTGGCAAACCGATACTGGTTTCTATACGTCTGGCAGATTCTGGCTGGATTCATCGGGCTCAAATTGGGGGGTTTCCCACCCAAGAAGAACTGATTGCAGGATCTGAAACTTTGCACCACCTCCCCAGTTGCAGGCAGGAGAAAAGAGGCACCCAAGGAAAGGAAGATCCACAGCAGCAACATGGCTGTGCGTTTGGTCAGTTGGCCCTTCAAGGGGAACTTTTCTGGCTGAAAAAGAAAAAGAACAATGACAAATCTCTGATTTAGCAATTCTTCCTTTTTCCATGAAGAACTGCAGAAGAAAAGAGGCAGCCAGGGAGAGGATATACAGAAGCAACATGGCCGTGTGCTTGGGTGATCCTCTATTCTGAGGGAATCTTTCTGCCCCCCAAAAAGTGAGAATAGAATAATGATAAATTTGATTCCGCAAAGTTCCATGACGAATGTGAGAATGGGTTTGAGGTTGGGTTTTGCCGGGGGTGACTGAAGTCCAGCTGGTCCTCCTGGTCAGATGGAGGCCAACCAGATTGTTTTCACTTCTGGATGGAAGAGCGGGATGATGGGAAGGCAAGAGAACTGATAAACAGGCAAAGATGGGAAGGGTGAGGAAGGAAAGGAAAAGGAAGGAAGAAAAGAGAGGGAGGAAGAAGGAAAGAAATTAAAAAGGAAAGGAAATTGATCAATTGGATGGGAGGAGAGAGGAAAGAAAGAAAGGAAAGGAAAGGAGAAAGGAAAGGAAAGGAAAGGAAAGGAGGAGAGGAGAGAGGAGAGGAGAGGAAAGGGGAGGGGAGGGAAGGGAAGGGAAGGGAAGGAAAGGGAAGGAAAGGGAAGGAAAGGAAAGGAAAGGAAAGGAAAGGAGAAGAGGAGAGGGGAGAGGGGAGGGGAGGGGAGGGGAGGGAAGGGAAGGGAAGGGAAGGGAAGGAAAGGAAAGGAAAGGAAAGGAAAGGAAAGGAAAGGAAAGGAAAGGAAAGGAAATTGATCAATTGGATGGGAGGAGAGAGGAAAGAAAAGAAAGGAAAGGAGAAAGGAAAGGATAGGAAAGGAGAAGAGGAGAGGAGAGAGGAGAGGAGAGGAAAGGGGAGGGAAGGGAAGGGAAGGGAAGGGAAGGAAAGGAAAGGAAAGGAAAGGAAAGGAAAGGAAAGGAAATTGATCAATTGGATGGGAGGAGAGAGGAAAGAAAGGAAAGGAAAGGAGAAAGGAAAGGATAGGAAAGGAGAAGAGGAGAGGAGAGAGGAGAGGAGAGGAAAGGGGAGGGAAGGGAAGGGAAGGGAAGGGAAGGGAAGGGAAGGGAAGGGAAGGAAAAGAAAGGAAAGGAAAGGAAAGGAAAGGAAAGGAAAGGAAAGGAAAGGAAATTGATCAATTGGATGGGAGGAGAGAGGAAAGAAAGGAAAGGAAAGGAGAAAGGAAAGGATAGGAAAGGAGAAGAGGAGAGAGGAGAGGAGAGGAAAGGGGAGGGAAAGGAAGGGAAGGGAAGGAAAGGGAAGGAAAGGGAAGGGAAGGAAAGGAAATTGATTAATTGGATGGGAGGAGAGGACAGAAGTAAAGGGAGAAAGAAGAAAGGAAAGGAGAGGAGGGGCGGTGACGGAGGGCTGGGAAGGGAAGGGCAGGGAAGTGAAAAGTTTTCTCAAACAGACTCCTAGGAACAGATAAGAGTTTCACAGGAGTGGCCACAGATGAGGAGAAAGAAGAAGCAGAAGGAAGGCAAAAAAGAACAGGGCTGGTGTGGGAACAGAAGTGGGGAATAGATAAGGAAGAGGAAAGAGCAGAAGGAAATGAAAGAGAAAAAGAGGGGGAAGAAAAAGGAAAGGAAAAGAAAGGAAAGATTTAGGCAGAGGAGGAAGAACAGGGCTTGTGGAGGGTAAACTTACTGCATCAAAGAGGGAAGCCAACAGCTATCAGGGAAGGTTGGGGTTTGTGAAGAACCAGGAACTTAGAAGCAGAGCCAAAGTGTGGATATGTTCATTGGGGGAATGGGTGGGGTCTTTCAAAGGTATTCATTCCAGACTCTATAATTGTCTCAAAATATCTCCAGGGTCACATTCTCCAGCCAGAATTCTCCCAAACAACCAAACCATCTAGAAAGCCACTGCTACGGATGCCCCTCTTCTGAGGGGGGGCTGTTGCCAGGGGGAGCTGCCTGCTGTTTCAGCCCCTCCAGGACAATGTTGCCATTGACATCAAGTTGGCCCCTTCCTTCCATTCAGGAAACACCTAACTTCCCCTCCATCATTCTCTCTCCCATCTCAGCTTGCTTTTATCTTTCATTCGGGGAATGTTGAGTCCCAGGGGTGGGATTCAAAATTTTAACAACTGGTTCTGTGGGTGTGGCTTAGTCAGTGGGTGTGGCTTGGTGGTCATGTGACCAGGTGGACATGGCTTGGTGGTCATGTTATTGGCTGGGCATGGCCAACTCAATATCACTCACATCGAGGCACACATCTCCTCGCCTAGCCTCTCATGACTGTAGAGATGCTGCAACAGTCGTAAGTGTGAAAAATGGTCATAAGTCCCTTTTATCAGTGCCATTGTAACTTTGAATGGTCACTCTACACAAGCAAAGTACCAGCAAAGGAGGGGAAAAAAACTTCAGAGAAGTTCCTGAGACAGGAAGTCTAGTTCTGCCAAGAATGTAAAAAGGGTTAACGGAGAGGCAGTTTCCGAAAGCAACACCAGAATGTTTCCTTCCTGCCTTCCTTACAGGATTAGGCCAGTAATTTCTTCTAACAACCAGTTCTCCGAACTGCTTAGAATGTTAACAACCGGTTCTAGCGAATAGGTGCAAACTGGTAGAATCCCACCTCTGTTTAGTCCCCTTCCACACAGTCCAGTTACCATGCTGTCTTCTGAGCAGAGCTTGAAGGACTTTCTATGACCCACAAAATAAAGTCTATGCTTGAGGTGATTTATCTCTGGTTCCATACAGGCACAGGTTTAATTCTGGATTCTCCAGACACATAACAATTTTTTCAAAAGTTCATTTACTCAGCAGCATGTTGATCTAACCCTATGTTAGATGGATTCTACCCTGGTGGAGAATTCTGGGAGTTGAAGGTCACACACCTTAAAATTTTTGAGGTTGAGAAACGCTGATCTAGGTCAAACTTCTAAGGTCAAACATCTACATGTGGATCTATGCCTATCCTAAGACTCCTAATAGGAAGAGGTTTCCGACATGAGGTGATATCCAAATCTCTTTTGTCTTAAGTAACTTAAGTTAATGTTTACCAGAAATTTGACCCAAAGGTTCTTTTTCAGGAGGCAACTGGACTTCCTTGTTTTATTTTTTGAAGATGTTTTGCTTCTCATCCCAGAAGCTTTTTCAGCTCTGACTGGATGATAGGGAATGGGAGGATTTATATTCCTTGCAGATAGCTGGTCATTTGTGTTAAGCCTGGGTTCCCCAACCAGGGTTAAGGAGACAAGCTAAACAGAATGTGCAGCGTTAGTCAGATAGGCACACAGATAAATGAGTGAGATATGTTTGTATGTTTGTTAACATACAGTAAAAATAACAGATACGCTTGTGCTATCAAAAATATAGTTTATTCCATTATGAGTTCATAGCATAGTCAAAATAACAGTCCAATAGTCATGTATCACTTAGTCAGTCCATTCAGGGATATTCAGTTAGCAAAGTCCGTGTAGAATATCCTATGTCATTTCACTTACAAATCAATCCTTTGTCTCTCTCCCATTCGAGTAACGCAGTCTTGAGTCCATGCAGTAATTAGGGATCATCAAAGCCAGAGAGAGTAAGCTTACGTTCCTTGCTTCTTTTAAAGTGCTTTCACAACCACTCCCTTAATTACATTCCCATATTTAAAGTTGCAGACACTTTAATTTATAAACCATGATTACATATTTATTATTTTACCTTAACCAGTTAGGGTAAACAATATTATCCCTAACAATTTGCATCCTTTTAGAGGGTCATTGTGGACACGAATAAAAGCACAACTGGCCGCAACGTCTCTCTAAAAGAATGCAAATGACCAGCTATCTGCAAGGAGAATAGATCCCTCTATCCCCCATCATGTAGTCCGAGCTGAAGAAGCTTCTTGGATGAGAAGCAAAACATCTTCAGAAGAAAAAACAAGAAAGTCCAATTCCCCCCTGAAAAAGCACCTTTGGGACAACCATGACCTGGATGGCTGAGAATCTCGACAGACATTATCAGAAATTTGAATTCCGTATCGTGGGTGACTTTGGCCCAGACACTCTTTTCAGCCCAACCCATCTCACAGGGCTATTGTTGTGGGCAAAATAGGAGGGGGAATGGATATTATATGTGTTTAACACCATCTTGAGTTTCTTATGGAGTAATAAAGGCAAGATAAAAATCTATTAAATAATAGCCCATAAATCTATTCCTACCTCTATGGAGGTGCTGTTATCATACTGCCCCTGGACTCACCTTTTCTAGCTGGCTGGTGAGCCAAGGATCATCTTTTAACTACATTTCAATGAATATTATTCTGTGCCCTCTAAACCAGGGATGTACAATACTTTGGACTTGATTCCAAATTCTGAATGTGAGCCACTCAAGAGAGAAATCAATGGGAGCCTTGCTTCTAATGCACAGGATATTGCATTTCTACGAGTTCAGCCCAAGTTGGCATCAATTCTGTTGCAGCCATTCTTTCTTTGCCCATATTAAGAATAATTAATTTAAACAATGTTTGCGCTTCTGACAGAAGGTTGCGTTGTAAGAATGAAAAGCTGGCATCTATACAAACAACAGGGCACTATATCCAGGATAGAAAGAGCATAGGTGAAGCATTTGCACAAGAAGGCTGCAGGCCATAACCAAACATCCTACAGTGACTTACCCAACAGAATACTCACAAGTGCAACAACCTCTTGCTTGTAGACCAGGAAGTCAGGTAGACAGAAAGGAATCACAAGGCAGATGGAGGCCCCTGCTCCAAGATTTATATTCTGGCTATTTCCTGTTATCTTTCTGAGCAAATATCAGGGCTGCCAACCTTGAGTGATAGTTCGGAGTGAGACACTGCGAGGGAGCGGAGCGACCGAGGGGGGTATGGTGTGGAAGGGGGGTGCCCCCCCTTCCACGGTAGGGAGCTTTGACAATTTTACATTTTAAATGGTGCAATCTGATGCATACTTTAGTCATGATTTGGAAATATACATACATACATACATGCAAGCAGCACCAATGTACTTGAATCGGATTTGTAAGATATTAATAATGCAGTTCACTGACCATCTTGGCCGGAAAGGGTCCACATTCTTGGGCCTCTGCCCATCTGCTCCGTCCCTTTGGGCTGCTCTGGCTCTCCTCCTCCTCCAGGGTCCCTGGCTGAGAGGGGCGTCCCAAGTGCCTGGGATCCGGCCCCTCCAGGCTGCCTCTTCAGGGCCACAGAAGCCTCCCTCACATGGCCCCGGGGGTGGAGGGGGCCTTGCCAGGGTTCCCGGCCTTGGAGCTGGGCAGAAACGGCCCTTCCCAGCCCTCTCCCACCCTCTGGGCCTCCCACCTGTGGAGGGGAGGGGGATCCAGGCTGAGACTTGGACCCACCAGCCTCACAGTCCAGCTGAAGGGTCGGAAAGGGCCAGGCAGGCAGATGGACACACACACACACACAGAATGGGGGGGGGAGGCTGGTGTCCTTCACTCCCCAAACGCCCCCCTCCCAGTCTGTGCATGGGACCCCCAGCAATGCTGCCATCAGCTGCTCCCCTGCAGGGAAGTCCTGGATTGTCTGGGGGAGGAGAGGAGAGGACAGTGGCCACTCCCCCCCCTTTGCTTGGCATTTGTGGGGAGACCCCTCAAGGTGAGATTCCTTCCCGGGGGCTCCCAAAGAGCATCCAAACGTTCCTGGCATCAAGTGGGGAAAGAAGCCTAAAAAGAGAGAAACTCCTGCACCGGCTGCGATTGGGGTTCGGAGGGGACAGGAACCCCCCCTCCTTGCGAGCCCCCCCTCCCCGCTCCAGCCTGCCCTCTGGCGGGACCCCCTTCCTGGAGAGGCTCCTCCCTACCAGACCCTCTTGCAGCCTCTTGGACCCAGGGGAGGCTGGGGGGGGGCACATATCTAGGTGCAAAGGGCGGGGGGAGGGACACAATGTACCTGGGAAGGAGCCCTCCCCCCCTCTTCCCCCTCCCTCTCCAGGGACTTCCCATCAGGCTGGGGAGCGAGAGAAGCCGAGGCGCGCAAGAGGCAGACGCGCATGCTTAGTCCCTTTCTTCAGGCTCGCAGGCCGCCTGCGGAGGGCGCCCCCTGGTGGTCCTGGCCAGCCACGGCAGCTCCCCTTGCGAGAGGGAGGCCGGAGAGGGACACGCCTTTGCGCCCCAATCCCAGCGGCCTTGAGACCAGACGGGTGCGGGGAGGGGATGATGGGACACGGAGGAGCTCAACTCTCGAGGAAGGCCCAGGGATGCCCTGTAGTCGTACTTCATGGCGGATAGAGAGTTCGTCTCTCTCATCTCCGCCTGCCAGAGCAGAGTGCAGCGCAAGGGATAAGCCCAGAGAGTTGTGACATCCTAGAGCGGAAACGAACAACCGCTTCCTGCAGCATGGAATTCTCTCCTCACCCCGGTACAGAAATCAATGCGGGCAACGTCCTCTCGCACATGCTCTGTTCGCCCTCTGAAGCCGCCCAGGATCGGAGGCTTCACTTCTCGAAACTTTGGGCTTGGGCATATCGATATTCGGAATATCAGAGAATGTAGAGATATATTTATTTTTGTACATTCCATTTTGGGGGTTTAGCGTGAGATTTCGTTTATCAGAGTGAGACAGTCAAAATTGGTTGAATTGCGTGAGTCTCACTCTGATTGCGTGAGAGTTGGCAGCACTGAAATATATGCTTGACAGGTTTTGGCATAGAGTGAGATTTCTGTGGAACTGACTGTATGAATAAAGGGAGGGGCCGGATTAAAGCTTTGGAAGCCAAGAACCCAAAGCTGAAAAGTAGCCCACAGATTATCTGTATTTAGTCCTGGTCCCATTCAATTCCAGAGAAGGGGCTAGCAAATATCAGGTTGGTGTGGTGGATATCTGGTCACGTTGCAAAGAGCAAATTCTTTCATTCATTCATTCAAGCATAAAGGAAAGACAATTTCCAACAGAGGAATAGAAATCAAACTATGGGAAATATTATATTTGGTGTAGTCCACAATGAGGCCAACAGAATTCTTTCAGTCTAGCTCCGGGTGAACCCTGAGATTAACTTTGAACAAGTAATTCTTAAATCCACCCTCTTGACATATTTACTCACCCTTGACTGCTTCACTAAGGGGGCCTTCATTTCATGAATGTTTAGCGATAAAACAGAAACCCTTTTTCTGCAGTTCAATATTCCAGTCTTTTCTCCCTTTGGTCCCACCAGGTTGATGTGTATATGCTGAGAATGTAAGGATGCACCACTGTCTCTCTTGCCCATTGTGGCAAATGGAGGCTTGTTGTTCTACAGCTGTCAGATTCTGGATGGATTCATTGGCCCCAATTGGGGAGGTTTCCCAACCAGAAAGAATAGCTTACAGGGTCTGAAACGGCTCCCCAATTCCCCAGTTGCAGGCAGGAGAAAAGAGGCAGCCAGGGAGGGGGTCCATAGCAGCCCCCTGGCCCTTGTGCTTGGCCGGTTGGCTTTTCTAGTGGAGCTTTTCTGCCTGAAGAAGGGAAAGAACAACAATGTGTTCTGTCCCCTCATTAGCATTCTTGAGATCCCCGCGCTTTGATTGGCCAAAGCGCGCGGCACTCTAATTGGTCAGGCGAGCCGCGCCGATTGGCTTGCTAAGAATCTCCCGCGATTGGTCTATTCGGACCGCGGGAGATTCAAAGCGGTGTTATTGGCCGCAGCCGCGGCGGCTAAAGGAATAAAAGCCGCGAACCTTTTGCAAAGCGCCAGTTCGGTTCCTACTTTAATAAAAGAGCATGATTTGAAGTCACCGACTCCTGGCATCATTTTCGAGGACACGACAAATGAAGCTCTGATTCAGTGAGTTAACAAGGCCTGGAGGTTGGATTGGCCTAGGGCAGATAAAGTCCAGCTGGGCCACCTGGCCCTGGCCAACTTAGTGACAAGTTTCTGTGGCCAGTGTGCCAGGGGAAAACTCTCTGCGGGACAATTCAACAAGAGGGCCTTCAGTAACCTGTTGTTTTCTAGATGATTTGGGTGGTTGGGAGAATTCTGGCTGGAATGAATACCTTGAAAGACCCCCCCACACCCACCCATTCCCTAAAAATGAACAGATCCTCAGTTTGACTCTGCTTCTTACTTTGTGTGCCTCTTCACGAACACCAATCTTCCTTGAGAGAGGGCGAATATGTGTGTGTGGGGGGTGTCTGTCTGTCTGTCTGTCTGTTTGTACATTTTTGCCTCCAGCCCCTTTCTCTTTTAGGAGGACAGGAATAGATTTGGCTGCAAGGATAAGCTGATCACTCTCATAGGAAGACATGATATTTCTCCAACATCTTATAATGGAAGCTCTCTTCATCTTTGATGTACAAATGGCAAATAGAGAAGAAGAAAAATTCCTCTGTGTGTGTGTGTGTGTTAGTGTCAGTGTCAGTGTAGTTGGCTTGCCTGTTTCTTGTAGTAAGTTGTCTCCCTGCCATCGCAACTCTTCCTCCTCTCTCTTCTGCCTCTTCCTTCTCCTCAGCTGAGCCCCCCCCCATCAAACTTTTCCTAAAAGCCTATTGGGAAAATCTGACTCTTTCTCTCTCCCTCTTTCCTTTTCTTTTTGCTTTCTTTCCTTTTTCCTCCCTCTCTCCCTTTTCTACTTTTGTCTTTCTTTCCTTCCCCTTCCCCTTCTTTGCCTGGTGGAGGTGAATGACCAGAGGACTGGATGGTTGAACCGCAGGTAAGAGGAGTTCCTATTCTGAAGCTGAACATTCATCAAATAGGGGTAACCTCTGAGGAACAGTCTGTGGTTAGGAAATAAGTCAAGACAGTGGATTTAAGAGTTATTTATACATCATTAATCCCAGAATTCACCAGAAGCTAGACCAGTGGTGGACCACTGGTGGTTTGGACTGGTTCTAGCAGACTGCTAGTTCTGACAATCAGCTGGCCCCGCCCACCCTGGGGAGGTGGGGCAAACCTTCAGTCTCCCTAGCAAACCAGTGTCATGGCTGCTGCCTCCTGCCTCCACGCAACAAGGAGGCTGAGCAGCAGCGGGAAGAGCACGGACCTCCTGAGCCACAGGAAGCGGCTGACAGCAATGCCCTCAGGTGAAGATGTTGCGAGTGGGAGGCTCGACCCCTCCCCTCAGGAGCCACAAAGCACTTGCCACCCCTCTGGCAGCCGCCAAACCTCCTCCCATTGTGTATCTCTTCCTCCTCAGCAGAAGCGCTCACAGCGGGAAGGGGGAAGCTTGGCGGGTGGCAGAAGGGTGCTGAGCGCTTTGCGCTCTTCACTTGAGGACATCGCTGGTAGCCGCTCGGCCTCCTTGATGTGCAGAGGCAGGAGGCAACACCAGTTCAGAGGTTCCTTTCCTCACATCCCCACCCCAAGGACAGAAAGGGAGGGAGGGAAAGAGAGAGAGAGAATTGAGTGATGAGAGATCCCAGTGTTTTGTTTTCTGTGGGAAAAGGGTCCAAATGACTCTTTGAGTATTTAAGGTTGCAGAAACAGGCAGCCAAGCTGAGTCCCATCAGCGGGAGTCCAGGTGCTTCAGCGAGCCGCATGCTGGATTTATGTTAGTGGTCTGCAGGATTTAAAATTATGAATTTGGTGGTCGCTGAGGTCCAAACAGTTGGAGACCCCTGCTCTAAGCAGTTTATAGAATTAGCCTACGGCCCCCAACCATCTGGGTTCTCATTTTACCAACCTTGCAAGGATGGAAGACTGAGTCAACCTTGAGCTGGTAAGAATCAAACTGCCAAACTGCTGGCAGGCAGCAGAAGTAGCCTGTAGTACTGCATTCTAACCACTGAGCTCATCACGGCTCATCAAGAAAGAAAAAACAGTCTAGATGGTAGCCATGGTAGTACCCGAGGAAGGCAGAATAGAAGAGAAAGAACTGGAGAATTACACAACACACAAAGACCTGCAAACCACAGCACCACCACAGATCATCCATGGTGTCCAACCTATCTAAAGGTGACCAAATATGCAACGTTTTATTGTAGAATATCTCATACCCCATGTTCTGAGCCAGGCTTTGTCAAACGTAATTAATCATAAACTTCTTTTAAAAGCAAACCTATTTTATTGCAACACTGGGAATTGCCTTCATTCCCAGCCAGAACTAATCTTAAGCAATTCCCCAAGATAAGCACACACCTTTCAGTGCTGTGCAATGCTGCCAAAACCAGAAGTATCTAATTAATTTTTTTTTGTTCTTTGCTTTCCCAAATTTTGTTCTATTGTACTTTACTAATTTATTTGATTCTTTTTGTTACTTCTTATTGTTTTTTGTTTCTACTTTTTGTTTTAAATATGGTTTTACATTGTGTAAGTTGCCTCAAGTAGCCATGGGTGAATAGGTGGCAATATAAATTAAATAAATAAGTAATTATAAAAGACACCAACCGAAATACCAGAAAAAACCAACTAGTGTACACAGAGCTTCAAGGAGGACTCGGAATCTATCAAACTACTTTGCTTCCTGCAAAGGTTTCATCACTGAGGTCTGTTTTTTATCTCTTATGAGAAGGACAATCACCTCTCAAACTGACTCCCTTTTGTTTCAGCTGCTCTCGCTTCCTAGCAGCTCTGTGCATACGTGCATAGGCTCCCCCGGGTCCTCTGCCTCACAAAGGTTCTTTTTCAGAACTTTTTTTGCACAACTGGCCGCAACGTCTCTCTAAAAGAATGCAAATGACCAGCTCTCTGCAAGGAGAATGAATCCCTCCATCCCCCATCATGCAGTCCGAGCTGAAGAAGCTTCTTGGATGAGAAGCAAAACATCTTCAGAAGAAAAAACAAGAAAGTCCAATTCCCCCCTGAAAAAGCACCTTTGGGACAACCATGACCTGGATGACTGAGAATCTCGACAGACATTATCAGAAATTTGAATTCCGTATCGTGGGTGACTTTGGCCCAGACACTCTTTTCAGCCCAACCCATCTCACAGGGCTATTGTTGTGGGCAAAATAGGAGGGGGAATGGATATTATATGTGTTTAACACCATCTTGAGTTTCTTATGGAGTAATAAAGGCAAGATAAAAATATATTAAATAATAGCCCATAAATCTATTCCTACCTCTATGGAGGTGCTGTTATCATACTGCCCCTGGACTCACCTTTTCTAGCTGGCTGGTGAGCCAAGGATCATCTTTTAACTACATTTCAATGAATATTATTCTGTGCCCTCTAAACCAGGGATGTACAATACTTTGGACTTGATTCCAAATTCTGAATGTGAGCCACTCAAGAGAGAAATCAATGGGAGCCTTGCTTCTAATGCACAGGATATTGCATTTCTACGAGTTCAGCCCAAGTTGGCATCAATTCTGTTGCAGCCATTCTGTCTTTGCCCATATTAAGAATAATTAATTTAAACAATGTTTGCGCTTCTGACAGAAGGTTGCGTTGTAAGAATGAAAAGCTGGCATCTATACAAACAACAGGGCACTATATCCAGGATAGAAAGAGCATAGGTGAAGCATTTGCACAAGAAGGCTGCAGGCCATAACCAAACATCCTACAGTGACTTACCCAACAGAATACTCACAAGTGCAACAACCTCTTGCTTGTAGACCAGGAAGTCAGGTAGACAGAAAGGAATCACAAGGCAGATGGAGGCCCCTGCTCCAAGATTTATATTCCGGCTATTTCCTGTTATCTTTCTGAGCAAATACCAGGGCTGCCAACCTTGAGTGATAGTTCGGAGTGAGACACTGCGAGGGAGCGGAGCGACCGAGGGGGGTATGGTGTGGAAGGGGGGTGTCCCCCCTTCCACGGTAGGGAGCTTTGACAATTTTACATTTTAAATGGTGCAATCTGATGCATACTTTAGTCATGATTTGGACATATACATACATACATACATGCAAGCAGCACCAATGTACTTGAATCGGATTTGTAAGATATTAATAATGCAGTTCACTGACCATCTTGGCCGGAAAGGGTCCACATTCTTGGGCCTCTGCCCATCTGCTCCGTCCCTTTGGGCTGCTCCGGCTCTCCTCCTCCTCCAGGGTCCCTGGCTGAGAGGGGCGTCCCAAGTGCCTGGGATCCGGCCCCTCCAGGCTGCCTCTTCAGGGCCACAGAAGCCTCCCTCACATGGCCCCGGGGGTGGAGGGGGCCTTGCCAGGGTTCCCGGCCTTGGAGCTGGGCAGAAACGGCCCTTCCCAGCCCTCTCCCACCCTCTGGGCCTCCCACCTGCGGAGGGGAGGGGGATCCAGGCTGAGACTTGGACCCACCAGCCTCACAGTCCAGCTGAAGGGTCGGAAAGGGCCAGGCAGGCAGATGGACACACACACACACACAGAATGGGGGGGGAGGCTGGTGTCCTTCACTCCCCAAACGCCCCCCTCCCAGTCTGTGCATGGGACCCCCAGCAATGCTGCCATCAGCTGCTCCCCTGCAGGGAAGTCCTGGATTGTCTGGGGGAGGAGAGGAGAGGACAGTGGCCACTCCCCCCCCCCTTTGCTTGGCATTTGTGGGGAGACCCCTCAAGGTGAGATTCCTTCCCGGGGGCTCCCAAAGAGCATCCAAACGTTCCTGGCATCAAGTGGGGAAAGAAGCCTAAAAAGAGAGAAACTCCTGCACCGGCTGCGATTGGGGCTCGGAGGGGACAGGAACCCCCCCTCCTTGCGAGCCCCCCCCGCCCCGCTCCAGCCTGCCCTCTGGCGGGACCCCCTTCCTGGAGAGGCTCCTCCCTACCAGACCCTCTTGCAGCCTCTTGGACCCAGGGGAGGCTGGGGGGGGGGCACATATCTAGGTGCAAAGGGCGGGGGGAGGGACACAATGTACCTGGGAAGGAGCCCTCCCCCCCTCTTCCCCCTCCCTCTCCAGGGACTTCCCATCAGGCTGGGGAGCGAGAGAAGCCGAGGCGCGCAAGAGGCAGACGCGCATGCTCAGTCCCTTTCTTCAGGCTCGCAGGCCGCCTGCGGAGGGCGCCCCCTGGTGGTCCTGGCCAGCCACGGCAGCTCCCCTTGCGAGAGGGAGGCCGGAGAGGGGCGCGCCTTTGCGCCCCAATCCCAGCGGCCTTGAGACCAGACGGGTGCGGGGAGGGGATGATGGGACACGGAGGAGCTCAACTCTCGAGGAAGGCCCAGGGATGTCCTGTAGTCGTACTTCATGGCGGATAGAGAGTTCGTCTCTCTCATCTCCGCCTGCCAGAGCAGAGTGCAGCGCAAGGGATAAGCCCAGAGAGTTGTGACATCCTAGAGCGGAAACGAACAACCGCTTCCTGCAGCGTGGAATTCTCTCCTCACCCCGGTACAGAAATCAATGCGGGCAACGTCCTCTCGTGCATGCTCTGTTCGCCCTCTGAAGCCGCCCAGGATCGGAGGCTTCACTTCTCGAAACTTTGGGCTTGGGCATATCGATATTCAGAATATCAGAGAATGTAGAGATATATTTATTTTTGGGGGTTTAGCGTGAGATTTCGTTTATCAGAGTGAGACAGTCAAAATTGGTTGAATTGCGTGAGTCTCACTCTGATTGCGTGAGAGTTGGCAGCACTGAAATATATGCTTGACAGGTTTTGGCATAGAGTGAGATTTCTGTGGAACTGACTGTATGAATAAAGGGAGGGGCCGGATTAAAGCTTTGGAAGCCAAGAACCCAAAGCTGAAAAGTAGCCCACAGATTATCTGTATTTAGTCCCGGTCCCATTCAATTCCAGAGAAGGGGCTAGCAAATATCAGGTTGGTGTGGTGGATATCTGGTCACGTTGCAAAGAGCAAATTCTTTCATTCATTCATTCAAGCATAAAGAAAAGACAATTTCCAACAGAGGAATAGAAATCAAACTATGGGAAATATTATATTTGGTGTAGTCCACAATGAGGCCAACAGAATTCTTTCAGTCTAGCTCCGGGTGAACCCTGAGATTAACTTTGAACAAGTAATTCTTAAATCCACCCTCTTGACATATTTACTCACCCTTGACTGCTTCACTAAGGGGGCCTTCATTTCATGAATGTTTAGCTATAAAACAGAAACCCTTTTTCTGCAGTTCAATATTCCAGTCTTTTCTCCCTTTGGTCCCACCAGGTTGATGTGTATATGCTGAGAATGTAAGGATGCACCACTGTCTCTCTTGCCCATTGTGGCAAATGGAGGCTTGTTGTTCTACAGCTGTCAGATTCTGGATGGATTCATTGGCCCCAATTGGGGAGGTTTCCCAACCAGAAAGAATAGCTTACAGGGTCTGAAACGGCTCCCCAATTCCCCAGTTGCAGGCAGGAGAAAAGAGGCAGCCAGGGAGGGGGTCCATAGCAGCCCCCTGGCCCTTGTGCTTGGCCGGTTGGCTTTTCTAGTGGAGCTTTTCTGCCTGAAGAAGGGAAAGAACAACAATGTGTTCTGTCCCCTCATTAGCATTCTTGAGATCCCCGCGCTTTGATTGGCCAAAGCGCGCGGCACTCTGATTGGTCAGGCGAGCCGCACCGATTGGCTCGCTAAGAATCTCCCGCGATTGGTCTGTTCGGACCGTGGGAGATTCAAAGTGGTATTATTGGCCGCGGCCGCCGCGGCTAAAGGAATAAAAGCCGCGAACCTTTTGCAAAGCGCCAGTTCGGTTCCTACTTTAATAAAAGAGCATGATTTGAAGTCACCGACTCCTGGCATCATTTTCGAGGACACGACAAATGAAGCTCTGATTCAGTGAGTTAACAAGGCCTGGAGGTTGGATTGGCCTAGGGCAGATAAAGTCCAGCTGGGCCACCTGGCCCTGGCCAACTTAGTGACAAGTTTCTGTGGCCAGTGTGCCAGGGGAAAACTCTCTGCGGGACAATTCAACAAGAGGGCCTTCAGTAACCTGTTGTTTTCTAGATGATTTGGGTGGTTGGGAGAATTCTGGCTGGAGCATTCAGGACAATCATCCAATCTGGAATGAATACCTTGAAGACCCCACACACACCCACCCATTCCCTAAAAATGAACAGATCCTCAGTTTGACTCTGCTTCTTACTTTGTGTGCCTCTTCACGAACACCAATCTTCCTTGAGAGAGGGCGAATATGTGGGGGGGGGGTCTGTCTGTCTGTCTGTCTGTTTGTGCAATTTTGCCTCCAGCCCCTTTCTCTTTCAGGAGGACAGGAATAGATTTGGCTGCAAGGATAAGCTGATCACTCTCATAGGAAGACATGATATTTCTCCAACATCTTATAATGGAAGCGCTCTTCATCTTTGATGTACAAATGGCAAATAGAGAAGAAGAAAAATTCCTCTGTGTGTGTGTGTGTGTTTGTGTTGGTGTCAGTGTAGTTGGCTTGCCTGTTTCTTGTAGTAAGTTGTCTCCCTACCATCGCAACTCTTCCTCCTCTCTCTTCTGCCTCTTCCTTCTCCTCAGCTGAGCCCCGCCCCCCATCAAACTTTTCCTAAAAGCCTATTGGGAAAATCTGACTCTTTCTCTCTCCCTCTTTCCTTTTCTTTTTGCTTTCTTTCCTTTTTCCTCCCTCTCTCCCTTTTCTACTTTTGTCTTTCTTTCCTTCCCCTTCCCCTTCTTTGCCTGGTGGAGATGAATGACCAGAGGACTGGATGGTTGAACCGCAGATAAGAGGAGTTCCTATTCTGAAGCTAAACATTCATCAAATAGGGATGACCTTTAAGGAACAGTCTGTGGTTAGGAAATAAGTCAAGACAGTGGATTTAAGAGTTATTTATACATCATTAATCCCAGAATTCACCAGAAGCTAGACCAGTGGTGGACCACTGGTGGTTTGGACTGGTTCTAGCAGACTGCTAGTTCTGACAATCAGCTGGCCCCGCCCACCCTGGGGAGGTGGGGCAAACCTTCAGTCTCCCTAGCAAACCTGTGTCATGGCTGCTGCCTCCTGCCTCCACGCATCAAGGAGGCTGAGCAGCAGCGGGAAGAGCACGGACCTACTGAGCCACAGGAAGCGGCTGGCAGCAATGCCCTCAGGTGAAGATGTTGCGAGGGGGAGGCTCGACCCCTCCCCTCAGGAGCCACAAAGCACTTGCCACCCCTGTGGCAGCCGTCAAATCTCCTCCCATTGTGTATCTCTTCCTCCTCAGCAGAAGCGCTTACAGCAGGAAGGGGGAAGCTTGGCGGGTGGCAGAAGGGTGCTGAGCGCTTTGCGCTCTTCACTTGAGGACATCGCTGGCAGCCGCTCGGCCTCCTTGATGTGCAGAGGCAGGAGGCAACACCAGTTCAGAGGTTCCTTTCCTCACATCCCCACCCCCGAGGACAGAGAGGGAGGGAGGGAAAGAGAGAGAGAGAGAATTGAGTGATGAGAGATCCCAGTGTTTTGTTTTCTGTGAGAAAAGGGTCCAAATGACTCTTTGAGTATTTAAGGTTGCACAAACAGGCAGCCAAGCTGAGTCCCATCAGCGGGAGTCCAGGTGCTTCAGCGAGCCGCATGCTGGATTTATGTTAGTGGTCTGCAGGATTTAAAATTATGAATTTGGTGGTCGCTGAGGTCCAAACAGTTGGAGACCCCTGCTCTAAGCAGTTTACAGAATTAGCCTACGGCCCCCAACCATCTGGGTTCTCATTTTACCAACCTTGGAAGGATGGAAGACTGAGTCAACCTTGAGCTGGTAAGAATCAAACTGCCAAACTGCTGGCAGGCAGCAGAAGTAGCCTGTAGTACTGCATAAGTAATTATAAAAGACACCAACCGAAATACCAGAAAAAACCAACTAGTGTACACAGAGCTTCAAGGAGAACTCGGAATCTATCAAACTACTTTGCTTCCTGCAAAGGTTTCATCACTGAGGTCTGATTTTTATCCCTTATGAGGGGGACAATCACCTCTCAAACTGACTCCCTTTTGTTTCAGCTGCTCTCGCTTCCTAGCAGCTCTGTGCATACGTGCATAGGCTCCCCCGGGTCCTCTGCCTCGCAAAGGTTCTTTTTCAGAACTTTTTTTGCACAACTGGCCGCAACGGCTCTCTAAAAGAATGCAAATGACCAGCTCTCTGCAAGGAGAATGAATCCCTCCATCCCCCATCATGCAGTCCGAGCTGAAGAAGCTTGTTGGATGAGAAGCAAAACATCTTCAGAAGAAAAAACAAGAAAGTCCAATTCCCCCCTGAAAAAGCACCTTTGGGACAACCATGACCTGGATGACTGAGAATCTCGACAGACATTATCAGAAATTTGAATTCCGTATCGTGGGTGACTTTGGCCCAGACACTACTTTCAGCCCAACCCATTTCACAGGGCTATTGTGGACAAAATAGGAGGGGGAATGGATATTATGTGTGTTTAACACCATCTTGAGTTTCTTATGAAGTAAAGATAAAAATCTATTAAATAATAGCCCATAAATCTATTCCTACCTCTATGGAAGTGCTGTTATCGTACTGCCACTGGACTCACCTTTTCCAGGTGGCTGGTGGACCAAGGATCATTTTGTTGTGTCCGCGAAATGATGCCAGGAGTCGGTGACTTAGTGCAAAGCTCTTTATTAGTAAGTTGGAACCGAACTGGCGAAAGGAAAAAAGCCCGCGGCTTTTATTTCTTTCGCCGCGGCCAATGGCACCACTTTGAATCTCCCGCGATCCGAATGGACCAATCGCGGGAGATTTTCAGCGAGCCAATCGGTGCGGCTCGCCTGACCAATCGGAGAGCCCCGCGCTTTGGCCAATCAAAGCGCAGGGATCTCGAGTATGTTAATTGAGAACAGAACACCCCTCCCCTCTTGGTTCAGTCCTTACGTTGCATAGTCACGTAGGTAGGCGGGGCTCCGTCTGGTCCTACTTGACCTGCGCAACTCAGTTGTAGGCTGGATCCCGGCCGGTTCGGTCGGGATCTCCGCTGCTCCTGCTGCCGTCGTGGGAACCGGCTGGTCGATCGGGCCGGTCCTTTCTCCGTAGCTCCCTCCTGGGCCTTCCGGGTTGGTTGAGCTGCAGGTTTCGCCGCTCCCGCTCGGTCTTTCCGGGTCGGTCGAGCTGGCTTGGCTGTTCCTTCCTGGCGAGGGGTCGTGATGGCTGTTTTCCGGTGAGTACTGCTGGTTTATTTTTCTGTGGATTCAGTCCCCTGGGTATTCCCTCCCCCCTTGGTTTGTGTTGTGGGGGTTGGTTTCGCTTGTTTGTGCGTCGGTGGTTTGTTGGTTGGTAGTTCTCGACCTTAGTTGGTCGATGTGGCGTTTCCACGCTCGTCCGTCTGCTGTTTGTAGCCGGTACGAGTGTGGGCCTGTTGCTTGTTTATTGACGGCTGGGATCCATAGTGGGTCTCCCGTCAGGTTCTTTGCGTATACGGGGTCGCCGGGTGCGAAGGTTCGTTGTTTGCTGTTTGAGTCTGGGGGCCTCTCCGGGTTATACGTGGGGTGTAACCTGTCGAGTGGGGACCTTAGTTTTCTGCCCATTAATAGTTCGGCTGGGCTTTTATTGGTTGTGGTGTTTGGGGTTATGTGTTGGGTGAAGAGTAGTTTGTTTATTTTTTCCTGGATCTCCCCGTGGTCTATTTTGCGGATGGTCTTTTTAGTGAATTGGACCATCCGTTCCGCCCTACCGTTCGCCGCCGGGTGCGCCCGTGCTTTCAGCGCGTGGCGGATGCCCCTTTCCGCTAGGAATTTTTCGAATTCCAGCGAGGTGAACTGGGGCCCGTTGTCGGAGACGACGACGTCTGGGAGGCCATGTGTTGCAAAGAGTTTGCAGAGTTCCTTGATCACGGCCTCCGTGGTTGTCGTCTTCATGTTGCTTACCTCCAGCCAGTTGGAGTAAGCGTCAACTGTTATGAGGAAGGTGTGTCCTTTTGTGGGCCTGGCGAAATCTATATGGATTCTAGACCAAGGTCCCCTTGGGGTTTCCCACTCTAGGACGGGTGCTGTGGGTGGGCTTGGCCAAGTTTCCTGGCATCGTTGGCACCTAGCTACCAAGGCCTCTATTTGTTTGTCCATCCCTGGCCACCAAGCGTAACTTCTGGCCAGAGCTTTAGTCCTCACGATGCCAGGGTGCCCCTCGTGTAGCAGTTCCAAAACCTTCCCCTGTAGCTTTTCCGGAATGACCACCCTGTCCCCCCATAGTATGCACCCTTTTAACAAAGAGAGTTCCATTTGGCGGTTTCGGAACGTTTTGGCGGACTCGTCATTGTCCCTTTCCGGCCACCCTTTTTCCACCCAATGCAACACCCGTGCCAGATGTTTGTCTTTATTAGTCTCTCGGGCAATGTCTGAAGCGGTTATGGACAGGTTGGGTAGAGTCTCTATACTGAGGGTGGTCGTCGTGGGTGCTGGGTCGGTGTCGGGTTCCGGTAGCGTCGAATGGCTTAAGGCGTCTGCATGGGAGATCGTCTTACCCGATCTGTGTATGAGTTCGTAGTTGTAGGCTGCCAGGAATTTGGACCACCTTGTCATTCGGGGCGACAGAATGTTCGGGGTGGCCTGGTTTTTTGCAAGGATTCCCAGCAGCGGCTTGTGATCCGTTACGATAGTGAAAGTCCGGCCGTAGAGGTATTCGTGGAACCCTTTTACGGCGGCAACTATAGCCAGGGCCTCTTTGTCCAGTTGGCTATAGTTCCGCTCCGGTTTGGTGAGGGTCCTTGAAAAGAATGCGATGGGCGCTTCTTTTCTGTTGGGAAGGGTATGGCTGAGGACAGCGCCGACGCCGAAGGGTGATGCGTCGCATGTGACGGCCAGAGGTAGGGTCTCGTTGAATTGTATAAGGACGGCGTCAGAGGTGAGGAGGTCCTTCGTTCTTTGGAAGGCGTCTTGCTCGCGTTTCCCCCAAGTCCAGGTCGCCGCCCTGTCCAGGAGCCTATGCAAAGGCTCTGCCGCCGTCGCCTTTTGGGGTAGGAAAACATTGTAAAAGTTCAGTAACCCCAAGAATGCCTGTAGCTCAGTCTTTGACTTGGGTGTGGGGGCTTCTTTGATGGCCTTGATTTTTTTGTTTGTGGGGTGAATGCCGTGACGGTCCAGGAGGTAGCCCAGGAATTCTACTCGTTCCGTGCATAGCTGGCACTTCTCCCTCTTGACTTTTAGTCCGGTCTCTTTAAATTTGGTTAGGACCTCCCTTAGTCGACCCTCTAGTTCGGCTTGGTTGGCTGCCGACACTAGGACGTCGTCAAAGTAAGGTACCACCCCCTTGATACCTTGCAATAGTCTCTCCATTAGGCTTTGGAATATGTCCGGTGCCACGCTGACTCCGAATTGGAGTCGGTTGCATTTGAATGCCCCCCGGTGGGTGACTATGGTCTGCGCTTCTGCCGTTTGCTCGTCGACTGGCAACTGTTGGTATGCCTGGGCGAGGTCGAGCTTGGCGAAAACCTTGCCCCCTCCCAGTGAGTGCAGTAGATGTTGCACTACTGGGACGGGGTAGGCGCTTTGTTGCAGCGTGCCATTTAGGGTGGCCTTATAGTCCCCACAGATCCTCACCGACCCATCGGACTTGATCGGGGTGACTATGGGAGTCTCCCACCGGGCGTGGTCTATGGGCTGTAGCACCCCTTGTTTGACGAGCTTGTCAATTTGCTCGTCTATCTTGGGTTTTAGTGCGAATGGCACCCGCCTTGGTTTCAGGCGTTTTGGGGGGACGTTAAGGTCTAGGTCGAACGATATAAGTGGCCCTCGGTACTTGCCTAGGTTTCCGTCGAAGACCTCTTGGAACTCCCGGGCCAGTTGCTGCTCCCAGCTGTCGGCGGTGACGTGGTCGACTCCCGTGAGTGCGATGTCGAGCGGGGCGAACCATTGCAGTCCCAGTAGGCTTGGGCGGTCGCGGTCGACGATCATTAGGGGAAGTCGTTCGGTGCGCCCCTTATACATGATGTTAAAATGCTTGGTGCCGACTACCGGGATGCGGTTTCCCTGGTAGTCCTTTACAATGAGTCTCTGGCTGTTTACGTTCCTCCTTTGGAGGGTAGGCACCAAACGCTTTATCTCATGCCATGCAATCATGGAGAGGTAGGACCCGGAGTCCACCTCCATCTTGCATGGCTGGCCCTCGATGCCTACCTCCACGTGGACCTTCCGTGCGTCGTTGGTGATGGCGTGGCCGATTGTGACCGTCTGGTGGGTCTCCTCTCTCCGCCAGCTGTCGCCGCCTTGCGAGGATCGCCCGTTCCGGTCCCATCGGCTGTCCGAGGGGCGATCTCTGGTCCGGGGTGGTGTGCTTTCTCTCCTCCGGTCACTCTGGTCCCATCGTGCCGGGCTGCGATTTTTCTTCAGGCGGCAGACACGGGCGATGTGTCCCTTCTTGTCGCAATGCCGGCAGATTGATTCGAAAAACCGGCATTCCGACCTGGGGTGGTCGCCGCCGCAGCCGGCACAGTTGGTCCTCGACTTACGACCTCGCCGGTTCCGTGGGTCGCGCCCTGTCTGGAGTCGATGGATGTCCTCCTCGTCATCGGAAGTGCCCGATGCCGAGTGGAAATCGCCCTGGTGGGTGGTCGTCTCGGGTTTGGGCTCGGTCGACCTCGCCGGGTTGTTGTTTCCGCTGCGGTCCCCAGCGTTCGGTCTGCGCATGCGGTCGGCGGAAGTTCGGGTTGCTTCGGCGGCTGCGGCTGCGGTGAGGGTGTCTGCTAGGCTGATGTTGCCCTTGGCCATCAGCCGGCTTTGGAGGACGGGGCCCCACAAACTGAGCACGATTCGGTCTCGTAGGGCGTTGTTTAGGTTATCGAATTCGCAGAGCCCCCCTAAACGGCGCAGCTCAGCGACGAAGTCGCTGAAGCTCTCACCCGACCTCTGGTCCCGCCAGTAGAACTCGTTGCGCCGGATCAGGATGGGTACCTCTGGAGCGTAGTGCTGCTGAAGTATGGGTTTGAGGACGTCCCAGTCCATCGCGGTCGTATCGGCGGGTTTGGCCAGCACTTTGGCCATCTGGAAAACCTCGGTCCCACAGTGGGTCAGGAAGACGGCGCGTTTCATTGGGCCAGAGGCATCCTTCAGGCCGGTGCACTCGAGGTACATGCGGAATCGGTCGGCGAACGATTCCCAGTCCTCGGTGGCGGGGTTGAAGGGTGCGGGTGGTGCGATTTTCGCCATCTCGGTGGTTCGTCTGGCTTCCGTCGGACACGTGGTTCGGTTCAGGGTCTGGATCCCACCTTCGTCGCCAGTGTTGTGTCCGCGAAATGATGCCAGGAGTCGGTGACTTAGTGCAAAGCTCTTTATTAGTAAGTTGGAACCGAACTGGCGAAAGGAAAAAAGCCCGCGGCTTTTATTCCTTTCGCCGCAGCGGCCGCGGCCAATGGCACCGCTTTGAATCTCCCGCGATCTGAATGGACCAATCGCAGGAGATTCTCAGCGAGCCAATCGGCGCGGCTCGCCTGACCAATCGGAGAGCCCCGCGCTTTGGCCAATCAAAGCGTGGGGATCTCGAGTATGTTAATTGAGGACAGAACAATTTGATAATGACATTTCAATGAATATTATTCTATGCCCTCTAAACCAGGGATGTGCAATACTTTGGACTTGATTCCAAATTCTGAATGTGAGCCACTCAAGAGAGAAAACAATGGGAGCCTTGCTTCTAATGCACAGGATATTGCATTTCTACGAGTTCAGCCCAAGTTGGCATGAATTCTGTTGCAGCCATTCTGTCTTTGCCCATATAAAGAAAAATTAATTTAAACAATCTTTGTGCTTCTGACAGAAGGTTGAGTTGTAATAACCAGAAGCTGGCATCTATACAAACAACAGGATAGAAAGAGCATAGGTCAAGCATTGGGACAAGAAAGCTGCAGGCCATAACCAAACATCCTGCAGTGACTTACCCAGCAGAATACTCACAAGTGCAACAACCTCTTGCTTGTAGACCAGGAAGTCAGGTAGACAGAAAAGAATCACAATGCAGATGGAGGCCCCTGCTCCAAGATTTATATTCTCCCTACTTCCTCTTATCCTTTTGATACTTCACTTGCTGACCTTTTTGTGGAAGCGATCATCTTGTAGCAGTGTTAAAGCAACCCAAAGCTTATAAGCAGTACACAGATTATCTATATTTGGCACTGTCCATTTAAATTGCCAAGAAGGGACTAGAAAAAAATATCAGGCCAATGACCAAGCATCAAGGAAAATACAATTTCCAAGCGAGGAATAGGAATCAAAGTATGGGAAATATAATGAAAGGTGTATTCAACTGGGAGGCCAGCAGAATTCTTATGGCCCATCTTCTAGTGAATCTTGAGAGCCATTCTGTACAAATCATTGTTCAATTCAACGTCCTGCCATATTTCTAGATTTCCTTTGCACTGGGTTGGTTGGATTTTAACTGGAATCCCTGTGCCTGAAAAAGAGAAAGAAGAATGATAAAGTCTTCCTCCTGCATGAAGAAGTCAAGAGGTCCTTGAGATTGGCTTTGGCCAAGTGCATCCAAAGTCCAGCTGGTCCACCTAGTCACATGGAGGCCAACCAGATGGAGGCTCTTCCCCTTCTAGGTGGAAGAGCGGGAATGTGCAAAAGGAAGTGGTGAATAGGTAAAGAAGGGGAGAAGAAAGAAAGGAAAAGGGATAGGAAAGAGAGGGAAGAAAGAGAAAAGGTTTCCCAAAGAGACTCTTGGGAAGAAACAAGAGTTTGACAGCAGGAGGCTCAGCTGAGAAGAAGGAAGAGGAAGAAGGGAAAGGAAGAAGAACAGAGAGACTGTTCATGCTTTCTGATTGCAGTTATCAGCTTCCAACTTACTGCTTCAAATATCCAGTTATGATCAATTGGAGGATTGCTGCTACTGAGTTAGCTGAGACAGCTTCAGGAGACATGGAGGGAAGCCAACTACACATATACACACAAACCCACACTCAAGCATTCCTTTTTCTTCTTCTTCTTCTTCAATTGTCAGTTGTATGTTAGTGAGATGGGAGAGAGCTTCCTATTATATGAGGTTTTATCCTTAACAGATAATCAGAGTTGGAAGGGTCTTTATAGGTCATCTAGTCCAACCCCCTGACCAAGCGGGAGACCCTACACCATGTCTGATAAATGGCAGTCCAATCTCTTCTTGAAAGTCTCAAGTGATGGTGCTCCCACAATTTCCAAGGGCAAACCTGTTCCATTGGTTGATTGTTCTCACGGTCAGAACGTTTCTCTTTATTTCCAGGTTGAATCATATCTTCCTAGGAGGGCAATCAATTTATCCTTGGATGCTTTCCAGACCTTAACAAATTATTCATGAATTCATTTACTCAGCAGAAGATTGATCTGATCATAGGTCCTGTAAAGAAAAAAGCAAAAAAAAAAAATGGTGTCTTTCTCTTCACCTGGAAATGAACCAGGTGGATATTTCTTCCAACAATTGTATACATGCAATGCAGTTGATAAAAAAAAAATGCAGAGCAAGTGTTTATTAAATGTAGGACCTGGATCAGAGGTGGTATTCAGCAGGTTCTGACCAGTTCTGAAGAACCAGTGGTGGAAATTTTGAGTAGTTCGGAGAAGCGGCAAATACTACCTCTAATTGGCCTCACACCATCTATTCTCTGCCTCCCGAGTCCCAGCTGATTGGCTGGGTCTTCTTTTGTTGCCCTGCACAGGAGAACGGAGCTGGAAAGCAGGTTAGTGGGATGGGGAGGGAATGGGGATTTTGCAGTATCCTTCCCCTGCTATGCCCACCAAGTCATGGCCACCAAACCACACCACGACCACCAAGCCATGCCCATAGAACCAGTAGTAAAAAGAAATTTGAATCCCACCACTGACCTGGATAAAAATTAAAGCAAGGATTCCTCAAATAGGGGCACACGAGCCTGAACCACTGCATCTCTGGCATTTGTTGAAAGTCTTCCAACGAAAGAACGGACTGGCTCCTCATTGGAAGGGCCCATTTCAGATCTTGTTAACCGTCACCACTGCTGTAATGGGTACACATATCATACTGCAAGAAAGTGCCAGCCCCAGATGAGGAAGCTGTGGAGCGCGAATCTTCCAAGACCACAAAGCGAAAAATTGAAGCTTTGCCCAACAGGGAAGCAAGTGCTGGTAACCTCAGCAAACAATCTTTGACCCAGACAAAACCAGGAAAAAGCGGGCATTGACTTGCCCAACGCTGATTCCTGAAGCATCTCATGCTGCCTGTCCTAATAGGATGGAGGCCCAGAAGCGCATGAAGGAAAAGATCTGCATTCTGTGTGGCTGCTGATTGGGTTATTGTTCATTGGCACCTGTCTTAATTTTTTATACCACTCTGTACCGCTATCCCTTGCTTTATACCCACTGAAACTATGTATGATACTCACCTTACAGGGGTAGAATTCACAGGTTGCCTATATCCCACATTGGTATCTGTATGTTGTTGTCCTATTGGGACAAAAAGGGAGGATTGTAAGGGGAGGGGGGGAATTAATGGACATCTCAGTTTTTTTTTTCTATAAAGGTCTATTTACCGGCACTCTCATGTATATTAAGGGCTGAAGGGCCTGAAATACAATCAATGTGAATCTGGGTCCTGAAATTCTGACCTTTAATGATGTCAAAGTTGTTAGGGATAACATTGTTTACCCTAACTGGTTTAGGTAAAATAATAAATATGTTATCATGGTTTGTTGGTTAAAGTGTCTGTAACTTTAACTGCAAGAATGTAATTAAGGGAGTGGTTGTAAAAGCACCATAAAAGAAGCAAGACAACGGCAGCTCGCTCTCTGGCTTAATGATCCCTAATTACTGGATGGATTGAAGACTGTGTTTTTCTCCTACTGGAACAGGAGAGAGAAAGGACTGTTGATTTTATCAACGGTGAGAGGATTGATTTATTGTAAGTGAACTGACATTCGATATTCTACACAGACTTTGCTAATTGAATATCCTTGAATGGACTGACTAAAATGATACATGACTAATGGACTGTTATTTTGACTATGCTATAAATCTGAATGGAATAAACTATATTTTTGATAGCACAAGCGTATCTGTTATTTTTACTGTATGTTAACTAACATACAAACTTATCTCACACATTTATCTGTGTGCCTATCTGACTAACACTGCACATTCTGTTTAGCTTGTCTCCTTAACCCTGGTTGGGGAACACAGGCTTAACAAAATGCTTTGCAACACTAAGAGTTGCTTAGCTTGCAAAATGTGACAAAGAGGAAGTATGCACTTAAAGGACATGTAAAAAAATAACCATGTTGTAACTTTTAGGTTGGAGGAATGGACAACTAGCCCTGTTGCTAAGAGAAGCTGGCAGAATCCTGAAAGTCATGCGTTTGGTGGTTTTAAGGTATATAATTGAATGTTGAATAATGGGAGGGGCCCAATCGGCCTCAAGCCATCCCTTTTGACAGCTTGTCTGATGGACCCTCTGTCAACTTGTGAAGCATCCCCGATCTACTCTCGAGTTGCCATAGGGAAGGGGGATGAGAAAGCAAACTTCACAGGTGTATCAAAGAGCTTGCATCTCTGTCAAAGCAAAGCACATTCCAACCAATATGTCAAGGTCATCTCTACGGAAAGCCACAGTGGCCGGAAGGAGTTTTGTGAGTTTTACAACCCACAAAATTGCTTCGTTGGGGAATGTGACTGATGACACAAATTGGAGGGAAGGGGAAACAGGTTCAAAGGCAAAGTGTGAATTAACTGAGTTCAGAGTTGGCTTCACCTGGTCCGTGCTGACATGAAGCTCCTAATAAATAACTTTTGAAGCTTGGCTTGAGGCTCATGATTTAATTAGGGCATCGGTTGGAACGGTGACATCCTCATTGCAATGCAATTGATATAAGTGGTTTATGTTTACTATGGTTTAATTCTAATAAGCGTCTGAGTCCTGAGCTTCCAAAAGCCAGGCCCATCTCCTAGCAACGCAGAAGAACCCACTGATGTTGCCACCTTGGTCTGAACAATAGAGAAGAGGATCCTGCACCATGGACTGTCGCACAGGATCAAAGCCCCACTTGGGCTGGCTCATCCAAGTAGTTGTAGTCTTCCTGTCATTGTTGAGGCCATGGGGTTTCAACTAAAGTGTAAGAGGAGGGCCTGAGGAAGTTGGGGAGGCTTTTTTTTTACTACCAGGTCAGCTGAACCGGTCCAAACCGGTAGTATGTCACCACTGATCTGCAACCACGCTAGTCTTCTAAGCGGTTGTCAACTTGACCACACTTGAGCTAAAATTACAAGATTCAGAGCTTACCTGGGAACAAGCGCTATTGATCCAATGAAGCTGGTTTAAGGGCGCAGGTGTAGAAAGCTTGGTTGATCTTATCAAGGAGTACTGGAATCTAGTGGGGAAATTATTCTATTTTCGAAGATAACCCTCAAAGGAAAGAGCTTACCCGGGAACAAGCCCTATTGATAAAATGAAGCTGGATTAAGGGCGCAGGTGTAGAAAGCTTGGTTGATCTTATCAGGGAGTACTGGAATCTAGTGGGGAAATTATTTTATTTTCGAAGATAACCCTCAAAGGAAAACGGTAAGGAAAGGTAATGGAATGTGCAGAGAGGGCTAATTTAAGATCTTTGATGTGAGAATAGACAATATCTATACACTTGTTCCTGACTGGAAAACCCTTACAGAGTTTTTGCATAAAGCAGGAAAAAAATGTACTTATTGTTCTGTCGCCAATAAAGAGACTCGCAGACCGGAGTTGGATTCAGCTCTCTTAATAATAACCAGTAACTTCAACTTCAGTTGAGCCGCGGCAGTGATTTGTGTAATTGTTGCCGGTAACCATAATGGTTTTATGGTGAGATTTTTTGCATAAACTAAGTCGCCTGGTAAGAAAGAACAGTACTTATTGAAAGAGTCTGGTGGCTTTTCTGGGTTGTAAGTAGGGTGTAGTCTATCCAAATAAGAACGCAACTTTGTCCCCATCAAAAGTTCAGCCGGGCTCTTGTCCGTAGCTGTGCATGGTGTTATATGTTGGATGGTGAGCATGGTGTTGAGTTTTTCTTGCATGTCATTTCCGTCAAGCTTTTCTAATGCTTCTTTTGTAAAACAAACCATGCATTCCGCTCTTCCGTTCGCCGCCAGATGAGCTGGCACTATCAAAGCGTGTCGTATTCCATGTTCTGCTTGAAATTGCTCAAAAGCCAATGCTGTAAATTGTGGCCCATTGCCGATACTACTACATCTGGTAGACCGTGGGTGGCGAAAAGTTTTTTAAGTTGTTTGGTGACAGCTTCTGTTGTTGTTGAATTCATGATGATAACTTCCAACCAGTTGGAGTAAGCATCTACGATGATCAGGTAAGTATGCCCTTTTGTAGGGCTGGTGAAATCCATATGGATTCTTGACCAGGGGCCTCTGGGTGTCTCCCATTCAAGGACTGGTGCTGAAGGGGGTGTGGGTCTGGAAGATTGGCATTTGTTACATGTTTTAACCCAGGTTTTAATGTCTTTATCTGGCCACCAGATGTAGCTTCTGGCCAGGGACTTCATCTTTACCATGCCAGGGTGTCCTTCGTGTAGCATGTTTAACATGTTTTCTTGTAATTTTTGAGGTACAACCACCTGGTCTCCCCACAAAATGCACCCTTTTTCCAGATATAATTCCGTTTGCCAGTTTTTAAACAGTTTAAAAGTCTTTGTTTTTATGTTTTCCGGCCATCCCCGTCCCACCCAGTTCAATATTCGGCCCATCAGTGTATCTTTAGCCATCTCCCTTGCGATGTCCGATGCAGGATCAAGAGATATCGCACTTCTCTTCCCTAGCCAGCTAAACCCCCTTTTCCGAAGGCAGCTGAGCGGCGGTCAGAAATGGCCGCCACATAGAAGAGCTCAGCCGGAAAAAGAAAGTGCAGGAGGAGCTGTGAAGAAGTGAAAGTGTTTTTTGCTGACCGGGATAAAGTAACAAAACTACCCTGGAACTTAAAATTTGCTAAAGATACATTGTTTCCAGAGCTTTACAAGCGGCGAATGGAAATTAAAAGGAAAAGTTTTTTTTTCTTTTCACTCTCCTTCCTAACGTGACAGCGAATGGAATTGTAAGAGAAATTGGAAAACCCACATTGGAGGTAATTAAATGCTAAAGGGATAAGGATTTCTGAATACTTAAAAAAAAAACTTTTTTGCTGTAAGTGGAAAGGGAGAGGGGAAAAAATGGAGCAGAATTTGAAAATGCCTAGTAGGGGTTTGTGGTCCATAATAATTGAAAATGTCCTACGATAAATGTATTCGTGGAATCTTTTCACCGCGGAGACGATGGCTAGGGCTTCTTTGTCCAGCTGGCTGTAGTTCCTCTCTGGCTTGGACAGGATTCTTGAGAAAAATGCGATGGGAGCCTCTTTCCCATTCCGCAAGGTGTGGCTTAGGATTGCCCCGACACCAAAGGGTGATGCGTCGCATGTGACAGTCAGCGGCAGGGTTTCGTTATATTGAATAAGGACTGCATTGGAAGTTAAAAGGTTTTTTATTTGTTGGAAAGCGCGTTCCTCTCGCCTTCCCCAGATCCAGGATGCCGTTTTGTCCAGGAGCCCATGCAAGGGTTCCGCGACAGTCGCCTTCTGGAGTAGGAAAACATTATAGAAATTAATGAGTCCAAGGAATGCTTGGAGTTCTGTTTTATTTTTTGGTCTGGGGGCTTCTTTGATGGCTTTTAGCTTTTTGTCAGGAGGGTGAATTCCATGTTTGTCTAGGAGGTACCCCAGGAATTCAACCCTTTCAGTACATAGCTGGCACTTCTCCTTTTTTTACTTTGAGGCCGGAGTCTTTAAATTTTTGTAAGACCGCTCTAAGCCATTTCTCCAATTGTTTCTTATTGGGGGCTGCTACTAGCACGTTGTCGAAATAGGGTACGACTCCTTCAATTCCCTGCAGTAGTCGTTCCATTAGGCTTTGGAAAACGCCAGGTGCGACGCTGACTCCAAATTGGAATCAGTTGCATTTAGATGCCCCTCAATATGTCACGATTGTTTGTGCCTCCACGGTTTCAGCATCGACCAGCAGTTGCTGATAGGCTTGTGCCAGGTCGAGCTTTGCAAAGATTCTGCCACCCCCAAGTGAGTGTAGGAAATGCTGGACCACTGGAACAGGGTCTGCTGCAGAGCATGGTTGAGGGTGGCCTTGTAGTCTCCATAGATTCTCAGGGAGCCATCTGGTTTGATGGGGGTGACAATGGGTGTTTCCCAACAGGTATGGTCGATAGGTTCTAATACACCTTGCGTGATGAGCTTATTTAATTGCTCATCTATCTTAGGCTTGAGTGCAAATGGCACTCAGCGCAGTTTGAGGCGGATGGGCGCAATGTCTGGGCTAAGATTGAAGGAGATTGGGGACCCCTTGTACCTGCCTAAAGTGTCATCGAAGGCCTCTTGGAAGTCTCGTATGAGTGTCGCCTCCCAATCTTTTTCGTCTGTGCGATTGATGCCTGCCTTCTCGATCCCTAGCAGCAAGAACCACTGTAATCTGAGTAGCCTGGGGCGGTCCTTTTCCATAATTGTAAGTGGTAGAATATTGGTGCTATTTTTGAAGGTGATCTTGAAATGCCCGATGCCAGCCACTGGAATGCAGTTCCCTTGGTAGTCCCTCAAGATCAATTTCTGGTCACTAAGTTCCTGGCGGCGTATGCTGGGTATTAGACTCTTTATGGTGCACCAGGAGACCATGGAGAGATAGGAGCCAGAATCTACCTCCATGGTGCATGGTTGGTTTTCGATACCGACCTCGATGCCTACCTTCCATGCATCTATTGGTGATGAATGGGCGATGATAACTGTTTGGTGCATTTCTTCTCTTCGCGGTGCCTCGTTGAATCTTTTGTTTCTGCTGTCCCAGCTCCACCAGCTGTCAGTTGGTGGTCCCGTTTTTTGGTGGGGGTGCAATCTTGTCTTCACGGGCTGTTGCCTCGAGACCGGGGGCTGAAGTTTCTTTTATTTCGGCATACTTTAGCAATATGCCCCTGCTTCTCGCAATGTCGGCAAACAGCATCCAGGAACTTGCATTTGCAACGTGGGTGATTTCCTCCACAGCCAGCACTCTGGTACCCCGACTTACGACCTCGCTGGTCTCGCCGATCGCGTTCTGACTGAAGTTGGTGGATTTCTTCTTCTTCACTGTCAGAGGGGGATTCGACGTCACCATGGTGGGTGGTGGCTGCGAGTTTTTCTGGTGTGGTAGTTGCCTCGCTATTGAAGATTGGTTTCGTTTGAACGCCACATTCGGGCTGCTGATTTGCAGGTAGCTTCGGCTGAAGTTGCTTCGGCTATGGCGTCGGCGAGGGAGATGTCACCCTTGGCCAATAGTCTGCTTTGGAGTGCTGGGTCTTTCAGGCCGAGAACGACCCGGTATTGCATGGCCTCATCTAGGTTAGCAAATCCGCACAAACCTCCAAGGTCTCTCAGGTCAGCCACGAATTCACCGATGCTTTCGCCCTCACGCTGGTCTCTTTGATAAAAATCATGCCTCCAGATAAGAGTTGGTACGGCCGGGGCATAGTGGTTTTGGAGGATGGGAGCTAGGTTGTCCAAATCCATTGTTTTGACATCTGCGGGCTTTCCTAGTGCATTGGCCATTTTGAAAAGGGCAGGCCCGCATTGCATCAAAAATACCGCCTGTTTCATGCTGCCGGTGGCGTCTTTCAAGTTGCTGGATTCCAAAAACATTTGGAAAGGATCAATGTAGGACTCCCTGTCCTCGCTGTCTGGGTTAAATGGGTTATATTGTCCCAAAGCTTGCAAAATAAAGATTAAGCAACTTCTGCTAACTGTTCTATTTGCAATAGAAGCTAAGTAACTGTCACGCTGTCATGCCCTTGGTGGAGCCGGACTCTGAGGGAGAGAAGGAACAGCCAACAGGGAGTGGAGGTGTGACTCCGGAGGTTATGGAGGAGGCTGGGGAAGGGCAAAGGCCGGCTGGGCAGTCAGAGGAAGAACCAGGTCCATCCCCTCTGCATCCTAGGACACACAGGGAGGAATGGAGAAGGAAACAACTTGGCTTACGAGAAAGGAAGTGGCCATGATCCCCCTCATTGGTGGCAGCTGGGGAGACTAGTATATAAGAGAGACAGTTAAAACACAGCATTGCCAGAAGCAAAGCGTGTTTTATTTTGGGCTGAAATTATCTTGGTTGGTGTCCTTCCAACAGACTGTGCCTTGTTATCTCCTTAAATTTGGTAATTACTTATCCTGGTCTGTTGTGGAAATTTCTTCATTGTAGTTTCTTTAGTTTTTTTATTTCACCTCTATCTGCTCATTCAGTTCAGACTGTATTGCTTTCTTTTAAAGACTATTTTTGAGTAAGTTTTATCTCCAACTGAGAATTATTGAACAGTGCGACCAAGTTGGCGGCATTAAAGGACATTTATTTACATTTTCGATTTTGTTACATTTATGTTACACTCTGGGTCATCACATGAGCCTTTTTCCTGCACATCCCAATCATATAACAGATAGATAGATAGATAGATAGATAGATAGATAGATAGATAGATAGATAGATAGATAGATAATATTGTGCAAAATGGAATGGTCAAATTTCTAGATTGATATACTGAAAGTCACACACAAGGACACAGATCTTTGATAAGTAAGTTTATTGGATGAAGTAAGAAAGCTATTGAGACAGAATTCTAGCAGTCATACATACAAGGATTGCATGCAAGACGCTTTTTTTCAGCATTGACATAACATCCTACAAACAAATTGTCATAACTTGAGGACTACTTGTTGCAAATATAAGTGTTATATAGCATAAAATCAAATTTGATTCCTATAGGGCCTCTTCACTCCCACACAGCCCATTGGATTGAAAATCGTTCTTTCCCACTTCAGGTTCTTTTTTAACAAATTATGCATGGGTTGAAATCACATAAAGCCCATCCAACCTCAAAACTCAAATAAATAAGATCCTATTTTAGCTGCGTCAGCACTTTGACCTTCATCGGATTATTGGATTCATTTATTTCCTGCTGTTGCTAGATAATCTGAAGCATAATCTAATCAAACAGTCTGGAATTTCACAACATTTAGCAGGAAAAAGAAAAAGCTACAGATCAAACCAGAATTAAAATTAAATGCATTCTTTCCATATGTAGAACAACTAAGCTGTTAGGTTTGTACTTTGCTTTCATTTGCTCTGGGAGCTCAGTTAACAAGCATTATTGAAAAGATCAATTGTTTTCTTCTTGTAGAGTTCAGCAAGTCGTCCTTGCAGCTGCCCCAAGGTAAGATAGACTATTTCATTCTGGTAATTTTCAGCAATGACTGCCCAGGATCTTTTGCCTTTTGGAAGCACACAACAACCTGCAGCCCAGATATGACTGGGTACATTCACTCTATTATTGATCTTATTATTCCCAGGTACAGAACCCACAAGGATATATGTTTCAAGGCATCCATCTGTTTTTATATGTTCTTCATATTCCCTCCATTGTCCCTGATTGAGGGCACTAAACTGGGGAACGATGTTGGTTAGGGTGAAGGTTGCAGCTTTGCTATCCTCATCTGGTTGATGGGACGATGGTGCCAAGTGTCCCCTGTCCTGCCGAACAGCCGCTCGGTAATCCCGGTCAACAGCCTGGCTGCTTTCCAGGAGGGTTCGGTTAATCCCACAGGTTGATTCCAATTCCATGCTTTTTCGATTGTGATCCCCAGGCAGGGCAAGCTAGAAATAAGAAAAGACAAGCATTGTCTCTGATTCGCACTTCCACAACGCTGAGTCGAAGACCCTGAATCTGGGGAAAGAACTGTCATAAGTCATATGGGGAATGGGGTGTGGGATACTCCGCCGAGACAGATTGGACAGCATCTGCCAGGCATCCCAGCTCACAGGGCAGTTTTTGGGAATTCTGCAAATTGAAACTCCAGATTGTTGTTCTTGAGAAGCCCACTTTAAACTATCTTCCAATTCGGAATACACTACAGTGGTGAGATTCAATTTTTGTTACTACTGGTTCTGTAGGCGTGGCTTGTGGGCATGGTGTGTCTTGGTGGACGTGGTGTGGCTTGGTGGGTGTGGCTTGGTGGGCATGGCAGCATGATGTTACTACAAAATCTCCATTCCCTCCTCACCCCATTAACCTGCTTTCCAGTTCCATTCTCCTGTGCAGGGCAACCAAAGAAGACCAGCCAATCAGCTGGGACTCAGGAGGCAGAAAATAGAGAGGATGGGGCCAGTCAGAGGTGGAATTTGCCGGTTCTCCGAACTACTCAAAATTTCCGCTACCGTTCTCCAGAACCTGTCAGAACTGGCTGAACACCACCTCTGAATTCCCATTGACCTTGAAATGTCAGGGTGATCTCTGAACTTGGTTCTTTGGGGAAAGAATCAGATGGAAGAAAGACCTTGCCAATGTGGACAGTGAGGTGAACCGAATTCTTACAGCCTTTGCTCCTGGTGAACCCTGGGAATAATTATGTATAAATCACTCTTAAATCTACTGTCTTGCCTTATTTCCTAATTACTGACTGTTCCTTAAAGGTCACCTCTATCTAATGAATGTTTAGCTTTAGGATAGGAGCTCCTCTTACCTGCGGTTCAATCATCCAGTCCTCTGATCGTTCACCTGCACCAGGGTTATACTTATATGCCGAGTACAGGGGGATGCGCCGAGTCTTGTCGTACATTGTGGCAAACCGATACTGGTTTCTATACGTCTGGCAGATTCTGGCTGGATTCATCGGGCTCAAATTGGGGGGTTTCCCACCCAAGAAGAACTGATTGCAGGATCTGAAACTTTGCACCACCTCCCCAGTTGCAGGCAGGAGAAAAGAGGCACCCAAGGAAAGGAAGATCCACAGCAGCAACATGGCTGTGCGTTTGGTCAGTTGGCCCTTCAAGGGGAACTTTTCTGGCTGAAAAAGAAAAAGAACAATGACAAATCTCTGATTTAGCAATTCTTCCTTTTTCCATGAAGAACTGCAGAAGAAAAGAGGCAGCCAGGGAGAGGATATACAGAAGCAACATGGCCGTGTGCTTGGGTGATCCTCTATTCTGAGGGAATCTTTCTGCCCCCCAAAAAGTGAGAATAGAATAATGATAAATTTGATTCCGCAAAGTTCCATGACGAATGTGAGAATGGGTTTGAGGTTGGGTTTTGCCGGGGGTGACTGAAGTCCAGCTGGTCCTCCTGGTCAGATGGAGGCCAACCAGATTGTTTTCACTTCTGGATGGAAGAGCGGGATGATGGGAAGGCAAGAGAACTGATAAACAGGCAAAGATGGGAAGGGTGAGGAAGGAAAGGAAAAGGAAGGAAGAAAAGAGAGGGAGGAAGAAGGAAAGAAATTAAAAAGGAAAGGAAATTGATCAATTGGATGGGAGGAGAGATCGAGGAAAGAAAGAAAGGAAAGGAAAGGAGAAAGGAAAGGAAAGGAAAGGAAAGGAGGAGAGGAGAGAGGAGAGGAGAGGAAAGGGGAGGGGAGGGGAGGGAAGGGAAGGGAAGGGAAGGAAAGGGAAGGAAAGGGAAGGAAAGGAAAGGAAAGGAAAGGAAAGGAGAAGAGGAGAGGGGAGAGGGGAGGGGAGGGGAGGGGAGGGAAGGGAAGGAAGGAAGGAAAGGAAAGGAAAGGAAAGGAAAGGAAAGGAAAGGAAAGGAAAGGAAAGGAAAGGAAAGGAAAGGAAAGGAAATTGATCAATTGGATGGGAGGAGAGAGGAAAGAAAAGAAAGGAAAGGAGAAAGGAAAGGATAGGAAAGGAGAAGAGGAGAGGAGAGAGGAGAGGAGAGGAAAGGGGAGGGAAGGGAAGGGAAGGGAAGGGAAGGAAAGGAAAGGAAAGGAAAGGAAAGGAAAGGAAAGGAAATTGATCAATTGGATGGGAGGAGAGAGGAAAGAAAGGAAAGGAAAGGAGAAAGGAAAGGATAGGAAAGGAGAAGAGGAGAGGAGAGAGGAGAGGAGAGGAAAGGGGAGGGAAGGGAAGGGAAGGGAAGGGAAGGGAAGGGAAGGAAAGGAAAGGAAAGGAAAGGAAAGGAAAGGAAAGGAAAGGAAAGGAAAGGAAATTGATCAATTGGATGGGAGGAGAGAGGAAAGAAAGGAAAGGAAAGGAGAAAGGAAAGGATAGGAAAGGAGAAGAGGAGAGAGGAGAGGAGAGGAAAGGGGAGGGAAAGGAAGGGAAGGGAAGGAAAGGGAAGGAAAGGGAAGGGAAGGAAAGGAAATTGATTAATTGGATGGGAGGAGAGGACAGAAGTAAAGGGAGAAAGAAGAAAGGAAAGGAGAGGAGGGGCGGTGACGGAGGGCTGGGAAGGGAAGGGCAGGGAAGTGAAAAGTTTTCTCAAACAGACTCCTAGGAACAGATAAGAGTTTCACAGGAGTGGCCACAGATGAGGAGAAAGAAGAAGCAGAAGGAAGGCAAAAAAGAACAGGGCTGGTGTGGGAACAGAAGTGGGGAATAGATAAGGAAGAGGAAAGAGCAGAAGGAAATGAAAGAGAAAAAGAGGGGGAAGAAAAAGGAAAGGAAAAGAAAGGAAAGATTTAGGCAGAGGAGGAAGAACAGGGCTTGTGGAGGGTAAACTTACTGCATCAAAGAGGGAAGCCAACAGCTATCAGGGAAGGTTGGGGTTTGTGAAGAACCAGGAACTTAGAAGCAGAGCCAAAGTGTGGATATGTTCATTGGGGGAATGGGTGGGGTCTTTCAAAGGTATTCATTCCAGACTCTATAATTGTCTCAAAATATCTCCAGGGTCACATTCTCCAGCCAGAATTCTCCCAAACAACCAAACCATCTAGAAAGCCACTGCTACGGATGCCCCTCTTCTGAGGGGGGGCTGTTGCCAGGGGGAGCTGCCTGCTGTTTCAGCCCCTCCAGGACAATGTTGCCATTGACATCAAGTTGGCCCCTTCCTTCCATTCAGGAAACACCTAACTTCCCCTCCATCATTCTCTCTCCCATCTCAGCTTGCTTTTATCTTTCATTCGGGGAATGTTGAGTCCCAGGGGTGGGATTCAAAATTTTAACAACTGGTTCTGTGGGTGTGGCTTAGTCAGTGGGTGTGGCTTGGTGGTCATGTGACCAGGTGGACATGGCTTGGTGGTCATGTTATTGGCTGGGCATGGCCAACTCAATATCACTCACATCGAGGCACACATCTCCTCGCCTAGCCTCTCATGACTGTAGAGATGCTGCAACAGTCGTAAGTGTGAAAAATGGTCATAAGTCCCTTTTATCAGTGCCATTGTAACTTTGAATGGTCACTCTACACAAGCAAAGTACCAGCAAAGGAGGGGAAAAAAACTTCAGAGAAGTTCCTGAGACAGGAAGTCTAGTTCTGCCAAGAATGTAAAAAGGGTTAACGGAGAGGCAGTTTCCGAAAGCAACACCAGAATGTTTCCTTCCTGCCTTCCTTACAGGATTAGGCCAGTAATTTCTTCTAACAACCAGTTCTCCGAACTGCTTAGAATGTTAACAACCGGTTCTAGCGAATAGGTGCAAACTGGTAGAATCCCACCTCTGTTTAGTCCCCTTCCACACAGTCCAGTTACCATGCTGTCTTCTGAGCAGAGCTTGAAGGACTTTCTATGACCCACAAAATAAAGTCTATGCTTGAGGTGATTTATCTCTGGTTCCATACAGGCACAGGTTTAATTCTGGATTCTCCAGACACATAACAATTTTTTCAAAAGTTCATTTACTCAGCAGCATGTTGATCTAACCCTATGTTAGATGGATTCTACCCTGGTGGAGAATTCTGGGAGTTGAAGGTCACACACCTTAAAATTTTTGAGGTTGAGAAACGCTGATCTAGGTCAAACTTCTAAGGTCAAACATCTACATGTGGATCTATGCCTATCCTAAGACTCCTAATAGGAAGAGGTTTCCGACATGAGGTGATATCCAAATCTCTTTTGTCTTAAGTAACTTAAGTTAATGTTTACCAGAAATTTGACCCAAAGGTTCTTTTTCAGGAGGCAACTGGACTTCCTTGTTTTATTTTTTGAAGATGTTTTGCTTCTCATCCCAGAAGCTTTTTCAGCTCTGACTGGATGATAGGGAATGGGAGGATTTATATTCCTTGCAGATAGCTGGTCATTTGTGTTAAGCCTGGGTTCCCCAACCAGGGTTAAGGAGACAAGCTAAACAGAATGTGCAGCGTTAGTCAGATAGGCACACAGATAAATGAGTGAGATATGTTTGTATGTTTGTTAACATACAGTAAAAATAACAGATACGCTTGTGCTATCAAAAATATAGTTTATTCCATTATGAGTTCATAGCATAGTCAAAATAACAGTCCAATAGTCATGTATCACTTAGTCAGTCCATTCAGGGATATTCAGTTAGCAAAGTCCGTGTAGAATATCCTATGTCATTTCACTTACAAATCAATCCTTTGTCTCTCTCCCATTCGAGTAACGCAGTCTTGAGTCCATGCAGTAATTAGGGATCATCAAAGCCAGAGAGAGTAAGCTTACGTTCCTTGCTTCTTTTAAAGTGCTTTCACAACCACTCCCTTAATTACATTCCCATATTTAAAGTTGCAGACACTTTAATTTATAAACCATGATTACATATTTATTATTTTACCTTAACCAGTTAGGGTAAACAATATTATCCCTAACAATTTGCATCCTTTTAGAGGGTCATTGTGGACACGAATAAAAGCACAACTGGCCGCAACGTCTCTCTAAAAGAATGCAAATGACCAGCTATCTGCAAGGAGAATAGATCCCTCTATCCCCCATCATGTAGTCCGAGCTGAAGAAGCTTCTTGGATGAGAAGCAAAACATCTTCAGAAGAAAAAACAAGAAAGTCCAATTCCCCCCTGAAAAAGCACCTTTGGGACAACCATGACCTGGATGGCTGAGAATCTCGACAGACATTATCAGAAATTTGAATTCCGTATCGTGGGTGACTTTGGCCCAGACACTCTTTTCAGCCCAACCCATCTCACAGGGCTATTGTTGTGGGCAAAATAGGAGGGGGAATGGATATTATATGTGTTTAACACCATCTTGAGTTTCTTATGGAGTAATAAAGGCAAGATAAAAATATATTAAATAATAGCCCATAAATCTATTCCTACCTCTATGGAGGTGCTGTTATCATACTGCCCCTGGACTCACCTTTTCTAGCTGGCTGGTGAGCCAAGGATCATCTTTTAACTACATTTCAATGAATATTATTCTGTGCCCTCTAAACCAGGGATGTACAATACTTTGGACTTGATTCCAAATTCTGAATGTGAGCCACTCAAGAGAGAAATCAATGGGAGCCTTGCTTCTAATGCACAGGATATTGCATTTCTACGAGTTCAGCCCAAGTTGGCATCAATTCTGTTGCAGCCATTCTTTCTTTGCCCATATTAAGAATAATTAATTTAAACAATCTTTGCGCTTCTGACAGAAGGTTGCGTTGTAAGAATGAAAAGCTGGCATCTATACAAACAACAGGGCACTATATCCAGGATAGAAAGAGCATAGGTGAAGCATTTGCACAAGAAGGCTGCAGGCCATAACCAAACATCCTACAGTGACTTACCCAACAGAATACTCACAAGTGCAACAACCTCTTGCTTGTAGACCAGGAAGTCAGGTAGACAGAAAGGAATCACAAGGCAGATGGAGGCCCCTGCTCCAAGATTTATATTCTGGCTATTTCCTGTTATCTTTCTGAGCAAATATCAGGGCTGCCAACCTTGAGTGATAGTTCGGAGTGAGACACTGCGAGGGAGCGGAGCGACCGAGGGGGGGATGGTGTGGAAGGGGGGTGCCCCCCCTTCCACGGTAGGGAGCTTTGACAATTTTACATTTTAAATGGTGCAATCTGATGCATACTTTAGTCATGATTTGGATATATACATACATACATACATGCAAGCAGCACCAATGTACTTGAATCGGATTTGTAAGATATTAATAATGCAGTTCACTGACCATCTTGGCCGGAAAGGGTCCACATTCTTGGGCCTCTGCCCATCTGCTCCGTCCCTTTGGGCTGCTCTGGCTCTCCTCCTCCTCCAGGGTCCCTGGCTGAGAGGGGCGTCCCAAGTGCCTGGGATCCGGCCCCTCCAGGCTGCCTCTTCAGGGCCACAGAAGCCTCCCTCACATGGCCCCGGGGGTGGAGGGGGCCTTGCCAGGGTTCCCGGCCTTGGAGCTGGGCAGAAACGGCCCTTCCCAGCCCTCTCCCACCCTCTGGGCCTCCCACCTGTGGAGGGGAGGGGGATCCAGGCTGAGACTTGGACCCACCAGCCTCACAGTCCAGCTGAAGGGTCGGAAAGGGCCAGGCAGGCAGATGGACACACACACACACACAGAATGGGGGGGGGAGGCTGGTGTCCTTCACTCCCCAAACGCCCCCCTCCCAGTCTGTGCATGGGACCCCCAGCAATGCTGCCATCAGCTGCTCCCCTGCAGGGAAGTCCTGGATTGTCTGGGGGAGGAGAGGAGAGGACAGTGGCCACTCCCCCCCCTTTGCTTGGCATTTGTGGGGAGACCCCTCAAGGTGAGATTCCTTCCCGGGGGCTCCCAAAGAGCATCCAAACGTTCCTGGCATCAAGTGGGGAAAGAAGCCTAAAAAGAGAGAAACTCCTGCACCGGCTGCGATTGGGGTTCGGAGGGGACAGGAACCCCCCCTCCTTGCGAGCCCCCCCTCCCCGCTCCAGCCTGCCCTCTGGCGGGACCCCCTTCCTGGAGAGGCTCCTCCCTACCAGACCCTCTTGCAGCCTCTTGGACCCAGGGGAGGCTGGGGGGGGGCACATATCTAGGTGCAAAGGGCGGGGGGAGGGACACAATGTACCTGGGAAGGAGCCCTCCCCCCCTCTTCCCCCTCCCTCTCCAGGGACTTCCCATCAGGCTGGGGAGCGAGAGAAGCCGAGGCGCGCAAGAGGCAGACGCGCATGCTTAGTCCCTTTCTTCAGGCTCGCAGGCCGCCTGCGGAGGGCGCCCCCTGGTGGTCCTGGCCAGCCACGGCAGCTCCCCTTGCGAGAGGGAGGCCGGAGAGGGACACGCCTTTGCGCCCCAATCCCAGCGGCCTTGAGACCAGACGGGTGCGGGGAGGGGATGATGGGACACGGAGGAGCTCAACTCTCGAGGAAGGCCCAGGGATGCCCTGTAGTCGTACTTCATGGCGGATAGAGAGTTCGTCTCTCTCATCTCCGCCTGCCAGAGCAGAGTGCAGCGCAAGGGATAAGCCCAGAGAGTTGTGACATCCTAGAGCGGAAACGAACAACCGCTTCCTGCAGCGTGGAATTCTCTCCTCACCCCGGTACAGAAATCAATGCGGGCAACGTCCTCTCGCGCATGCTCTGTTCGCCCTCTGAAGCCGCCCAGGATCGGAGGCTTCACTTCTCGAAACTTTGGGCTTGGGCATATCGATATTCGGAATATCAGAGAATGTAGAGATATATTTATTTTTGTACATTCCATTTTGGGGGTTTAGCGTGAGATTTCGTTTATCAGAGTGAGACAGTAAAAATTGGTTGAATTGCGTGAGTCTCACTCTGATTGCGTGAGAGTTGGCAGCACTGAAATATATGCTTGACAGGTTTTGGCATAGAGTGAGATTTCTGTGGAACTGACTGTATGAATAAAGGGAGGGGCCGGATTAAAGCTTTGGAAGCCAAGAACCCAAAGCTGAAAAGTAGCCCACAGATTATCTGTATTTAGTCCTGGTCCCATTCAATTCCAGAGAAGGGGCTAGCAAATATCAGGTTGGTGTGGTGGATATCTGGTCACGTTGCAAAGAGCAAATTCTTTCATTCATTCATTCAAGCATAACGGAAAGACAATTTCCAACAGAGGAATAGAAATCAAACTATGGAAATATTATATTTGGTGTAGTCCACAAGGAGGCCAACAGAATTCTTTCAGTCTAGCTCCGGGTGAACCCTGAGATTAACTTTGAACAAGTAATTCTTAAATCCACCCTCTTGACATATTTACTCACCCTTGACTGCTTCACTAAGGGGGCCTTCATTTCATGAATGTTTAGCTATAAAACAGAAACCCTTTTTCTGCAGTTCAATATTCCAGTCTTTTCTCCCTTTGGTCCCACCAGGTTGATGTGTATATGCTGAGAATGTAAGGATGCACCACTGTCTCTCTTGCCCATTGTGGCAAATGGAGGCTTGTTGTTCTACAGCTGTCAGATTCTGGATGGATTCATTGGCCCCAATTGGGGAGGTTTCCCAACCAGAAAGAATAGCTTACAGGGTCTGAAACGGCTCCCCAATTCCCCAGTTGCAGGCAGGAGAAAAGAGGCAGCCAGGGAGGGGGTCCATAGCAGCCCCCTGGCCCTTGTGCTTGGCCGGTTGGCTTTTCTAGTGGAGCTTTTCTGCCTGAAGAAGGGAAAGAACAACAATGTGTTCTGTCCCCTCATTAGCATTCTTGAGATCCCCGCGCTTTGATTGGCCAAAGCGCGCGGCACTCTGATTGGTCAGGCGAGCCGCGCCGATTGGCTCGCTAAGAATCTCCCGCGATTGGTCTATTCGGACCGCGGGAGATTCAAAGCGGTGTTATTGGCCGCGGCCGCTGCGGCTAAAGGAATAAAAGCCGCGAACCTTTTGCAAAGCGCCAGTTCGGTTCCTACTTTAATAAAAGAGCATGATTTGAAGTCACCGACTCCTGGCATCATTTTCGAGGACACGACAAATGAAGCTCTGATTCAGTGAGTTAACAAGGCCTGGAGGTTGGATTGGCCTAGGGCAGATAAAGTCCAGCTGGGCCACCTGGCCCTGGCCAACTTAGTGACAAGTTTCTGTGGCCAGTGTGCCAGGGGAAAACTCTCTGCGGGACAATTCAACAAGAGGGCCTTCAGTAACCTGTTGTTTTCTAGATGATTTGGGTGGTTGGGAGAATTCTGGCTGGAGCATTCAGGACAATCATCCAATCTGGAATGAATACCTTGAAAGACCCCCCCCACACACACCCATTCCCTAAAAATGAACAGATCCTCAGTTTGACTCTGCTTCTTACTTTGTGTGCCTCTTCACGAACACCAATCTTCCTTGAGAGAGGGCGAATATGTGGGGGGGGGGGTCTGTCTGTCTGTCTGTCTGTTTGTGCAATTTTGCCTCCAGCCCCTTTCTCTTTCAGGAGGACAGGAATAGATTTGGCTGCAAGGATAAGCTGATCACTCTCATAGGAAGACATGATATTTCTCCAACATCTTATAATGGAAGCGCTCTTCATCTTTGATGTACAAATGGCAAATAGAGAAGAAGAAAAATTCCTCTCTGTGCGTGTGTGTGTTTGTGTTAGTGTCAGTGTAGTTGGCTTGCCTGTTTCTTGTAGTAAGTTGTCTCCCTACCATCGCAACTCTTCCTCCTCTCTCTTCTGCCTCTTCCTTCTCCTCAGCTGAGCCCCCCCCCCATCAAACTTTTCCTAAAAGCCTATTGGGAAAATCTGACTCTTTCTCTCTCCCTCTTTCCTTTTCTTTTTGCTTTCTTTCCTTTTTCCTCCCTCTCTCCCTTTTCTACTTTTGTCTTTCTTTCCTTCCCCTTCCCCTTCTTTGCCTGGTGGAGATGAATGACCAGAGGACTGGATGGTTGAACCGCAGATAAGAGGAGTTCCTATTCTGAAGCTAAACATTCATCAAATAGGGATGACCTTTAAGGAACAGTCTGTGGTTAGGAAATAAGTCAAGACAGTGGATTTAAGAGTTATTTATACATCATTAATCCCAGAATTCACCAGAAGCTAGACCAGTGGTGGACCACTGGTGGTTTGGACTGGTTCTAGCAGACTGCTAGTTCTGACAATCAGCTGGCCCCGCCCACCCTGGGGAGGTGGGGCAAACCTTCAGTCTCCCTAGCAAACCTGTGTCATGGCTGCTGCCTCCTGCCTCCACGCATCAAGGAGGCTGAGCAGCAGCGGGAAGAGCACGGACCTACTGAGCCACAGGAAGCGGCTGGCAGCAATGCCCTCAGGTGAAGATGTTGCGAGGGGGAGGCTCGACCCCTCCCCTCAGGAGCCACAAAGCACTTGCCACCCCTGTGGCAGCCGCCAAATCTCCTCCCATTGTGTATCTCTTCCTCCTCAGCAGAAGCGCTCACAGCGGGAAGGGGGAAGCTTGGCGGGTGGCAGAAGGGTGCTGAGCGCTTTGCGCTCTTCACTTGAGGACATCGCTGGCAGCCGCTCGGCCTCCTTGATGTGCAGAGGCAGGAGGCAACACCAGTTCAGAGGTTCCTTTCCTCACATCCCCACCCCCGAGGACAGAGAGGGAGGGAGGGAAAGAGAGAGAGAGAGAATTGAGTGATGAGAGATCCCAGTGTTTTGTTTTCTGTGGGAAAAGGGTCCAAATGACTCTTTGAGTATTTAAGGTTGCACAAACAGGCAGCCAAGCTGAGTCCCATCAGTGGGAGTCCAGGTGCTTCAGCGAGCCGCATGCTGGATTCATGTTAGTGGTCTGCAGGATTTAAAATTATGAATTTGGTGGTCGCTGAGGTCCAAACAGTTGGAGACCCCTGCTCTAAGCAGTTTACAGAATTAGCCTACGGCCCCCAACCATCTGGGTTCTCATTTTACCAACCTTGGAAGGATGGAAGACTGAGTCAACCTTGAGCTGGTAAGAATCAAACTGCCAAACTGCTGGCAGGCAGCAGAAGTAGCCTGTAGTACTGCATTCTAACCACTGAGCTCATCACGGCTCATCAAGAAAGAAAAAACAGTCTAGATGGTAGCCATGGTAGTACCCGAGGAAGGCAGAATAGAAGAGAAAGAACTGGAGAATTACACAACACACAAAGACCTGCAAACCACAGCACCACCACAGATCATCCATGGTGTCCAACCTATCTAAAGGTGACCAAATATGCAACGTTTTATTGTAGAATATCTCATACCCCATGTTCTGAGCCAGGCTTTGTCATAAACTTCTTTTAAAAGCAAACCTATTTTATTGCAACACTGGGAATTGCCTTCATTCCCAGCCAGAACTAATCTTAAGCAATTCCCCAAGATAAGCACACACCTTTCAGTGCTGTGCAATGCTGCCAAAACCAGAAGTATCTAATTAATTTTTTTTTGTTCTTTGCTTTCCCAAATTTTGTTCTATTGTACTTTACTAATTTATTTGATTCTTTTTGTTACTTTTTATTGTTTTTTGTTTCTACTTTTTGTTTTAAATATGGTTTTACATTGTGTAAGTTGCCTCAAGTAGCCATGGGTGAATAGGTGGCAATATAAATTAAATAAATAAGTAATTATAAAAGACACCAACCGAAATACCAGAAAAAACCAACTAGTGTACACAGAGCTTCAAGGAGAACTCGGAATCTATCAAACTACTTTGCTTCCTGCAAAGGTTTCATCACTGAGGTCTGATTTTTATCTCTTATGAGAGGGACAATCACCTCCCAAACTGACTCCCTTTTGTTTCAGCTGCTCTCGCTTCCTAGCAGCTCTGTGCATACGTGCATAGGCTCCCCCGGGTCCTCTGCCTCACAAAGGTTCTTTTTCAGAACTTTTTTTGCACAACTGGCCGCAACGGCTCTCTAAAAGAATGCAAATGACCAGCTCTCTGCAAGGAGAATGAATCCCTCCATCCCCCATCATGCAGTCCGAGCTGAAGAAGCTTGTTGGATGAGAAGCAAAACATCTTCAGAAGAAAAAACAAGAAAGTCCAATTCCCCCCTGAAAAAGCACCTTTGGGACAACCATGACCTGGATGACTGAGAATCTCTACAGACATTATCAGAAATTTGAATTCCGTATCGTGGGTGACTTTGGCCCAGACACTCTTTTCAGCCCAACCCATTTCACAGGGCTATTGTGGACAAAATAGGAGGGGGAATGGATATTATGTGTGTTTAACACCATCTTGAGTTTCTTATGAAGTAAAGATAAAAATCTATTAAATAATAGCCCATAAATCTATTCCTACCTCTATGGAAGTGCTGTTATCGTACTGCCACTGGACTCACCTTTTCCAGGTGGCTGGTGGACCAAGGATCATTTTGTTGTGTCCGCGAAATGATGCCAGGAGTCGGTGACTTAGTGCAAAGCTCTTTATTAGTAAGTTGGAACCGAACTGGCGAAAGGAAAAAAGCCCGCGGCTTTTATTTCTTTCGCCGCGGCCAATGGCACCACTTTGAATCTCCCGCGATCCGAATGGACCAATCGCGGGAGATTCTCAGCGAGCCAATCGGCGCGGCTCGCCTGACCAATCGGAGAGCCCCGCGCTTTGGCCAATCAAAGCGCAGGGATCTCGAGTATGTTAATTGAGAACAGAACACCCCTCCCCTCTTGGTTCAGTCCTTACGTTGCGTAGTCACGTAGGTAGGCGGGGCTCCGTCTGGTCCTACTTGACCTGCGCAACTCAGTTGTAGGCTGGATCCCGGCCGGTTCGGTCGGGATCTCCGCTGCTCCTGCTGCCGTCGTGGGAACCGGCTGGTCGATCGGGCCGGTCCTTTCTCCGTAGCTCCCTCCTGGGCCTTCCGGGTTGGTTGAGCTGCGGATTTCGCCGCTCCCGCTCGGTCTTTCCGGGTCGGTCGAGCTGGCTTGGCTGTTCCTTCCTGGCGAGGGGTTGTGATGGCTGTTTTCCGGTGAGTACTGCTGGTTTATTTTTCTGTGGATTCAGTCCCCTGGGTATTCCCTCCCCCCTTGGTTTGTGTTGTGGGGGTTGGTTTCGCTTGTTTGTGCGTCGGTGGTTTGTTGGTTGGTAGTTCTCGACCTTAGTTGGTCGATGTGGCGTTTCCCCGCTCGTCCGTCTGCTGTTTGTAGCCGGTACGAGTGTGGGCCTGTTGCTTGTGTGATGACGGCTGGGATCCATAGTGGGTCTCCCGTCAGGTTCTTTGTGTATACGGGGTCGCCGGGTGCGAAGGTTCGTTGTTTGCTGTTTGAGTCTGGGGGCCTCTCCGGGTTATACGTGGGGTGTAACCGTCGAGTGGGGACCTTAATTTTCTGCCCATTAATAGTTCGGCTGGGCTTTTATTGGTTGTGGTGTTTGGGGTTATGTGTTGGGTGAAGAGTAGTTTGTTTATTTTTTCCTGGATCTCCCCGTGGTCTATTTTGCGGATGGTCTTTTTAGTGAATTGGACCATCCGTTCCGCCCTATCGTTCGCCGCCGGGTGCGCCGGTGCTGTCAGCGCGTGGCGGATGCCCCTTTCCGCTATGAATTTTTCGAATTCCAGCGAGGTGAACTGGGGCCCGTTGTCGGAGACGACGACGTCTGGGAGGCCATGTGTTGCAAAGAGTTTGCAGAGTTCCTTGATCACGGCCTCCGTGGTTGTCGTCTTCATGTTGCTTACCTCCAGCCAGTTGGAGTAAGCGTCAACTGTTATGAGGAAGGTGTGTCCTTTTGTGGGCCCGGCGAAATCTATATGGATTCTAGACCAAGGTCCCCTTGGGGTTTCCCACTCTAGGACGGGTGCTGTGGGTGGGCTTGGCCAAGTTTCCTGGCATCGTTGGCACCTAGCTACCAAGGCCTCTATTTGTTTGTCCATCCCTGGCCACCAAGCGTAACTTCTGGCCAGAGCTTTAGTCCTCACGATGCCAGGGTGCCCCTCGTGTAGCAGTTCCAAAACCTTCCCCTGTAGCTTTTCCGGAATGACCACCCTGTCCCCCCATAGTATGCACCCTTTTAACAAAGAGAGTTCCATTTGGCGGTTTCGGAACGTTTTGGCGGACTCGTCATTGTCCCTTTCCGGCCACCCTTTTTCCACCCAATGCAACACCCGCGCCAGATGTTTGTCTTTATTAGTCTCTCGGGCAATGTCTGAAGCGGTTATGGACAGGTTGGGTAGAGTCTCTATACTGAGGGTGGTCGTCGTGGGTGCTGGGTCGGTGTCGGGTTCCGGTAGCGGCGAATGGCTTAAGGCGTCTGCATGGGAGATCGTCTTACCCGATCTGTGTATGAGTTCGTAGTTGTAGGCTGCCAGGAATTTGGACCACCTTGTCATTCGGGGCGACAGAATGTTCGGGGTGGCCTGGTTTTTTGCAAGGATTCCCAGCAGCGGCTTGTGATCCGTTACGATAGTGAAAGTCCGGCCGTAGAGGTATTCGTGGAACCCTTTTACGGCGGCAACTATAGCCAGGGCCTCTTTGTCCAGTTGGCTATAGTTCCGCTCCGGTTTGGTGAGGGTCTTTGAAAAGAATGCGATGGGCGCTTCTTTTCTGTTGGGAAGGGTATGGCTGAGGACAGCGCCGACGCCGAAGGGTGATGCGTCGCATGTGACGGCCAGAGGTAGGGTCTCGTTGAATTGTATAAGGACGGCGTCGGAGGTGAGGAGGTCCTTCGTTCTTTGGAAGGCGTCTTGCTCGCGTTTCCCCCAAGTCCAGGTCGCTGCCCTGTCCAGGAGCCTATGCAAAGGCTCTGCCGCCGTCGCCTTTTGGGGTAGGAAAACATTGTAAAAGTTCAGTAACCCCAAGAATGCCTGTAGCTCAGTCTTTGACTTGGGTGTGGGGGCTTCTTTGATGGCCTTGATTTTTTTGTTTGTGGGGTGAATGCCGTGACGGTCCAGGAGGTAGCCCAGGAATTCTACTCGTTCCGTGCATAGCTGGCACTTCTCCCTCTTGACTTTTAGTCCGGTCTCTTTAAATTTGGTTAGGACCTCCCTTAGTCGACCCTCTAGTTCGGCTTGGTTGGCTGCCGACACTAGGACGTCGTCAAAGTAAGGTACCACCCCCTTGATACCTTGCAATAGTCTCTCCATTAGGCTTTGGAATATGCCCGGTGCCACGCTGACTCCGAATTGGAGTCGGTTGCATTTGAATGCCCCCCGGTGGGTGACTATGGTCTGCGCTTCTGCCGTTTGCTCGTCGACCGGCAACTGTTGGTATGCCTGGGCGAGGTCGAGCTTGGCGAAAACCTTGCCCCCTCCCAGTGAGTGCAGTAGATGTTGCACTACTGGGACGGGGTAGGCGCTTTGTTGCAGCGTGCCATTTAGGGTGGCCTTATAGTCCCCACAGATCCTCACCGACCCATCGGACTTGATCGGGGTGACTATGGGAGTCTCCCACTGGGCGTGGTCTATGGGCTGTAGCACCCCTTGTTTGACGAGCTTGTCAATTTGCTCGTCTATCTTGGGTTTTAGTGCGAATGGCACCCGCCTTGGTTTCAGGCGTTTTGGGGGGACGTTAAGGTCTAGGTCGAACGATATAAGTGGCCCTCGGTACTTGCCTAGGTTTCCGTCGAAGACCTCTTGGAACTCCCGGCCAGTTGCTGCTCCCAGCTGTCGGCGGTGACGTGGTCGACTCCCGTGAGTGCGATGTCGAGCGGGGCGAACCATTGCAGTCCCAGTAGGTTTGGGCGGTCGCGGTCGACGATCGTTAGGGGAAGTCGTTCGGTGCGCCCCTTATACGTGATGTTAAAATGCTTGGTGCCGACTACCGGGATGCGGTTTCCCTGGTAGTCCTTTACAATGAGTCTCTGGCTGTTTACGTTCCTCCTTTGGAGGGTAGGCACCAAACGCTTTATCTCATGCCATGCAATCATGGAGAGGTAGGACCCAGAGTCCACCTCCATCTTGCATGGCTGGCCCTCGATGCCTACCTCCACGTGGACCTTCCGTGCGTCGTTGGTGATGGCGTGGCCGATTGTGACCGTCTGGTGGGTCTCCTCTCTCCGCCGGCTGTCGCCGCCTTGCGAGGATCGCCCGTTCCGGTCCCATCGGCTGTCCGAGGGGCGATCTCTGGTCCGGGGTGGTGTGCTTTCTCTCCTCCGGTCACTCTGGTCCCATCGTGCCGGGCTGCGATTTTTCTTCAGGCGGCAGACACGGGCGATGTGTCCCTTCTTGTCGCAATGCCGGCAGATTGATTCGAAAAACCGGCATTCCGACCTGGGGTGGTCGCCGCCGCAGCCGGCACAGTTGGTCCTCGACTTACGACCTCGCCGGTTCTGTGGGTCGCGCCCTGTCTGGAGTCGATGGATGTCCTCCTCGTCATCGGAAGTGCCCGATGCCGAGTGGAAATCGCCCTGGTGGGTGGTCGTCTCGGGTTTGGGCTCGGTCGACCTCGCCGGGTTGTTGTTTCCGCTGCGGTCCCCAGCGTTCGGTCTGCGCATGCGGTCGGCGGAAGTTCGGGTTGCTTCGGCGGCTGCGGCTGCGGTGAGGGTGTCTGCTAGGCTGATGTTGCCCTTGGCCATCAGCCGGCTTTGGAGGACGGGGCCCCACAAACTGAGCACGATTCGGTCTCGTAGGGCGTTGTTTAGGTTATCGAATTCGCAGAGCCCCCCTAAACGGCGCAGCTCAGCGACGAAGTCGCTGAAGCTCTCACCCGACCTCTGGTCCCGCCAGTAGAACTCATTGCGCCGGATCAGGATGGGTACCTCTGGAGCGTAGTGCTGCTGAAGTATGGGTTTGAGGACGTCCCAGTCCATCGCGGTCGCATCGGCGGGTTTGGCCAGCACTTTGGCCATCTGGAAAACCTCGGTCCCGCAGTGGGTCAGGAAGACGGCGCGTTTCATTGGGCCAGAGGCGTCCTTCAGGCCGGTGCACTCGAGGTACATGCGGAATCGGTCGGCGAACGATTCCCAGTCCTCAGTGGCGGGGTTGAAGGGTGCGGGTGGTGCGATTTTCGCCATCTCGGTGGTTCGTCTGGCTTCCGTCGAACACGTGGTTCGGTTCAGGGTCTGGATCCCACCTTCATCGCCAGTGTTGTGTCCGCGAAATGATGCCAGGAGTCGGTGACTTAGTGCAAAGCTCTTTATTAGTAAGTTGGAACCGAACTGGCGAAAGGAAAAAAGCCCGCGGCTTTTATTCCTTTCGCCGCAGTGGCCGCGGCCAATGGCACCGCTTTGAATCTCCCGCGATCTGAATGGACCAATCGCAGGAGATTCTCAGCGAGCCAATCGGCGCGGCTCGCCTGACCAATCGGAGAGCCCCGCGCTTTGGCCAATCAAAGCGCGGGGATCTCGAGTATGTTAATTGAGGACAGAACAATTTGATAATGACATTTCAATGAATATTATTCTATGCCCTCTAAACCAGGGATGTGCAATACTTTGGACTTGATTCCAAATTCTGAATGTGAGCCACTCAAGAGAGAAAACAATGGGAGCCTTGCTTCTAATGCACAGGATATTGCATTTCTACGAGTTCAGCCCAAGTTGGCATGAATTCTGTTGCAGCCATTCTGTCTTTGCCCATATAAAGAAAAATTAATTTAAACAATCTTTGTGCTTCTGACAGAAGGTTGAGTTGTAATAACCAAAAGCTGGCATCTATACAAACAACAGGATAGAAAGAGCATAGGTCAAGCATTGGGACAAGAAAGCTGCAGGCCATAACCAAACATCCTGCAGTGACTTACCCAGCAGAATACTCACAAGTGCAACAACCTCTTGCTTGTAGACCAGGAAGTCAGGTAGACAGAAAAAAATCACAATGCAGATGGAGGCCCCTGCTCCAAGATTTATATTCTCCCTACTTCCTCTTATCCTTTTGATACTTCACTTGCTGACCTTTTTGTGGAAGCGATCATCTTGTAGCAGTGTTAAAGCAACCCAAAGCTTATAAGCAGTACACAGATTATCTATATTTGGCACTGTCCATTTAAATTGCCAAGAAGGGACTAGAAAAAAATATCAGGCCAAAGACCAAGCATCAAGGAAAATACAATTTCCAAGCGAGGAATAGGAATCAAAGTATGGGAAATATAATGAAAGGTGTATTCAACTGGGAGGCCAGCAGAATTCTTATGGCCCATCTTCTAGTGAATCTTGAGAGCCATTCTGTACAAATCATTGTTCAATTCAACGTCCTGCCATATTTCTAGATTTCCTTTGCACTGGGTTGGTTGGATTTTAACTGGAATCCCTGTGCCTGAAAAAGAGAAAGAAGAATGATAAAGTCTTCCTCCTGCATGAAGAAGTCAAGAGGTCCTTGAGATTGGCTTTGGCCAAGTGCATCCAAAGTCCAGCTGGTCCACCTAGTCACATGGAGGCCAACCAGATGGAGGCTCTTCCCCTTCTAGGTGGAAGAGCGGGAATGTGCAAAAGGAAGTGGTGAATAGGTAAAGAAGGGGAGAAGAAAGAAAGGAAAAGGGATAGGAAAGAGAGGGAAGAAAGAGAAAAGGTTTCCCAAAGAGACTCTTGGGAAGAAACAAGAGTTTGACAGCAGGAGGCTCAGCTGAGAAGAAGGAAGAGGAAGAAGGGAAAGGAAGAAGAACAGAGAGACTGTTCATGCTTTCTGATTGCAGTTATCAGCTTCCAACTTACTGCTTCAAATATCCAGTTATGATCAATTGGAGGATTGCTGCTACTGAGTTAGCTGAGACAGCTTCAGGAGACATGGAGGGAAGCCAACTACACATATACACACAAACCCACACTCAAGCATTCCTTTTTCTTCTTCTTCTTCTTCAATTGTCAGTTGTATGTTAGTGAGATGGGAGAGAGCTTCCTATTATATGAGGTTTTATCCTTAACAGATAATCAGAGTTGGAAGGGTCTTTATAGGTCATCTAGTCCAACCCCCTGACCAAGCGGGAGACCCTACACCATGTCTGATAAATGGCAGTCCAATCTCTTCTTGAAAGTCTCAAGTGATGGTGCTCCCACAATTTCCAAGGGCAAACCTGTTCCATTGGTTGATTGTTCTCACGGTCAGAACGTTTCTCTTTATTTCCAGGTTGAATCATATCTTCCTAGGAGGGCAATCAATTTATCCTTGGATGCTTTCCAGACCTTAACAAATTATTCATGAATTCATTTACTCAGCAGAAGATTGATCTGATCATAGGTCCTGTAAAGAAAAAAGCAAAAAAAAAAATGGTGTCTTTCTCTTCACCTGGAAATGAACCAGGTGGATATTTCTTCCAACAATTGTATACATGCAATGCAGTTGATAAAAAAAAAATGCAGAGCAAGTGTTTATTAAATGTAGGACCTGGATCAGAGGTGGTATTCAGCAGGTTCTGACCAGTTCTGAAGAACCAGTGGTGGAAATTTTGAGTAGTTCGGAGAAGCGGCAAATACTACCTCTAATTGGCCTCACACCATCTATTCTCTGCCTCCCGAGTCCCAGCTGATTGGCTGGGTCTTCTTTTGTTGCCCTGCACAGGAGAACGGAGCTGGAAAGCAGGTTAGTGGGATGGGGAGGGAATGGGGATTTTGCAGTATCCTTCCCCTGCTATGCCCACCAAGTCATGGCCACCAAACCACACCACGACCACCAAGCCATGCCCATAGAACCAGTAGTAAAAAGAAATTTGAATCCCACCACTGACCTGGATAAAAATTAAAGCAAGGATTCCTCAAATAGGGGCACACGAGCCTGAACCACTGCATCTCTGGCATTTGTTGAAAGTCTTCCAACGAAAGAACGGACTGGCTCCTCATTGGAAGGGCCCATTTCAGATCTTGTTAACCGTCACCACTGCTGTAATGGGTACACATATCATTCTGCAAGAAAGTGCCAGCCCCAGATGAGGAAGCTGTGGAGCGCGAATCTTCCAAGACCACAAAGCGAAAAATTGAAGCTTTGCCCAACAGGGAAGCAAGTGCTGGTAACCTCAGCAAACAATCTTTGACCCAGACAAAACCAGGAAAAAGTGGGCATTGACTTGCCCAATGCTGATTCCTGAAGCATCTCACGCTGCCTGTCCTAATAGGATGGAGGCCCAGAAGCGCATGAAGGAAAAGATCTGCATTCTGTGTGGCTGCTGATTGGGTTATTGTTCATTGGCACCTGTCTTAATTTTTTATACCACTCTGTACCACTATCCCTTGCTTTATACCCACTGAAACTATGTATGATACTCACCTTACAGGGGTAGAATTCACAGGTTGCCTATAGCCCACATTGGTATCTGTATGTTGTTGTCCTATTGGGACAAAAAGGGAGGATTGTAAGGGGAGGGGGGGAATTAATGGACATCTCAGTTTTTTTTTTCTATAAAGGCCTATTTACCGGCACTCTCGTGTATATTAAGGGCTGAAGGGCCTGAAATACAATCAATGTGAATCTGGGTCCTGAAATTCTGACCTTTGATGATGTCAAAGTGATGCTTTGCATCACTAAGAGTTGCTTAGCTTGCAAAATGTGACAAAGAGGAAGTATGCACTTAAAGGACATGTAAAAAAATAACCATGTTGTAACTTTTAGGTTGGAAGAATGGATAACTATATATTTCTACTGTCAAGACACTTAGCATTGGCACTCCACAAGGTTGTGCCCTTAGTCCACTTTTGTTCTCCATCTATTCATCTGATTGCACAAATAAACATCCCAACAATAGGATAATGAAATTTGCAGACGATACTACACTTGTAGGACTTATTTCTGGGGATGATGAGTCTGCATATTGGGATGAGGTATTACAGCTATCCCGTTGGTGCAAAAATAATAATCTTCTATTTAATATTAAGAAGACCAAGGAGGTTATAGTGGACTATAGGAAAAAAAGAGCAGACATTCAGCCACTGTATATAGAGGGAGTTCGTGTGGAACAGGTGGTTGAATATAAGTTTCTCGGGACCATCATTACAAATAACCTGACCTGGAGTGCAAACACCGCTGCTTTAATTAAGAAGGCACAACAACGATTGTATTCACTAAGGATTCTTAGGAAACAACAACTGGCTGAGAGTCTATTGACTACTTTCTATCGGAGTTCAATTGAGAGTATATTATCCTACTGTCTCTGTGTATGGTTCTTGAGCTGCACAGTGGCAGAGAAAAAGACAATTCAGAGGGTGATTAAGACGACCCAAAACATCATTGGCTGCTCACTTCCCTCTTTGGAAGAACTGTATAGGAATAGATGTAGGAGGAAGATACTTAATATATTGAATGACTCCTCTCATCTGGGACATCAGCTCTTTGAACTATTACCATCAAGAAGGAGATTTAGGGTATTAAGAACAAGGACAACCAGATTTAAGAACAGTTTCTATCCAAGTGCAGTTTTGAGTTTGAATGCAGGGTCATAAGATTTATGTGGAAGTGAATGGCTGCGAGTCATGGGGTTTTACATTTTTAAATTGCATAGAGATCATTGTATGGTCGGCTGTGTTTAGTTTTAATTTAATTTAATTTTTTTTCTTTTAGTGGTGTTTGTCCAGTTTTTACTTGTGGAAGAGCACCTCATTTCGTTGCACCCGCTTGCGAGTGTAATGACAAATAAACTCTATAAACTATAAACTATAAAACTGTTGCTAGGAGAAGCTGGCAGAATCCTGAAAGTCATGCGTTTCTGTGGTTTTAAGGTATATAATGAAATGTTGAATAATGGCCCAATCGGCCTCAAGCCATCCCTTTTGACAGCTTGTCTGATGGACCCTCTGTCAACTTGCGAAGCATCCCCGATCTACTCTCGAGTTGCCATGGGGAAGGGGGATGAGAAAGCAAACTTCGCAGCTGCATCAAAGAGCTTGCATCTCTGTCAAAGCAAAGCACATTCCAACCAATATGTCAAGGTCATCTCTACGGAAAGCCACAGTGGCCAGAAGGAGTTTTTTGAGTTTTACAACCCACAAAATTGCTTCGTTGGGGAATGTGACTGATGACACAAATTGGAGGGAAGGGGAAACAGGTTCAGAGGCAAAGTGTGAATTAACTGAGTTCAGAGTTGGCTTCACCTGGTCCATGCTGACATGAAGCTCCTAATAAATAACTGGATTTCTTTTGAAGCTTGGCTTGAGGCTCATGATTTAATTAGGGCATCGGTTGGAATGCAATTGATATAAGTGGTTTATGTTTACTATGGTTTAATTCTAATAAGAGTCTGAGTCCTGAGCTTCCAAAAGCTTTATCTGCAGACATTCTACAGGCCCAATCGTGATGCCAGCTCTATTTTTAATGAGAATGATCCATATGGTGGTGTGCTATCTTGAACCTAGTTGATGGAACCCCCATGATGGCACCTCCAGCCCCACCTCCCTGGACTATTAGCTAAGGGATGACTTCTTCATTCCAGCCCAACTCCATTGGTCAAATCCAGGCCCGTCTCCTAGCAACGCAGAAGAACCCACTGATGTTGCCACTTTGGTCTGAACAATAGAGAAGAGGATCCTGCACCATGGACTGTCGCACAGGATCAAAGCCCCACTTGGGCTGGCTCATTCAAGCAGTTGTAGTCTTCCTGTCATTGTTGGGGCCATGGGGTTTCGACCTAAAGTGTGAGAGGAGGGCCTGGGGAAGGTGGGGGGGGGGGCTTTTTTTTTTACTACCAGGTCAGCTGAACCGGTCCAAACTGGTAGCATATCACTACTGATCTGCAACCATGCTAGTCTTCTAAGCAGTTGTCAACTTGACCACACTTGAGCTAAAATTGCAAAATTCAGAGCTTACCTGGGAACAAGCGCTATTGATCCAATGAAGCTGGTTTAAGGGCGCAGGTGTAGAAAGCTTGGTGGATCTTATCACGGAGTACTGGAATCTAGTGGGGAAATTATTTTATGTTCGAAAATAACCCTCAATGGAAAACGGTAGGGAAAGGTAATGGAATGTGCAGAGAGGGCTAATTTAACTTCTTTGATGTGAGAATAGACAATATCTATACACTTGTTCCTGACCGGAAAACCCTTATAGAGTTTTTGCATAAAGCAGGAAAAAAAATGTACTTATGAATTGTGGTTTTGCTGATTAGAAAAAAAAAAAAAAGATGATAGAAAAAAATGAAATTATATTTACAATTATAATCGTAATTATAAAGTAAAAGATAACTTTATAACCAGACTTGCAGGAGTTACAAAGGGAATCGGTGCTTCTTTTTATTTTTTGTTTCTTCTCCTTTTCTCTTCTTTTTCTTTATTCTGTATTAAAGCATAGAGCAGGGGTCTCCAACCTTGGCCCCTGGAAGCCTGGCGGACTTCAACTCCCAGAATTCCACAGCCAGCTGGCTGTGGAACTCTGGGAGTTGAAGTCCGCCAGGCTTCCAGGAGCCAAGGTTGGAGACCCCTGGCATAGAGCATATATCACAGAATCACAGAATTGGAAGGGACCTTCTAAGTCCAGTTCCCTGCACCATTTCACACAAATGGTTGTCCATTCCCTTCTTAAAAACCTTCTGTAATGAGCATCCACAACTTCTGAAGGCAAGTCGCTCCACTGATTAATTGTTCTGACTGTCAGGAAATTTCTCCTAAGTTCTAAGTTGCTTCTCTCCTTGATGAGTTTCCTTCCGTTGCTTCTTGTCCACCCTTCAGGGGCTTTGGAGAATAGGCTGACCCTCACCTTTCTGTGGCAGTGCCTCAAATATCGGAAGACTGCTATCAACTCACCCCCTTGACTTTCTCTTCGTTAGACTAGATATGTGATGACCCAAAGGGGTTTGCACAAAGGCAACACAGTCAAATAAGCAAGAAGAGTTCCTTTATTGTTTCCAACTTTGCCCCCAATGTCCAGGTTACCTCCGGCTGGAGAAAAACTCTCCCAGGAACAGCCTTTAATTGGAGGAAATTCAGTCCAAAACAAGATACATACAGACTGTAACTAAAAATCCAAACAAACCAAGCTGTAGTAATTAACTTGACAGGGAGGAGAAGGAATTGGAGACTTGAAAGCACAGCAAAACTCACACAGTTGGGAAGACACCAGGAACACAGATAAGCCACAAGGAGAGCAGATAAATTCACGATTTGCTCCCAACAGTTTGCTGTGCTCAACTTCCCTTTCTAACCACTGTGTTCCCAGCTGCAGCTAATGAAGGGAATCAAGACCTTTTCCTCCCCCGTAAGCCATGCAACTCATGTTGTTCCCTCTTCCATTCCTCCCTGTGTGCCCTAGGATGAAGAGTGGGTGGGCCTGGGTCTTCCTCTGAATTTCCTCTCCCTTGCTCTACCTCTCCCCTGCTCTGCCCAGCCGGACTTTGCCCTTCCCCAGTTTCTTTCAAAGCCAATGGAACCACACTCTGACTCCCTGTCAGCTGTTCAGCCTCCCCCTCTGAATCAGATTCCAACAAGGCATGATATCTGGTTCCTTCAATTGTTTATTTTATGTTTTAGCCTCCAGTCCCCTAATTATCTTTATTGCTCTTCTCAGTATCTTTGTTTTTATCGTGATGATCAATACTTGACACAGTATTCAAAGGATAGCCTCACAAATGCAGTACTATCACTTTTCGTTGCCATAATATTATCATTCTGTTGATGCAACTTAGGACTGCATTAACTTTTTTTTTGGCAGCTGTAACAGACTGCTGGCTCGTACAGGCAATCCTTGACTTACAACAGTTCCTTTAGCGACTGTTCAAAGCTACAATGGCACTAAATAAAGTGACTTAAACTGTTACATTTTTAACAGTTACAACTTTTGCAGCATCCTCACCATGGTCTGGTGATCAAAATTCAGACGTTTAACCTCTGATTCATATTTATGACTGTTTCAGTGTCCCAGAGTCATGTGATCATTTTTTGCAACCTTCTGACCAGCAAAGGCAATGGGGAAGCCAGATTCACTTAACAACTTTGGTGATTTACTTGACGATTTTCAATTTCATTACACACATGTTGTGCATTGACAAGAAATGTTTGATTGATAACTGTGGCAAGAATGGTCATAAAATGGGGCAAAACTCATTGAACAAATGTCTCACTTAACACAGAGATTGTGATCGTAAGTCGAAAATTACCTGTACTTATGTGGTTGTCCACTAGGACTCCTAGATCCCTCTTACAGTTTCTGCGGTTGGTGCAGATATCACCTCTTCTTTAGTGTTTAGTGTTTCTTCATTTAGTGTTTCTTGCCTAAGTGAAAAAGCTTATTTTTCTCACCACCAAATTGCATTTTGTTGGGTTAGAGCCAAGTGTTCAAATCTATTGAGATTCTTCTTGGCCTATTGAAGAGAAGGCTGATATGATCCTCCAATACTTGAGGGCTGTCTCAGCAGCAGGAGTTGCATTCATTCTCCATAGCAACCGAGACAGATCCTGTTATGTTTGGAGCATGGGTGCGAATAATGGAGACAAGCCGGTGAAACGGTGAACTTCAACTCTTTATTACATGATGTGACAGCTCAAACAATGGCTGCTATAGCCTTACTTATATAGGCAACTTATTAACTATTCAACCAATGAACATTATGGAGCGCTAGCTCCATTAACCAATGAGGGTGGCTCATTAATGGCCAATCAGATTCTCCTGAACCAATCCGATCTTGCCACTTAACAGCCAATCAGAAGTGCAGGGCTAGGACCCTGCACTTGACTCCAAGCTCAAGATATCTTTATTCCACATTTAATCATGCATATTTATTCATTCACAACACTCCTTCCCCTCGGGTTCCATTTACGGGGTGCGGTTTCGTAGTCCTTGAGGTAGGACGGTTGTTTTGTTAGTCTATTTGATTTTCGTAGTGCACCTGGTATTTGACTGCACTCTTGTTGAGGTAGGGCGTTGTTTGGCAAAAGGGGTGTTTCTGACTCTGAGTTCGAGTTTCCGTTGTCACCAACCTCTTCGGTATCACCCTGGGGTGAGCTCATCCCCATTCCTAATTCCTCTTCTCGTGTTTCCGTTCCGTTATCGTTCTCTTCTAAAAGGTTTTCGGATAATTGGAGTTCTTCCTCAATATCTCCCCCCCCTCAGTTTGGTTATCAGGGGGCTCGGAGAACCCTGACCGCAATCTTGATGGTAGTTGATCGATATGGCGCTTCCATAGTCTATCGTCATGGCATTGTACAAGGTATGATCTGGGGCCGGTTACACGGACCACAGTTGCTTCTACCCACAATGGATCGCCCCACAAGTTTTTAGCGAACACCAGGTCGCCTACCTGGAAGGTATGGCATCGGCCACTGGATCCGTGTGGTTTCTCTGGTTCGTACGCTGGGTGTAATCGGTCGAGGTGGGAGCGGAGCTTTTGTCCTATTAGCAACTCGGCGGGAGTTTTGTTGGTGACACTGTGCGGAGTGATATGCTGTAAAAAGAGGATTCGATTTATTTTCTCTTCGATGTTGTCATAGTCCATTTTCTGTAGCATCTTTTTAACAAATTGTACCATGCGCTCGGCCCTTCCGTTGGCCGCTGGATGCGCAGGCAAAGTCAGCGCATGTCAAATACCGCGGTCCGCCAGGTATTGTTCAAAAGACAATGCGGTAAATTGGGGCCCGTTGTGGGACACCAGAACATCTGGTAATCCGTGGGTGGCAAACAGTCTCTCCAGTTTTTTAATGACCGCTTCGGTTGTCATGTTCTTCATTTGGTGAATTTCGAGCCAGTTCAAGTAGGCGTCCATGATTAGCAAGAAGGTGTGGCCTTTGGTCGGCCCGGCAAAGTCCAGGTGGATACGGGACCAGGGTCCCCGCGGTGTCTCCCATTCGGTTGAGATTGCCTTTGGTGGGGCATTGCTTACTTCTTGGCATCTATGACAAGCTTTGACCCAAATCTCAATTTGCTTGTCGATGCCTGGCCACCACGCGTAGCTTCGTGCGAGGGCTTTCATGCGCACGATGCTGGGGTGGCCATCGTGCAAGGTTCTCAGTACTGCTTGTTGGAGTCGCTCTGGGATAATGACTCTATCGCCCCAAATGATGCATCCTTTTTGAGAAAATAACTGTCGAGTTTTGAATGGTGCGAAGTTGTCTGGTACTTGGTCCAATGGCCAGCTGCGTTCCACCCAACTGAGGACTCGTGCTAAGGCGGGGTCTCGTTTTGTTTCTCTCGCGATATCACGGGCGGCTAATGGCGGTGTATGAAGTGCCTCAATCTGCAATGTGGTCACTGTAGGCACGGGGTCGTCAATAGTCTCTGGAAGTGGTGTTCGGCTCAATGCGTCGGCGTGGGGAATGGCTTTCCCTGGGCGGTATTGCAACCGATAATCATAAGCTGCCAAGAATTCTGACCAGCGAGTCATTCTGGGAGATAATATATATGGGGTTGGTTTATCTCCTGCTATTAATCCCAGCAAAGGTTTGTGGTCAGTCACGATAGTAAAAGCCCGGCCATATACATACTCATGAAACCTCTTGACAGCAGACACAATTGCAAGGGCTTCCTTATCAATTTGGCTATAATTTCGCTCAGTTTTTGAAAGTGTTTTTGAAAAATAGGCAATGGGGGCTTCGTTACCGTTAGGCAAAACGTGGCTCAAAATGGCTCCCACTCCAAAAGGCGATGCATCACACGTGATAGTTTACGGCAATGTCTCATTGTACTGCATTAGTACAGCATCAGAAGTCAATAGTTTTTTTTAACATTATGGAACTCTTGCTCTTCTTTATGACCCCATACCCAAATTGCTTTTTTGTCCAGTAAACAATGTAAAGGTTCAGCGACAGTCGCTTTGTGCGGCAGGAATACATTATAAAAGTTGATAAGGCCTAGAAATGCCTGGAGGTCGGCCTTATTCCGGGGTCTGGGAACATTTTTATTGCCTTCAGTTTACTATCGGTAGGGTAAATGCCCTAACTGTCAATTAGATATCCTAAAAATTCGACCCGATCAGTACACAGCTTACACTTATTTTTTTTTACTTTAAGACCTGCGTCTTTGAATTTTTGGAGAACCAATTTTAAACGAACCCGTAAAATTTTTGTAGTAGGAGCAGCAATTAACACATCGTCAAAGTAAGGGACAACGCCTTTAATCCCTTGTAATAGTCTTTCCATTAGGCTCTGGAATATTCCCGGGCTACACTCACTCCGAATTGGAGCCGTGTACATTTAAAGGCACCTTGGTGCGTCACGATCGTCTGTGCCTGTGCCGTTTTTTCATCAACCGGTAATTGCTGATATGCCTGAGCTAAGTCTAGTTTAGCAAAGACTTTTCTGCCCCCCAGGGAATGGAGGAGGTGCTGCACCACCGGCATCGGATATGCATTTTGCTGCAGGGCGTGGTTCAAAGTGGCTCGGTAGTCCCCACAAATTTGAATCGAACCATCTGGCTTGATGGGTGTCATGATTGGGGTTTCCCAGGGAGAGTGATCGGTTGGCTCTAACACTCCCTGGGCTATTAACTTATCAAGCTGTGAATTGATTTTTGGTTTTCGGGCAAAGGGAACTCTACGAGGCTTTAGGCGGATAGGAGCTATTTTTGGGTTAAGGTTAAATGAGATTGGGGTCTCCTTGTACCCACCTAGCTTCTCTGCGAAGATGACCCTGAATTCATGGACGAGGTCCTCCTCCCAGTCACTGCCACCGATTCGGTTAATGCCTGCCACTTCAATGCCGAGTGGCGCGAACCATTGGAGGCCTAACAGGCTAGGCCGGTCTTTGTCGATCACCGTCAGGGGTAAGTACGCTGGGCGGTTTTTGAACGAGACGCGGACTCTACTGGTTCCTACGACTGGAATCCTATTCCCCTGATAGTCCTTAAGTATCAGTCTTTGGGAACGGAGGTCTTGGCGCCGGATGGTAGGGATGAGTTGCTTGAGGGTCTTCCAGGAAACCATCGAGAGAGACGATCCCAAGTCGACTTCCATTTGGCAGGGCTGATTTTCGATAGCTACTTTAATTTGGATTTTCTTGGCATCCAAAGAAGAGGCATGTCCGATAGTGAAAGTTTGGTGAGCCTCTTCTCACTTCATGGGGCAATTAAAGGTTTGGTTTCTGTAGGAGTGGTTTACTGGTTCTTGCCTTACAGGGCAGTTCCCTGTTGAGTGGCGATAGTTGGTCTCCTTCAAGGTCTGGCTGGATCCTAGGAGGCTTCTACAGACCCATCCGATGTGGCCTCGTTTCCCGCACTCATGGCAGAGCGCGTCGCGGAATTTGCATTCGGGCCTGGAATGGTTGGCCCCACAGCCAGCGCAGGGGTGTTGGGACTTCGGGTAGTGGTCCCAATCGGACGGCAGTCGATGGACCTCTTCTTCGTCGCTGTCTGACGATGAAGAGAGGTCCTCGTGGTGGGCCGTCAAAAGCTGTCCTTCTGACTTGGATGAAATGTCACCTGTCGGTTGGTGTACCAAAGCGCGGTTTCGGCGCAGTTGGGCAGCCGACTTCCTGGTTGCTTCTGCTGCAGTAGCATCAGCGATGGCATCGGCAAGGCTGATGTCGCCTTTCGCCATCAGCTTGCTCTGAATGCCTCGTGCATCTAGTCCCAGAACTATTTGATCTCTCAAAGCCTCTTCCAGGTCGGCGAACCCGCAGAGGCCTCCCAGGTTTCGGAGGTCTGCAACGAAATCTGCGACGCTTTCTCCTTTTCGCTGGTTTCTTTGGTAGAACTCGTGCTACCTTACAAACGTTGGCACGGTCGGTGCATAGTGGGCTCTCAGTAGCGGTTCGAGGACGTCCCAGTACATAGCCTTTACTTCTGCGGGTTTGGCTAATGCTTTAGCCATCTTGAATATGTTCGGCCCGCAATGCGTTAGGAACACCGCCCGTTTTTTCCCGGTCGTGGCATTCTTCAAATTATTGGTTTCCAAGAACATTTGGAAACGATCCATGTAGGCTTCCCAGTCTTCTTGCGCTGGGTTGAATGGAGCGGGTGGTATTACGCTGCCGGACATGGTCCCGCCGTTGTGTGTTCAGCCACGTGCTCGGTATTTCTTCTTTGTTCAGTCAGCTCTGACGTCTCCACATCCCACCTTCGTCGCCAGTGTTAAGTTTGGAGCATGGGTGCGAATAATGGAGACAAGCCGGTGAAACGGTGAACTTCAACTCTTTATTACATGGTGTGACAGCTCAAACAACGGCTGCTATAGCCTTACTTATATAGGCAACTTATTAACTATTCAACCAATGAACATTATGGAGCGCTAGCTCCGTTAACCAATGAGGGTGGCTCGTTAATGGCCAATCAGATTCTCCTGAGCGGACCAATCCGATCTTGCCACTTAACAGCCAATCAGAAGTGCAGGGCTAGAACCCTGCACTTGACTCCAAGCTCAAGATATCTTTATTCCACATTTAATCATGCATATTTATTCATTCACAACAGATCCTATCTATCTATCATCTATCTATTTCTATCTTTATCTCTATAACTCTATCTATCTATCTATCTATCTATCTATCTATCTATCTATCTATCTATCTATCTATCTCTATCTCTATCTATCTCTGTACATGTATCTATATCTATATCTATCTATCTATATCTATCTATATCTATATATCTATATCATCTATCATCTATCCATCTCTATCTTTATCTCTATATCTCTATCTACCTATCTTTCTATCTATGTCTTTATCTCTATCTCTATCTCTATATCTATGTCTATATCTATCTATTATCTATCTATCTATCTATCTATCTATCTATCTATCTATCTATCTATCTATCTATCTGTCTTTCTGTCTTTCTATCTATCTATCTATCTATCTATCTATCTATCTATCTATCTATCTATCTATCTATCTATCTATCTATCTATCTCTATCTCTGTACATGTATCTATATCTATATCTATATCTATCTATCTATATCTATCTATATCTATATATCTATATCATCTATCATCTATCCATCTCTATCTTTATCTCTATATCTCTATCTACCTATCTTTCTCTCTATGTTTTTATCTCTATCTCTATATCTATGTCTATATCTATCTATCTATCTATCTATCTATCTATCTATCTATCTATCTATCTATCTATCTATCTTCTATCTATAGTTATCTATCTCTATCTCTATATCTATCTATATCTATCTATCTCTGTATCTGTACATGTATCTATATCTCTATCAATCTCTATCTATTTATATCGAATCTATCTGTATCTATATCTATATATCTATCTATATCATCTTTCATCTATCTATTTCTATCTTTATCTCTATAACTCTATCACCTATCTATGTCTATATCTATCTATTATCTGTCTGTCTGTCTGTCTATCTATCTACAAAATACCACTCCCACATCATCACAAAATCTCCAGAACCATAAAGCCTACAAACTTGAAATTTGGCACATATGTTCCTCTTGGCTTCTAGGTATTCACTAAGAAAGGATTTTTTGAAATAACCCTCAGAGCATTAGTATTTCCTGTATTATTATTATTATTATTATTATTATTATTATTATTATTATTATTATTATTATTATTATTATTATTATCACGCTCTGATGCTAAGGAGTTCTACTCTCCCTCCCCACCTGAAAAGAAATCTCTTCCAAATGCAAAACACAAGCAGAGGAGAGGAGTTTTAGCTTCAGTTTTAGTTTCACAGCAGCAAGCAGATTTAGTACAGAACAGTTGAGCTAAGCCATACCCAGGCTCTTTGCTGTCTCCCCCTTGCTCACACAGCCAATACTGTATCAGTTTCCAAATAGCCCTCAGCTCACTCACACACTGACAGGACGCTAGCTAGATGAATACCGACAGATGCCGGTAGGCAGAGGCAGAATTCCCCCCTTATTTTCCTCCCAAAAAAACTAAGCCCAACCAAATAGTTTTGTAGCGAAGCATGGGTATCCAGCTAGTCTGTAAATAAGAAGAAATTTCCTGATAGTGAAAACAACAATTAATCAAAGGAACAGCTTGCCTTCAGAAGTTGTTGCTCCATCGCTGGAGGTTTTCAAGAAACAATTGGAACAACCATTTATCCGGGATGGTATAAGGATGCTTGTCATGAACAAGGAATCGAAGTTAGTGGTTATATTTATTTAATTATGCATTGAAGGCATGGGGGGGGGGTGTTGAAACTGATCCTGTGTGACACTTGGGAATTTACATTGGAATGACTCTAGGAAATTCTCTCAAAGGAGAAGAGGAATTTGGATGAGTTTGGGACACAGACGGACTGGAATGCTCTTCTAGCTATTTATGAGGGTGGTCAGACAGTGCGTGGAGATGTCCTTTTTATTTTGTTTTATTCTGCAGCCTTCTCTCCAGCAATCTGCAGCCTCCCTAGCTGCCCATATTTAGGATAGGATAGGATAGGATAGGATAGGATAGGATAGGATAGGATAGGATAGGATAGGATAGGATAGAATTCTTTATTGGCCAAGTGTGATTGGACACACAAGGAATTTGTCTTGGTGCAAATGCTCTCAGTGTACATAAAAGAAAAGAGACATTCGTCAAGAGTCAAGAATCATCAGGTACAACACTTAATGATAGTCATAGGGTACAAGAAGCAATCAAATCATACTAGGAAACAGTCCATATAAATCATAAGGATACAAGTGACAAAGTTACAGTCATACAGTCACAAGTGGGAGGGGATAGGGAGTGATGAGAAGGTTAACAGTAATAGTAGTACAGACTTTGTAAATAGTTGGACAGTGTTGAGGGAATTATTTGTTCAGCAGAGTGATGGCGTTTGGGGAAAAACTGTCTTTGTGTCTAGTTGTTCTGGTGTGCAGTGCTCTGCAGTGTCATTTTGAGAGAAGGAGTTGAAAAAGTTTATGTCCAGGATGTGAGGGGTCTGTAAATATTTTCACAGCCCTCTTTTTGACTCATGCAGGATACAGGTCCTCCATGGAAGGTAGGTTGGTAGTAATTGCTTTTTCTGCAGTTCTAATTATCTGTTGAAGTCTGTGTTTGTCTTGTTGGGTTGCAGAACCCAATCAGACAGTTATAGAGGTACAGATGACAGACTCAGTCATTCCTCTGTAGAACTGGATAAGCAGCTCCCTGGGCAGTTTGAGCTTCCTAAGTTGGCGTAGGAAGAAAGGACGGCTTCTGTCTTTTTTGTTTTTGTCCAGAAGTGAGGCAACAATCAGGTGTCAAGAAAAATTCCTGCTCTTGGAGACATGTTGCTTCCTCCAGGGAACACTGACAAATTACTTCCACAGTTTCTCCACCCACACATTGTGAGAAGTTCTTGAAAGGCCATTCTGGCCAGCTTCAGCCTGACCACACTCAGGTGGGACCAAGTCCATTTTCACTTTTGATCTTATCTGTCTTGGCTTCTTCTCAGACTGTGGGATGCACCCAAAACACCAAAGCTGGAAGGATGTGACTGATGGCCATCATGCTTTACCTGGAACCTGGCCCTGGCTCATCAGTATCCAGATCTACACTCCCAAGGGACCAAGGCATTCTTGCGATGGAGCTGTAGTTGATGTTCGTTGGATCCTTACCGCCGCACACTGTTTCAATGCAAAGAAAAAGTAAGAAAGAAACCAGCATCTACTTGCTGAGTATTTGTGGAGCAGAGAGGATGTTGCTTTGAATGGTATGGTGGCCTAAAAGTGGAGCTCTCACCTCACGATCAGGAGGCTGTGAGTTCGATCCTAGGTAGAGGCAGATATTTCTCTCTCTGGGCACAATGAGGATAGATCTGCTGAACAAAACTCTGCATTAGTGACAGGAAAGGCATCTGGCCAGTAAACACTCAGCTCCATTCAGTTGCCCCAACTCCACCCTGCAAGGGATTATGGGGTCATTCAATGACAAAGAAAAAGAAGAAGAGAGGACGTTGCTTTCACTTCTTTTATTTATATGTTATTCGTCCAATTCCCAGAGTGATAAACAGCAGATTATTTATCCTAAAAGTGCTTTTTCAAAAGGAAACTGGACTTTGTTTTTCCTTGATGTGCTTAATGTTTTTTTTTTTTTTTGAGAAACTGAGCACCACATTAGGCTGAGGGCTGGTGCAAAATGGGTGAAGGAGTGGTCCTTGACTTACGACCTACAGCTGAGCCTAAAATTTCTGCTGCTAAGTGAGAAACTTGTTAAGTGAGTTTGGCCCCACTACATGACTTTTCTTGCCACATTTGTTAAGTGAACCCCTGCAGTTGCTAAATTAGTAACACAGTTGTGTGGTCTTCAGAACTTGTAAGATCCTCCTCAGATCTTCCAAATGGTTTTTGGGAATATAGGGAGACCATATTGTGCCTGAGTACAGATCAGGGAGGTTCAGATGTCGCATGTTGTGGTTGAGATTTTTCTATTTGGAGAGGGGCATAAGGTTCCATATTTTTAGGAATCTGATATACCTCTGTTTGAAAGATTTCTTTGGGTGTCCCAAAGGTGCTTTTTTTCAGGAGGCAACTAGACTTCCTTGTTTTTTTTCTTTGAAGATGTTTCGCTTCTCATCCAAGAAGCTTCTTCAATTCTGAATAGATGGTGAGGAGCTTCTTGGATGGGAAGTGAAATGCCTTCAAAGAAAAAAAACCAGAAAGCCCAGTAGCCTCCTGAAAAAAAGTACCTTTGGACAACCCATACAACCTGGATGACTGAGAATCTCTACAGATTTCTTTGGTTGCTACAGATCCAATGCTCTGTTGTTGTTTTTTTGTTGTTTGTGTGTTTGTTTCACTTGCAGCTCTCTGAAAGTCTGGAAGATTGTGTTGGGTGCCACAGATCTTTCTCGATTGCCTGACATAGCCCAGTTACGTTCAATAAAACGAATCATCTTCCACCAGGATTACAATCCCGCCACAAAGATCAATGACATTGCATTGATAGAATTGGACAATCCTGTCATTTTCAATGAATACGTGCAGCCAATCTGTTTCCCGCCAGTCAGCTTGGACTCTGAAGCCTTCTCCATCTGTTACGTCAGTGGCTGGAATTCAAGCGGTGAGGGAGTCCGAATGGAGGGAGACATCGGAAAGGGTTGGTTCCAGTGGTGAAATGCTAGCGGTTCGGACCGGTTCAGACAAACTGGTAGTAAAAACAGCTCTGATGATTAGCTGAGAGGAGAAAGAAGAGGAAAGCACAGGATCGGCCCTCCACCTGCCCCTGCGCTTTTCTGTTCTTTATCCTCTCAGTTGATTGGTTCAGCAGAGCCTCAGCTGCTTCTTTATCCTCTCAGCTGATTGGTTCAGCAGAGCCTCAGCTGCTGTTTGGAAAGCTGCACGTGCGTGAGAGTTAGGTGCCCACGCGCACCAAACTGGTAGGGAAACAGGTAGAATCCCACCACTGGTTGATTCATATCTCAAAGGTGCTTTTTCAAAAGGAAACTGGGTTGTTTTTTTTCCCTGGAGGAAGAAGAAAAAGAAGTTTAACTTCTCACCCGAGAAGCTTCATCAGTTCTTGAACAAGGGTAGGGGTTCTGGAAGATTAGCTCTGATAGGATGGGATTGGTTCTTATACAGATAGTCCTCGACATACGACTACAGATGAGCCCAAAATTTCTGTTGCTAAGTACATTTGTGAAGTCAATTTTTCCCCATTTTACAACCTTTCTTGCCAAATTTTTTAAGTAAATCACTGCAGTTGTTAAATTAGTAACATGCTGGTTAAGTGAATCTGGCTTCTCCATTGACTTTGCTTGTCAGAAGGTCACAAAAGGGAATCTCAGGACACTGCCAACATCATAAATGTGAGTCAATTACCATAAATATGTGTCAATTGCCATAAGTATGAGTCAATTACCATAAATATGTCAATTTATGCTATAAATATGAGTCAATTGCCAATTTTGATCATGTGACCATGGGGATGCTGCAATGATTGTAAGTGTGAAAAACTGTCATAAGTCTACAGGATTAGGCCAGGAATTTCTTCTGCTTTCTCTGAACTGCTTAGAATGTTAACAACCAGTTCTGGTGAATAGGTGCGAACTGGTAGAATCCCACCCCTGGTTATAAGTCAAGGACAACCTGTAAGGACCAAATCACAAGTAATGCTAGGATATTCTCTGTCTCTCTGTTTGTCTCTCTGTGTTTCTGTCTGTCTCTCTGTTTTGTCTCTGTTTGTCTCTTTCTATGTCGCTGTCTGTTTCTGTCTCTCGTGTCTCTCTATTTCTCTCTGTATGTGTGTCTCTGTATTTCTCTCTCTGTTTGTGTCTCTGTCTCTTTGTCTGTCTGTCTCTCTCTCTCTATTTCTGTCTGTCTCTCTGTTTTTCTCTTTCTCTCTCTCTCTCTCTCTCTCTGTGTCTCTGTCTGTTTCTCTTTCACTGTTTTCTCTCTGTTTCTGTCTGTCTCTCTGTTTTTCTCTTTTTCTCTGTCTCTCTCTGTCTCTATGTCTGTCTATCTGTCTGCTTCTCTCTGTGTGTCTATTTCTCTCTCGGTGTCTCTCTGTCTTTCTGTGTGTGTTCTCTGTGTGTGTGTGTGTCTGAGTCTCTTTCTGTCTCGGTCTCTCTCTCTCTCTGTTTCTGTCTATCTGTGTTTTTCTCTCTTTCTGTTTGTCTCTTTCTCTCTCTCTCTCTCTCTCTCTCTCTGTTTCTGTCTGTTTCTCTCTCTGTGTGTGTCTCTATTTCTTTCTTTGTGTGTCCCTCTGTGTTTCTCTCTCTCTCTCTCTCTCTCTGACTCTCTCTCTCTCTGACTCTCTCTCTGTCTTTTAATATACTTTGTGTCAGGCAGGCTACAGATTCTGAATTGGGAAATGGATTGTGTGTGTGTTTTGGAAGGAAGTGCTACAAAAAACAATGACCAGAGAAAGTGACCATCAAACTCAAGTCCGTACTTTGCCCATAGGTGTCTCTGCTGTAGTGTATGAAGCCAGAGCAAACATTCTGGAGACAACAACATGCAACAGCAGCGTTTGGTACTACGGGGGAATGAATCCACACACGCTCTGTGCAAGTTTGAAGGACGAGGGTGGCCACTCTTGCCAGGTAAATATTGTTGCCCATCAGCAACAACAGCAGCAAACTGTGAAACCACATATAAAAAAAGATGTTGAGACTCTAGAAAAAGTACAGAGAAGAGCAACCAGGATGATGAGGGACTGGAGGCTAAAACATATGAAAAATGGTTGCAGGAACCGGGCTTGGCTAGTCTCATGAAGAGAAGGACCAGGGGAGACAGGATAGCAGTCTTCCAATATTTGAGGGGCTGTCATAGAGAGGAGGAAGGGGTCAAGCTATTTTCCAAGACATCTGGAAGCCAATCAATGGAAACTGAACAAGGAGAGATTCAACCTGGAAATAAGGAGAAACTTTCTGACAGTGAGAACAATCAACCGATGGAATGGAAGTTGCCTTTGGAAGTTATGGGAGCTCCATCTCTGGAAGCTTTCAAGAAGAGACTAGACTGCCATCTGTCAGAAATGGTGTAGAGTCTCCTGCTTGGGTGAGGGTTGGACTAGATGACCTGCAAGGTCCCTTCCATCTCTTCTAATCTAATCTAATCTAATCTAATTGCATTGGTTCAGTTTGTACCAGCCTTGGAATGCAGACCCAGATAGGTAACATGATCGGATGAGCAAATCCCCCTTTACTTGAGATAATCCTCAAATTACAACTACAAGTGAGGCCAAAATTTTGATTGCTAAGCAAGTTAAGTGAATTTTGCCCCATTTTGTGACCTTTCGTGCCACATTGGTTATGTGAATCACTGAAGTTGTTAAGCTAGTAACACAGTCGTGGATTGAATCTGGCTTCCCCACTGACTTGGCTTGTCAGAAGTTGACAAAAGGGGGAATTCCCCCAGGGACACTGCAACTATCATAAATTCCCCCAGGGACACTGCAACCATCATAAATATGAACTCATTGCCAAGCATCTGAATGTGGATCCCATGGCCATGGGGATACAGCAATGGACAAGTCACTTTTTTTTTTCAGGGCTATTTTAATTTTGAACGATTTCTATAAATGCATGGTTGTAATTTGAGGACTCCCGGGATTGTATTTATTATTTATTTATTGAACAAATGTACATAATCATCTTAAATCACTTCGCTGTTGGAATCTGGAACAATCGCTAAATGAATGATTAAGGGTAGGGCTGCAACCATTTTAACAACCAGTTCTGCAAGCACATGCTTTGCGCCTGCACAGCATTCCATAAACACCATGTCATGCCCTTGGTAGAGTTGGACTCTGAGGGAGAGAAGGAACAGCTGACAGGGAGTGGAAGTGTGGCTCCAAAGGTTGTGGAGGAGGCTGGGGAAGAACAGAGGCCGGCTAGGCAGCCAGAGGAAGAACCAGGCCCATCCCCTCTGCATCCTAGGACATGCAGGGAGGAACAGAGAAGGAAACAACTTGGCTTATGAGAGAGGAAGCGGCCATGATCCTCCTCATTGGTTGCAGCTGGGGAGACTAGTATATAAGAGAGACGATTACAACACAGTGTTGCCAGAAGCAAAGTATGTTTTATTTTGGACTGAAGTTATCTTGGTTGGTATCCTTCCAAAAGATTGTGACTTGTTATCTCCTTGAATTAGGTAATTATTTATCCTGGTCTGTTGTGGAAATTTCATCATTGTAGTTTGTTTGGTTTTTTATTTCACTTCTATCTGCTCATTAAGTTCAGGCTGTATTGTTTTCTTTTGAAGACTATTTTTGACTACATTTTATCTCCAACTGAGAATTATTAAACAGTGGGACCAAGTTGGAGGCATTAAAGGACATTTTATTTACGTTTTGGATTTTGTTATGCTTGTGTTACACTCCTGATCATCACAAACCAATTTGAACATCCCCAGCTCACCTTCTAGCCTTCCCCAGTAAGTAGAATAGCTGAGACGTGGTAATCCACTTTGCCAAATGAATCAGCTGAGCTGCAAAAGAAAGGAAATGTAAAACAGGTTAGCGCAGGGGTTGATGGGCAGGGCCAACTGATTGTCGTTCTTACGGGTTCATTAGAACCGGTCCGAATCAGCTGCAGCCTACCACTGAATAGTTGTAATCAGAGAGGATTACCTCTATTTCAAAAAGAAAAACTCTAGTCTATGCTTCATGGCCTTGGAACCCGATCTCCATTAGCTGTATTGATATAACAAACATCTCTTGTCCTGAGAATACATGTTCAAAACAGTTAATTGCTTAATCACTTAAGTTCTGTAATCATTAAACATCCATTTGAGTTCATACAGTACTGAAGATGATTTTATCAGAGCTCAATGCATACGACATGCTTAACTTGGCAATTAATCTATTGTTTGGCTTTTTACAATTCACTGAACCCCCATAATGTTTTAATGCGTTTATTTTTACAGTTTTAATATGGTTTTATATTGTTTCCACTTTTGATTGGCTTGCCACCCAAAACCATGCAGAAAGATGAGTGGATATATAAATGTTTTAAATAAACAAAGTAAACTATGAACTAATTCATCAGATCATGTTCGCACAATATAATCTCCTTTGAGTTGTGCTCAATTCTTGGTAACTTGATAGAATAGCATTGGAAGTCTTCTAGTCCAACCCCTTGCTCAAGTAGGAATCTCTATACCAGGGGTCTCCAACCTTGGCCCCTGGAAGCCTGGCGGACTTCAACTCCCAGAATTCCACAGCCAGCTTTGCTGGCTGTGGAACTCTGGGAGTTGAAGTCCGCCAGGCTTCCAGGAGCCAAGGTTGGAGACCCCTGCTCTATACCATTTCAGATAAGTGGTTGTCCAGTCTCATTTTGAAAGCCTCCAGCGATGGAACAACAACTTCTTGAGGAAGTCATTCCACTGGTTAATCTTTCTCCCTGCTAGGAAATTTCTCTTTAGTTCTAGGTTGCTTCTTCTCCTTGGTTAGTTTCCATCCATTGTTTCTCACCTTTGCTTCTGGTGCAAATAATTTGACCCTCTCGTCTTTGTAGGAGCCCCTCATATACGATCATGTCATGTCACCGCTAGTTCTTCTTTTCATTAGACTAGACCGGTATAGTCAACCTTTTTATACCTACCGCCCACTTTTGTATCTCTACCATTCCACAGTAATGGTGATTTATAAAGTAGGGGACAAAACCCCTACCGCCCACCATGAAAGCTGGAACGCCCACTTGTGGGCGGTAGGGACCAGGTTGACTACCACTGGACTAGACATACCCAATTCCTCCAACCCTTCTTCGTAAATGCAACTCTTTCCAGGGTCTCAACATCTTTTTTATATTGTGGTGACCAGAACTGGAAGTAATACTCCAAGTGTGGTTTGACTAAGGCTTTGTAAAGCGGTACTAATATTTCACGTGATTTTGATTCTATCCCTCTATTAATGCAATTGAGGACTGCCTTGGCTTTTTGGGGTGGCTGCTGCATCATCTATGTATTATTACTTTTTTTTTGCCAGAAGTACGAAAGCGGCTTGTTTTGTACTTTCTTCCAAAATATTTTTTTTCTAGTCTTGAGATTCCTAAGTGGTATCCCATTCATCACTAACCAGGTATCACTCTTCCAAGCTTTTTGAGATCAGCTACACCATCACAATCTCCTATTAACAACCCCATAATCCCTTGCAGAGTGGAGTCTGGGCAACTGAATGGAGCTGATGTTTACTGGCCGGATACCCTTCCTGTTGCTAATACAGAGTTATATTCAGCAAATATATTCTCATCGTGCCAGAGAGAGAAATATCTGCCTCTACTTAGGATCGAACTCACAGCCCCCTGATTGTAAGTTTTCGCGGGTACTTACATGTCTGGCATTCAGCTTTGTTCGGGTATTTTCCCACGTGGTGCTTTTAAAGTTGTAGCAATGTTTCAGCAGAATCTCATCTGCCATCATCAGGCTTCTGTATTGTGTTCATCTGTGAGTCAAACTTTTACAGTGGTTTCAGATTTAAATTTGGGGCAGCCTATTGCTGTGTCAGAATGGTTTTTTCTTCCTCCTGATTGGTTGAGAGTCTTGGTCTGTGTTTATTGGTCTTGGAGTTTGCTGTGTTCTGCTACTAATATCTTCTGTCTTTTTTGGGGGGGGGGGCTCTTTTTGTATCTTGATTGGCTGGCAACATTGTGTTACTTTATTGGAGGCCTTTAGTGCAGCTTGGCTTCGGGTAAATGGACGGCTATCATTCGTTAGGAAGCTGGGTTTCATCTGGGTGCCTGGTTGGGGTGTGTTTGAGCTGGAGGTATCAGGGGGGATCTGTTTGTGCCCAGGTGTTTGCCTGGCTTGTGGTGTGGAGATTTTTTTGTTTGTGAGTGCAGGCTTCCAAATGATTGACAGCCTGGTGGAATCATCTCTTCTGTTCATGCTTTCTGGTCTTTTTTCAATCTCTATGGCTTCTCTGATAATTCTGTGGCTGGGGTTTTCTATAGTGGCTAGGGTTTTGGTGCCATTGAAGTTGATGTTATGACCTGTGGCTTCCATGTGTTGGACGAGTGAGGAAGTGTGTTCCAGCTTTTTGACTGCATTTTTGTGTTCATCCAGGCGGGTGCTTATTCTTCTATTGGTCTGTCCAATGTATGTGGCCGGGCATGATGCACAGGGGACTTCATATATGCCTTGGTTTTCCAGGTCAATTTTGTCTTTGGGGTTCCTGAGGATGGCTGCTATTTTTCTATCTGTTTTGAAGGCAGTCTTGATGTGGTGTCTGTATAGAATCTTACTAATTTTGTCTGTAGTGCCTCTTATGTAGGGCAGGACAGCTGTTCCATGGGTCTGTTCATCTTCTGGGTCTCTATTATGTCTCAGTGTGTTTTTGTGGATCAAGTTGGTGATTTTGCTTTTGTGGAAGCCATGGAAGAATTCGAATCCAGAGCCCTGGCTAATGCCATACTCAAACCCAAACTATGGTTAAGATATATCGATGACACATTCGTGATTTGGCCCCATGGACAAGAAAACCTAAACAACTTCCTAACACACCTAAACAGCGCACACCCCAAAATCAAGTTCACCATGGAAACAGAAACAAACAAACAACTACCATTCCTAGATGTACTAATCTACAAGAAAACAGATGGCACACTAGGACACACCATATACCAGAAGAAAACACACACCAACCGCTACCTCAACGCCCAATCCCACCACCACCCAGCACAGATAAAGTCCGTGGCTAAAACACTAATTACTAGAACCAAACGCCTGGCAGACAAGACACACATTAAGACTGAACTATGCACCCTGACTAAAATATTGACAGCCAATGGCTTCCACAAAAGTAAAATCACCAACTTGATCCACAAAAACACACTGAGACATAATAGAGACCCAGAAGATGAACAGACCCATGGAACAGCTGTCCTGCCCTACATAAGAGGCACTACAGACAAAATTAGTAAGATACTATACAGACACCACATCAAGACTGCCTTCACAACAGACAGAAAAATAGCAGCCATCCTCAGAAACCCCAAAGACAAAATTGACCTGAAAAACCAAGGCATATATGAAGTCCCCTGTGCATCATGCCCGGCCACATACATTGGACAGACCAATAGAAGAATAAGCACCCGCCTGGATGAACACAAAAATGCAGTCAAAAAGCTGGAACACACTTCCTCACTCGTCCAACACATGGAAGCCACAGGTCATAACATCAACTTCAATGGCACCAAAACCCTAGCCACCATAGAAAATCCCAGCCGCAGAATCATCAGAGAAGCCATAGAGATTGAAAAAAGACCAGAAAGCATGAACAGAAGAGATGATTCCACCAGGCTGTCAATCATTTGGAAGCCTCCACTCACAAACAAAAAAATCTCCACACCACAAGCCAGGCAAACAACTGGGCACAAACAGATCCCCCCAATACCTCCAGCTCAAACACACCCCAACCAGGCACCCAGATGAAACCCAGCTTCCTAACTAATGATAACCGTCCATTTACCCGAAGCCAAGCTGCACTAAAGGCCTCCAATAAAGTAACACAATGTTGCCAGCCAATCAAGATACAAAAAGAGCCTCCCCCCCAAAAAAACAGACAGAAGATACTAGTAGCAGAACAGAGCAAACTCCAAGACCAATAAACACAGACCAAGACTCTCAACCAATCAGGAGGAAGAAAAAACCATTCTGACACAGCAATAGGCTGCCCCAAATTTAAATCTGAAACCACTGTAAAAGTCTGACTCACAAACACCATACAAAAGCCTGATGATGGCAGATGAGATTCTGCTGAAACGTTGCTACAACTTTAAAAGCACCACGTGGGAAAATACCCGAACAAAGCTGAATGCCAGACATGTAAGTACCCGCGAAAACTTAAGAAAACATATATATACATATACATATACATATACATATACATATACATATACATATACATATACATATACATATACATATACATATATATATATAAAATTTACCATTTTTGTGTGAATGCAGCCTTTGATTAAATGTGTTGTATAAACAAATGCTCAAGGTATAACGTTGGTCTTGCCATACAGTTGTCAAAAAGATGTTCAACCTCCTTCTTTCATGTTTTTTTTTTCCTGCAGGGACACGGTGGAGGGCTTTTAATGTGTAAAACTTTGCCAAAGTCACCATACTACATAGTTGGAATTTCCAATTCAGAGGATTGTGACAGGGTAGAGTACCCCAAAATTTACACCTCCGTTGAACAGTTCCTGGAATGGATCTCCAGAAAGATGGCAAGTGAAGAGATCCGAAAGGAGAAACTAGACCATCATATTGAGAACACCACTTCAGTTCCAACCACCAAGGTCCCTAAGGAAACCCTGGTCATAGAACCGCCATTCATCCCTCAAGAAATGAATCCCATCCTTCTAGAACCTCCATATGTGCCAGAAGAAACAACTCCTTCACCTCCAGTGTCTCCGTTTATTCCTATAGAAATGACAGTAATTCTGGAGCCTCCATCAGTTGACAAGCCAAGTCACTGGGGACCCAAATCCGTTGAGAGCTCAATGCAATATCCCTTTCCAAACACAACTCCTTTACCTCCTGAGTATGTTCCTTCAGAAACAGAAGTCACTCTGGAGCCCCCATATATCCCTCTAGAGAACCCTGGTCATCTAGAGGCTCCGTTCATCCCTCCAGAGACATCTGTCAGTGTGGAACCTCCATACATCCTTCAGGAAACCACTGCTTCTCTAGAGCTCCCATATACTCCCCAGGAGACCACCACTCCTCTGGAACGTCCATATACCCCCACGGAAACTTCTGTTCCTCTAGAAAATCCATACATACCTTCAGAGACCTCAGCTACTCTAAAACCACCATACATACCCAAGGAGATCCCTCCATCTCTTGAGGCACCCTATCATTCTCCAGAGACTTCTCCTACTCTGGAACTTCCATACACACTTCCAGAAACTTTTGCTACCCTAGAAACTCCATACACAGCTCCAGAAGCTCCTGCTAATCTAGAACCTCTGTACATTCCTCCAGAAACTCCTACTTCACTAGAAACTCCATGCATACCTCTAGGAGGTCCAGAAGCACCTCCTCTGGAAGCTCCAAACACATATTCAGGAAATCCTTCTCCTTTAAACCCTCCATGTGTACCTCCTGGAAGTCCTGCTCCTCTAGAATCTCCATACTTGTCTTCAGAATCATCTCCTCCCTTAGAGCCCCCATACGTCCTCCTGGAAAACCCACTCCCACCAGAACAGCCATATCCACCTCCAGAAAACCCTGTTCCTTTAGAACCTCTTCCACCCCAGGCTCAGGAACGTTACCCTGCAGACCACTACCTCTCTGGACCTGTCCTATATTTTTCATGATCCTCCTGCTATTCCTTCAGCGACCCGCAATATGGAGCCTTCATGTGTTTCTCCAAGAGGCAGAGTCTCAAAGACTTCTCCATCCATTGAGTTGCCATATACTCCACCAGAGTCTCTACACCTGACTCAGGTGCACCTGACTCTCTGGAAGAAAGACAACCCCTAGAAACCTTGCTCAATTGACTCCCCGTCCCCTCTAATCCAACCTACCCTTCACACAGTGCTCAAGAGACAACTGCTCCCCTCATGCGCCAGAGGAACATTGTCAAAATGAGGTTCCAGATGTTCGTCTCTGGTCCAGACCTCTCCAGAGGCAGCTGCCACTCTTGAGTGGCCACACTGTCTTCCCAGAACCTTTTTTTTTATTTTTTATTTTTAGAGTAACCATGTACGGTGTTTGCTTTTGCATCCCTTAACAGCTCCTCTGTTCTTCCAGAATTCTTAAAACATCTCTCCAGGAAACAACCATGATAGATAGCATGAAAGTTAGTTATGTTTTGGAACACATAGGTTTTATTTACTTGTTTTAATTTACTTCATTGATTATTCATTTATTAATTAAAGTGCTCTATCCTCCTCCAATGTCAACTGGCATCCTTCCTGAGGCAGCCGCCTTACTGTAACATCTACGCAGAGTCATCCACTTTGGAGGTCCCACCTGAATTACATACCTTGGAATTGATCCAGGTAGTCCCCCACTTATGGCCACAGTGGAGCCTAAAATTTCTGTGGTTAAGCGAGACATTTGTTAAGTGAGGTTTGTCCCATTTTTATGACCTTTCTCACCATAGTTGTTCAGTGAATCACTGCAATTGTTAAGTTTCCCCTCTGCGGGTCAGCCAAGTGGGGTTAGGGGGAGATGGGATGAACACCCCCGCATCTCCCTGTGCATCCCACCCCCGCACCCTGTTTTGGCCAGCAGAGCGCTGCAAGAGGCCACCCAGTCAATACTCTTTTCATGGAAGGAAAATAGAGAAATCAAATGAATAAGGGGGCACGCGCAAGGCAGAGTGCTGCAGGAGGCCAGTCTTTTGCTACTTCCAGGCAAGTGTTTCAATCTGGCCTGCGGGATCGGCCTGGAAATAGCAAAGGACTGGCCTGCAGCGCCCCTGGCAACCTGCAGTAGCTCTGAGGATCATGTGAGTGAATCAGTTCGCTCTGACGATCAGCTGCTGGACCACCAACCTTTATTTCTTTATTTTGAAGCTCAGCTGCTTCATGTGGCACAACAGATATTGCCGTGCATCAGCTGTTGAACACATAAGGAGAATGCAGGATTGCAGGAGGTCAGTAGGAAAACCTGTGCACACAAGCATGCACAAAACGCGCCCAAGCTATGCCCACAGAACCAGTGGTAAAAAAAATTTGAAACCCACCACTGATCCACATGACTCTGGGATACTGCAACTGTTGTAAATACATGCCAGTTGCCGAATGCTGGAATTTTGACTACAGGATTATGGGATCTCTGCAATGGCCATAACTGCAAGGACCTGTGGTAAGTAAGTTTTAACTTTGAGTGGTCACGAACTGAATGATTGTAAGTCAAGGACCATGGTCTGAGACTTTTGAGTCTGTTATCTGTACTTTAAACTGTCTGTTGTGGCACTGCAAACAAAAAAGGACAGATACAGACTTCAACAGATAGTTAGGATCGCAGAAAAAAAGCTATTGCAACCTCCTTTCATGGAGGACCCTGTATACTACAGGAGCCAGAAAGAGGGCTGGGAAAATATCTACAGACCCCTCGCATCCTGGATATAAATGGTTCCAATTCCTCCCCTTGGGATGGTGTGTTATAGGGCCGTGGTGGCGAACTTATGGCCATTACGGACAGAAGTGGCATGCAGAGCCATTGCCCCAGCTCAGTTCCATTGCACATCTACGCACCTCCTGCCAGACAGCTGATTGTCAGGTATGTATCGTGCATGTGGGGGTGGGGGGGAACAGGGCGCATGTGGGAGACATCCATGCATGCGCAGGGGGATGAGGTGAGCATGGGGGAGGGTCGCTCACATTTGCACAGGAGGCGGGGGGACGAGGGAACATGGTGGGTTGCACACACATGCCCAGGGGGCAGGGGAGCATCACTGTTATAGGGTTGTGCTATGACTGTATTATTGTTATTATCTTTCTCATCTTTTCTACTACCTTCTCTTATTGGTATGAGCATCATTATTACTCTTGTTTTGCATATGCACAGAGAGCTCTAGACCAGAGACAAATTCCTTGTGTGTCTATTCACATTTGGCCAAATAAAGTGTCCTGTCCTATCCTATATTCTACTATACTATACTATACTATACTATACTATACTATACTATACTATACTATACTATACTATACTATACTATACTATACTATACTAATTACTACCCCACCCTACTACCCTATACTGTTCTGTTCCTATTATTTCTGTTTCTATTCTCTTCGTCAGAGAATGAACATAGTTTGCTGTTTCATTCTTACTGATCGTTTTTCCAGTGTCCTTTCCTATCCTAACATTTAAATTTTGATGACATAATCCCTGTACAGATAGCGGTACTAACCAGATCTCTGCCTGCTTAAGCTTTCTACCACGATCTGCTAAAATGATTCTCTGCTGCTGCCCTCTGCAGAACATTTTTAATACACCCATTGTTAAATTCACTCCAGTCAATTTGGCACCTGCCATAGTTGTGCAAGAGGGACATAATTTATTGCCGGGGGCAGTCACTGTGAAACAGAGAGACATGATTCACATTATACAGCTGTGCGAGCTTCTCCTCCAACTGGCCCAGAGTGAACCTCTGCACCACGTTTTGGTCATTCCTGGCAAGGATGGCCCAGGATCTAAGATGATTGTTGTCTATCACGCAGCAGGCTGCAGACCACAAATGGCTGGGCCTGTTGACCCTCCCTCTAGCTATGCAGGTGTCTCCTGGCACTGCCCCCACCACCGCAAACGTCTGGTGGCATCCTCTGGTCATCTGCTGCATGGTGGTTTGCTCGTAGTTTTTCCAGGCTCCGCCGTTGAGTTTTATGAACTGGGGGACGATGTTCGTCAGGGTGAAGGTGGAAGACTTGGCACTGTAATCAGGCTGATGTCCATTTGGGTTTAGATGGCCCCTGTTGCAATCGGTCAGGTTCTTGTAATCTTCCACGATGGCCTGGCTGTCCTGCATAGCTGTTTTGGACCCCCTTTTATTCAGGAAATCCCTTTCTGTTTCCATTTCACTTTGGAACATGGAACTGATGAGCTGTGGAAGAGAAGAGAGGAAGCACAAACAGGGGATAAAAGGAAAGGTAATAAGAAACAAAAACATCCAGCACTACAGAGTCTTCAAATCTATAGCCATGTTTCCCTAACATGTCTTGAACTGGTAACGTTCACATTACAGGCTGAGCCTCCCCCAAATCAACTGTATTGTGGTTTCACACAATGTGCTAAGACTAATTAAGGAGAATATTTGCAGCTCAGATTTGACATGAGGGGTCCTTGGTTCTCTCTGAGCTTTTTATGTTTTCTTACAGATGTTTCCTGACCCAACTAGGTAACATCATCAGTGCTAGTAAGGAGTGGGGTTTGCTGCCATTTAGTAAGGAGGACAGCAAAGTATACAGTAACATTGGTGATGTTACCTACTCTGTGTCATGAAACATCTGCAAGAAAATAAGCCAGCTCAGAGAGCACCAAGGACCCCTCGTGTACTAAGACCATGGCTGTTTCCATCAAGACAGAGCCGTAAACAATATATACATTTAATATATTATTGTTATGTTTGGTAGCACAGTTGGCTCGGTGTTCAGACTGGATGTGGCATTTCTATCCACTTATCGAGTCCTTCCCAGGGAGCTGAGATAGGTAGATGTTGTTGTTTAAGGGTCTTAATAATTATGATTATTAGTATTGGGTTCTTTTCTGTATCCTGTACAGAGGTGGGTTTATAAACTGTACAGATGCAGATACATAACTCAACAAGACGTCCATAACAAAGTACATTTATTGGTTCATCAGGTATCCTCATAACTCACATTTGTGATGAAGTTCTTCTTTAATGACCAATCCTTTGTATATCTGCCTTGTAGTAAAAGATGGTTATCTCCTAACCCATCCGGTAGCAATAGAAATCAGCTCCCATGAGTTAGGGAATTCAGGCAAAAGTGAGAGAAACTCCCCCAACCCATTGAGGATCAATTTAGTGACCAATCAGGATTACAGATGTGGTCATGTGATATGGACTACATTTCCCAGGATACCTTTAACTACATTTACCATGCTGCCTTCCCTTAAGGGGACAGCTCATAATTCCTAAGTAACTATCCAATCCCCTTAGACTGGCTGGGACAGCACAGGTTCATTGTAGTCGGCCAGATGTTCAGATTGGATTTGGCATGTCTATCCACCTATCGAATTCTTCCAAGGGATGTGAGATAGGCAGGTGCTGATCAGCAGTGGGATCCTACCTGTTCCACTACTGGTTCGGTGATTGCACGCACGCACCTAATGTGTGCACACAGCTTTCTCCACACCAGCTGAGGCCTGCAACGCCAATCAGATGAGAGGATAAAGAAAAGCACAGGGGCAGGTGGGATGGTCAATCCTGTGCTTTTCTCTTCTTTCTCCTCTCAGCTGATCATCAGAGGCTTTTTTTTCCTCCTCCCAGCTGATCGTCGGAGGCTTTTTTTTACTACTGGTTCAGCCTAATGCAGGGGTCTTCAAACTTGACAGCATTAAGACTTGTGGACTTCAACTCCCAGAATTCCTCCTCCAGCCATGTTAGGTCAGGAATTCTGGGAGTTGAAGTCCACAAGTCTTAAACTTGCTGAGTTTGAAGACCCTTGGATTAATGGGTAGCAATTTTTGCTACCAGTTCGGTCGAACCGTCCTGAACCAGTATCATAACACTACTGATGCTGATGTTTAATAGTGTTATAGATAATAGAATACTTTATTGGCCAAGTGTGATTGGACACACAAAGAATTTGTCTTGGTGTAAATACTCTCAGTATACATAAAAGATACAGAAACCATATAAGAGAGCATTTCACCGAGGCAACCATCGTCAGCGCCATCTTGGCAAATTATCCATCTTGGCAGATTATAGGTATTTGTCCAAAGATGTAAACTCTTCTGAGTGAAGCTGCCTTTTGCAATTCACTGATGGTGAATTTGTTGATGCTGATGGATGTTCAAGTGGTGTGCCAGATGTTTTGGGATTGCAGTCAAGGCCCTGATGGCTATTACTTTTCCAGAGGTGCTTTTTTAAGAGGCAACTAGACTATCTTGTTTTTCTTTTGAAGATGTTTTTCTTCTCATCCAAGAAGCTTCTTCGGCTCTTTGGCTTTCTTTCGCCACGGTCGTTCTATTTCTATTTGCAGGTCTTTGTGTGTTATGTTCTTCTCCAGTTCTTTCTCTGCTGTTCTTCTGTCTCCAGGCACTGCCATGTCTACTATCTAGACCAGGGGTCTCCAACCTTGGCTCCTGGAAGCCTGGCGGACTTCAACTCCCAGAGTTCCACAGCCAGCTGGCTGTGGAATTCTGGGAGTTGAAGTCCACCAGGCTTCCAGGGGCCAAGGTTGGAGACCCCTGATCTAGACTGATTTTCCTTTCTTTCTTTTTTTTTTTCCATAAAGTTTTTTTTTATTTTATAACATATAAAAATTCCATTATTGGTTAAACAGTGTGTTGTCTGGGTACAAATAGTTTTAGGAAATAATCAGCATGTTTACAATAATATTCATTATATTGATATTTCTTCTATCATAATGATCATAATAATAATACTGATATTTGCTTATCCATTTAATAAGCCTTCCTTTTCTCATTGTTCCTTTTTTTTTATATTTCCATGTTTCTAACCTGTTTTTGTCAGCTAACCATTGATAAAATCAGTCCCAAGTCAGAAAGTATTCAGTTTCTTCCTTTCTCTTAATTCTAAGTTTTTTCTTTCTTGATGACCCAGATTGTTTGGGGCAATAGGCTGACTCTGTAAACCGCTTAGAGAGGACTGTAAAGCACTGTGAAGCAGTATATAAATCTAAGTATTGTTTCTAAATGCTAAGGAAGGGAGAAAGAGAAAAGAAGGAAGGAAGGAAGGAAGGAAGATAAGAGCCATGGTGGCACTGCAGGCTACTTCCGCTGACTGCCAGCTGCCAGCAGTTCGAATCTCACTCGGCTCAGCATTGACTCAGCTTTCCATCCTTCCAAGGTCAGTAAAATAAGGACCCAGATTGTCGGGGGCAATAGGCTGACTCTGTAAACCGCTCAGAGAGGGCTGTAAAGCATTGTGAAGCGGTATATAAGTCTAAATGCTATTGCTATTGTTAGGAGTGAAAGCCATCTGGATCCAACCAACCAACCATCCACTCACCCATCTACCTACCTAGCATTGCAGGCTAATTCTGCTGACTGCCAGCAGTTGAAACCTGACTGGCTCAAGGTTGATCCAGCCTTCCATCGTTCCAAGGTCCGTAAAACGGGAACTCAAATTGTTGGGGGGCAAAATGCTGTCTCTGTAAACCGCTTAGAGAAGGCTGTGAAGCAATATATAAGTCTAAGTGCCAAGTGCTATTGCTATTCTTATCAACAATTGTTAAGTCTGGGTTGTTATGTGGCAGGTGCTTGTCTCTCTGAGTTCTAAAATCCCAGCACACTTTAGCTCAGGGGTCTCCAACCTTGGCTCCTGGAAGCCTGGCGGACTTCAACTCCCAGAGTTCCACAGCCAGCTGTGGAATTCTGGGAGTTGAAGTCCGCCAGGCTTCCAGGGGCCAACGTTGGAGACCCCTGCTTTAGCTTATTCGTATTATTTCAGTGTGCTATTCCCCCATTTCTTTAACTTTAAAGGAGCAGGATAAGAATATGATTGATGCCTTTGGGCAGTCAAGAAAACCAATCAGTGAAATGTCAAAACATTTCTTTTGTAAAATCCTCAGGAAAAAAAATCAGTCCAAAGTTCTCACTTGAAGCACAAAAGATCCAGCTCAAATTATCCTATTTTGAACATATTTTGCAAAGACCCAACTCTTTGGAAGAAACACTAATGCTGAGAAAGGTGGAAGGAAGGAAGGAAAAGAAGAATATGAGCAGCAATAAGATGGATGGGCTGAATTATGGTAGTGTAGGAAGCTACCCTCTCCCTGAAGAATGAAATAGTTTAGGAAATATTTAAAAAAGGCAAAATATTATAAATCTCCCCTAAAAAAGAAATAGAAATCTTAAGGGAGACAGAAACTCAGCCCCCTGCATCCAGCAGGTATTAAAAAAATTAAAAAAATATGGGCCATCCTATCTACAAGACAAAAAAACCTTCAGCCTCAGGGTGATGGATTAACCCTCACTCAAGATCCAAACTAGGACAAAGCCATTAAGAAACAGCATGAATTGCCTAACCCCCTTTCAGAACACAAGCCTCTTCATTACCTCATCAGCTATGACGCCTGCAGAGCCCCACAGGAATCTGATAGCAACCAATAGAATACATGTTTTTGCCACAGGAACAGAAAGCTCAAGTTCAAAGCCCAGAGAGGGTATAAATAACCCTGATTCTCCACTCCATGTAATGTGTGCACCCATGGGAGTCTTGAAAGATCAGATTAGGGACAGATTATCATACAGAAAATCTATGTCAAGGGTGTCCAACCATGGTGACTTGAAGACCTGTGGACTTCAATTCCCAGAATTCCCTAGCCAGCACGCTGGGGCTACATAAGCTACATTCAATGAAAAGAAGAAAAAAGAACTTGAACCCGTCCACCCCCTCTTACCTGAGGTTCAACCATCCATTTTTTGGGTCTCTTAGTCTTCCCAGGGTTATACACATACGCCGAATATACTGGGATGCGGTTGTGTTTATCATACAAAGTAGCAAAATGGTACAAGTTTTGGTAACGCTGGCAAATGCGGACAGGGGACCGAGGGACCCACATAACTGGTGGGGTTTCTCGGAGGAAAAACTGAGGACAATGGTCTTGAAAGGAATCCACCACCTCTCCACCAGTGGGCATCTGACTCCAGCTCAGAGAGAGGAGGATGAAGTACAGCAGCATCGTGTGATGAAGTTGATGTCTGGAAAAGAAAGCGAAGAGATGAAATAGAGAGAAACGCTTGTTAGAAGAAGACCTCTGGAACAAGAAGTGGGATCTTCTCCTGATCTCCTTTGGTTCTACCTCTGTTTTGTTCTCTGTGTGGTGGGTACAAGGCAGAGGTGTCAATTTGAGGGCCGCATCAGGGTTATGTTTGACCTCAGGGGGGCAGGGGGGCTTGGCCAGCTCGACGTCACTCATGTCAGTGGGGGCACCTGTGGTGGCCAAATGCTAAGGCAGGGCTTCCCTCAGATCCTCCCTCCCTCTCATTATAATCTCCTTCCTTCCTTTCTTCTTCCTTCTCCTCTTTCCTTGTTTTTCCTTCCTTGCTCTCTTCCCATCTTCCCTTCATTTTCTTCATCTCCCCTCTTTCCTGTCAGGGTTCTGGCTATTGCCCTAATTAAATCACAAGTCTCGAGCCAAGCTTCAAAAGGATTCAAAAGATTTATTAGGAGCAACACGGTGGCATTAACCTAAAGCAGGGTTCTTCCAACTTGACAGATTTAAGACTTGTGGACTTCAACTCCCAGAATTCCTCCTCCAGTCATGTTAGCTCAGGAATTCCAGGAGAAGTCCACAAGTCTTAAACTTGTCAAGTGTGAAGACCCTTGACCTAAAGGAAGCCAACTCTGGCATACATAATTTACATTCACCTGTGACCTTGTTTTCCCCCTCCCCCTTGGGTGTATCATAAATCAGATTCTCCAATGAAGCACGTTCAGGGCTGGATGTCATCAATCATGTTCTTCAATGAAGGATTTTTAAGGGTAGAAGACCTGGTAGCTTAGCTACAATCTTTGTCATAAGGGTGGAATGTACTTCTGGTTTTAAACTGCCTTAATGCTCCTTCAGATCTCCCCCTCCCCTGTTTATGGCAACTCGAAAACAGGCATAGGAATGTTTTATGAGTTGACATTTCCCTTTCTCCTTTCCTGTCCCTTTCTCCTTTTGTTTTGGTTTTATTTTCTCCTTTTGTTTTGGTTTTATTTTGTTTTGCTAGCCCCCTGCCAGTGAAAACAAAGCCTGGGCCAGATCAGAAAGCCATAAATATAGGTTTGTGTTGTTCAGTGTTTTGTTTAGTGACCAGAACAAAATAGGTTTTGCCCTCAAGCATTCTTTGCAGCTTCTAAAAGCAGGGCTCCCCAAGCATAGCTATGCTATGCTGGCTGAGGAATTCTGGGAGTTGAAGTCCACAAGTCTTGAAGTTGCCAAGTTTGGAGACCTCTGTTCTAAAGCAGGGATCCCTAATCACCGGGCCCCAGACCAGTACCGGTCCATGGATCATTTTGTACTGGGCCGCCTATTTTGCTTCAGCGCCACCATTTTGTTTCGACGGCGCTTGAGAAAGTACTTCCAGGTGAGCTTGTCAGTCGTTGGTTGGAAAGTGGCATTTGGGTGCTGAAGGAATCCTTGCGCCTTAGTTTCGTCAAAGGGGGGGCTTCAAGCGAAGAGCTGTCCCAATGGCGGTGGAGTTTCGCGTTACTCAGGAGGAGATTAAGGAAAAGCCCATTGACCATGAGAAGGTACAAAGGAGGAATTGAAGGTGGCGGGGAGAAGCGGGGGACAGCTTGATGGCCGGTCGCTTGGCTCGCCTTGCCTTGCCTTGGTCGTGCGTGCTGATGCCGGTACCAGTCCGTGGATTATTTTGTACATTTTGTACCGGGCCGTGGTACAAAAAAGGTTGGGGGCCACTGTTCTAAAGGGCTTAAGAGTCCTGTGTGGTAGGCCTTTTATTGCAGATAGGAGGGAGCTGAAGAATTTGTAGCTGTGGAGTCATCAAAGAAGGAAGACTAGAATGGTATGGAGACTCCTGCTTCAGCAGGGTGCTGGATTAGAAGACCTCCAAGGTCCCTTCCAAGTGTTATTCTTTTAGAAGCAAACTTTTTCTTAATTATATTGTTGCTTCTTTGCTTTTTGTTCCTTCCTTTCCTTCCTCCCCCTTATTCCCTCTTCTCTTCTTCCTTCCCTTACTCCCTCTTCTCTTCTTCCTTCCCTCTTCCCTCCCTCCCTTCTTTCCTTTCTTCATCCCCTTCTCTCCTTCCTTCCTTCCCTCCCCTTATTCTTTTCTCTTCCTCCCTCCCTCCCCTCCCTTCTTTCCTCTGTTGCTTCCTCTTCATTTCAATGAAATGGAGCAGAGAGAATAAATTGCCTGCCTCTCTGAATCTGTACCAGGAGATGGCAGTTGAGGTTCCTCCTTTATTCACATCCTGTTACCCACGATAAGATTCCTTTTCATCCCATGCTGGAAAGGATTCCTTCAAAGGTTGCTTTTTGAAGAGCGGGTTAAACTGTACCTTTGTGCTTGCATTTTTTCAAGGGATGTATGCAGAATCCTTTCACAACACCTGAGATTATGGCCAATGACTTCTGGAAAACTTCGATTTTTTTCCCTTTCTTTCTTTTTCTTTCTCTCCCTCCTTTCTTTCTTTTTCTTCCTCCTTCCTTCCCTTTTTTCTCACTTTCATCCTTTCTCCCGCTTTCCTTTTCCTTCCTTCCCTCCTTCTTCCTTCTCTGCCTTTCCTTCCTTCCTCCTTTGCATATTGTCGTCTGTGTGAATTTCTACAGCTGCTCTGTCACAAACAGCTGTGATTGATCAGTGGCAAAATTTTACATATCAGGACAACAGAGGAAGGTTAAACAGCAGCTTGAATTAAGCAGCTGTGTAAATGAAGCTGAATTGTCAACAGTCTTTGTTGTGTATGCATAAAGATTCATAAAGTGTGAGCTTGGAGTAAGTGCAGGGTTCTGGCCCTGCACTTCTGATTGGCTGTTAAGCGGCCGGACCGGATTGGCCCGTTCCGGGGAATCCGATTGGCCTTTAACAGAGAGTTCCTATTGGTTACAAGAGCTAGCGCTCCTAGCTCGTTATTGGTTAAAAGTTACAGGGTTTGCCTATATAAGGCGGGTTTAACTGCTATTGAATTGAGGAAGTCACAATGTAAATAAAGAGCTGAAGTTCACCGTTCAGAGGCTTGTCTCCATTCTTTCTTGCCCATGCTCAAAACATAACAGTCTTTATTTGCTTTTATATCACAGAGAACATGCTCCACCACATCACTTCGTCCTCATTCTTGGTAATCTGGAATTGGAAGGAATACCTCTTTCCTCGTAAGAAATCCTAGTGGGTCTCAATATTAAAAAAAAGACTGTGTTGAGACTCTGGAAAGAGTGCAGAAAAGAGCAACAAAGAGGATGAGGGGACATACGATGAACGATTACAGGAACTGGGTACGTCTCATTTAATGAAAAGTTTGCAGGCCTTTGATATGCTGAGTTTAATGAAAAGAAGGACTAGGGGAGACATGATAGCAGTCTTCCAATATTTGAGGGGCTGCCACGAATAAGAGGGAGGGTCAACCTATTCTCCAAAGCATGAAAAGGGCAGGGCAACAAGCAACGGATGGAAACTCATCAAGAAGAGAAGCAACCTAGAAATAAACCAGTGGAACGACTTGCCTCCAGAAGTTGTGAATGCTCCAACACTGGAAGATTTTAAAAAGAGGTTGGATAACCATTTGTCTGAAAAGGGTCTCCTACTTGAGCCAGGGGTTGGACTAGAGAACCTCAAAAGTCTCTGTTCAAGCCCGCCGTGTTTGGGGCTGAAAGGTAATAGGAACTCTTTGTATGGAGAAATTGGAGTAAATCTGGTTGACCTGAAGGGGGCAGCAAAGGGCTTTTTTCTGCATCTCTCTAAGGAACCCTTGTGGGTCTGCAGCCCAGGGTTCAATGAAATGCCTTTAAATCCAGAGTATTTATAGAGTTTCAACACTGCCACAACATAGACTCAACAACTGAGTAGCCCCAGAATGGAATTTCCATTCATGAAAGAACAAAACCTACGTTGTTCTTCAGGAAAACAATCCTACTGACATAAACAGAGTTAAATCAGAGGGTAAGATGAATCAGCCATTGAAAGCTGACATGCTCAAAAGGAGGAACTTAAAGAAAGCAAATTCTGTACTATTTCAAACTGGGAGCCTTGTTAATTCAGCTCACATCAATCACTCTGTTCAGTGTATGTCCAAAGCATTGTAGGTCTAAGCTGGCAGGAATAGCTAACACCCAAGAAAATAGACTAAAGATCCAGATGGATCTCGATAGACTTGAGCACTGGGCCATATCTAACAAAATGAAATTCAATGTAGAGAAAAGGAAAGTCCCACACTTAGGCAAGAAAAACCAAAAGTACACATATAGACTGGGTGAAAGCAGGCTCAATAGCAGTAACTGGGAGAGGGATCTTGGAGTCTTAGTGGACAACCAGCTAAATAAGAGCCAGCAGTGTGCAGCAGCCACCAAAAAAGCCAATGCAATCCTAGGTTGCATTAACAGAGGGATACAATCAAAATCAAGTGAGGTACTATACCACTCTATAAAGTTTTAGTAAGACCACACCTAGAGCACTGAATCCAGTTTTAGTAAAACTGCAGAGAAGAGCAACCAGGATGATTAGGAGACTGGAGACTAAAACGTACGATGAACGGTTGCTGGAACTGGGCTTGGCTAGTCTAGTAAAGAGAAGGACCAGGGGAGGCAGGATAGTGGTCTTCCAATATTTGAGGGACTATTTTCTAAAGCACCTGTAGGCTAGACAAGGAATAATGGATGGAAACTGAACAAGGAGAGATTCAACCTGGAAATAAGGAGAAACTTTCTGACAGTGAGAACAATCAACCCATGGAACAGAAGTTGCCCTCGGAAGTTGTGGGAGCACCATCAGTTGAGACTTTCAAGAAGAGATTGGACTGCCATTTGTCAGAAATGCTGTAGGGTCTCCCACTTGGGCAGGGGGTTGGACTAGATGACCTACAGTGCCCCTTCCAGCTCTGATTATCTATTATCAGGGGCAAAGCTCACCCAACCAGTCTCCCTTAGCAACAGAAATTTTGAGCTGAAATTGTGTTGGTTCTATGGTTTTGGCCAACTTACGCAACTTGCGGTTACACCACTTTTTCTAATTTCACTGTTACAATTTTGTGCCAGCCCACTTCCTTCCCCATTTCCTTATCTGCACCCAGAGGACAAGCACATTCTTAGAACGTGACAGAAAAATAGCCAGAGATACCAAATTCAAAGTCAAATTCACCATGGTGGATTTTTTTTATTGTAAAAGAATACAGGAACTTGAGAGTTAAAAGGGACCTTGAAGATCTTCTAGTCTAGCCCACTACTCAAGCAGGGGACCCTATATCAACTCAGTGGCTGTCCAGTCTCTTCTTAAAAGCCTCCAATGACAGAGCACCCACAACTTCTGGTGGCAAGTCGTTCCACTGATTTAATTGTTGTTACTGTCAGGAAATTTCTCCTTATTTCCAGGATGAAACTCTCCTTAGTTTCCATTCATTGCTTCTTGTCTTGCCTTCTGGTGCTTTGGAGAATAGCTTGACCCCCTCTTCTTAACAGAGATCAGATAATCAGAGTTGGAAGGAGCATTGTAGGTCATCTAGTCCAACCCCCTGCCCAAGCAGGAGACCCTACACCATTTCTGACCAATGGCAGTCCAGTCTCTTCTTGAAAGTCTCCAGTGATGACGCTCCCACAACTTCCAAAGGCAACTTCTGTTCCATGGGTTGATTGTTCTCACTGTCAGAAAGTTTCTCCTTGTTTCCAGGTTGAATCTCTCCTTGTTCAGTTTCCATCCATTATTCCTTGTCTGGCCTTCGGGTGCTTTAAAAAATACCTTGACCCCCTTCCTCCTCTCTGGGGCAGCCCCTCAAATATTGGAAGATGCTCTCCTGTCTCCCCTGGTCCTTCTCTTCCCTAAACTAGCCAAGCCCAGTTCCTGCAACCGTTCTTCATGTTTTAGTCTCCAGTCCCCCAATCATCCTGGTTGTTCTTTGTGGCCCCTCAGATATTGGAACACTGCTATCATGTTATCCTTATAACCCACTATCATAATATCATAACCCCCTAGTCCGTTTTTTCCATTAAACTAGACATACCCAATTCCTGCCACCGTTCTTCATATGTTTTAGCCTCCGGTCCCCTAATCATCCTTGTGGCTCTTCTCTGCATTTTTTTCCAGTCTCAACACGTTTTTTATATCAACCAAACTGGTTGCTGTATTCCAAATATGCTCCACCAAAGGCTTTATAAAGTGGTATGAGTCCTTCATGTCATCTCGATTCTATCCTTCTATTCATGCATCTTAGAATTGCATTGGCTTTTTTAGCTGCTGTGGCACACTGCTGGCTCATTTTTACGTCTGCTTGTTCTGACCCACAAACCTTCTTCCAAGTAAACAAACACCAAACAGAGATAAATATGAATTCCATTCATTCATGGTTAAAAGGTTATTAAAACTAATTGTCTCTGGATAAGAACGAGCCTTCCCAAGGCTGCCAAAAGCACTAGATTAAGTTGCCAGGAAATATTCAAAGTCAAAAGTCTCCGAAAACAAACCAAGATAGTCCGAACTTCCACAAGGCTTGAAAAGTTGACAAAGGCAAGAGACAAGACTAGCCTTTTGGGGCAGAGAATCCCACAGTTCAAAATGCCCATTGAAAGCAGAGAATGGGAATTTGTGGGGCGTGGGGAAGCATTGCCCTCTCCAACCAATTGAAATAGGACTATTTGTATAAGATGAGATGTTATGCAGGACTGTAAGTACTGCACACCAGAACAACTAGACATAAGGACAGTTTTTGCCTGAACGCCATCACTCTGCTAAACAAATAATTCCCTCAACACTGTTCAACTATTACAAAGTCTGCACTACTATTACTGTTAATCTTCTCATCACTCCTTATCACCCCTCCCCTCCCCCTTGTGACTGTATGACTGTAACTTTGTCGCTTGTATCCTTCCGATTTATATTGACTGTTTCCTAGTATGATTTGATTGCTTATTGTACCCTATGATTATCATTAAGTGTTGCACCTGATGATTCTTGACTCTTGACGAATGTCTCTTTTCTCTTATGTACACTGAGAGCATTTGCCCCAGGACAAATTCCTTGTGTGTCCAATCACACTTGCCAATAAAGAATTCTATTCTATTCTATTCTATTCTATTCTATTCTATTCTATTCTATTCTATTCTATTCTATTCTATTCTATTCTATTCTATTCTAATACCATATCATCAATAGGAGCCAGTTGCCAAGGCTCTGAATTTTTGATCCCATGAACATGGGGATGTGACAATGGTTGTACCTATAAAAAAACAGTCGTAAGTCACATTTCTTGGTCCAGTTGTAACTTTGAACGGTCATTAAACAAACTGTTGTAAGTCAAGGACTACCTATAATGTCTCAGGGACTCCTCCCCAGGATTCCCCAAACCACATTTTGAGACCCACTGGCTTAATATAACCCGAAAGGAGAAAAGATTAATCTGGTCAGTGCATTAGAATTAAGCCAAACAATTGTGCAATCCTTTTCATTATTGAAGGGCATTTAATGTCCCAAACATGCAATTATGTTCAATTAAATTCCATTATGTTAATAAGAAGACATGATGCTGTTCTTTAAAGGTTTCTGCCTGCCTCAAAAGTCTATATTTATTCTTTCCAGTACAATGGAGAAGAGAAACTTTGCAACCCATCAAATTTTTTTATAGTGGATGGAGGAGATAAGGCTGCTATAATTAACACCAGATGTGATGGGATCTTCAGCTTAAATTATTTCCAGCTTCTTGGGAGTCTCTAAGAGAAAGTGATCCTACCTGATAGATGTAACCTCTGGATCGGTTGATTTCCTCGGCGCACGGCAGAATTGGGACTGTGTTCCAATCCTGGGGTGGTTTAAATAGGTTGCCCTACTAGTGGGTTTCCCACAGTTACTTATTAACTTCCTTTAAAAGTCAGTTCAGGATGGTTTCCAGTCCACATGAAACTGGAAACGTTGCTCAAATTAGAATGTGGTTTTTCCGTAGAAATTTTTCAAGGCTCTTTGATGGCAAAACAACCTTTGAAGTTGACTGTGGGAGAAAACCTCCTGTTCCACTTCTGTGAGAAGCTGGCCAGATGAATTGCATATATGCAAATATTTATATATTTTTTAAATTCTTCCTGTCCTTGTCTTGACATTGAACTTCAAGGCAGCCTTATTTTATTAAGATAGGCTCAAGATCCAGACAGACCAGAACACTGGGCTGTATCTAACAAAATGAAATTCAATGTAGAGAAAAGTAAAGTCCTACACTTAGGCAAGAAAAACCAAAAGGACACATATAGACTGGGTGAAACCAGGCTCAATAGCCGTAACTGTGAGAGGGATCGTGGATTCTTAGTGGACAACCAGCTAAATAGGAGCCAGCAGTGTGCAGCAGCCACTAAAAAAGCCGATGCAATCCTAAATTGCATTAACAGAGGGATACAATCAAGATCAAGAGAAGTACTAATAGCACTTTATAAAGCCTTAGTAAGACCACACCTAGAGTACTGCATCCAGTTTTGGTCACCACACTATAAAAAAGATGTTGAGACTCTAGTAAAAGTGCAGAGAAGAGCAACCAGGATGATGGGGGGGACTGGAGACTAAAACATACAATGAACGGTTGCAGGAACTGGGCTTGGCTAGTCTAGGGAAGAGAAGGACCAGGGGAGACATGATAGAGGTCTTCCAATATTTGAGGGGCTGCCACAGAGAGGATGAATGAGTCAAGCTATTTTCTAAAGCACCTGTAGGCCAGACAAGGAATAATGGATGGAAACTGAACAAGGAGAAATTTAACCTGGAAATAAGGAGCAACTTTCTGATAGTGAGAACAATCAACCCATGGAACAGAAGTTGTCCTCGGAAGTTGTAGGCACGCCATCAGTTGAGACTTTCAAGAAGAGATTGGACTGCCATTTGTCAGAAATGGTATAGGGTCTCCTGCTTGGCCGGGGGGTTGGACTAGATGACCTATAAGGTCCCTTTGAACTCTGATTATCTGTTATCTATTATTGACTTATCAATAGGATGTCCGCATGCAGACATTCTGAATGTAGAGGTAGTCCTCAACTTACCATAGTTGCAGCCTTCACAAGGTCACGGAATCAAAATTCGGGTACTCGGCACAACTGACTCATATTTGTGACGGTTGCAGTGTCCCGGGGGTCATGCCATCAATTTTTGCCACCTACTGACAAGCAAAGCCAGTACAGAAGCCAGACCCGCTTAACGACCGTGTTAGTAACTTCACAACGGCAGCTATTCACTTAACAACCGTGGGCAAGCAAGGTCGTAAAACAGGGCAAAGCTCACTTAACAACTGGTCTGGCTTAGCAAATGGGAAATTGGGGCTCCCTTGTGGTCCACCTGGACTCTGTGCTTATTGTGAGAGTTTTAGTTTATTTAAATTCCTCCAGCTTAAGCCTTCAAACAAGAACCCGATCAGCGGGTGCTTTAAGAGCTGGTTGGATAATTGCTTGGAGGGTTAATCTCTGAGGGGTTATGAAAGCACCGTCTCCAATTGGATGCAGTTGGCCTCCACATCCCAGCTTCAGCGGGACCAGTGGTGGGATCCAAAAGTTCCCACCACTGGTTTTGTGGGTATGGCTTGGTGGTTGTGATAAAAAATCAACCATTGAGTTATTCATACAACTGAATACTGGAGATACATGAACAATATATAAGAGCTTTATTATGAAGTTTTTGCAAAAGGGAATTTCACCTGTGAGCAGAAAACATTTTCCCCAGGAGGGCTGGGGTTTATATACAGGTTCAAATATACAGTCTCTGCCCCTTTCCTAGGTTCACAATCTATCCAAGCTAGGTATCTCCCTATGCAACACTCCTGTTATTGTAGCATAACATCTGTTTCCTCATCCTATTTACTCATTTCCATTTCCAGTAGTCTCCATCATTAATACGACACTGGTCAGCATAACTTGCCAAATATGTAATCTTTATGCAAAATAATAGAAAATTCCTACACAATTTTTGAGTAAATTATCTTAGGTTAACACAGAGGTTAAAGATGGCATTACCATTGCTTTATATTTTCACAGTTATAATTTTACATATCACAGTGGATGTGGCTGTAGGGGGTTTGCGTGCACGCCAAATGTGCACACGTTAAAACAGTAAAAACTAAGCTACTTGCCTCTCAGCTGTTTAGCACAGCAATCCGCTCTGCCTTGCCAAACAGCCGAGAGGTTAAAAAGCACCTAGAAGGTGGGGTGGGCCGGCGGGCCCAACTGCAGAGTGTCAGAGAGACTTGGAGCAAACCAGTTCTCTGCCAGCTGATCTCCAGAGCTACTGGTATGCCAAAACTGGGCTGAACCAGTAGAATATCACCACTGAGCAGGACAATGGTGAAACCACAGTAGGCCTCCATCTCTTGCTTCTGAAGACCCCAAAGGTATCTGGTTGGACTTGATGGGAACCTAAAGGCTGGATTAAGGTGGCCTTGGTGTGACCCAGAAGGATTGGCATGGCTTGCCCAGATCCAGACAGTAAATCATGTATTTGTGCATCCATTATACTAATGAATTAAATATCTAATTGTGATTGCTACACAATGGTTCAGTGTGCTGCACCTCATTTATAAATATAGATGGGAGGAAGAGGAGGAGGTGATGAAGGAGGAGGAGGAAAAGAGGAGGAGGAATGAAGGGGGGAAGGTCCTAAGATATGAGCTTGTCAGTCAGAAAGGTCGGCAGTTCGGCAGTTCAAATCCCTAGCACCACGTAACAGAGTGAGCTCTCGTTACTTGTCCCAGCTTCTGCCAACCTAGCAGTTTTGAAAGCATGTAAAAATGCAAGTAGGAAAATAGGGACCCCTTTGGTGGGAAGGTCACAGCGTTCCATGCGTCTTCGGCGTTTAATCATGATCAGGGAGATGCCGTCGGACAGCGCTGGCTCTTCGGCTTTGTAATGGAGATGAGCACCCTCCCCTAGAGCTGGAAACAGCGAGCACATATGTGCGAGGGGAACCTTTACCTTAAAAGTATATTAGAGAATTTTCTTCCAGACATAATTCTGCCTGTTTCTAGAAAGTATCAAAGGGTCTTGGAACATGGAGATGGACTTGCTCGGTAGGGACATTTGCTTTATGGAATATTCTCATCCAGGAGATATGGTTGGTTCTTATCAGGACCTCAAAAGAACTATTTTGGCTAGCCTAGAGTGTCCCAGCATTCAAAAAGGAACAACATGATCATAGCTGCCATGTATTTATTTATTTAAGAAACTTTATATGGCTTTATATTCCTCCCAGTGACTCCGGGCAGCTTACACCCACTATCTTGACTCTGACAGAATCCGGACACCCCTGATTCATGAGGGGGATTTGCATAAATCTACCTATCATTTTGGATAGGGTTTCAGTATTGCCCAGGTAGAAAAAAAAAAGTCTTATCCATTGGGAGGGGAGAAAAATACTTTTAACTACTGTATTTTGTTGAATCTGGGGAAAAGGGAGACTAAACAAGAAAAGGAAACAGAATCAGAAATGGAAAATAGGAAAATAGGAAAAAAAATTGATGGTATGTTTTTGATTCTGAATTATGGGGAAAGTTTTGACATGTAACCTTGGATTAAGTAACACGCACGCACATATAAAAAGATATCTATTTGCAACTTGGAAACTTTCCAAAACAAATGAATAATGAACGCTGGATGTTTCCTGATTACAGGATGGTAATTTTACATGGCAAATAGACCCTGAGTTTTTAACTACTTAATATGAATGCATTATGAATAATTTAAGATTCTTATTAAATGTAAAATTTAACATTCGTGTGAAATGCGGATGCTTTAATATTCTTATGAAATAGAAATATCCTAATAGTCATATCAAATATTTCAATACAGGTACTCCTCTACTTACCACCCTAATTGAGGCAAAAATTTCTGCTGCTAAGCAAGACAGTTGTTAAGTGAGTTTTGTCCCGGTTTTTTGCCACAGGTTGTTATGTGGATCACCACCATTGTTAAGTTCCCACGGCTGTGAAATGGCTTCTCTACTGACTTCGATCGGCATGACTCAGGGACTCACAACCGTCATTACTATGAGTCAGTTGCCAAGCATCTGAATTTTGATGACGTAACCGTGGGGATGTTGCCACAGTCCTACGCATCCTAAGCCATAGTCATAGCTGCACAATCATAGTGATAAGCCGCTTTTTTCAGTGGTGTTGCAGCTTTGAATGGTCACTTAAAGGAACTGCTGTAAGTCAAGGACTACCTGTATTCACTTTAAATATGAAACATTTAAATATTCAGATTTAACGCAAGACGTTTTCTGTTCTCCGATTGGTCAGGCGAGCCGCGCCGATTGGCTCGTTAAGAATCTCCCGCGATTGGTCCATTCGGATCGCGGGAGATTCAAAGCGGTGCCATTGGCCGCGGCCGCCGCGGCGAAAGGAATAAAAGCCGCAGGCTTTTTTCCTTTCGCCAGTTCGGCTCCAACTCACAAATAAAGAGCTTGCACTAAAGTCACCGACTCCTGGCATCATTTCGCGGACACAACATTTTCATATTCAGATTTACTGTTGTGGCCTGCCAGCCGCCAGCTCCTCCAGCTGAATTGGAGGAGGAGGAGGAGGAGGAGGAGGAGGAGGAAGAAGAGGCGTGGGAGTCAGAGTCGGCATCAGGGCAACCTGGGGGGTCTGAGAGGAGAGAGGGAATGGAGCTGGCAGAGAGAGAGAGAGAGAGAGGGAGAGGCGGAGGCTGGGCCGTCTGTCAGCCCTCAGATGGAGAGTCAACAGGTCTGGAGGTGGCTGATGAGGAAGAGGACGAACGGCTGTGTCCAGTGCCTGACACATGGATGCACAGAAGGCAGAGGAGAGGAGAGCAGTGGAAATCTATGGGAAGGAAGAGCCACTACTGCTATTGAGGCCCCACCCCAGCTCTGGGGATAAAAGGCAGGGGGTGGAAATGAATAGACATGGCAGGCGACTATTCATCTTCTGGCCGGTCAGACTTGTTAGACCTGTGAGAGAAACTTTGTCGGCGCTCCTAATAAAGGAATCTTTTGAGTTAATGTCAAGATGGGTTGTCGTGTTTGGGGAGTTGGATCAGAACATTGACAGTTAAGGTGGCAGCCATCCACCGGTGCTCAGAATCCTCATCCCCTTGAATGCATGCAACCACAAAGTAAAAAAATAAATATTTTAAATACAAATAGTTCAGTCCACTTAGGACTGATTACTTAGAGACAGTTCGTACTTAAAACAGGCTCTCCAAAAGACTTGGTTTCAAAGCTCCAATGTCATCTCTCCTCACCGCAGTCACGGGATCACTTTACGAGCGCTCCGCAACTAATTCGCGTACAGCCATTTGCAGCAGTTCAATCATGTGACTGCAGTTTGCGACGGTTTTGTTGGAAACCTGTCTTTACTTTTGGTTTCTTTCCAGCAAATCCAGCCCTTAGCAAAACAATGGATTCACTTAATGACCGCTGCCTTTGCTTAATGGCTGCTGCACAAAAAGGTATAAAAATGAACCTGCTTTACAACTATCATAACTTACCACTGTAATTGCTGGGCTCAGTTATGGTCATAACTCGAGGACCCTCACTATTCAATTTCAATGTCTTATTGCAGTGTGGACCTAAGTTGCAATAATAAATAGATTATTATTGCATGTAAATGATATGAATGATGGGACCAATTATTGTTCAATTTAAAATCTCCCTCCCGTTGAGCTCATCCCCTTGTGACTATGTAAAAATAACCATGACAGTTACCTGAGGAAGAGCTTGGAATTGGTTTCTATTCCTTTTGGGGGATTTGCTTTTTTATAACTTCTCAGTCAAGACCCTGGCTGGGATTTCCTTGCGGTCTTCCATCTAAGTATCAGCCAAGTCCAATCCTCCTTACATCAGCCAATATTGGCCATGTAGTTTCATTCTTAGCAATTCAGCTGTGGGACCAAAGGTTATCTAAATATGAATGTTCCTCTTTCTCTCCACACGTAATCCAGCTCACAGGGTTGTTGTTATGGAGAAAACAGAAGGAGGAAGAAGTATTAGATAAGTTAGCTTCCTTGAGTTATTTATCAAAATAATAAAAGCAGGAAACAGAACAGCATAGAACAGAGCAGAATAACTTTATTGTCACTTTGAACGTACACGAATCGTCATACGTTAAAATGAAATTTCATTGCATATTGCTCTTAAAAGGATCACCACCTCCAATATACACTACATAAACATGACAAAATAAATACACACAAAATTATGTACATGCCCACATATATTACACGACACAGAGAAACAACACCATCTAGCTCGGACACGTACATGTACATGACGAGAAAATCCAATCTTGCGAGTGTACCAGACGGATGTTACAGAATCTGGTAGTCCTGCTAGAAATACTTCTAAACCTCCTCCCAGAGGGGGAGCAACAGAAACAGACCGTAAAGTGTGTGTGTGTGGAGTCTCTAACAATGCTTCGAGCTCTAAGTGCATAGCGCTTATAAGAGTATCCTGAATAATGGGAAGCGAGTTTCCTATAATCTTCTCCGCTGTCCTCACCACTCTCTGTAGGGACTTTCGATCTGAGGCGCTGCCACCACCTAACCAAACAGGGATGAGGTTTGTTAAAATGCTCTAAAATAAAAGCATGTTGCAAGATAGTGGTCTATCTTTGTGGCATGGAACAAATACTGTTCCCCCCTCCCCCTGAGGAATTTATAGGAGAAACTAGCAGGGTCCATAGAGGTTGTGCCAATTCACACAAGAAGAAGTCAGGGCTTTGATTAGTAGCTGTGATCACTGGCTGTGTTGATATTTTGACCTTCCCCTGCAAACATTCCTGTCTGAATCTCCCTCCTTAACATATATTTGGAGTCTTAGATTACAGGTTGTCCACGACTTACAATAGTTCATTTAGCGACTATATTTCTACTGTCAAGACACTTAGCATTGGCACTCCACAAGGTTGTGTCCTTAGTCCACTTTTGTTCTCCATCTATTCATCTGATTGCACAAATAAACATCCCAACAATAGGATAATGAAATTTGCAGACGATACTACGCTTGTAGGACTTATTTCTGGGGATGATGAGTCTGCATATCGGGATGAGGTATTACAGCTATCCCGTTGGTGCAAAAATAATAATCTTCTATTTAATATTAAGAAGACCAAGGAGGTTATAGTGGACTATAGGAAAAAAAGAGCAGACATTCAGCCACTGTATATAGAGGGAGTTCGTGTGGAACAGTGGTTGAATGTAAGTTTCTCGGGACCATCATTACAAATAACCTGACCTGGAGTGCAAACACCGCTGCTTTAATTAAGAAGGCACAACAACGGTTGCATTTACTAAGGATTCTTAGGAAACAACAACTGGCTGAGAGTCTATTGACTACTTTCTATCGGAGTTCAATTGAGAGTCTATTATCCTACTGTCTCTGTGTATGGTTCTTGAGCTGCACAGTGGCAGAGAAAAAGGCAATTCAGAGGGTGATTAATACAACCCAAAACATCATTGGCTGCTCACTTCCCTCTTTGGAAGAACTGTATAGGAATAGATGTAGGAGGAAGATACTTAATATATTGAATGACTCCTCTCATCCGGGACATCAGCTCTTTGAACTATTACCATCGAGAAGGAGATTTAGGGTATTAAGAACAAGGACGACCAGATTTAAGAACAGTTTTTATCCAAGTGCAGTTTTGAGTTTGAATGCAGGGTCATAAGATTTATGTGGAAGTGAATGGCTGAGAGTCATGGGGTTTTACATTTTTAAATTGCATAGAGATTATTGTTTGGTCGGTTGTGTTTAGTTTTAATTTAATTTAGTGGTGTTTGTCCAGTTTTACTTGTGGAAGAACACCTCATTTCGTTGCACCCACTTGCGTGTGTAATGACAAATAAACTCTTATGTCTTATGACCGTTCAAAGTTCCAACACTGGACAGCCACTTGTCTGAAATGGTATAGGATCCTCTGCTTGAGCAAAGGCTTGGATTAGCAGGCCTTCAAGGTCCCTTCCAGCTTAATTCTAATTGATTAAGCTGCTCATAATTGACAGCTTTAAGATCCCAATATGGGGTCTAGGACAATTAACCATGGGCACATGGCTGTATCCGCTTCAATGTGGGTCCCCCATCACAGCTGACCCATTAGGGCTAACCCTCTGCCAGTGTTTCCTCCCTCCCCACTGATCACCTGTCCCCTCATCCTGGACAATTCCCAGAGATACACTTGTCCCCAGCCAATCGGCTGTCTGGGACAAATAGACACTAGTGGCCTGGCCAATCGGCTGCATGGGACAAATAGAAACTTGTTCCTAGCCAATCGGCTGTGTGAGACAAATAGACTCTGGTGGCCTGGCCAATCGGCTGCATGGGACAAATAGAAACTTGTTCCTAGCCAATCGGCTGTGTGAGACAAATAGACTCTGGTGGCCTGGCCAATCGGCTGCATGGGACAAATAGAAACTTGTTCCTAGCCAATCGGCTGTGTGAGACAAATAGACTCTGGTGGCCTGGCCAATCGGCTGCATGGGACAAATAGAAACTTGTTCCTAGCCAATCAGCTGTGTGGGACAAATAGACTCTGGTGGCCTGGCCAATCGGCTGCATGGACAAATAGAAACTTGTTCCTAGCCAATCAGCTGTGTGGGACAAATAGACTCTGGTGGCCCGGCCAATCGGCTGCATGGACAAATAGAAACTTGTTCTCAGCCAATAGGCTGCATGGGATAAATAGAAACTTGTTCCCAGCCAATCGGCTGTGTGGGACAAATAGACTCTGGTGGCCTGGCCAATCGGCTGCATGGGACAAATAGAAACTTGTTCCTAGCCAATCGGCTGTGTGAGACAAATAGACTCTGGTGGCCTGGCCAATCGGCTGCATGGGACAAATAGAAACTTGTTCTCAGCCAATAGGCTGCATGGGATAAATAGAAACTTGTTCCCAGCCAATCGGCTGTGTGGGACAAATAGACTCTGGTGGCCTGGCCAATCGGCTGCATGGGACAAATAGAAACTTGTTCCTAGCCAATCGGCTGTGTGAGACAAATAGACTCTGGTGGCCTGGCCAATCGGCTGCATGGGACAAATAGAAACTTGTTCCCGGCCAATCAGCTGTGTGGGACAAATAGACTCTGGTGGCCTGGCCAATCGGCTGCATGGGACAAATAGAAACTTGTTCCTAGCCAATCGGCTGTGTGAGACAAATAGACTCTGGTGGCCTGGCCAATCGGCTGCATGGGACAAATAGAAACTTGTTCCTAGCCAATCGGCTGTGTGAGACAAATAGACTCTGGTGGCCTGGCCAATCGGCTGCATGGGACAAATAGAAACTTGTTCCTAGCCAATCAGCTGTGTGGGACAAATAGACTCTGGTGGCCTGGCCAATCGGCTGCATGGGACAAATAGAAACTTGTTCCTAGCCAATCGGCTGTGTGAGACAAATAGACTCTGGTGGCCTGGCCAATCGGCTGCATGGGACAAATAGAAACTTGTTCCTAGCCAATCGGCTGTGTGAGACAAATAGACTCTGGTGGCCCGGCCAATCAGCTGCATGGGACAAATAGAAACTTGTTCCCAGCCAATCGGCTGTGTGGGACAAATAGACTCTGGTGGCCTGGCCAATCAGCTGCATGGGACAAATAGAAACTTGTTCCCAGCCAATCGGCTGTGTGGGACAAATAGACTCTGGTGGCCCGGCCAATAGGCTGCATGGGACAAATAGAAACTTGTTCGTAGCCAATCAGCTGTGTGGGACAAATAGACTCTGGTGGCCCGGCCAATCGGCTGCATGGACAAATAGAAACTTGTTCTCAGCCAATAGGTTGCATGGGACAAATAGACTCTGGTGGCCTGGCCAATAGGACCCTACATTTGCTTTCAACTGCAATTGGGAGTACTGCAGAGGTGGTATTCGGCAGGTTCTGACCAGTTCTGGAGAACCGGTCTTTGGTTGCCCTGCGTAGGAGAATGGAGCTGGAAAGCAGGTTAGTGGGGTGAGGAGAGAATGGGGATTTTACAGTATCCTTCCACTGCCATGCCTACCAAGTCACTCTCACAGAACCGATAGTAAAGAAATTTTGAATCCCACCACCGGAGTACTGATTTTAATTAATTTAGCCATTATTTCTCAATTTTGGCAATGTGAAGATGTGTGTAAGTGGGGTGGGGGGGGGGAATTTCCACTCCCAGAATCCCCTAACTTCCAGTTACCAAGATTGAGAAAGACTGCTCTACCGATCTGTTGAATTTCCACAGATATCAGCGCAAAGATTGCCAACTTTACTTAAGGAAGAGTTTAAACTTGCATAATAAATACCTAAGGAGTTTCTGTTTTAAGTGATAACTGCCATTTGGGCTACGGACAGCAATCCCCAAAGCAAGGGAGTTACTATTTGCTGACTTGTCATGTGCGGTTTTTACTATCCACTTACTTGATTGTGGTGATTAAACTCATGTTTTGGTTCCCTTTTCAACTTGCTTGTCAAATTTCCCAGTACCAAAAGTTCAATATGATTCTCACAAGCCAATGATGAATCAGTTTGGATCTGCAATGCATAATCATAGGCTTGTAGTTACCGATCTACTAATTATAGTTGCAGGTAGCCTGGCAACACCTTTTCTGACTAACCAATTTTAATAAAATTTGATCAAATTGCTTAGTTGGAAAAGATGCTACCAAACGCTTTTTTATTCTTTTCTCTTTTTTTTTGCCAACATACAGTAGATAGCTCTCTCTTACAATGTTTACTGCAATTATAGCTGAATTCATGAATTACAAACATGGAAACTTTTAGATAAGTGGACTTCAACTCCCAGCTGGGGAATTTTGGGAGTTGAAGTCCACACACATCTTAACGTTGCCGACTGCGGGGAAAAATCGTGCTGGCTGGGGGATTCTGGGAGTTGGAGTCCATGTATCTTCAAGTTGCCAAGTGTGGAAAACATACTTGCTGAAGAATTTTGGGAGCTGAAGTTCACACAAATCCTAAGGTTTGCAAATTTTGAAAACCATGCTGGCTAAGGAATTCTGGAAATTGATATCCATAGGCTTCTTGAAGTTTGAAAAAAATACACTGGCTGGGAGATTCTGAGAGTTGAAATCCACATGCTTCTGAAAATTGGAAGTTTGAAAAACATGCTGGCTAGGGAATTCTGGGAGTTGAAGTCCACACATATCTTAAAGCTGCCAAATGTAAAAAAAACAACAACAACACCATGCTGGATGGATGAGAAAATTGAAAATTTTCAACAAATGATGGTGAAACATGATGAGAGAATCCAAAAAATAGAAGAGAAAGACAAACAAAGAGATGATACAATTGGGAATATTGATAACAGATTAACAATGGTCGAACAAGAAAAAAGTGGGATGTTGAAGTGGGAGATGGACAGGTCAGAATTTTATCTTAGATTCCAAAATATTGAGGAAGAAAAAGGACAAAACTTGGCGGCAGTAATGATTGAAATTTTGGCTGGAGTTTTGGAAATAACAGAGGAAAAGATGATGGATGGAGAAGATGAGATATATCGAGTCTTCACAAGATATGCGATGAGGAATCAATTACCAAGAGAGGTCCATGTTAGATTGACTAAAAAAACTATTAAAAACCAAATATTACAAGTGGTAAGAGAGAAGGGGTTGAAATATAAAAGCAAAGAGATTCTGGTCTTAAAACAAGTACCTAGAAAAATGAGAGAGATTAGAAGAGAGTGTCGATTTTTGACTAAAATGCTATTGAAAAAAGAGGTGAATTATAGATGGCTGATTCCAGAAGGATTAATGTTTATATGGCAAGAACAGAGATACAGAATTGATTCAATTGCGAAAGCAGAAATGTTTTACAAGGAATTTTTTGAAAGAAGAGAAATGGAGACGGAAAAAGAAAAGATTTTAATTGAACTTGAAGAGGGCCAAATAGAGATGGAAAAAGAAGAAGGCGCAATAGGTGGACAAATGGAGATCAAAGAACAACATGAAATAAGATCCACGAGAGCTGTTAGACCTAAATATAAAACATAACTATGGGGGAGAAAAAACTGATTTCTATGAATATAAATGGACTGAACTCAGCTATCAAAAGAAGGAAAACTTTTTATAAATTAGAGAAGCTAAAATTTGATATAATTTGCTTACAAGAAGTACACATTAAAAAACAACATGAACAATTATTGATACGACCAAAGTTAGGGAAAATATTTACTTCTCTGACCCATTGTAAGAAAAGAGGAGTGGTTTTGTACGTTAAAGAAACCACTCCAGCCAAATTGATTTATACGGATGAAGATGGAAGAGTATTAATAGTTGAAATAGTGGATAATAATATAAAAACTCTCTTGGTTGCAATTTATGCCCCAAATGATAAACAAGAAGAATTTTATAAAAAATTACATATGAAAATGATTGAACTGGACTATGTTAACATACTTATGATGGGGGACTTTAATGGAATTGTAGACAATAAACTGGACTATATAGCAAAAACAACACGACAAAATAGGAAAACTCTCCCTAAATCCTTTTTTAAAATGACAGATGAACTAAATTTAAAAGATATATGGAGAGAAAGAAATATTAAAACTCAACAATATACTTTTTATTCAAACAGGCATTTATCGTGGTCCAGAATAGATATGATTTGGACATCAACAGAATTATTATCTAATATTCAAGAAATGAATATTGAAACAAGTACGTGGGCAGACCATAATCCAATGACAATTAAATGGAAAGGACAAAAAAGAAGATCTAGATGGACATTAAACAATACTATTCTAAAGGAAAAAGATTTTACACAATGGATGGAAAAAGAATTGGTTTTCTTCTTCAATGAAAACAAAAAAGAAGACACTTCAATGCAGAATGTTTGGGATACAATGAAGGCATATGCAAGAGGATTAATAATGGACTATATAAAGAAAAAGAACATTAGGAAGAGGCAAATGATTAAAGCTCTAGAAGATGACCATAGAAAACTGGAAAAAGAATTACAGAAGATGCCACAGAAAAAAGATATCAAACTTAAAATGGACATAATTAAACACAAAATGGATCAAGCAGAGAAAGAAGAATTGGCACAAAAAATTAGAAGTGCTAAAGAGAACTATTTTGAAGATGCAAATAGGCCAGGTAGATGGTTAGCATATAAGCTGAGAAAAGAGAAAGAATCAAGGAAAATATCACAGTTAATAGATGATCATGGTCAAATTTGTTATGGTAATAAGGAGAAAAAGGCAATCATTCGAGATTTTTATGGACAATTATATAAACAAGGGGATCTTGATGAGGGAAAAATTAAATAGTATTTACAAAATGCTAACCTACCTAAGATACCTGATGAAACTCAGAAAATGTTAGAAAGTGCTATAACAATGATGGAATTAACTGAAGCACTTAACAGACAGAACAATGGGAAAGCACCAGGACCAGATGGTTTCCCGGCAGAATTTTATAAAACACTACAAGAATCGCTGAGCATTCCACTGTTAGAAGTCATGAATGAAGTTATGATAAATAAGAAAATACCTGAAACATGGTCAGAAGCTTATATTACACTTATTCCAAAAGAAGGGGTTGACCCATTACAAATTAAGAACTATAGACCTATTTCTTTATTGAATGCAGACTATAAAATCTTTGCTTCAATCTTGGCAGAAAGGTTTAAAAAATTCCTAAATAATTTTATTCACTCTGATCAGAATGGATTTTTACCAAAGAGACAGATTAAAGACAATATGAGGGTAATCCTGGACACATTGGAATATTATGAGGCGCACTCGGAAAAACAAATGGCTTTGATATTCTTAGATGCCCAAAAGGCATTTGATAATGTGAACTGGAGATTTATGTTATTATTATTGGAACAGATGAGCTTTGCTAAAAAATTTATACAAGCAATAGAAGCCGTATATTATAAGCAAATGGCAAAAGTAATGATAGATGGAGAATTCAGACTTTATTAATATTAAAAAAGGTACAAACAAGGATGCCCATTATCTCCTTTGTTATTTGTATTGACCTTGGAAGTCTTAAATAGAAATATTAGAGAGGATATAAATATAAAAGGAATGAAAGTCAAAAAAGAGGAATTCAAATTGCAAGCCTTTGCGGATGACTTGGTCTTTATTTTGGAAGATCCCTTAGAGACAGCTTTAAAACTATTGGAAAAGATAGAGACTTATGGTGAGATGGCTGGTTTAAAAATAAATAAAGACAAAACAAAGATTTTGACAAAGAACATGTTATTAAGGCAAAGAGAAGAGCTGGCAGATTTATTGAAAATTCAAGTTACGAATAAAGTTAAATATTTGGGGATATATTTGACGTCAAGGTGTACTACATTGAAAGAGAATAATTATATTAAGCTTAAACAGCAGATAGCATCCGACCTGAAAAAATGGGAAAACCTACAATTGTCATTGATAGGTAGAATTTCAACAATCAAGATGAATATTTTACCCAGAATTTTATATTTGTTTCAAACAATACCAATTAGGTTAAGTAAGGATTACTTCGAAGAACTAAATAAAATTGTGTTGAAGTATATATGGCAAGGCAAGAAAGCGAGAATAAAATTAAAACTTTTACAGGATGTTAGAATTAGAAGAGGATTTGGCCTTCCTAGTTGGGAGTTGTATTATCAAGCTGCAAACTTAATGTGGGTTAAAGAATGGATAACGTTAAGAAAGACTAGATTGTTGACATTAGAAGGTCATGATTTATTATTGGGTTGGCATGCTTTTTTATGGTATAAGGGAACTAAATCATAGGGTTATTTCAGAAGGCATTATATACGGGAATCGTTATGGTTGAATTGGGAAAAAATTAAGAAACAATGTTATTTGAAAATTCTAGTTTGGTTATCAACTGTTGAAGCTTTTTCGTATTCTATAACTTATAAGAAGGAACAAACAGTTAGATATGAGGAAATATTAGATGAAAAGTGTTAGGGATAACATTGTTTTACCCTAACTGGTTTAGGTAAATAATAATATGTAATCATAATTTGTATGTTAAAGTGTCTGCAACTTTAACTGTGGGATAGCAATTAAGGGAGTGGTTGTGAAAGCACTTTAAAAGAAGCAAAGCTGCAGCTTGCTCTCTCTCTGGCTTTGATGATCCCTGATTACTGCAAGGTCTCAAGACTGCATTGCTCGAACGGGAGAGAAAACAAAGGACTGACTTGTAAGTGAATTGACATAGGATATTTCTACACGGACTTTGCTAACTGAATATCCCTGAATGGACTGACTAAATGATACATGACTATTGGACTGTTATTTTGACTATGCTATGAACTCATAATGGAATAAACTATATTTTTGATAGCACAAGCGTATCTGTTATTTTTACTGTATGTTAATAAACATACAAGCTTAGCTCACTCATTTATCTGTGTGCCTATCTGACTAACGCTGCACATTCTGTTTAGCTTGTCTCCCTAACCCTGGTTGGGGAAACCAGGCTTAACAAAAAGGCTGAACTTAAAACGATGCAAAATTTAGAAGAACAAGGTATAAAGATGAATTGGTTTTCATATGCGCAAATACATGCAAGGTATCTTAAAGATTCTAAAACAGAAGGATTTTATGATAAATTGACTGACAGATAGGATTTTGACAGGTACTGATGAAAAAGTGATTAAAAAATTATAAAGTTATTTGTTGGAAATTAAATTAGAGGAAGAACAAGTTAAAGAAACAATGATTGCTTGGGGGAAGAATTTTGGATATGGGATTGATTTAGAGAAATGGCAAAAACTGTGGTCACAAAATTATAAAATGACAATATCAACAGCATATAAAGAAAATTTGTATAAGATGTTTTACAGGTGGCACTTTCCCCCGACAAGAATAGCAAGAATGTTCAAGAATAAATCTGAAAAGTGCTGGAAATGTCATCAGATACCTGGCTCATATTACCATATGTGGTGGACTTGTGAGGAGGCCAGGAAATATTGGACTAGAATTCGCATATGGCTGGAAAAAATGATAAAGAAACACATAGATTTGAAACCAGAGATTTTTTTATTGGGAATCGTACCTGATATATATAATAAAAATTTAAAATATTTGATTGTAAATGTATTAACAGCAGCTAGGATTGTATTTGCTAAACATTGGAAGAGTGAGAAAATACCAATAGAGGAAGAAATTATTAAGAAAATATTGGAATGTGCTGAAATGAGTAGATTGACATTTGAAATTAGAGAACAAGAAGATAAACAATTTTACGAAGTTTGGGATCTTTTTTTTATCAATGGTTAGATAATAGAATATGATAATAGAATATTTAGAAATTTAGGAAATAATGAATATATAATTTTTCTTGGTTTTGATAATTCTTAAGAATATTTTATTATGATAGATTTGATATGATTTCATGATTTGTCATAAAATAATTTAACCTAATTATAGTTATCTCGCTTAAGTATGAATTAGTAAAATTATAGTCAAATGATTGTTTAATAATGATATTGGGATATTTTATTGATGATTGATAATGTGAGTTATTATGTAATATAATTATTCTGATGACTAAGAAATGGATGCACAAAAGGGAGTGGTAAACCAACCGATACACTGTAAATTTATGAAGAATGTTTAAATTTTTTATTTTTTTTTTATTTTTTTTATGTCATGTGTTATGTCTTATATGTTTTTTGTCTGTTGTTAAAATCAATAAAACTTTTACAATATATATATATATATATATTGGCTAAGTGTTTTTCTTGGTTTCAGTCAGAGGTGGGATTTGCCGGTTCTCTGAACTACTCAAAATTTCTGCTACCGGTTCTCCAGAACCTGTCGGAATTGTCTGAATACCACCTTTGGTTCCAAGTAACAATCCCAACCAAATAAGGCTCTTGAGGCAAGCGATTCCTCAAAGCTATACTTTATTAGAGATATCGTATTGGCACATCTGGGAAAACCTGAATCTGAAAGTCTCTTTGGGTTTTCCCCACCCAAAGGAAAATCAAAGTCCTTTCCCCTGCACCTGAATGTCCATCACATGGCCCAATCAATCCACCGTCCCAACTGGAGATGTCTCCCCTGGCACACCTCTCCAGGTGGAGGCTGAATGTCCTTGACTTTTTGGAGAAAGGAGTGTTGTTGTGACTATCTCTACTCACTCCATGCAAAGCCCCTCCCAATTTCCCACAGTCAACCTAAGCAGTGGAGTGGAGTGGAATGGAATGGAATGGAATAGAATAGAATAGAATAGAATAGAATAGAATAGAATAGAATAAGAGAGTTGGAAGGGACCTTGGAGGTCTTCTAGCCCAACCCCCTGCCTATAGGCAGGAAACCCTACACCACTTCAGACAAATGGTTATCCAACATCTTTAAAAAAAACTTCCAGTATTGGAGCACGCACAATTTCTGGAGGCAAGTTGTTCCACTGATTAATTGTTCTAATTGTCAAAAGTACACATATAGACTGGATGAAACCAGGCTCAATAGCAGTAACTGTGAGAGGGATCTTGGAGTCCTAGTGAACAACCAGCTAAATATGAGCCAGCAGTGTGCAGCAGCCATCAAAAAAGCTAATGCAATCCTAAATTGTATTAACAGAGGGATACAATCAAGATCTAGGGAAGTACTAATACCACTCTATAAAGCCTTAGTAGGACCATACCTAGAGTACTGCATCCAGCTTTGGTCACCACACTATAAAAAAGATGTTGAGGCTCTAGAAAAAGTACAGAGAAGAGCAACAAGGATGGTTAGGGGACTGGAGGCTAAAACATACAACGAATGGTTACAGGAACTGGGCTTGGCTAGTCTAGTAAAGAGAAGGATCAGGAGAGGCATGATAGCGGTCTTCCAATATTTGAGGGGCTGCCACAGAGAGGAGGAAGGGGTCAAGCTATTTTCTTTTTTTTTTTTGAAAAAGATTTTATTAATTTTCTACAAACAAACAAGACAAACAAAACATAAAAACATCAACTCTCATATGTACATCCAGTGTGTCAGTTGGTTCATCATTTTTGTGCATTCATTCTGTAGTCTCAATTACAATTATGTTACGTAACAACTCATATTGTCAATCCAAACTTATATATCCTAATATCACTAAAAAAAGAAGTTTTTGACTATATTTTTAATCATTCATGAAGCTTTATGAGCTAACAATACTTTAAACCAGTTTACTCTATAACAAATCATATAATCATATCAAATCAATCCTAAAAAACCCTTTATAAATATAATGTCAAATAACAAAATAATAGCAAAATAAAGATATTCCTTACTGTCTAGCATTCTAAATATTCTATTATCGTATTTTATCATCTAGCCATTGATAAAAAAGATCCCAAATTTCATAAAATTGTTTATCCTCTTGCTCTCTAATTTCAAATGTCAATCTACTCATCTCAGCACATTCCAATATTTTCTTAATAATTTCTTCCTGTAATGGTATTTTCTCATTCTTCCAATTTTTAGCAAATACAATCCTAGCCGCTGTTAATACATTTACAATCAGGTACTTCAAATCTTTACTATATATATCAGGTAAAATTCCCAATAAGAAGATCTCTGGTTTCAAGTCTATGAGTTTCTTTGTCATTTTTTCCAACCACATGCGAATTATAGTCCAATATTTTCTAGCGTCCTCACAAGTCCACCACATATGGTAATACGAGCCGGGTATCTGATGACATTTCCAGCATTTTTCAGATTTGTTCTTAAACATTCTTGCTATTCTTGTCGGGGGAAAGTGCCACCTGTAAAACATCTTATACAAGTTTTCTTTATATGCTGTTGACATTGTCATTTTATAATTTTGAGACCACAATTTCTACCATTTCTCTAGATCAATCCCATATCCAAAATTCTTCCCCCAAACAATCATAGTTTCTTTGACTTGTTCTTCTTCTAATTTCATTCCCAGTAAATAACCATATAATTTTTTAATCACCTTCTCATCAGTACCCACCAAGATCTTATCTAAATCAGTCTGTTTATCATAGAATCCCTCCATTTTAGAATCTTCATCATACCTTGAATGTATTTGTGCATATGAAAACCAATTCATTCTTATACCTTGTTCCTCTAAGTTTTGGATCGATTTAAGTTCACCCTTTTCATCCAAGAGTTCCCCATATCTGTTTGTTCCTTTTTATAAATTATAGCATAGGAAAATGCTTCAATAGTTGATAACCAAACTGGAATTTTCAAATAACATTGTCTTTTTATCTTCTCCCAGTTTAACCACAAAGACTCCCGCATATAATGTCTTCTAAAGTAACTGTGTTTTAGTTCCCTTATACCATAAAAAAGCATGCCAGCCCAACAGCAAATCATGCCCTTCTAATGTCAACAACTTATGCTTTCTTAATGTTATCCATTCTTTGACCCACATCAAATTTGCAGCTTGATAATACAATTCCCAATTAGGCAGGCCAAAACCTCCTCTAATTCTAGCATCTTGCAAAAGCTTTAGCTTTATTCTCGCTTTTTTACCTTGCCATATAAACTTCAACATGATTTTATTTCAATCTTCAAAATAGTCTTCTCCAAGCCAAATTGGTATTGCTTGGAACAAAAATAAAATTCTAGGTAAAATATTCATCTTGATTGTTGAAATTCTCCCTATTAATGACAATTGGAAGTTTTCCCACTTCTTCAAATCTGTAGCTATCTGTTGTTTGAGTTTAATATAATTATTCTCTTTTAATGTGCTACATCTTGCTGTCAAATATATCCCCAGATACTTAACCTTATTTGTAATTTGGATTTTCAAAAGATCTGCCAGTTCTTCTCTTTGTCTCCGTAGCATGTTCTTTGTCAAAATCTTTGTTTTATCTTTATTTATTTTCAAATCAGCCATCTCACCATATGTCTCTATCTTTTCCAATAACCTTGGAGCTGTTTCTAACAGGTCTTCCAGAATAAAAGCTAAATCATCAGCAAAAGCTTGTAGTTTAAATTCTTCCTTCTTAATTTTCATTCCTTTTATGCTTTTATCATCCCTAATATTTCTATTCAACACTTCCAAGGTCAACACAAATAGCAAAGGAGATAGGGGACACCTTTGTCTTGTGCCTTTTCTTATATTAATAAAATCTGTAAGTTCCCCTCCATCATTACCTTTGCTGTCTGTTTATTATATATGGCTTCGATTGCTTGAATTAATTTTTTAGCAAAACCCATCTGTTTCAATAGTAATAACATAAATCTCCAATTCACGTTGTCAAATGCCTTTTGAGCATCTAAAAATATCAAAGCCATTTGCTTTTCAGGATGAGCCTCATAGTATTCCAAAGTATCCAAGATTACTCTCCTATTGTCTCTGATTTGTCTCTTTGGCAGAAATCCATTTTGATCTGGGTGAATAAAATTATTTAAATATTTTTAAGTCTTTCTGCTAAAATTGAAGCAAAGATTTTATAGTCTGCATTCAATAAAGAAATAGGTCTATAGTTCTTAATTTCCAGTGGGTCAGCCTCTTCTTTTGGAATAAGTGTGATATAAGCCTCTGACCATGTTTTGGGTATCATCTTCTTTAACATAACTTCATTCATGACTTCTAACAATGGGATACTCAATGATTCTTGAAATGTTTTATAGAATTCTGCCGGAAGCCCATCTGGACCCGGTGCTTTCCCACTGTTTTGTCTCTTAAATGCTTCATTTAATTCCATCATTGTTATATTGCTTTCTAACATTTCTTCAGTCTCTTTAGGTATCTTCGGAAAATTAGCATTCTGTAAATATTGTTTGACTTTTTCCTCATCAATATTCTCTTGTTTATATAGTTGCCCATAAAAATCTCGAATAATTTCCTTTTTCTCCTTATTACCATAACAAACTTGACCTTGATCATCTATTAACTTCAATATTTTTCTTGATTCCTTCTCCTTTCTCAATTTATATGCTAACCATCTACCTGGTTTATTCGCATCTTCAAAGTAATTCTGTTTAGCATTTCTAATTTTCTGTGCCAATTCTTCTTTCTCTATTAATTCCATTTTATGTTTAATTACATCCAGCTTCAATTTAATATCTTTTTTCTGTGGCATTTTCTGTAATTCTTTTTCAAGTCTTTTATACTCATCTTCCAAGGCCTTAGAAGCTTGCCTTTTCCTGATATTCTTTTTTCTTGTATAATCTATTATCAGACCTCTAGCATATGCCTTCATTGTATCCCAAACATTCTGCGTTGAAGAATCTTCTTTTTTATTTTCTCTGGAAAAAAAAGCCAATTCCTTCTCCATCCATTGTATAAAATCTTTCTCCTTTAAAATAGTATTATTTAATGTCCATCTCGATCTTTTTTTTTGTCCCTTCCATTTAATTGTCATTGGGCTATGATCTGCCCAAGTACTTGTTTCAATATTTGTTTCTTGAATATTGGATATTAATTCTGTTGATATTCAAATCATATCTAATCTGGACCATGATAAATGTCTATTTGAATAAAAAGTATATTGTTTAGCTTTAACATTTCTTTCTCTCCAAATATCTTTTAAAGATAGTTCGTCTGTCATTTTAAAAAAAGATTTAGGGAGAGCCTTTCTATTTTGCTTGGTTGTTGTTGCTATATAGTCCAATTTATTGTCCACAATTCCATTAAAGTCTCCCATCATAATTATATTAACATAGTCCAGTCCAGCTATTTTCATGTGTAGCTTTTTATAAAACTCTTCTTGTTTTTCATTCGGAGCATAAATTGCAATCAAGAGTATTTTTTTATTATTGTCCATTATTTCCACCATTAATACTCTTCCATCTTCATCATGTAGATCAGTTTTGCTGGGATAGCCTCTTTAATGTATAGAACCACTCCTCTTTTCTTACATTGAGTCAAAGAAGTAAATATTTTCACCAATTTTGGCTGTACTAACAATTGTTCATGTTGTTTTTTTAACATGAACTTCTTGTAGACAAATTATATCAAATTTTAATTTCTCTAATTTATGAAAAGTTTTCCTTCTTTTAACAGCTGAATTGAGTCCATTTATATTCATTGTAATCAGTTTTCTTTCTTCCATGATTATGCTTTATATTTAGGTCTAACAGCTCTCGTGGATCTCACTTCACGCTGTTCTTTACTGTCCACCTGTCCACCTACAGCTCCTTTCTCTTTTTCAGTCTCCAGTTGTTCCTCTTGAAACTCAATTAATGAGACCTCTTTCTCTGCCTCCTCTCTTCTTCCAAAAAATTCTGCATGGAAAAGTTCTGCTTTCTCAATTGAATCAATTCTATGTCTCTGCTCTTGCCACGTAAACATTAATCCTTCTGGAATCAGCCATCTATAATTCACTTCGTTTTCCAATAGCATTTTGGTCAGAAATCGATATTCTCTTCTCATCTCTCTCACTCTTCTGGGTATTTGTTTTAAAACCACAATCTCTTTACCTTTGTATTTCAATGTTTTCTCTCTTACCACTTGTAATATTTGTGTTTTGATGGATTTTTTGGTAAATCTAATATGGACTTCCTTTGGTAATTTATTTCTCACCGCATATCTTATATAAACTCGATATACCTCATCTACTCCATCCATCATCTTTTCCTCTGTAATTTCCAAAGCATCTGCCAAAATTTCTATCATTATCGCAGCCAAATTTTCTCCTTTTTCCTCTTCTATATTTTGAAATCTGAGATAAAATTCTGACCTTTCCATCTCCCACCTCAACATCCCATTTTTTTCTTGTTCAACCACTGTTAATCTACTGTCAATATTTCCAATCTTCTCCTCTCTTTGTTTCCTTTCTTCCTCAATTTTTTGGAATCTCTCCTCATACTTCCCCATCATTTGTTTAATATTTTCCACCTTTTCATCAGTCTTCTCTATTCTTTGTTCAATGATGTCTGATTTTATCTTGAGATATTGGATTCCTTGCATAATCGTCTGTAAAGTTACTATTTCTTGTTCTTTATTTTGCTTCAACATTGTCTGAATTAAACGTTGTCCTCCAGCTGGTGGGGAAGCAGAGGTAGAAGTACAAATGCCAACTGGTATTGGTTTCCTGCTCATTTTAATGCCTCCAAAGCTTCAAATTCTTTTTGACTTTTAATCCAACTGGTAGAATAGTCAATTATAATCCAAAATGGAAAAATCCAATAGTAAAAGACCCAAAACCAAAGAAGAAAAAGGAAAAAAGAAAGAAGAAAAATCTTCAGGTTCTTCTTGTGGGTCAAGCTATTTTCTAAAGCACCTGTAGGCCAGACAAGGAATAATGGATGGAAACTGAACAAGGAGAGATTCAACCTGGAAATAAGGAGAAACTTTCTAACAGTGGGAACAATCAACCCATGGAATAGAAGTTGCCCTCGGAAGTTGTGGGAGTGCCATCACTTGAGACTTTCAAGAAGAGATTGGACTGCCATTTGTCAGAAATGGTGTAGGGTCTCCTGCTTGGGGGGGGGGGTTGGACTAGATGACCTATAAGGTCCCTTCCAACTCTGATTATCTGTTATCTGTTATGTACACACACGCTCTTATATATTTTCAGATGAGAATTATATCACAACACAACTTAACCTACCTTTTCCAGCCTCTCCAGTATATTGGTAAATGCTGCACATGAGAAGAAGGAGAACAAGCCACTCATTCACAGTATAAGCCACAAGAAACCATGTCTTCTTGAGTTGAGCCTCCGAGCAATTTGGAAGGGAGTTTTATCTGGTGCTGTGAAGATCTCTCTTCTGGAGATCCAGTTTGCAGAAAGATGTTTGATCGTATCTTCCCAACTCTTAACGCCTTCTTCACCCTGCAGGGAGCAGAAATTGAAGAGAGAAAAACATACACACACATCTGACTCAAATAAGAAGTTTCATTTTCAAACAAGGGTTCTTTCAGCCCAGCTATGGTGTGAGGAAACTGTTCACTGATCCGGTTGAAAAACCTGACCCACAATTTTACCTTCTATTGAACCAGCTCTTTCTAAAACCACGAGGCATTGGAGCTGAAGCTGCATGTCAATCATCCCAGTTTATGTGTTCTGCCAATGATAACAATTTCCAAATTCTGTGCCAAGGAGAACTGTCACACCAGCAGCGAGGACCGAAATATGCAAATAGAGATATCCTTGTCTTTATCTTTTCAATTCATTTCACTTCTATCCCTCCAAGCCTGGCCATATCTATTCTTGTATGTGCATTGCCTTGAGTTACTTATAAATCAATAAAGGTGGGATAAACATCTAGTGAATAAATCAATAAGTGAGACCAAGATCCAAGAAACCTAGTTTTGTAGGCCCCCGAAATGGTGTTACAACAAACCCAAATGTTATCATTCATAAAGAACATGAACATAGCACGAGCCATTCTTGCACATATTTTCCACAGTTTAGTCTAGTGGTGAAGGTCCAGGCTACAAACTGGGAGACTGTGAATTCTAGTCCCACCTTAGGCATTGAAAGTCAGCTAGGCGACTTCGGACCAATCAACACAAGATGGTGAATTCTAGTCCCACCTTAGGTATGAAAGTCAACTGGGTGACTTTGAACCAATCACCAGGAGACAGTGAGTTGTAGTCCTGACTTAGGCATGAAAGCCAGTTGAGTGACTTTGGGCTATCACCAGGAGACTGGGAGTTCTAGTGCTGACTTAGGCACGAAAGCCGGCTGAGTGAACTTGGTCCATTTACTCTCAGCCCAACCCACCTCCCAGGGTTGTTGTTATGACTTGTCAGCAGGCTCCATAGTCTTCATCATCCATTTTTCTGTCGATCAAATCATTCCACCTTTCTGCATATAGAAGTCTCGTTGTTGTTACTGAAGGATCAGATGCTGGAATGTATGTTCAGATGAGGCTCTGAGAATCAGAGGAAGGGTCATATGTGGAGATAGGACCCGGGTATGGATGGAATGGACATAAGAGTGAGGAATATGAATTCTGATAAAAACATTTTCTCTTGCTCCTTCCTATTTTCTCTCTTTACAGAAGGGGGGGGGGGTCGCAGGGCTTGGGGGCTGCTCCCTCAGACAAAGATTTAAAACTGCTTTTACTTTTCTCTGTGGAAGGAGGAGGGTCGTGGGGAGTGGGGGTGTGCTACCTTGAGTTGCTCTGCCATAGGAAAGGGGAAAATATTAACATAGTCTTAGCGAGGCAGAAGTTAGCATCTTAAACCACTAGCCAGGATAGGGACAAGAATAGCTTGCTTATAAGAAACACTCCAAAAGCCACATAACAGGCACATGAAACTAGGGCACTTTGCAAGATACTTGTGACCTGGGGTGAAACACAGGTGATGCAACATTTAGCTATGTAGGGGGCTGAGATCCAAATAATCAATCAATATTATCTATTATGCATGCATTATTAGGGGAAGGGCAAAGGGCTGAATGTAACCCCCCTTGACTATAAAAATTGCTGTAAGATTCTCATTGAGGCCCTTGGTTAGCTTTTGAGACAGGGTCCTTATATCTTGGTACTAAAATAAAAGCATAATTTTGTACCACATCCTGCGTCCAGTGGCTTATCGGCTTCGATACCAAGCAAGAGCCCAGTTTTGGGGACAACCTCATCATATATAAAAACAAAGTTCCATGATTTTTTTCTCTTTTTGTCAATCGGTCCCAAAAATATCTCTGGCTACAGTTGTATGTTAATCTTTAAAGTCTTGTAAATTAATGTATGTGTTTGAATCCATTTTTAAAAGCTTTTTTACATATCTATTGAGAGTGATTAAAAAGTCCCCTCTTGTTCACATTTTCAGCATAACTATGAAGAAGTACTTTCATGCACTTCAGACAATTTTTCTAGGGTCAAATACCAACAATGCATCATTTTATAAAAATTAAGATTATAATATTGTGCGGTTTTAGGTCTTTTCATCAGGTACATTGGTTTTCTTTTGAACTGATGCATTTCTATCTTTTCCACCATTACGAGCCACCATTATTCACTAAAATTGAACAAAGTGGAAAAAAGACAAGAACAACATTTTATGTCAAAACCTGAATTTAAAAAAGTTTTTTTTTTTAAATTTAACCTGAATTTAAAAGAAAAACCTTCAGGAACAAAGTGGTAGTGTTCCTCCACCCTTAATTCAGAGATGTCAAATGTGTCTTTTAATCATGTACATTAAAAACAGTCAACATTTCACTTGCAATGTAATAGCTGCCATTTTGACTTTTCTAACCTACATTGACAAAATGCAAGAACTTTGTTGATTTATCCGCCTTTGGCCAAATGAACAGGCAGTATTATCAATGCCTTGGGTAGGCATACTTTATAGCACAAATATTATTTGAAGTTCGTTATGTCAGAGGATTCATTTAAAGGAACGGCACTCAAGTGCAACTGTGCACACAGAAAATACAATTTGCCTAAAATACAATTTGCGTACAGTGAAAAATGTACAGTCGTCGAGGTTAAAGCAAAATAATTCTGTCAGCAGGGAACAATCTTTTCAGATTTTGCATTGCAAATTGCAGTTTTTCCTCCAAAGGGAGAGAGAGAATGTATTTCTGCAGAGAGCAACTGCCCTCTCAGAAAAATTCAGCAGACAATCCTTTTTGACTTGAAAAGCTTTTTACAGAAAATCAGGGCAAAATTCGGGCTTTTTCCTTTTCTTTTTTCCTGCATACAATTTAAAAGTCGCCTTTATAATTTGCAACTACTTTTTCCGTTGTAATTATAAGGTTTGAGAATATGGCCCGGCCTGGAATGTTCCAAATAGAAATTGAGATCGTGCGGGGGGGAGAAGAGCAGCTTGGAACTTTAGCTCATGAAATAAAATATGCCACAAGATTGGAACGACTCACAATATATTATCAATACGTTTTCTTTACAGCGGTTAGGAGATTTGGCTGGAAATGTCCCTTCAAGATATTTAAGAAAGTTTTCTCTTTCGAATCCCCCCCTTTAATTTTGACGTTGGTATAGTCCTGTAGTATATTTCCCTTGCTTGCAGAGGCGTCTCAGCTCATTTCTGGGGAAGGAAGCGGTGGGTGGTGGTTCGGTCGGACAAATTGTTTTTTATTTTTCCTGTCGCGTTAGAGGCCTGTTTTGCAGTTCTTTTAGTTATTTTCGGTTCGTTCTGAAATTAGGTTTTCATTGAGGAAGCCTGAATATCTGTTTATCAAGAAAACATTTTTATACAGCGTTTTCCTACATTCAGTTTCACTTACTGGGAATTTTTTTTAGGCTTTTCTTTCTTCCACTTTTCACGATAAAACAAGCTGCCATTGCTGGGAATTTTTTCAAACCCGAATTTGGGTTTTTCTAAACCTCTGGCTGGGTTTCTATGTCTTTTTATTTTAAACATTCAACCAAATCTATGCTTACTGGGTTTTTCACTTTAAAATCCAACTAAGTCTTTTCTGAACACATTATTTTCTATGTTAAGCTCCATAAAACAAATCTAATTCAAAGCTGGTTTACTCGGTTTTTCGTACCTGGGTTTTCTGTAGAATTTGGTTTGTTTGTTTTTGAGCAGAAAAAATTAGTATTTAAGTAATCCTGTTTTTCAGTTAATGCTGAAAATGCCTGGGGGGGGGGGGAATTGCAGAATCATTTTAAAAAAAGCAGAATTTGAAAGCAATTCTATTAAATTGGAAAGGAAAGGTAGTGGTTTGATTAAATTTAGAAGCTTTGCAATGAGATATGAAGGAGCTGTTACAGCAAAAACATCTGTAGCTGGGACTTCTAATGCTTCTCTGAAAGGCACAAGCTTTTGCAAAATTTCTCAAAGATGGAAAAAAACTTCTCAAAGATGAAAAATAGGTTGCTTTAAAATTAACTAAAGGACTTGGGTGGATTTTCAAGAAAAAGATGAACCACATTTAATACAAATAGCTGCCTTGCACAGCTTCTAAGGGACTTACAACATTTCTAATAAAATTTCCTAATACACACAAAGTCCTTAATTCTGTACCCCATTTTTTATTGCCTCCTGTTCATTTTGCCAAAATATACTCCTAGTTCTTGGTTTTGTTCCACAGACTTCAGCTATTCTCCTTTTCATTTCTTCCTTTTTCAGTTCATTATTTCTCTGGTGGGTAGAAAAGGCGAGGCTTTTTCAAATTTGTAGTGATGGCAGATTTTTCATTAATATTGAAGTGTGACACAAGTACCTACCTTAATAAAAGGAAAATAAGTCTTTAAGCTGAACTTGTATGAACCTAGATTTTTAAAAACATTTTTATTAAAACATATTAGATTTTTATACACCTTTGTATAAAGCAGTAAACCTAGTTAATACTCTTTCAACTTTTCTACACAATGATACACATAAGTTGGCTCCCAAATTTTAGTTCTTAAATTACTATTTGGTCTGCTGCTAGCTTTAGTATTGTCTGGCTTTAATTTTTCGAACAATTTACTCTGGAATTGGTAGTTATTTTTCCTATTGAATAAATACACTTACTCTGCATTACAAAATTATCTCAAATTTCTGATTAAAATACTTGATTTGTTCCTATTTACTCTAACAATAAACCTCTACAAATCTCAATATGTAACATGGTGCGGTCTCCTTCAGTATTTGCTATTTGAACAAAACTTGATTTATATTGCTTGCCTTCAATTTACAAAAACATCTTGATTTTTAATGTACACAAAATACAAAAGCAACTTTCCCTTCAGTGTTATGGCTACCATTTTTACTTTTTGGGGGGCCTAAATTAATGGGTTCTGTTGCTTGTGGCCTTTTGCAATATTGCAGGGCAGACAGGTTGCTATAAAATAGTTCATAACCTAGTTATTTGAAGAAGCTCATTTTATTAAGATTGATTTAAAGAGACTGCTATTTGCATCCCATAAAAGTGCAGTATAGTTGATAAAATAATTTCATCATGAAGAAATGTCCCCCTGAATGCCCTTTTAAATTTGATTGCAAGTTTGCTCCTTCAAATTTGTGTGGGACAGAGAATGGACTTTCATGGGGGCATTTGACCCCCCCCAACATCTGGTTGAAAATTGCATTAAGAGACTTTTTTCCAAAAAACTTAATCCCAGGGGTCTTCAAACTTGACCTCTCAGGAATTCTGGGAGTTTGAAGTCCACATGTCTTAAACTTGCTAATTTTGAAGACTTGTAGCTCTTTTTTTTTTTTTTTTTGTTAAAATTTCCCATTACAATTTGCAGCTCTACTTTATGGCAATTTGCAATTTTTGCATATGTCCTGGCTTTGGAGAATTTTAAACAAATGGGGAGGGAAGAAATTCAAACTTAAAAGCTAATGAAAAACTATGCTCCAAGGTTTTGGATTGAGTTGCAAACTTACAAATACATATGTTTTCATGGTTTGCAGTCAGGAGATTTGGTTGGAAATGTGTTCCTATCAGGTTTCCAAGTAATGAAAACCATGTTAAAAAACAATAGTCCACCTTCAAAAACATTTATTTATTTAAGTGGGGGCTACCTATGTCAGATATCAAATTCAATTGAGGATTGCATCAGCATTATGGTTACCCTCAAGGGGAATCCAGTTGCATGTTTGACTTTAGTTTCTGAGCTGTGGAAACTGGATGCAATGGAGGTGCACATAAGTAAGAAGTTGACATAACGTGTGCTTTTTGTTCACCCTCAAAAGTTGTTCACACATGTAATTTCAAACATGCACAGCATTTGAGCAGTTTGTAGGTGGGATCGTGGCATTGTTTTGGGGATGAACCTAGTGAACTGTTAAGGCAAAATATGATTCTGTAGGGTCTGGAGTTCTGGAAGCCCCATCTGGATGTTTACAGGTGCTTCCTCCATGTCAGCTGCAAATGGATTTACTGAGCAATCCAATAATGAATTTCTTGTTCAGAGTCAACCAAAGAGGCGTGTAAACAATCAGTTTATTGCAGAAATCAAATCCAAAAAGCACACACAGATGACTGATTTAGCATTCATTTAGTCATGTATATAAATAAGTTATTACAAGCAAAACCACAAGCAGAGGAAGATCAGAACAGCTTGTTCAACACGACAAAACTACAGAACTGCAACGCCATGCCTAAGCTCTTAACCAGTTTCAGTTTTCAATTCAGCTCCCATTGGCTGATCTATTGCCATGCCTTGTTTTATCATGTCTGCCATTTTATGAGTATTCTGATATAAACTCCATGTGAAGTGTGCAAGCAGTTTATCTATAAATGAGCACCTTGAGAAGACAGCAGTGGAGACTTAATTAAATGATTGTTTGGCAACAGGGAAAGCGACTCAAATTTCCCTGGTGCGTCCAGAGTCTCGCAGTTGCAGCTTTACTTGAAAGGCTTTTAACTGCATCATAACATGTCAGAAATACGGCCCTCGTATTAACCCAGTTTCATGCCTTGGATTAACCCAGGGCAGGCAATCTGGTGATTTGGGGTTGATTCGATGGCCCAAAGGAAGAGGAGACTGTCTAGGAGCTCTGATCCTAGGCAGCCCTTACCTCTTTTTCCAGCTTCTTCCTGGCCTTGCCTCAGGTGTAGAAGCCTCCATGGGGGACCATTTCTATTGTGTTCTTCAGAAGTTCTATTTGTTGGTCTGCATTTTGAGTAGGAGTTTTGTTTGTTCCAGTTGGCTGAGCAGCCTGACAGTGAACTAAAAAGGAGCTGTCAGATGGCATCGGCTGTTACCTGTCAGCTGGCCAATTTGGCAGCATATTGGCAGACTCTCTGGTAACCTGTTCCTTTGTTACAATAAATGTTTTGTTCATCAATGCCTGCCCTTAGCTCATTCTTAGAATTTAATAATTCCCTTTCCTTCCTTGGCATGGGCTTGGGCCTCCAGCCAGCTCCGATGGATCTGGGTGGTACCAGAGTGGCCAGTTGATGAGACTCGCTGTGTCTGGAGTAGGAAGCAGCTGAGGTGTCTTCCCTTGCCCAGCACCAAACGCCAAAGCCTTGTCAACCAGAAACGCCTCAGTTGTCTGTCTCGAGTCATCCTGGACTTTGGAGTGAGATGTCTGGGGGTCTGGAGCCCTGGGCAGTGGAGGGCAAGCTCCTAGCTAGGCTCTCAAGCTGTTGGGGACCCCCAGTCCTGCTTCCTCAAGGGGGGTGCCTGGCTGCATTTACCTCCTTGAGCACCTCCACCCACTGCATGCTTTCTTCCTGTGCGTGTGCCCAGAGAGGGCCTAGCCTTTCCAGGATGGCCGCAAGTGCCAAGTATGCCTTCACAGGCCTTTGACATGTCTGGCTGATGTAAATATGTGCTTAATTAACTGGCAAATTGCTTGTTTGCATTCTGCAACAGAACACTCTACTTTGAGAGTTTCATTGGTTCTTTTATGTATATCTAGGTCAGGTGTGCTTCAAAATCTCAGCCAACACAACCAAAAGTAAATCAAGATGAGAGATGTATGTAGTCTTGTGATTTTGGGGCTTGTGTTTCTGGTTTTATACAATTCAGCAACGTCTGTTGATTGCTCTGGCTTATCTGTTCCTAGGTACCCTGTTACATGAGAAACCGTAAAGAATAGATAATGCAACTAACTGATTCCTATCCTATTTTAAGTCTCAAGATTTGAAGTGGTGGGCAAGAGCAGATTCCACTAGCAACACCACCAAGCATGTGATATTGTGCAGACGTGTGCTGTTCAAAGCATTTGCCTTTAACAAATGACCAAGAATTGGTCACTTAGGAATTAAAAATCAGTAATTGGGTAACATTGGCTTATTCTTACTGCTTCCTTGTTGAGAACTATGCCAGACAATGGTCATGGAGATAGCTATCTGACACTCTTAACTGCTATTGAAAGATAAATTGTATTAATGCAGTGCAATTGTTCAAAAGTTCTGCTAACACCCCCAATAGCAGACCAGATGAGTGTTGATAAATGTACCTGTACACTGACTGTTCACACTGTTGTGCCTTTGCCCAGCCTTGCTCCCTTAACTGTTGCCTCGCTTCCACTGGCGATCACTGGAGGCTTTCACCGATTGTCAGTTGCTGCTTCTCTGTTGCTGGTGAGGCATGCAAAATGGTGGAAAACATGTATGAATTAAAATTCCCAGTGTTCCTATCTGGCGATTCTGTAGCCTGTTTCTGCAACTTGGTTTGCGTCAGACCTGCCACCACCATTTAAACCTCTGAATAGAAACGATACTTGGCTCCATTTGCTGAGTAGGTATAATTTTGTTAGAAGTCAGAAGTGTAATTATAATGCAAATCCAGAACTGAAAGATTCCCAACGATACGTCTACAATAACTGTCTCCCTTTGCTTTTATACCCCCCCCCCATATGACCAATTGGGTTCAAGCAAGATGTTAGGATTGAACCTTTAATGGTTTTCAACTTGCCAATGAACTCTTTCTGACCAAGGCTTCCTGAGATCCAACAAAGATAAATTAAATCCAAAGCCCTTTTATTTTAGTTCAAGGGCTGTGAATTATCGCCATTCACAGCCCGTAATCAGTCTCAACCAGTTATAACTACTCCCATAGAAGTCTGCCAAAGTCCTTTGGAAGAAGTCTGATAAGAACGCACCTTTATTTATCTTGAAGTGCTACCAACAACTAAAGTGCCTATTAGTCTTTCAAAATGAAACTGGTGTTTCCGTTGACTGATCAGAGACTTCGATCGTGTGCTGCTTTGATCCGTATTTACCTTGTTGGAAGGGTTCCTACTGGGACCAGGAGGGGTCTGACCCACCTTGGAGGGGTGGGAGAAGAGGGAGAGACCTCCAGCTGGGTCAAGGGGAGCTGCATCTCCCCTCCCTAGCTAGGCATTACTCCTCTGGAAGACGGAGAAACGGCTTGAAGGGCTTTTAATGTGTGCAAAACATTGCCTTACTACTTCGTTTAGGATTTCCAACTCCAAGAAGGGCTACCAGGGCAAAGTATCCAACAATTTACACCTCCCTTCAGTATTTCTAGATAGAACCTCTAAAAATGTGTGGAAATAGAATAGTTCCCAAAGGAGAAATTGGACTATGACATCAAGGACACCAACCAATTCAATTTAGGCTTCCTTTCATTTTATGGAACCCCGGCTTCTCCTTACATTTCTGACACTTGCATATGTCCAGAAGAAACCAGTCCTTCGCCTCTCCTCCAGTTCTAAATTCCTAGAGAGACAACACTTAGTTCTGGAGCCTCCATTTTTTTTCATACTTCAAATGTTTTAATAAGCAATTTCATTTAAAAAACAAAAAAGACAACCTTTCATTTTAAAACTTAATTCTGTAAGACAAAAAAGAAAAACCAAACTGAACAAGCTGTTACATTTTCTCATGGACGTTCAAAATCTTTTAAAAACCGAACACTAGGGAAGAAAAAGTCCTACAATACTCAGATAAAAATATGTCATTTGATGTGTTTAGGTTTGGTGAGAAGTTCCATGTCGGGATGGAGGGTGGGTGGACTCTGATTTAAAAAACACACACAAAATTCCTCTTACACAATAAAGCCAGCTATGTAAAACCTGGGCCACTTAAAAGATGGTGGATGGACTCCAGCTCCCAGAACTCGCCAGCCAGCGAAGTCCACCCATCTTAAAGTGTCCAAAATTGAAAATATTGCATAGAGAATGACCCGAAGGACTGAATTCCTAGTTCCTCTTAAAATCAAGGAGTCACTTACAGGTGCTCTCTTTTGCACAAGTATACGATACACAATCATCAAATTGGCAATAATACCAGAAGCCAGGTGTTCATCCTCCCATTTGTTGAGCCATTTCACTTGAGATCAAAATCAGCTGATAGCTCAATTTAATATTGCTTTCCAAAGACACACCTTTGGTCGCCCAATATGTTCTTGCAGAAGTCAATCTAGAGTTCTTCTAGAAAATATCTATCCCCACGGAGTTTCCGTATACTCTTTTGGAGACCACTTCCTCAGTGACCCCCATCTCCTATAAATAGTACTATTCAGAATAGTGGTTTGCAAGACCCTCTAAGGAAGATAAGTAACAGTAAAATTCAAAACTAACAATTGCACATTTATTCAAAATCCAGTTTAAAACTTTTTAAGGTTAATTCAACAAAACTCTTGAACATAATCCAGTGGTACCAGGTTTTCAAAGTGAGAGTCATTTATCAAGAACCTAGTAACTTAGTAAACTCAGTAAAAATCACTGTTCATGTGATAGATGGGCTTGATGAACTGATACCAGTTTCTCAATGTCTGGTTTTAAGTCACTTAGCCCAGGAGTCTTAAATCACCACATTCAGTAATCTGCACTGAATCTCGGACCTCCTAGTGGTATCCAGATGACTACAGTCATTGCTCATAGTGTCTTGTGTCCTTAGGCAACCATTTTGATTTTGGTTTCTTTTAGTTCCCCCCTCAGAGGACAATAGATGCTCCCTCATTTTTGTTTAACCATGGCAGGGAACAAAGCAAACCCTGGCAATTGCTGAGTCAAAATTCAGGACAAACCTTGATTGATGGAAGGGGAGGCCTCTACTCTGGTCATTGTCATTTACAAGTTAACCTTTTCAGATCACTCCTAGAGATTCGTAAGTCTGAAGTATTAGAATCTTAATAGGATATTCTGGCAGTCCTTCCTTTGCTTGCCTCCAAGTTTGCTGCTCCTACTGTTTAATTTACTGTTTAAGAAGACTGACTTCTTGCTGTTGCTTTAACATCTGTGTTGGTGGTTTACAGAACTGGATTCGTGAGGAATGCTAACTAGTCAAATAGCCAAAAAACCAAAAAGATTCCTGTCCATGTCAAAATGGTTTCTTCCAACGTAGAATCTGTACTTTTTTTGCCTTTCTCCATGTTGGTTTAGTGCAGTGCTTCTCAATTATTTTCTGTCATGCCCCCCCCTGGTAAGAATAAAACATCTCGCGCCCCCGAGATGATTGTCGGCAATATTCAGCACGTTTTCGCTGAAAAAACTCAAGCGGCTTATCAGAGTGATTGGGGTGTAATGTATTTAAGTGACGCCTTAATTTATTGGGCTTCATGCTGTCCGCTGCCAACATTTTTAGACATAGTAAGCACACCGGTCGTTCCTCGTCTCCCACCGTAGTCACAGTGAAGCCAAGCGCTACATACGCTTCGTCATATTTCCTTGTCTTGGCTTTTGGGAGATTTTTGTTTGTCTCTTTATCTCCGTCTCTCTCCGCCTGTCTTCTCATCCCTGTTAAATATTTTTTCATGGTGTCACTTGAGGGTAAGCTACACTTCGTGTCTACACTTCATACTCAAACTCTGTGCTGTGTGCAAAGCCCGCATGCTCAGTGCAAACAAAACTCCTACACCACCGAGCGAATGCTCCCTGCGCACACTCTGCCAATGAGAGCGCCACTGCCCCGTAATGTAGTGGAAGTGCAATTGCACTTTATTCCAGGACAGTAAAAAAATCAAAATAAAAAAGCATGTTCTCCGAGGTCAAACGCGCCCCCCTTGACGTAGCCTCGTGCCCCCCGCTATTTGAGAAGCACTGGTTTAGTGTGACCCATGGCTCAGAGCTATCCTTGCCCAGCCCACAGTAGAAGCGAAGGGCAGTGATCTCCGCAACAGTCAGTTAGTTCCTCATGTTAGCCCCTTCAGAAATTTAATCTTCCACTCCTGATGTAGGTACTGGTACAAGGTCTGGTTTTTGCAGTAGTACATTGGCCAGTTTGTGCAACGGTCTAAGCTTTGCAACAGCCAGATTTCCTTTTAGCAGCATGTTTCTTCACCCAAGCTTGTTAACTTTTCATGGAGTGATTCATATAAACTTGTATGTTGCCACCTTGAATCGGATAGCCCAACTCTTTCGTAGATACCCTATTGTTGCCACCACATGGTCATGGGTTAATTAAGTCAGTGGGATCCAAAACATGAGAACCAACACAACGCAATTCTGTAGGCAACACAAGGATTTATAGGCCACTACTGGCTGCTCACCAATCTTATATCATACCACCAACCACTATCCCTTGTGAGTCCTAGTGAAGGAAAGTTATCATTTTTTGGCTGCTTCATTTCCACACAGCAACACACACACCTCCTACAAAGTAAACCCCCCCCCAATTGTCCCTCAAGGCAACTTATGCAGCCAATGTTGCAGAGTTCTGATGGGAGAGAGTTCAAGAGGCGCAGGGCAGCTCTGTGCAGGTGGTGGTGGTGTCAGGTCTGTCCCGACTTAAGACGCGGAAAGAAAAATCCTTGACTCCCATTTCTTTAAAGTGAAAGATTCTTTTACTAAAGTCAAGCGTCTACAGAGAAAACATCGGGATCTGAGTATTCTGGCAAAAACGTTAATGTTTTTTTCCCCTCGACCAGTCTCATAAGCGTTCAAGTAGTATTTATGTTTCTTGTTTTGGGAATGGCTTTGATGTTTGATACCTCTTGATGTAGTTTCCCATTCCGTTCTCAGGCTATGTATCTATCCTTGGCTGGTTTATTTTGCATTAACAATGCCTCTTGTTCTCAATGGTCCATATTCCGGACCTGGAAGCACAGGAGCACACAGAATCTGCACAACTGCTCTGGAACTCTGAGATAGAATCCCAGTTTATTCACGCTGGAGCCTCGGCACAAATAGAGTTCAGTTACAGTTGTTAAGTACATTGCAAAGTTAGCGCTGGGAGCCACTGTCTCACTAGCTTTCTTGTATGCAGGATGGTTGCCTGGACATGATTGTAGCCATTCGGCCATCATCCGGTAGCTGACTGGACCTCTTAAGCCAGGAGTCTTTGCAGCAACCAGTCTGCCAGGGCTCCACTCTCCTCCCAGCAGTCTTCCAAGACTCTTCCTCTATGGACCGCTGTTGCTTTTTGAGCCACCGCCAGTCAGCTGGTTGGTAGCACCCCGGCGCCCTGCTTGATTAGCTGGGCTGGGCAACCGGAAGTACTGCCATCGTGCTCCCAACTTCGCCTGGTAGGCTCTGGAGACTAACGCTGAACAGCTGGTTGGCGGCCAGGTCTTGGGCCCCTGGCATGCCACCAATCAGCTGTTCCAGGCTGCTGTTGTCGTCATTCACTGTTGGTTGTCTTGCTGTTGTTACTTTCCAATCCCGCTCCTCCCCTGTGAGGAGGCCCAATAGAGGCTGGTGTAGTCCAAGCTGCTGTTGGAGATGCACTCCTTGTAGAGTGAGCAGTTTTCTGCTTCCTGCATTAGATTCTTGGATCTGGTACCCCCTTGATGGTTGATGTGAGCCTTTGCAGCCACATTGTCCGTCAGTATTAGGGCGTGAGTCCCTGCTGCTCTGCCCCAAAACTGTCTGAGGGCTAAGTGAATGGCCCTGAGCCTCCAGCCAATTGATTTGTCGAGTACTGTCAGACCACCAACCCTGCGCTATTGCTGACTGTAGATGCGATCCCCAACCATAAAGGCTGGCATCAGTGGTAATAACCAATGCAGCTGGGTATGGCAACCCCCAGCGGGGTTTGACAGTCAGTTTGTCTCCCAACCTTTACCACCCCAATGCCGCCTCCTTCCCTTGCACTTTATAAAGCAGGATGCCAGCAAAGCAAAGAAGTTGAAGATGGCAGGCTTGACACTTCTCCACCCTCTCCTGGAAAAGACAGACCTTTAGAAAAGGAGAGAAAAAAAAACAAATATAAATACCACTTGAAAGTTCAATGAGGCTTTATCTGGTTCCTTTATATGGAATTTGCGGGCTTACGGGCTCAAACATATTAAGACACCTCCGAAGGAGGGAAGTTTTCCCATGTCACTAGATACTGTACAAAATATCTTAGAAGGCCCCTGGATATGGTCACTAAGAAAGCCGATCCATTGCTTGAAGAGCCACTCACAAAATGGCAAACTTCATTTATGGAGATGATGCTTTCCGGTTATTTGTGTTGGTTCTCTGCACCACTCTTTCAAGTTTTCCATTCTCGTACATCTTATTTTAGCTATTTTATGTCCTGGCTGGTGTTGGCTTTGATGGTGCCTAGTCACCAAGGGTGGGCTTCAAACATTTAAGTAACAGGTTCTCTGCCCAGTTGCTGGGTGTGTGTGGCCTAATAATCTCCTGCACCACAGGGGTGGGTGTTTTTCCTCCGTCTGGGTTCCAGAGGTTTTCCTTGAGCCTCCAAGGAAGGCAAAAGTTATTTATTTGATTTGTCAATCGCTTAAGAATAAGCAGTATGAATATAGGAAATAGGTATGAATAAATGGGGACAATAGGACAGGGACGGGAGGTACGATGGTGCACTTATGCACGTCCCTTACAGAGAAACGGGGTGAGGTCAATAGTGAATAGTTGGAGGTTAAAGGAATGGGGGTTTGAGGATGTAACTACAGGGTCAGGTAGTGCATTCCAGGCATTGACCGCTCAGTTGCTGAAGTCGTACTTTCTGCAATCAAGTTTGAAGCGGTTTACCTTGAGGACCTGTTGTGTGCGCTCTTGGTATTGTGGTTGAAACAGAAGTAGTCTGACTGGTAGGACATTGTAGCAGATACATTTGTGTACCATGCTTAAGTCCAACCATAGGTGGCATAGTTCTAGGTTGTCCAAGCCTAGAAGATAATGGCCTCCCTAGGTTCCAAAGGCTGTTCCAGCCTTCCCGAACTTTCAGGAGGCCCATTTTTTATCTTCCCAGAGTTTGCGCGCACCCCTGCAGTTGACCTGGGGTTTAGGGGTTCTTCGATCTGTGCAGAATCGTGAGGATCATCCGAACTCCCAACAGCCCACACCTGCTAGTGGCTAGTCACCCTGTTATTTTTTTTTTTGTGACTTTCCTAAGTGTTTCAGGAATATATAGAGGCCACATTGGGCCCAGATACAATCAGGGATCTTCATAAGTTGCGTATTGTGGTTTGGATTTCCCTGTGGATGGGGGGCCAATAGGGTTTCATGTTTTCACAAATGCGAGTACTGGAGGTACAGCTGTGTTTGAAACATTCTTTTGGGTGCTACAAACCCAATGCTTTGGGGGGGGCGCTTTCGCAGCTCCTTGGAAGTCTGGAAGATGGTGCTCTACAGACCTTTCTACACAATACAGTTACATTCAATAAAACGAATCTTCCACCTGGATTAATTTGAATCTGCAGGGATCAACAACGTTGCACTGATAAAGTTAAGGCATTCCTGTGATATTTGATACGTGCAGCTAATCTTAGCGGTGTGGGCAATTTTTGGGACCTCTGAAGAATGCGTGATGACTTGGGGCATGGCACAAAAATATAGATAAATTCCCTTTAATACCTCCCACTTGGCCCCCAATGTCCAGTTATCGGCTGGATAATCAAACTCTTCCAAAAACAGTCTATAAAGGGAAGAAATGCAACCCAAAGTAAAGATAAATTAGAAATAAAAAAACCAACACAAACCACGAAGTAATTAACACGACAGGCCAGGATAATAAATTGCAGACTTCCAAAAGATAATAAAGCACATACAGTTCGGAGGATGCCAAAACCCAGATAAGCCTTGACAAAGATAACACATACTTTGCTTCCAGCAAGGTACTGTGTGCAAATGCCCTTCTCATATCCTGTTCTGCCAGCTGCAACTAATGAAAGGAATCAGGGCCTTTTTCTCTTCTGTAAGCCACGTTGCTGTCTTCTCTGTTCTTTCCTGTGTGCCCTAGGATGAAGAGGGGGTGGCCCGGGGTCTTCCACTCCCTGTCAGCTGCTCAATCTCCGCCTCAGAATCAGACTTCAGGCGTGACAGAATGGTCACACTGGCATTCTGTTAACAAGGAAATCCTTGAAAGTTCTTATTGGCCATGGATCTTCCAGACTGTCCTCAGTACAACATCGGAGCCTGAAATCCTTACTGCAACTGGTGTACAATCTCCAAAATCTTCTCCCTTCCCAGCAAATGTCATGGTTCAAGGCACAAATGGTGGTTTATAATCATTGGGACCCAAGGCCAAAGCTTTTCAGAAGTCACACCACTTTTAAACATTTAGGTATGATAATGTGACTGGCCTGGGAAGGATGGACAAGTGGCCAGCAATGGGAATGTGTAAAAAATATGATATCAAATTGGTGTGATCTTTTTAACATTGAGATCTCACTGTAGCCCTCTATCTCTGTAAATAATTGTATCTTGTTTAGTCTCCTCAGTCTTCAAGGTCAACTTAGATCAAGGATGTCCAACCTTACACCTTCCCTGGGCCACATTAGAAGATGAAAATTTGGTTTGGGCCGCATATAAAATAAAATAACAGTAACGATACCTGATCATCCCCAAAAAAACCATAGAAAACATAGTTAAGATATTAAACTCACTTGGAAATGAAGATAGTGAGCTGTTTGACATTGTTTCTCAGCCACCAATGCATCCGTATTTGCTTCGATGGAACTTGTTGCAATTCTCAGTGAGTGCTCAAGGGTGCTCATCAGATATTTTGGTTCTAGTTTTATTATTTGTGTGCTTCATTCTTGAAAATAGCTGCTCACAAATGTAGCTGCTTCCAAATAGCGATGACATGAATAAGGCATGATTGTGAAGTGAAGGATATTTTTCTCTGGGAACATATACCGTTGTGACGTGCCCTTGGCCGCAAGCGCCGGCAGTGTAACTTTTGAAACATTGGAATTTCTTAAAAAATAAAAAATTGCACTGGGCCGCATTACAAGTCAACCTGGTCTGCATGTGGCCTGCGGGTTGGACAAGCCTGACTTAGATAGTCAATATTCAATTTCCCTTTTTCACCTCTTTTCAGTCTCCCCCCCCCCCAAAAAAAATAGATGGCACTGTTGATTGCTTTCCCTTTAACTTTAAATGATTAAAATTACCTATGTCTTAAAAGTTAGAGGAAAAAAAGTTTAAAAGTCAGGGAAGAATACCAATTCAAGAAAGAGTTTTAAGCTACCATTACAGAGATCTCTGCCTTTATATATCAATCAATTTTATCCCTTGGATACGTGATAGACCCTCTCAACTGCTCCCCCTGCTGTTTTTACTTCTGTCATGTTGGTCAAAGGAGGCTTATCTTTTGTTGTTTTCTCCTGTACCCGACCCAGCCTGGAATGCTCATGCCAGCTATCATAATTTGTTGTTTTGATCTCTGTTTTGTAGTTGGCCCAGTTCGTTCTTTATTCCTGCCTGCTATAACTTGAGGCAGCTGTACCGAGTTCCTCTGCATTTGGATAGGCTGGGGTACATGTGCCATTGATCCCTGTTCTTCCTGCAGGGTCTTTATTGGTGGTAGTGTTCGATATGCTTAATGATAGAATTGATGTTGGAAAACCAAGCTTTTAAAATACATCCTTTGGTTATATCCCGGGCAACAACCTCAGCTTTTTTGAAACCTGAATGTGTGTGATAATGCTTCTGTATATATGGGCCCAGATCTGAGAGATCAGTTGTTTGTGTTGGTTAGCCAGTTTGTGTTTGTGTTCCCTGGTCTGTAGCTGCTTGGTTGTTTCCTCAGCTTTTTTGAAACCTGAATGTGTGTGATAATGCTTCTATATATATGGGCCCAGATCTGAGAGATCAGTTGTTTGTGTTGGTTAGCCAGTTTGTGTTTGTGTTCCCTGGTCTGTAGCTGCTTGGTTGTTTCCTCAGCTTTTTTGAAACCTGAATGTGTGATAATGCTTTTATATATATGGGCCCAGATCTGAGAGATTAGTTGTTTGTGTTGGTTAGCCAGTTTGTGTTTGTGTTCCCTGGTCTGTAGCTGCTTGGTTGTTTCCTCAGCTTTTTTGAAACCTGAATGTGTGATAATGCTTCTATATATATGGGCCCAGATCTGAGAGATTAGTTGTTTGTGTTGGTTAGCCAGTTTGTGTTTGTGTTCCCTGGTCTGCAGCTGCTTGGTTGTTTCCTCTATGTAATTTTACAATCACCACCATTGATGTGATAAACCACCACAGATGTCTCATCACTGAATAGCGCTTCCTTTGGGGTGCATCACTCTCATTCTCAGAGTTTGGTCCGGTTTGTACGCCACCTTGACTCCCCAGGAGAATGCGTGCAGCAGTTTTAGATACTCCCTGTACATATGGGACCACCCTCCGCGTAGCTGTTTCACTGGCACTTTCAGTGGGTTGCCGGGACCTAGGCATAGCACACCTTTGGATGAAGTCCATAAAGATATGCCCACTCCTTTGGCTTTGGCCATCAGTTGTACTACAATGAGTGCTACCCTACTACTGATCTTATGTGCGACCGGGGTAATTGCTCTCATTGTGTAGGATACAGTCTGTGCTTGTGGTTTCTCGGTACACACAAAAAATTCCATGACTTTTTTCTTTCATGTTTTTAAATCGATCCCCAAAGAGAAACAACTGTGGCTTCAATTGTATATTAATCTTTAAAATCTTCTGAATTATAGATTCTGTAATTTAATTCATCTCAACCGAGGGAGTTGTTTGATTTCCTAGTCTGGTCTAGCCAGCAGGGCTAACCGGTTTACAAATAGGTGTAGGCTGTCTCAGACAGTAACTGCAAAAGCAGGACTCACTCCTATATGCTCCCGAAAAGCTTTTACATGAAGGTCTGGTAGGATTAAAAATTCTGTTTAACCCTACAGAATGAAGCGTATACGGTCCACATGGGCCTTTCTGCTTAACTGTGAAACCAGAAACTACTCGGAACATACAGTATAGATGTGAGTCAGCTCTGCTTCGTATGAATCCTTGGTCTAGCAAGACTTTATTTTTTTAAATCCCATGCTCAAGTGGATTGTTTTGAGTCTGTAAACAGATTTCTGCAACTTCCGCACAAGATGCTTTTCCCCATTTTTCATGTATCCTTAGAAACTGGGAAATAAAATAGTAAAAAAACCCCATCTATTCCTTTTGATTTAAATACTTTGCCAATTAGCTGTGGTGATTTTTTTTTTTACTCTGGTCTAGATTAATAAAGACATTTCCATCATTAGTCATGGGACTTGTAGCTCCTGAATTAACACACCATGCTTGCATCTCCCAGCGTGCCATCTGCATTCAGTCAGTGATCTTTTGCATACCAGCTCTCTTGAATGTCATCTGAACACAAGAGTATCTGGATTATCATTTCACTGAAAGCGTACCATGTTGCATGGTTGGTGTTAGGGATATACCCTAGCAGAATGTGCACAGCAGTCAGGCGAATATGAGAGAAAGCGTTTTTGTTTTTTTTTTAATTTACACACTCAGTAAAAACTGATAATACTGTCTTAGTTGAATAGTTTATTCCTTGAAAGTGTTTTAGCAGGATCAAACAGTCCAAATATCATTCACTAGTGTTCAGTCAGTTCAGTCCGGAGATTGTTAACTTACAATGTCAATCCATAAATCAGTCCAGTAAATATCTTCTCACAGTAGATTAGAATATGCAGCATTCAAAAACTCTTTCCTCCTTCGACCTCAGCAACAGGGAACACGCAGAACAATCAACCATCAATCGAGTAGGAATCCAGTTTCTCTAGCTCCCTCTTATGGCAGTTTCTCAACCGCACCCAAATTATCATTTAGAGTTTAAAAGTGAAAACACATTTAAATTTTGCTATCATGGTTTGTTGATGGAATCTTGGGCCTTCGTAAATTGATCAGCTATATTGTCTTCAGACATACAATATTCCAATCTTATCAAATTACTTTGTACAGATTGCCTTACATTTAGATATCTAAGATCTGTATGCTTAGTTCTCGTTTTCACAGCAATATTTGTAGCCGTTCGTATGGCTGCTTGATTGTCTTCATATACTACAATGAAATCATTAACAGTTATTCCCATATCCAATAACAACTGTTTATACAGAATTAAATCAGTACATAACAAAGATAGACATGAAAATTCTGCTTCCATTGTGGACATACTTATGTGTTGCTGTCTAATTGACCTCCAACCAATCAGTGCTTTTCCTGACAGTATAGCCGTACCTGAAGTTGATTTCCTAATGTTTATGTCTGTTGCAAAACTTGCCATCAGCATATGCACTTAAAATTAGATCATCTTTTGGTTCCAAATACAATGCATAATGCATTGTCCTTTTAAGATATCTTAAGATACGCTTTGTCGCTTGCCAGTGTCGTTCAGTAGGTTCAGCGTTGAATCATGCCAATTGATTAATGCAATACGCAACATCTGGCCTTGACCAATTACTAATGTACGATAGACTACCAATTAGCGATTGATAGTTTTATCAAACTTTGGACTTTGAATATCAGTGTGGCTAAATACTTGACTCACTGGAGTTTTAGCCGGCTTACAAAGTTCCATCTTGTATGTTTTTAGTAATTGATAAATCTTATACTCTTGAGATATCTTATAGCCACCTTTGGTTTTGTTTATTGTTAATCCTAGATACTGCTTTTTCTCTCCTAGTTGCTTTATTTTTATCTTCTTACCTAATAATGCTTTATTATTTCAGTAGCTTCATTATTAGTTTTTGTGATTAAGGCAATATCATCAGTGAATAATAATAACGATACTGTTCCATTTGTCTTTCTCTTAAATAAACATGAATCAGCTAAACCTGCTTTAAACCCTATATTGGTTAACTCCTTAACAATATATTGGTTCCATTCATAACCAGATTGTTTTAATCCATAGAGACTCTTTTTAAGCTTCCAAAACTCTTGAGGGATGCTTTTTCAGAAGTTTTTCAATCTTACATGACTTCAGTTCTATGCCCTGACTGGTGTTTGTTTTGATGGCTACTGTATTATTTGGACATCTTTTATTTTTACCACTGACTCAGCATAACTACTTTTTCCAGTGTGTTTGATGGCATGACATATTGGCTTTAATGGTACATAGTTACCATATTTTTGGGAGACCTCATTTCCTTTGACCATTCTGAGCAATAAATGACTTACTGAGTTTAATCTCATATGAGATGACCAAAATAAAGTGAATTTATTGATTTTTGCCTCCCAGGGATGTCTGGTCTGCATGCTCTAGTACAGCGATGGCGGGCCTTTTTGTTGTGGTGTGCCGATAGTGTGAGTGCCGGCACCCACAATTCAATGCGCGCTGCCCCACCCGCGATGCAACATCCCCACCCTGCTCCCTTACCGCACTGCGCATGTAACACTCCCACCCTGCTTCCTTACCGCACTGCGCATGTGTGTGTCTCTCAGCTGATTTTCGGCCTGTTTGAGGCCGTTTTCGCCCTCCCGGAGGCTTGAGGAAAGCCTCTTCCACCTCGGGAGGCCGAAAAACAGGCCTTCTGGAAATATTGGAAATACCCATTTCCAGCCTCTGGAGCTACGGGAGAGGCTGTTTTCATCCTGGAAGCTGGAGAGGAGCCTCTGCAGCCTTGGGAGGCTGAAAATGGGCCCATTTCATGGCTTCTAATACTTTTATCATCTTTGATTTCTATGGATTGTTGCTGTTTACATTGGCTGTGTCATAGCGTACAGCTTACCCAGCTCTCTATGGACGTCTGGCCTTGAAGGAAATGGAAGAACCCTCTGTAAAATGGTTCCCCAATTTCCAATCTCAGTGGCCATCCAGAAGAGAATACAAGCACTGAATGTATCAAAAGCTGAAGGGGAGCGTATTCTCTCTTTCTCCTCCAACCCATCAAGGGTCTCATTACAAACTTGCAGCCTGAAGGCCCTGCTTGAAACAAGTCCACATAATCATTTAAGGTTCTCTGCAATTGCAGAGGGACCATCACCAAAAATGTCATGTTTGAAAACAGGGTAATGATGCTTTAGAATGTTGTCCATCATGGTCCTGCTGGAGCCAGAGTCCAAGGAGGATAACGAGACAGCTAGGGCCGATGGAGGGACAACCAAAGGAGCTGGACGGGGGCCAGTCCTGGGGTCCCCTCATGCCTGGGAAGAGGAAGGGTAGGGTGCAGGGCGACTGCGGGAGGAGGAAGAAAGCACAGAATGGAGAGAAAGCAGGATCAGTGCAGGGCAATCTGACTACTTGGGAGGAAGGCACTCCTTCACCTCTTCACACTGCACCTGGGGAGCGGTATTTTAAAGAAACACCGTAGGGAGGGGCGTTCTCTGGGAGAAGCTTCGCTTTTTTCCCCAGTTTCACGTGCTGTTACCGATGTCTGAATATTTTGTTGTGCCCCATTTGCAGTGATACAGTTATACTCTGGGTTGTGCTTCAGTCCCAGTGAACTCTTCCTGTGACGAGAACTCCCTGGAACCAAATTCTTTGAACTGTGCTGTTCCTCTGGACTAATAACAGCCAGGAGAGAGGTGCTAGATGTTGAGGTTTAGATATTGGCTCCTGGATCTGCATTGAATGATGTAGCGCTAAGTCTTTGCAGGAGAAAGTGAGTTGGAGCTAAGCCTTTTGTTCTGGCTGCGTTGATTCCATGCTCTGGTCATCACACGTGTCCCCAGGCCAAAGCTTGAAGTGAAGCCAGCTTTCTTCAAGAGCCCAGATGTCCTATTCTGGCCACGCCTTCACACACAGAAGTTTACTTGGAAGGTTTCCAATAAATCAAAAGTGCAAGAAATGTGTGGTTGAGGGAAATCAAGCCTCCAGAAGGTCTAGTAAGGTTGCTTCGAGATGACTTCAGAGCCAAAACAAACAGGCACCAAAGTGCCCAGGCAAAGTCCAAATGTCACAGTGGTGGTTGGCCAATTAGGTCCAGATTTATTGGTCACCAGATTTTGAAGAAGACTGGTCCAGTCCCACAGGGCTTGATGGACAACAAGGGGAGCAACAAACATCATTGATGCACAAGAAGAATTGGGTGCAGTCTCTACTTCCTAGTTCTTTCCCATCCTGAGTCCACAAGGCATAGTGGAGAGGAAAAAAAGGGAAAATTGACCACTGACCTTACAGGGTTGGTCACACAAAAAGTTTTAGAATTCAGGTTGGTTCTCTTGCAGGACCACTAACTTGGTTCTTAACTGTGGCCAATGCAACACTGGCATTGAAGGTGGGATGTAGTGTGTCTAGGTCTAGGTCCCTAGTGTTTCCTTAATATAATGGACCATGCGTTCTGCCCGCCCGCCCGCCCGTAGCCGGCCGACCCGGTGCTGTTAGTGCGTGCCTTATCCCTTGTTCGGCTAGGAACCTCTGAAATATTAGTGCTGTGAATTGCGGTCCGTTGTCAGATACAACTAAATCCGGCAATCCATGTGTCGTAAAAAGCTTCCTTACTTGTCTAATAACAGCTTCTGTTGTGGTTGAGTGCATGATGCTTACCTCTAGCCAATTTGAGTAAGCATCTACCATTATTAAGAACGTGTGCCCTTTAGTTGGTCCTGCAAAATCTGTGTGTATTCTAGACCATGGGCCCCTAGGTGTTTCCCAGTCAAGTGCAGGCGCAGAAGGGGGTGCAGGTCTAGATTCTTGGCATCGTTTGCACGTTGCTACCCATTCCCCAATATCCTTATCCCTGGCCACCATACATAACTCCTAGCCAGGGGACTTCATTCTGACAATACCTGGGTGACCCTCGTGCAATAATTCAAGTATTCGTTCCTTTAATATGTCTGCTATGATCACCCTATCCCCCCATAATACACATCCTTTTAAGATAGATAGTTCCGTTTGTCTATTCCGAAACGGTTTAACAGTCTCGTCATTTGCGGTCTCTGGCCACCCTTTACCTACCCAATTTAAAATCCGCGCAAGGTTTCTGTCTCGCAGTTTTCCTAGCAATGTTTGTTGCTGTTAATGGATAGGTTTGCCAACGTCTCGATTTGCAGGGTTGATGTGGTGGGTGCAGGATCATCTTCTAACTCAGGTAGGGGGGAACAGCTCAGGGTGTCATGTCAGCGTGTGTTACGTTCTTTCCTGGTCGGTAAATCAAGTTGTAGTTATATGCAGCAAGGAATTCGGACCACCTCGTCATCTGGGGTGACGGTATGTTAGGTGTAGCTTTGTTTCCTGTGAGGGTTCCTAAAAGAGGTTTATGATCTCTGACAAGTGAAAAATTTCTGCCATAGATGTACTCGTGGAACCGTTTTACTCCTGTTATTGCGGCTAATGCCTCTCTATCTAATTGGCTGTAATTCCGCTCCACTTTTGATAGATTTTTTGAACAGATTGATAGGTGCTTCTTTCCCATCGGGTAATATGTGGCTGACTCTACCTTCCAGGAGGCTCCACGGAAGAGAACGGGAGAAACAGCGAAGCCGTCCGAACAGTCCGGAGACAAAACCACAACTGAATTGAACCATAAGATCCCCACCTATTTAGGTGACTACGTAACATAGGGGGGAGGTCTGATCACCTTGGATAGGTCAGGCTGGACGGTGGCCGCGAGCAGCTCGCTATAAAAATGGCTGCTGCGGTTTCACCGGCATTCAGGTTCTAGAGAGAATAAAGAGAATAAAAGATCAACTCGAGTCTTTATTCCCGCAACGCAACAGAATCCATGTTATGATCTTTTTAAATCAAATGGGTCATTAAGGCTGGTTTTTTTTTTTAATTATGTATTTTCTTCGTTAAATGATTGCCACCATTTGTAAAGTGAACTGAGAGATTTTGGCACCAACCCTCCAGATTGCTATTCCATGTCCATCAGTGCAGTGCTATTCCATGTCCGTCAGCAAGGCAGTGCAAACATTTGGAGGATGGATTTATAGGGCTCTCTTCACTTGCAACTTGGAAAAAAAACACGCATACCTCTGAGAGAAGAGAATTACAAGTTATTCTTTTCTAATGAAATTTACATAGTTACGACTAGAAGATTCTCTTGCTCTTTCTGATGCTTTTCTGTTAGCTGCTGCTTTTTCTGCACGTGTTCAAGTCACAAGTACATGATGCGTTGCTATAATCTTGGAGAATAGGCAACAAGTGAATAAGATAAGGGAAATTACCTCCCAAGATATAAAGCCCAAAGCTTAGCAGTTAAAACCAAGATAAGACACTGAAACACAGGAAACTAATATGATGTGTATTGGGTTTGTTTATTAAATTTCCCTTTAATCCTAGTAGGAATAGTTCGCGTTTAAATTCTATTTGATTTGTTATCTCCTGTAGCCATCTTTGTACCTTCGCCTGATATATTCTGGGTTTGGGGTATTGCCATCACATATGATAGAACGTTCCATATGTCTGCTTGCGTTTCTAGGACTTTGATTTCCTATTGGGGTACATTTTTGCCAATCGCGCTGGTGCTAAATGCCATTGGTAGAACATTTTATACTGATTCTCTTTATACTGATTCTCTTTGTATGCTGTTTACAAAGCTAACTTGTAGGAGTTGGTCCATAATTTTTCCCAATCGGCTAGCCCCATACTACGACCTACAGTATATTCTTTGCCCAAGTTGATCATTGGACCTTTTTTTTTATCTTTTTCTACAGCTCTTCTAGCAGATAGTTGTACAATCTTGTTATAAGTTGAGTTTCGGAACGTTCAGGCGTTCCCTGGTGTGTTAAGGAGAGGTAATGTGGAGCTTCGTAGCTTTGTCTATAATCGTAGCAGTCAGTTTTGGTGGTGTCAAGCCATTGGTATCCTTTGATTGGCTGTGCTCTTGGGGGTCCTTTAACGCTAACTCTTCCAAACCCCCTAATGGTTTTCTCTAGTGAATTCCCCTGCATGACATGGCCAAAATAAGTGAGACACAGTTTTGTGGTGTTGCCTCCCAAAGTTAATTCAATACTCCCAATGATTTCGTCATCTTTTCTGTCCAAGGAAAACACAGGAGGCTTCTTCCTGTCCTGCTTTTTTAAAGGCCCAACTTTGACAAGATAGCTGTGGAAAGACGTATTTCTGCACAACAGCTTCAATTGCCAACTCAGTTTTCTCTCAGAAACTGGCTCAGGGAAAGAAAGCATTCTCACTTTTTCTCATTTACTAATGGATATGTACAGTTTACATACCCCAGTTCTTAATACAGTGTATTTGCCCCCCCTTTAAACATCAATGACAGTTTTGAAGTCTTTTTTATGGTACGTGTGGATGAGGCTCTTTATCTTCTCAGATGGTAAAGCTGCCCATTTTTCCTGGCAAAAAGCCTCCAGTTCTTGTAAATTCTTGGGCTTTTGCATGAAGTTTGAGATCTCCCCAAAGGGGGGAGATACTGATATTGAGGTCAAGAGACTTGCGAAGGCCACTCCAGAACCTTTATTTTATTCTGCTGTAGCCAATGAGAGGTCGACTTGGCCTTTGTGTTTAGGATCATTGTCATGTTGGAATGTACCTCCCATGGCTCAGCTTTTGGGGCTGATGAATGCACATTTTCCTCCTCAGATTTAAATTTGGAAGCGGAGATGTATTGAATTTCAATAAAGGTGTCCATTCTCTGGCACAGACAACATATTAAGGTTTATTTTGGCTTGGCAAATGGGTTGTGCACATAATTGATGTGACATGTTTGTATCTGGAAGTAGTCCAGTAGGGGGAGGGGTTTCATGAGGTCAGTTGATGATGGCTTAATGTTATCCCTTCATTCATGTTTGGCTCTTGGTGATTCTACGGACCAGGTCTTACGCTATTTATTCAGGGATAGGCTTCAAATTTTTTAGCAAGGGGCTCTCAGCTGGATGGTCTTGTGGCGGGGTGGGTGTGGCCGAAAAGACATATACCAAAAAGTATACACTCTGGGCAAAGGCTGGCAAGGAAGCCAGATGTCAGTGGCCAAAGGAGTCGAGGAGAGTGGGTGGATCTATAAGGATGGGATTGGGGGTGGGGGCAGCCAGGAATTGGGATTTGGGGGCTTACTAAGCCCCCATGGAATGTTAGCTAGAGAATCGCTCGAGCCCCTGCAAGCCCCCAGCAGCCCATCCCTATACTTGAATTGTTTTGCTACTCAGGCTGGTGTCAGCGATGGTATCCGGCCATCATGTTCTTCGCTGGCCTTGGTTTCCTTTTACTGCAAACTCTTCCAAACATATAATGGCTTTCTTCAATGAATTCGCTCACACAATGTGGCCGAAATAAGCGAGATGCAGTTTGGTAACTTTTTTTTTCCTGGCTTGGACAGGCCACTTGTTGGAGGATTGTGCCTGTTTTGGGGGTTTTGCAGCTGGGGGGGGTAGGGTGGAAGCACAGCTGTTCCTCAGAAGTCTGGGCTTCCATTTCTTTCCTTCTCTCTTGACTACTGTGGTCAATTACAAGTCTTCAATGATCAAGCCAGCATCTACGAAGGTGGCTGTGCTAATGGCAGTAGTGGCACATAGACCCAACGTCATATCTTATGCTTTTTGTTAAGCCTGGTTTCCCCAACCAGGGTTAGGGAGACAAGCTAAACAGAATGTGCAGCTTAGTCAGATAGGCACACAGATAAATGAGTGAGCTAAGCTTGTATGTTTATTAACATACAGTAAAAATGATAGATACGCTTGTGCTATCAAATATATAGTTTATTCCATTATGAGTTCATAGCATAGTCAAAATAACAGTCCAATAGTCATGTATCATTTAGTCAGTCCATTCAGGGATATTCAGTTATCAAAGTCCGTGTTGAATACCCTATGTCAATACACTTACAAGTCTGTCCTTTGTTTTCTCTCCCGTTCGAGGAATGCAGTCTTGTGTCCTTGCAGTAATCAGGAACTTCAAAGCCAGAGAGATAGCAAGCTGCAGCCTTGCTTCTTTTAATTACTATCCCAAAGTTAAAGTTGCAGACACTTTAACTTACAAACTATGATTACATATTATTATTTACCTAAACCAGTTAGGGTAAAACAATGTTATCCCTAACACTTTTTCTATGTATTCTTTTGAAATTGGGAGTGCACACATTTGGTGTAAGTCCTCTTCATAACTTACATCACATTCATCATCAGTAATCAGTCCTTCATTTCCATAAGAGATAATTATTCATTTGTCAGTACCAAAATGATGCCCAAATGGTGAGCTGCTGACCTAGAAACTCGACATAAGAGAAACCGTACAGGAGAGAAACCATATAAATGCCTCTGTCTTCATGGAATCTCTTTGAGAGTGTACTAGTTCTTCACTCGTGGAGACTTCTGTTTCACCAGATAATCCATAATAGTTCAAGAAGTATCTGCCAGTTTGGAACCATGTGCTGTGCACTTTTGAATATTTTTGTATTGCAGTTTTTGCACTGAATTTGTGGCCTCCTTCAAAGTTGCCCACAGAATGGGGGAAACGGCAGGGCAGCTGGATAGCCTGCAAAATCCATTTGACAAAAATTGTTTTGCACTCTTGAGGGATGCTTTTCCAGAAGTTTTTCAATCTTACATGACTTCAGTTCTGTGCCCTGACTGGTGTTTGTTTTGATGGCTACTGTATTATTTGGACATCTTTTATTTTTACCACTGACTCAGCATAACTACTTTTTCCCGGTGTGTTTGATAGCATGACACATTGGCTTTAATGGTACGTAGTTGCCATATTTTTGGGAGACCTCATTTCCTTTGACCATTCTGAGCAATAAATGACTTACTGAGTTTAATCTCATATGAGATGATCAAAATAAAGTGAATTTATTGATTTTTGCCTCCCAGGGATGTCTGGTCTGTTATATAGCATGCTCTAGTACAGCGATGGCGAACTTTTTGTTGTGGTGTGCCGATAGTGTGAGTGCCGGCACCCACAATTCAATGTGCGCTGCCCCACCCGCGATGCAACATCCCCACCCTGCTCCCTTACCGCATTGCGCATGTAACACTCCCACCCTGCTTCCTTACCGCACTGTGCATGTGTGTGCCTCTCAGCTGATTTTCGGCCCGTTTGAGGCCGTTTTCGCACTCCCAGAGGCTTGAGGAAAGCCTCTTCCACCTCGGGAGGCCAAAAAACGGGCCTTCTGGAAATATTGGAAATGTCCATTTCCAGCCTCTGGAGCTAGGGGGGAGGCTGTTTTCATCCTTGGAAGCTCGAGAGGAGCCTCTGCAGCCTTCGGAGGCTGAAAACGGGCCCATTTCAGCACTTCTGAGAGGGCAAAACCTGTTTTGCCATCATGGCTTCTAGTACTTTTACCATCTCTGCTTTCTATGGATTGTTGCTGTTTGCGTTGGCTGTGTCATAGCGTACAGCTTACCTAGCTCTCCTATGGCGTTCTCCACGTCTCCTGATAGCGCCTCCATGCTCGCTGACAGACACAGCAAACCTTGCCACAGGTCGCGTTGATGTGCCATCCTGGATGAGCTGCACTACCTGAGCCATTTGTGTGGGTTGTAGACTCCGTCTCATGCCACCACTAGAGTAAAAGCAACTGCCAGCATTCAAAAGTGACCAAACCATCAGCCAGAAAGCATAGGAAATGAGAAGTGGTCTGTGGTCACCACCTGTAGAACCACTCCTTTATTGGGGATGTCTTGCCTATGCTTTCCACCTGTTGTCTACAACATTTGCACAACAGCATGTGAAATTGATTGTCAATCAGTGTTGCTACCTAAGTGGACAGTTTGATTTCACAGAAATGTGATTGACTTGGAGTTAACATTGTGTTAAGTGTGTTCCCTTTATTTTTTTTGAACAGTGTATTACATATTTTCCTATTAATTCACTGTTCCTTATTCCTTACTGATACCACTTGTTACATAGTACGTTTTCTATTAATTCTACATTCAGTATGTATAACCTCATATCTTTTAATTAATTACAGTATGACTTTTTTTCTATTCTCAAACCATGTGAAAAGATGTATAAAATTTAAAAAATAAAAAACTTTTGGGGGAAAAAAGTACATTCTGCTCACTCCTCCACTCCTCTGGTTCTACTATAGCTCCTTCCTCCACTACTATTTTTGAGTTCTACTTCTGGAGGAAGACAACTTTCTATTTGCTTTAGGCTGCTTCAGGCTATTTCAGTTCCACAAACTACGTTTATTCAACAACATCACACACAGCTGCTTCTCTGCTCAGCTTTCATGGCCACTAGTGAACTGGTCAGGCCAGGGCCTTAAACAGGGCAATGTTGGATAGATGTTTCCAGGATTGACTTATGGTCACACTCCAATCACTTTCAACCAAAATACTGAGGCACAAGCAGTTGTTTAGAACAGTGCTTTTCAACTTCTTTTGTGTTTTTTTCTTGAGGCATTGCTAACAGTGCTTTTTCTCTTCGGCTGTCAATAGCTTTGGACAGGCCACACAGGTATGGCTGTCATTAATTCCGCCAGTGAGATTCCTCTGATCCAGCGGGACAGACTGCTGTCTCCCCGCAATTGAGGGTCCTCTCCTTTCTTTGTCACCCCTTCAGAGTGACTTTGACCCTTTGGGGCCCCCTGACAGAGTGAAATCGGCTTAGCACAGCCCACCTTACTCTCACCTGTGTAGTGCAAAAGTCACTCCTCAAGGCACTACCCCAAACATCCAGTGGTGGGATTCAAATAATTTAATTGATATTTTTTTTTGTTAATAATTAACATAACTACACAAAAGTTTTACAATACCAATGAAAAACTATTAATATCTGACAATAAAACTTACGTTAGGTATCCCCAAATTGCTGCTTGATTGGCATCCTCACTTGCATGTTTCTTCAGTTTTACTCGAGCATCATCAGATGTGTGATTTGTACTCTTTACCATTGTGAGACTATAGGAATAGGGTCCTAGTCCTTTAGAGGTAGGCCAATTAAAGTAAGAGTCATTATGTTTGCTCTGTTGGAAATGGTGATCTCAGCTGCTCTTTGGGGTCAATCGCACCGAAAAGATCACTCAACTCCTTCAAACAGGCAGAATGCTTTATTCTTTTCCAAGTAGTGACGACAAGAAACAACTAAGCAATAGTTTCAAAGTCAGCTCTGGGCTTACATCAACACATAGCTGTATTTTATTCTCGTACATAATTACTCCCCCTTGATCTCTGGCTAACTTCAGAGAAACTAACATCCAGAATTATCATCCAGCCCCTAATTAAACCCATACAGTACGATATCTGAACAATAACTTGCCACCAGCACCACAGTCACCATCACCACTTACCAACAATGTCTCAAGCCGGTAGCCTGGTATCAGTCCGAACAACTTTTCCCAAGCCATCTGGGTTTGCCGTATCCATAGCATCCCCAAACGTCATCAAAAAGCGCCTCAGCAAACACGTTCCAGGCAAACCACGATTGAGGTGAACATTTTGGGACATCTCTTACCAAGGTAACTCGGAGCCACTGGGTTCAGAGGATGCTCATGTGGGTAGGCACTCATGTTATCCCCACCACTGCAGTCAATGTCTCCTTGTCCAGCTAGTTGTAGTTCTGTCTGGCCACCGACAAAGTCCTCGAATAGAAAGCGATTGGGGCCTTAACCCCATTTGGCATTCGGCGGCTGATGACTTCACCTGGCTTTAGAACTGCCCAACTGAAGCCAGCCACAAACAAGCCCAGATTAATTCCCTAGTCCATAAGGCAAAAATAGCAAGCTGCTCAAAAACAATTGAATGAACGAACATAAAGCCCCCAGGGAAATCTTGGCTCATGGGTAACAGAAACACAAGCAAGCACATAGCCATGACACATGTTTCATAGCAATGCCTTCATGGGTGGGATTCAAATTTAACATCCGGTTCTGTGGGTATGGCCTAATTTGCGAGTTTTTTCAACAATTTTGGTAAATATTTCCTAATGTCTTGCAAAGACATTTATTGCAACTGCAGTTATATGTGAATGAAATCCCTATTTAATTTGCAATTCTATAAGATCTATATCTGAAAATGGTTTACACATTTGTGCCAGACATTTTTGTCATCTTATCCAGTCCTTATTACATCCTGTTCATATTGTTTTAACTTCTCTGTGGCAATGATGTGAACTTTAGATGAGAAATGCTCTTTCAACTTTTTTCTAAGAGATGCTTGCTGTACTTTTTTATTCCTCCCTGAGGGCTCAGTTTGGAAATTTTTCCATTCCTTTGTTGTTGAAGCCTCAAATCTTTTGTAATATTTGTAATGTAACTTTTTCTGGGAAACTTCCAGTCCATCATATTTCTCCTTAAAATTGTTATACTGCTACAATGTCCAGAAGTCAGGAAGATTCAATGTCTGATTCAGTTCTTTCAGTACTTGATGTGCTGCTACTTTCCCCAGGTTGCAGTGTAGATGATGTGCTGCTGCTTTCATTGTCTATCTTGACCTCTTGTCACTTCCATATTACTTTTATCGGGTTATGGTCTGCCCAGGTATTTGTTTAGATATTTCTTGTATGTTGAAGATAAAATCTCTTGATGCCCACATCATATCAATCCTAGACAAGACAAATGTCTTTGAATAAAATGTGTATTGGTTATTTTGGGGGGTATATTTCTTGCCAAGCATCTTGGATGGCTAGCTCTTCCATCAACTTGAAAAAGGATTTTGATAACATTTTCATGTTGTTTTTTTGTTTTGAGTTTTATAATCCAATTCCACATCCACTACTGTGTTGAAGTCTCCTAGAATGCATATGCTTATCATACTCCAATTCCATTATTTTCTTGTGAAGTTTATTTTATTTCTAATAGTAGTTTCCACAGAGCAAACTTATAGATGTTATGCAAAAAGAACGACAGTGTGTGTGTGTGTGTGGTGGAACTAAGCAGTCCAGGAGAAAAGGGAGTATTTTGATCTTCTGTTCTCTTTTGTCTAGTTCTCAGTGTTCCACTCTGTAAAAAAAGTAACCTTACCTCTTTTTTTTCATACTGTCAAGGTCGTGTAATCCCCTTTCTCCCTTCCGTCTCCTATTTTCACTTTGGCCTTTAGGTGGCACTTTTGCTATGCTATTTTTTTTCTATGGCAATCCCTTATTGTTTTAAATTATTCATATTTTATAATTAAAATAGAGGAAAAGAAAGAGATCCAAATACCACTCCCCACTCTAAGTTATTCCAACAAATCTAATAGGTCCAATCCAGTTTCAAAGTTGCTGGTCATTCACAAATCCTTCATTAGTTACTTCCTTTCCCAATTTGCGCTGGAAAAAGCTTTTCTCACTGCTTTCGGGGGGCGGGTATCAATCCACTTCCATTTTTGTCTTTTGGGTCTTCCCTTCACCCCGGGGGCTGTTCCTTTAATATATTTTTTAAAATGCTATATTCTCACCCAGCATATGATCACACTTCTCTCAAATTCTTCCTGTTGGCAGCTGCCCCAGTTTCTCACAATGGCCACTCTCCTGTTGGCTTAGAAGGCTTCCTCTGGATCAACCAGGGACTTTATGATGTCCCTGAGTGTTCTTTCCTTGATTATTGTCCTCCAAGATGATTTAGGTCTGAATTGGACCACCAGCAGTTGGATATCGATGGGTCCCCAGGAAGCTCTGGGGATGTCAATTGTGTCGCCGTGACGCCAGCTCCACCCTCCCTTTTGGCAATACATGCCAAATACATCCACTGGCCTACCGTTGATGCTGTAGCAGGTTGGAAGGAGACAAATGGGGACTCTGCCTTCCTGAGATAGATGTGGAGGGCCCTCCTGACATCCAAGGTGTGCCACTTTTTCTCCAGGGCATAGACGGAGTTAGGGCAGAAGTTCAGCAAAACTATTTCCTGTGCCCTATGAAACAAGGAATTTACCTTAGGAAGAAAAGAAGGGTCCAATCCTGTTGAAAAGAAATACGCACAGGTCCTCCCTTACAGAGAGGGCCATCAGTTCAGAGAGGCGATGGCCGCAGCCACTTTGCACGTGAGGAAACGCAGGTTGGCAGAATGCAACAGTTCAAAGAGCCTCAAATTGATGAAATCACACAATAGGGTGTTGAGCAAGAGACTCCAGATCCCCTGCGTTTGGGGTCAATGTTGCCATTGGAGCACCATCTACAGAAGGCCTTCCAGGTCGAGTCATAGATTCTGTTAGTAGGTGGATTATTTTGTTGGAGTAGCTGTCCAGCCTCAGAGCTCTCCGCTCAAATGCCAGACGGTCAGTTGGAGCCATTGTGGATCTGGGTGTGAATTAGATCTCCCTGACTGAGGGAAAGTCAAGTTTCCTTAGCCACAACTGCCAGGCGAGAGAAAAGATGTCGGGCTTCACCCCCACAAAGGGAAACAGCAGCTATTAGAGATGGCTGGCTGGGAAGGGGGACGCTTTTCCTGTCTCCCCAACTTTGCCCTCCCCCCCCTTGGCTGCGAGAATGTGGCTCCTGTAAGCGGAGGAGGCACACTGAGACGAGGCGGGAGGGAAGGGGCTTTTGGAGAGTAAAGGGGATTAAATTGCAATCTTTCTTCACGCTTAAAAGGAGCATTCCAGGTGACCGTGGCTTTCTCTCTTCTGTTTATAAGTCTTGCTGATGGGTTATTTTTTGTTTTGTATCCAAATGAGAGCTCGAAAGGAGACGAGCAGCGACCGGGCAGGGGCAGGGCCAAACAGGGCTGAGGTGATTTTTTTTTTTTTCTTGCATTCTGCCTAACTCACTAGCAAACGCGTGTTGTGGCTGCTGCCTCCGCACATCGAAAAGGCTGAGCAGCAGAGATGAGAGCATGGAACTCCTGAGTCGTACAAAGAGGCTGCCAAGCGATGCCCTCAGATGCCGAAGATGTTGCGAGTGGGAGGCTCGATCTCCCCAGGAGGGGAGGGCACAATCTCCCGTGCTCCCACCCACCCCATGAGCCATAATGCGCTCGCTGCCCTTCTGCCCCTCGCTAAGCTGCTTCCCTTCCCACTGGGTGCACAAATGCTTCTTGTGAGGAAAAGAAGAGCGACGGAACGAAGCTTAGCAGGTGGGGGGACACCTGGGAAGAGCTCTGATGCCGTCATCTCCCACGTGGTAGCTCCCCTCTCCGTTTATAGCTCCTGTTACCAACACGGGTACACTGTGGACCACTGGCCTTTCCAGGTGGCAGAGGCATGAGTGGGTGAGGGACGCAGGGGTACTTGCTCCTCCTCTGCCAAAATTGTGCTCCAGGCAGCATCCAGCCAGCCATGCTTGCCTTCCCCACCCCCAGCTCACGTGTATCCTGGGCCTTTCCTGTGATGTTAAAAGCCACCGGGGGGACGTGAGGTGGCACAGGGGAGCAACCAGTGGCAGTGTTCCTGGCTTGCAAGGGGGCGGATGTGGGCCAGGAGCAAGGATGGGAGAGGTCAGTGTAATCTACAGACCCAAAAATCAGCTGGGAGGCGTGTATGCACGGTAGAGCTGACTTGGGCTGACCGCTCGTGTTGCCTGCAGGGAAACGGGCTCTGCGTCTCACAGGTTCAACATCATCGGTGTAAATAACACCCACCTAAACGCTTCTATTTCCTATCCACGCCCCTAATTATTCCCTTAATCACCCTCTTGGGAAAATTAATTGCACACTTCTGTGTCAAAGGGACAAGGTAGGAGCAACCCAAGTGCTGATTATTCTGCAGGAAGCTTCAATCCTCCCTGCAAAAACTGCTTTTAGTCTTCTCCCTTCTAACCACTGTTTCCTGGTACGACATTTTTTTTCATCAAGCATCTGTTTCTCCACAAACTAGTAAACATCTGTGCATATGTATGTTGTTCCCGTTTTCATGTCCTATGTAAAGGGCATTGTCAGGTGGCCAGAAATCAAGAGTCAGGATAGGGTTGTCTCTCACTGATAACACCAGTAAAACAACATATGTCCGAACAAACAAAATAATTATGGTAAAACCATGATAAAATCGTGGTAATAGGATAGATGTTACCATTTTATCAGCAGACTCTTTGAGCTTTGCTGTTATACATGGAAATTTGCCTTAATATAAGAATATAAATATATTTGTTCTCCACGTGACCTGTTAGAGATCAGAACAGTTACGTAATATTGTTTTTGCTAATGTCCGATTGCAAAGTAATATCCCCTTGGCTTGGTTTGAGATTCATAAGGTCATCTTGACATCGTAGGAATATTAATGATCTTTTGTGTAATCTTTTAAGTAGAAAACAGAAATCTGATGATAAAGTGGTGAAGTGAAGAAAGTTGGGAGATTTCCATGGGAGGATGGGACTTGTAAGAAACGTATAACTTCTATGTATGGAAAACAGGAAGCATTATGTAATCTGTTAAATGCACTGATCCTAAAAGCAGTGTCTCCTTTCTCCTAACATGGTGGTTTAGGGTTGAGGGGTCCGGTACTGCAGTATCTTATGTAAAAAAGCATCATGGGCTCTGGATTATCATAGTCTGTTGATTTATCTCACAGCTATTTAGCTCCTGAACGTTTTATTACCAAACTAGGTAACGTCTTCAGCTGGGTTTCAGGTGGAAGGCCTCATTCCATTTCTTCTTTTTCCTCTAAAATGTTGTGGTTGCCTGGTCATGTGATTGGTTTGTGGGGCACAAAATTCAGCTGGTGAGGTGGTCGGTCCTGTCCCTGGTGGCTCAGGCGCTCTGTTTCCTTACTTGTTCCCATGATGGCTCAAAGTCGATGTGTTGTTGATTGGTCCATTGGTGCAGTGCCAGGCTTCAATACATTCATGTGCCTGGTGGGTTTTGACATTGCTGATGACTTCAGCTTCATGCCAGTTGAAAAGGTATTGACTGCTAGCTGGTGTTCGTGGATGCTGGTTTTTAGATAATTTCATGTAATTAGTAAATGATGAAATGTGTAAATAACCTCATATTTAAAAAGCTACAATCTTCCTTTAAGTATCCAATCAAATCTTCAAATTATAAAGTCAAAAGTTGGTTGTATGGTTATTGGATGCATGAGTGGTTGTGTTCTTCATAGATCCCACTATGCTAGGAACACCATCAGTTTTCACACTGGCTAGTTTAGCCCACTACAGCTGCAAATTATTCAGTTTGGCGAACCTTTTCCTCGATACCTTCCCCTGTTGTTTTGTTCCTTTGACATTTTTCAATGCAGCAAGTTCCTCTGACTTCAAAATAATCATTTGTCCCACGAATGCCCCCTGCAAGTTGTGTTCGGTGTATTCAGGTGCGCTGTCCTATCTATCATGAAGTGTACCTTTTCCAGTCACTCTGGCTGTTCCACTTCAGGAAAAGTGCGCCTTCCCTTCTCATGTCTGACTATTTCCTGAGCGGCCACAAAACTAGCATCTGTAGTTGAATTGGCAGACTTCTTCCACTTCTTGATTTTTGCTCAGATCAGCGCCAGCTCCGAAATGGCTTGCTTCTTCTCTTCTCCATCCAAATATTTTTCAGCAACGGCTTAGTGTTTATTCTGGAAACGCCTCGCAATATTTGACTTTTTGTTGTTTGCCAATTTCTCACCACACATTAAGCCTATTGGTAAACCAGTTCTGTTTTCTTCGGAAACCTTTGATTTCATCCATGGTTGGGCTACCAACGGTCGAAAAGCCGAATTGCGTGCCGGCAGGTATCACACATTGGCGGTTGTGATGCATATTTTGAGCAACGTAGCTGCAGCAACAGGAGTCTCTTCTAGTCTCTTCAAGTGGCTTTCTGTCGGACCAACTCCACTCCATAGAGCAGGATAGAAAAGCTCCCGCCTGCCTGCCTTTTGGTCCCATGGAGTTTCTGCAGCCCAGCTGGTGGGGGGCCCCTTTCGTCCTCATGTCTGGGGGATGGGGCGGGGCTTGTCTGGTTGGTTGATGAGGCTTTTTATGGGGCCTTGGTCTCTTATTCCCCACGCATCCCCCCTCCCAGCTTTACCGGGACTGCCACAGGCGTCCCCACATTACCCTTTGAGAGCGACCATAATGCTGATGCAGTCCTCCATTATGGAATCGTATGGTGCACTCTATAGTTTCTGCAAATATTCCTGGATGCCACAGGTTCCTTTACGTATACCCAGGTCAGCGAACTCCAAAACTGCAAAGACCCAACACAACCACACGGGTCTCTAGGTAATACACACACTGATATTCAAAGCGTAGTTCTTGCTCCCTTCTTATAAGTCCTCTTTCCCCAAATAATCCACTCCACAACTACATCTCCCAGCTATCTCTGCTTCCATTTTATATCCCAACAAATCGGACAAACAATTTCAGTGTCCACAGAAAATGGGATCGCAGAAAGCTCTGTTTCACCTAATTAGTCAGTGATGAAAGGTGTGAATAACCAGGTTGCATCTTGAAGCAATTTATATTTAACTAAGTGGAACACACACACATACACACACAGCCATTATATGTATATATATATATATAGAGAGAGAGAGAGAGAGGGAAAGATTCATGGGAGGGGGAGGCTTGCCTCGCCACGCAAAGTTCATGGCACTTGCTGTGATGGCTGTAGTTTGGAAATCCCTTCATTACAGAGCTTGGACCCTCATTATTTTTCCCAAAGTCAATTTTTTATCCTCCACTACCAGGAGGTTGTAGCAGCTGCAGCTGGTAGGGAGGAAGGCCATCTGGCCATCCTAATGCATCCAAGTTTCAATAAGCTAATAAATAGCTGGATGAAAGGAAGGTGACTGGAAACTGAAATGTATTTGCAGCAAGGGGCCAAAAAGATTAGATCAGTCCGTGCCATCCAAAAGTGAAAGGAAAACAACACACAAATACTCTGGTATCCAAGCTGCATAATAATGTTCGTCCATCGTTTTTGAACATCTAACGGATTGTGGGCTGTGTGCAGACTAATACAGCATTTGCAGCTCTGGCTTTGCAGAGTAGTCATTTCTCTAGTGCTATGGTTGCCCTTCTCTCTTCAGAATGTTGGGCAGCCTTGATGGATCAACATGCGCCATGTTAATCGATCATGTGCCAGGCCTTCCCAGGAGATAGTGTCGATATCGAGGGACTTGAGAGAGGATTTCAGCACACCTTTGTATCGCTTCCTTTGTCCTCTCTGCAATCGCTTTCCTTGAGACAGCTCACTGTGGTAAAGGGAGCTGTTTGGGAATTGGGCAGTCTGGCATCCTTGCAACATGGCCTGCCTAGTGTGCCTGGGCTTTTATCACTAGGGTGTGAACTCTGATGGCAGGCCTGCTCAGGAGAGGACTTCTGTGTCTGGCACCTTGTCCTGCCACCAAACCCTCCAAAGTCTGGAGGCAGGTCGTGTGGAAGTGGTTCGCTTGCCTATCGTTCCTCCTATATACAGTCCTAGTCTCAGTGGATCAGTGTATTTAGCACTACTGCCTAAGTGTAGCTAGCACCATTGTCTCCCTAAGTTTCTTCACATCCATGTGTTTCTTCTTTGTCATATGCCGTTTTATCATGAGGCCACCCTTTGCATAGGTGATAACACTTTCACACCAGACACACAATGCTTTCCCTGGTTCCGCGACTTTTCTGATGCATTCAGATATCATGGTGCCATCAACAGTTCTCTGGGTCCATTCCCAATTCTACTTGTTACGGACAGTTTTCCACTGAGAAAGCCATGCTGTTTTTGCTATCTTTAGGTACGGGGGGCCAAATCCAGCATGTGCATAAGCAACGGTGATACACGGCGTGTTGTAAAAGTAGATATTTTCACACGATTAATTTTCATGTTCGGTTGAGTTAAAATAATTTTGCGTGTTTCTAATTTCGCAGAATCAAGACGTACATCAAAAATATTTGCGTGCTTTTATTTTCACGCTAACTGGTTACGCGAAATGCATGAAAATTTCCACACCGTGACTTTTGGGCGTGCGTATGACTAATTGAAACACAGGCCATACGTAGGATGGCAGCACATGCCCCAGCCCCTCGTACACTAGCTTGGTCTGCCTGGCCGGCGCAGCTCATAGCCGCGGAGCTAGCTCTGATCAGATTGATTGGAGGCATGGGAAGGTCTAGACTGATGTAACAGAAAAGGATCAAGAGTTTATGGCAAAAGGAAAAAAAAAGTAGGACTCACTGTTCGGAAAAGAAAAAAATCGGAATTCCGATTTTAGTCGGAAGAATATCATGGCAGGCTTTTACCTCCTCTAGCTCATTCTCCCTTAAGTCCTGTTTCTGGAGAGAACGGGTCCCCAAAATAACACAATCCACCTTCTCTCTTAATCCAAAAAGTCTCACTCCTTCAATGAATCTGAATTTGATCATTGTACATTCTGCGGTTTAAAAGTCCCCTTCCAAAGGGTTCCTTCCACGTGCCCAAGGTTGGGGTGCTGCTGGCATAACAACCAGTTTGATGATCAAGGGCTGCTGTGCGTACGTGAGCATCAATGCAAAACTCCTTACTTGCTTTTTTACTTTGGGGGAGTAACAGCTGAGCAGCGGCAATCCGCTCTCCCGCGCTGATCAGCTGGGATGATAAATGCAGCTCAGGGCAGGCCCACATAATAGCCCAGTGCTATTCAGAGTAAGTGGTAAGTCCGAATCGGCAGAATCCCACCCCTGCATGCTTGCTGTCTATGTACCTTGGCTAATTGTCAGGTTTTAATTTATTAAAAGCCACATTTATATGTTCATCGTCTCACGATGCAAGGTGCAAAATTATTCATGTAATATTGGGTCCTTATAGGATGTACGTTTTTTTTAATGAATCTGTATCTTTATTAACATTTATTAAACATACAAAAAGCAGTTTTCTAACATTTTTAAAAAGAAGGAAATGGGGGTGGAGGCCCTTCACTTTGGGTGTGTACAGAGAAGAAATTTTGCTTCCGAACGTTTTTTCCGTTGGCTGGATGCTTGGGCTTCCCCTGAGGGTCCCAGAGACGAGGCCAGGATGCTGCCCTGGGTAACTTTCAAGGCTTCGGGCTCCACTGTGTCTTCCAAGACCTGCACTGTCTCTTTGCACAGTTTCTCACTCTTGTGCAGCACCTCATTTAGCTTTCCATCCCTGGAAATCTTCCTCGTGCCTCAGGTGAATGTACCGTTTTTTTAAAAAGGTCAAAGCCAAGAATCTCTTACCTACAGACTTGGACTCATTATTTTTCCCAAAGTCAATTTTTTTTTTGAACAAATTTTATTAGTTTTTGAAGACATACAAAACATAAATACACAAAACATAAAAACATAAGGAATCTCTTTTCTGAAAGTTGCTTAGTCCCGGGTTAAAACTCTTGGTACAGACATAAATTCAAATTCATATTCCTTTTACATACCATTCCATATCTTATTAGCATTTTCAATTTTCTATATAACTTCTCTATTTTAAATTTTCTTAATTTTATCTCCTCTCAATTCGAATCATAATATTTATTATTCTTTGTTCTATTTCCAGCTATCCATTTATCTATCTTCTTTGAAAAAAAAAAAAACTTCTCCTGTACACTAAATGGAGTATGATGCCTTTATCTCTTTCCCCTATATTTATAATACTTAATATAGAGCACATAATTTAGATTGGGATTCTGTCTGGTACATTCTAAAATTATACCGTATTATCAAAACCAATACAAATCTATTCATTAATATTGATATTCATTTATATCTTAAACATTTAGCACATTACTTTTCAGTTAAATAACATACTTTTATGGGAGCACCTATTTTCCATAGTTATTCCCCCCCCCACATCACATATTATAGATCATTATTTCATTACGATGTTCCCCCTTCTTCTATTTCAAATCTTTCATTTCACAAAAAGTTTCACTATAACATAGTCTAATCATTAATATTAACAATCATTTATATCTTAAACATTTTACCCATTTCAATTAAATATGCCTTTGTGGAAACACTTATGCTTTCTAAAATTATCCCCCCCCCCCACATCATATATCTTAAATCATTGTTTCATTACAGTACTCCCCTTTGCTTAACAGAAATGTCACTAGATTATGCTAAATATTTTATCACATTTTAAATTACATATTATTTCCAATTTTCTATGGTTATTTCTAAATACAAATATAGAAATGCAATCTTGTGTACCTTTCTAGAATCCCTTTTTCAATAAAAATTTATCCATTATCTCTAAAAAACTTTTGCTTCTTTACATCTTGCTCCCCACCATTAAGGCTTCTCATCCCTCTACCTTGTTGCTTCTTCTTGTCCTCTTTACCCCCTTGTCTCTCCACCTACCTTTTATTCTGCTTTCCCCCTTTCTGTTGTTTTCTAACATAATGTCCCTTTTTTCACCTTATTCTTCTCTTTTTGGGTTGTTTTTCCAGGTCTTCTTTTCCTTTTTCTCTTTCTTTTTCCCTTCTCCGACCAAAGTTATTTGTTCATCAACGATGGCTTCTTCTTTGTCCCTGTCATCCTGTTGCTTATTCAGGTTTACATAAGTACAAACCGCCATTTCTAAAAATTGAAAAAGTGGCAAGGACATCTTTCCCTTCTTGCTTTTCTTTTTCATATTTTTGGTATACAAGTTTCAGTCCATCCACAAGTGACGCCATTGTGTAGAGAAAAGGTTTTTCCAAACAACCACCCAAGTGCTTTTAATCAGAAATAATTCTCAGAAGTTCCAAAATCACCAAACAATCCAAACGAGCTGTTTCTTTTAAATACTTTCTCCTTCTTCACTTTCTCTTTCTGGGGTTAAAGTTTAGTCACAAAGTTCCCTTTAAAATATATCTTTTAAAAGTCTTATTGATGTTTAGTAGCTCTTTAGAATTCTAGGCAATCTTCTCCTTGTTTTCAAATTTTGCTCCAATTTTTTTTTCCCTCTCCTTTCCCACTCACAGCCAAAAAGATTTTTTTTCATCCACTGTCACGTTAGGAAGGAGAGTGAAATGAAAAAAAACCTTTCCCTTTTTGGATATTCGCAGCTTATAACTGTCACTAGAAACAATGTATCCTTAGCAGCCTTCAAGATTCCAGGGCACTTTCTCTTGACTTGTCCCAGTTGAAAGCAACTTTCATAATTCTTCCAACTTTCTCCCTCCTGCACCTGCTTGTCCGGCTGCAGATTTCTTCGTGGCAGCCATTGCTGACCGCCGCTCCTCCGCCTTGGGAAAAGGGGGTTTTGCCGGCTGGGGAGGAGGTCTGCGAGACACCCCCAAGCCCCTGTCCGGATCCCCCCTGTTTTCAGCTGCCTCTACGGGGCAGCTATATCTTCCAGATCCAAATGGATCGGGGGAACCTTGGTGGCAAACGCAGCAGGGATCGTACAGTATCGCGAATCCCTGCCGCTGCCGAAACCTTGCAAACCGGAAGTCCCCAAAGTCAATTTTGTAACCTCAATTACCTGGTAGCAGGCAGGATACCCTAATGCCACGGGGGACTGTCTGCTTAGAGCAGGGGTCCTCAAACTTTTTCAACGGGGCCAGTTCATGGTCTTATTTGTAGTGCAAAAAACCATGAAATAATAATAATACAATATTTAAAATGAACAACAGTTTAATTTCAATGGGAAGTGTAGGCCTGATTTCCGGTTCCCTATTGGTCATTGCCAGTCGTCCCAAGGGATGCATTAGTCTGGATATGGTTGGAATGAATTCAAGGGTTTCATTGAGGGAAAAGTCTGTTCGCAGACATAGGTGCTGCCACAGACGGTTAATTTGGAGTGCACTGTGCCTGAGATGAAGATATCTCTCGGGGAGATGTGAATAGAAGGCTGCTTGACTTGAATGCATCTTTCACGGAGTCCCAATTCAGCCAGTTCCTTTTGGCAAATTGGATCAACGGTTTCAGTGTCAACAGAAAAGGAAAAGCCCTATGTCCTTTTCATCTATGTGAAGCTCTTGAAATATCATTTGATACTCCCTTTGCAACGTTTCCAGTGATTGTTTTTTTGTTTGGGAATGCAACTGTTGGTTTTTCAGTCAACAGCTTTTGAGTAGTGGGAAGATGATGGCAGAAGCATTCTCTTGTTTGTTGAGGAGGTCCAATTTTATCACAAGTGAGCTTTCCCCTTTCCTTGAAATTGCACATTGAAACAGTTGTGTAGCTCGGTTACATAGGTCAGAAAGGCAAGTTGCCATCTCCATGCTTCATCTTTAAGCACTGGTACTTTTTTTTAAAGCAGAAATCTGCTGAAGTAAGCCGTAAAAAGGTTTCAAAACTCTCGACTCAGCCAACGGGCTTCTGTGTAGTATAAAATATCTTTGTAAGCAACATTTAGCTTAGATAGAAATTCCTGAACTGTGATAGTGCATGTACCTTAATTGAAGTTAAGACACCACAACTTTCATGGCATCGTGGGTTAGGCAAGTGCTCTGCAAGTCCTGTCAGTGACTTATCTGTGGCTCCCCCGCACACTCCTGGCTTTGGTGGGGAATTGGACACCCCCTCAGCTGGACGCCCCTTATGTATAGATGGGGGAACACCCGAGCTGGTCGGCGTAGCCACTCATGGCTGGCTTTGTCTACCTCAGGGACCTTCAGTTCTCTGCCATCCACGGAGTTGAGCATGTTCTACTTTTTTCCGACTTCTGCTTTCGATGTTATGACTGTGTGGTGTTCAGTCTGCATGGCTAGTCGGTTTGGCGCCTTAGGGACCGGAAGGAGTCTTCCTGCTGCACTATCTGGAGTATAGTTTCAGGGTTCGACGCAATCTTCTCAAGCCGTTTCTGTTGCAGAAGCGGGATTGAAGTGGAGAAGCATGGTATCTCCAAGCCACCGTTTGACACTGGTGTGAAAGTATCCTACTGGGTTATCTGTGGGAAGCCTGAGCCATCACCTCACCGCAGTGCACATCGAGCAATCTAGTTTTTTCAGGGTGTTCCTGTGCATTTCTCCAGTGTCTGGACAGTACAGTGGAGGCAGCATCGCATTGCCGGAGTTTGTAGAGCTTCTGGATGGTAGCGTAGTTTGCTCTACGGATGGTTTTCTTGCTCCGTTGGCGGGTTGCAGTTTCGGGGCGGACTACATTTGTGTGGGAAACAGTTCTGAGCATGTTGGTTGAGGCGATCCCTGCACTACTTGTGGCTGTCTCTCCGTTCTGCAAGTCTCTGGTTGTCTGGGTCAGCTCCTCGGCTCCTAACTGAGCTTTGTGGAAGTGGCCATCTCCATTTGGCCAGCTGTTCATGTAGTGAATTTGCAACCTTTTGAAGGAGTGGGTATGGGTAACTGGGGGTCCCGGTCTTATTTCTTGTTCTTCTCTCTCTGGATATTCTATGGGTGGGTTCCATTTAGTTAGCTGGAGGTGATTTTTGATAGGTTCCTGCGAACGGCCTGGAAAGTACGGGGCAAGGAGAATGAAGAGTGTCGTCTTCATCATCCCCTTTTCCCAGTGACTGTCGGCATGCTGATGGAGGGCCTCGTCATCCTCAAGGGTCCTCGCCAGGCTCTTAGTGGACCTACACGCTCTGCATTCACCTCCGCTGCATGTTGGTGTTTGCGAAGCCCCGAAGGCTTTGTCTTGAAGTTGATACCACAAAAGCACAGGAAGCCAGAATTTTCCACTCAGTTTTGGCTGTCGGCATCACTGATGTTCCCATCTCTCCTGCTGGAGTCCACATAATGTTCATCATTGACTACCAGCAAACCCTCTGAGATGGTTGGTCTTGCCAGGGGGGTAGCTTGCATCTTAGTTCCAGGAACAAAGGTCATGAGTACCATCCATACCTAATCCAGTGGTTGTCACATGGAAGCGGCCAAGCCTTGCAACTATGGCCCAGTTGAAAAGAGTCATAGTTAGCTGTAGCTTTTCTAATCACTCTGCCTGTTTTCCTTAATAAAGCATCCTATAGATCAGAATATCAAAAGTCTGTTGATTCATTTTATCTGAATATCACAGGCAGCACCGCCGTAAGCTTCATCACATCGGCATAGTGTGGTGAGGCTGCGCAAGGAGTCGGCGCAACGAGCCCTCACAACTTATTCTGGTGGAGGGGGAAACCTGGAGCCAACCCCTGCCGACACACTCTGCTCATGCTGCCCTGCGCTTCCATCTGCCCAACTTTTGTCCCATGGACTGGATCCTGTCTGCAGCCCAGCCGGTGCGGGCCCTCCTTTAGTTTTCATCTCCACGAGGCTTTAGTCTTATACCTCCTTGGTCTCTTATTCTTGAATTCTTATTCCTCTGTTGGAGACCACTGATACCCCCCTTCCAGCTTTGGCTTGACCCACTGGCGTCCCCTACCTGGCTCTTTGAGAGAAAGCATAATGCAATGACAAATTGAGAATGGAACCCTTGCTGATGGTGGGTTCCAGATCTGCAAAGACCCAACACAACCGCATCTAGGCAACACGCATAAAGCCTGGCACTTGCTAGCTCTTGCTCCCTTATTAACAATTTTTAAGTCCTCTTTCTGGAAACGGGTCCCCAAACTAACATAATCCACCTTCTCTCTTAATCAAAAAAGTCTCACTCCTTCCAATGAATCTGGATTTGAACGTTGTACATTCTGCAGTTTAAAAGTCCCCTTCCAAAGAGTTCTTTCCACATGCCCAAGGGTGGGATGCTGCCGGTATAACAACCAGTTCGATGATTGAGCGCTGCTGCGCGTGCGTGAACAGCAATGCAAAACTCCTTACCTGCTATTTTACTTTGGGGGAATAACAGCTGAGCAGCGGCAATCCGCTCTCCTGCGCTGATCAACTGGGACGATAAATGCAGCGCAGGGCAGGGCCGGGCGGGCCCACCCAGTGCTGATCTTCGGAATAAGTGGTTAGTTCAAATCGGCAGAATCCCACCCCTGCATCCTTGCTGTCTATAGACGTCTGTCAAAACATTTTTTTTTCAAGCAATGTGAGATCACATAAATCTTGTTTCAATTTCTTAATCATTCTTGTTACCAAGTGACCACTTTTCAACTGCTTTGTGTTTAAGTATGTATATAAAATACATTATAGAACTCATACTAGAAATATTCTTAAAGATATAATACTTTGTGTAAGGTTTGGTCTAGTTATCCAACTGCATCTGATCATAAGATGTAGAACAAAAATTGAATACCACAATGGAATTTGATTAGTTGACAGCACAATTTTTTTTATTTAGGATGGGGGAACGTAACTGTATACACTGGCACATGTTGACATTCTACCTTTTGTGTAGCATCTTGCCGCTTCTTCTTCTTGCGGGCAACACTCATTGCCGATGACGAATTGTTGACATTGCTGAGTTGGTGATCTAGGCTGTTGGGATTGTGGCCATCACCAATGTCATCATCCGTGTCTTCAACAGTTGAGTCCAAGATTTTTGGGATTCTCATCTGCGATCCACCTGCCAGCTTGGTTTCTATCTCCTCCTTTGTTTCTAGACAACAAAAGATTTGGAAAAAAATTGAGCATTGATCCCAATGATGGATTTGTTGATTATAGCTTCTAATGGTATTTTTTTTTTTTTTTTGGTACTAGAAAGGAGGAATTGAAGGGGCATACAGGTCTAGATCTCTATACGTATTGTAAGTTAGTCTAGAAGAATCGAAATATTTTAAAACAGTACGTATTATCGTGACAGAAAAAGCTGCATACAAGGTGCTACATAAGCACTTGCCTGATTGCTCAGGGTATAAAGTGAAAATCAAAGTCAGGCAAGTGTTTTGGAACAATGACTAAAAAATGTCTGCCCGATTCGGGCGAGCAAAAAGTTTTGAAGCCACCTTTTTTTTCACATTTTTATGATGAGAGTATGCATGAAATATTACTCATTTCCTCAGTGTCTCACAATCAATGTTACATTGTAGCTAACATTTCTAATTTCTAATACATTTCTGATACCATTTATATTGTAGTATTAGTACGAGAATAGACCAACAAAACTGCCATTTCCCGACATTTTTTATTCTCGGTCTGCTCCCTCTGAGACTGAAATCTAACATTGCCTATATAGTATATATTTTGCCCCAGTTGTGGAATGGATCTTCGAATGTTATAAATAAATGACTTGACAACAATGAAGTTTCTAGTTCCATTAGTATAAACAGTTTTCCGCGGTTATAATGGTTATTAAACCATAAAAGGCATCAGGCAATTACAACCATAAGTCATACTAATAGTTCTACAGACCACTGCTGGTTTCTATTACTATTTTCTACGTCAACAAATACATCAATCATTCAGACATTAAAATCCACATGTTTGCTTTGATAGTACACAATACCCACTGGCAAGCAGCAATATTTGAGCCCGATACGTCTCTGGTTCCTCATCAGTATCTAGGTCCATCCTCTCTGTTCCACCCTCAATGTCTGGCAACCACCGCACGAGGTACATTTTTGATTCATGGTGGGTAGTTTCATCGAACTTCACAATATCACTGGTTCGAACAATGGCTTGGACATTGTCGTCTCTGAAACGCACGTAAGAGTACGAGAATTTTGGCTGTGCCATTGCTCGAAGTTGCGACATGAACATCAACTGGTAGTGATGGCTTGAATAATGATGCTGACACTTCGAGAGACGCGTGGACGATACTTATAATAACGTTATCAGCTATTACATAAAGAATGAAAGTAAACGCTAGCTAGACAATTGTGTAGAAATATGCGGAGCTCATCGATTTTAACACTCAACGGTACAGGATAATTCAGAAATAGCGTTGTGTTCGTTCCCCACGGTACGTACGCTGGCCGGATGTATGTGTCACGTCGCACGCCACGCACGCATGTCGTATACCTTAAAATCAGATTGACCCGCGCTCTTTGTTGTCTCGCTTGAACTCAACGGCCGAATTGTATGACGTAGTATTGCTACCAATTGCCGTAACTCCGTGGTTTGTTATAATATTGATGCATCGAAAAAAATTAAGATTTCTTAAAATCACCCTACTTGAAACCATGACACTGTACTGGTTTCTAATGGTTTCTACTGGTTTCTACTGGTTTGACTTGGAATTTTATACCCCTCTTAAAACCAATAGAATCTACTGGTTTCTATTGGCTTCTTCTGGTCTTCATTCCAGTTGGATCTACTGGTTTCTAATGGAATCATATATTGAACCACTGGAAATTCCCATAGAAACCACTAGGATCCTGAAACCAGTATAAACCAGTAGAAGGTCTCTACTGGTTTCTACTGGTTTCTATGGGAATTTCGACCTTTCTTCAGGGTGGCCTTGGATGCTCAGGCTTTGCCTGAAGGTCCCAGGGACGAGGTCGTGATGTTGCCCTGGGGGACTTTCAAGGCTTCGGGCTCCACTGTGTCTCCCAAGACCACTCTCTTTACACAGTTCCTTATTGTGCAGCACCTCTTTTCGCTTTCCATCCCTGGAAATCTTCCTCATGCTTCGGGTGAATGTACCATTTTTTAAAAGGTCAAAGCCAAGAATCTCTTACATACAGACTTGGATTCTCATTATTTTTTTCCCAAAGTCAATTTTGTAGCCTCAATTACCTGGTGGGAGCTGCAGCTAGTAGGCACGCAGGATGATACTTTAATGCCACGGGGGACTTTCTGCTTAGAGCAGGGGTCCTTAAACTTTTTCAACGGGGCCAGTTCATGGTCTTATTTGTAGTGCAAAAAAACATGAAATAATAATAATACAATATTTAAAATGAAGAACAGTTTAATTTCAATGGGAAGTCTAGGCCTGCTTTTGGCTGATGAGATGGTCAATTTCTGGTTCCCTAGTTGTCATCCAGAGCCAGGGTAAAAAGGGAAAATGTAACCGCTCTATTCCTTAGCTAAAACTCCAAATTTCCTGCAATGTCCTCAACCCTTCTCATCACAGTATGCCAGGACAGAGGGATATTCTCAAATGCACCCTTTTTCTCTGGACATATTAGCTCAGCAGAATCCACCAAACACTCTTTAATAAACTCTCTGTCAGAAAATGGTTTACTTCGTTTAGCTATTTTATGAGATATGACATAACTTGCTTTGGTAGCTGTATCTCTGGATGTGCTAAGTTTTGTAAAAAGTGTTTGTTGAGTTTGCAGCTTGGATAGCAAAATCTCCGACTCCTTTGCTTGCTCTTGGTCAGACAAGTTCCTAATGGTTATTAAACCATAAAAGGCATCAGGCAATTACAACCATAAGTCATACTAATAGTTCTACAGACCACTGCTGGTTTCTATTACTATTTTCTACGTCAACAAATACAATCAATCATTCAGACATTAAAATCCACATGTTTGCTTTGATAGTACACAATACTCACTGGCAAGCAGCAATATTTGAGCCCGATACGTCTCTGGTTCCTCATCAGTATCTAGGTCCATCCTCTCTGTTCCACCCTCAATGTCTGGCAACCACCGCACGAGGTACATTTTTGATTCATGGTGGGTAGTTTCATCGAACTTCACAATATCACTGGTTCGAACAATGGCTATATATATATATTTATCCTCATGTTTGGTCACATAGTGGCGATTCAGATTATAATCTTTCAACACAGCAACAACTGTACCACAAACTAAGCAAACGGCTTTGCCTTTGACTTCGTAAATAAATATTTAGCAGTCCATATCTTGTTGAAAACATGGCATTCAGAATCAACTTTCCTTTTTTAAATGTGAGCCGACATTTTTGGGGGAGCTTAGTGGGTGAAACCCCTCCTAAAGAATATTAACCCCCACTACAGATCCAATCCCAGGTATTTATTCTAGCAGTGATCAGTCATTTTATTCATTGGAATTACCATTTATTTGTTTATGACAGGCTTGCATCCACGCGGGAGCGTAGCAGCAGCGAGAGAGATATAAGGACAATTTTCTCATACGGAGATCTGAGGTTGTTGAGTTCCTTGACTGCAAATTGCAGCAGTTTGCCAAACTGTCTAAAAATAAAGAGGGTAGTGAGTGACTTCAATATTTTTCCTTTTGAAATATTGCTATTTTACACCATGCAGCCTATAATAATCCTATTCCTGCATTGGAACAACCTCTCCCAGTGGTTCCGGCGCATTTTGTCACAAACCCTCGTCCTTCCCCAGCTGACAGCTCAGCCAGTGCTGCCGAGCCATGGCCCCGGCGACCCTCCGGCACCCCGGACAAGCGCAGGGCTGCTTTCGGGGGCTCCTGCGAGGGGTCTGGATCAGGATCTGAGCCCCTTCATTCCACCCCCCTCCAGCTTTCGCTCACATGCCTTGCTCTCGCTCCCTTTCCCCTCTGCCCGGAGCTGTGCCTCAGACATGCCCCGCGAGAACCCACCCCACCCCAACCTTCGTGCAAGGGGGCGTCGCTTGGGGAATGAGAGAAAACGAGCCAGTGAGAAGGAGAGGCAGGCACGAGGTGAGGCATGCCGGAAAGAAGCGCTTTGTGGCGGAGCTGCTGAGGCGAGCTTTCTCCCTACCCTGCGTTCCTTTCTCCCTCAGGCCGACTGGTGCTGCTGAGGGCAGACTTACCTCACCCGTAGGCTGCTGCGAGATTCCCAGGGTTGCCCCAACTAGCCGGCTGGTCTCATCCTCGGCCATACAGAACAAACAGGCAGAGAAGGAGGAGAGCAGCTACCCAGTTGAGGGAGGCTTCTTGTGCAGCGAAAGAGGCAGCTAATGATCTCCGGCTCCGCTCTGCTTCTCCAGCATCCAGCACAACCCTGTTCTGTGTGCCAGCTGCTTGAACTTGCTGGGCCTGACACAGAACAGGGCGGCGCCAGATGTTGGAGAAGCAGAGCGGAGCCGGAGATCGTTAGCCGCCTCTTTCGCTGCACAAGAGAAAAACAGTCTGGTGCCGGACCATTGGAGAAGCGGAACAAAGCCGGAGATTAGTAGTTGCCTCTTTCGGTGCATAAAGCTTACCCCAACCAGCCGGGGGGTCGTCTCCTTCTCTGGCGGTTTGTTCTGTATGGCCGAGGAGGAGACCAGCCAAGAACCACGCTGCCAGGCGGGGGCCATGCGGCGCAGGGCAATACACCATGCCCAGTGATTTTTTGGCATGCGGTGCGGGGTCTCTTTTGGCCAGCCCCAATTTTTTTTTCAGGGGGATTTTTTTTTTCAGAGGCGGGCCTGATTAGAAAGACCAACGGGCCGGATGTGGCCCGCAGGCAGGCCGGATCTGGCCCGCAGGTGGGCCGTAGTTTGCCCACCTCTGGTCTAGACCGACATAACAAAAGGATCAAGAGTTTATGGCAAAAGCGAATAAAAGTAGGAATTCCGATTTTAGTTGGAAGAATATCATGGCAGGCTTTACCTTCTCTAGATCTTGCTCCCTTATTAATTACTATTAAGTCCTCTTTCTGGAGAACGGGTCCCCAAACTAACACAGTCCACCTTCTCTCTTAATCCAAAAAGTCTCACTCCTTCAATGAATCTGAATTTGATCATTGTACATTCTGCGGTTTAAAAGTCCCCTTCCAAAGGGTTCCTTCCACGTGCCCAAAGTTGGGCTGCTGCTGGTATAACCAGTTCGATGATCGAGCGCTGCTGCATGTGCGTGAACAGCAATGCAAAACTCCTTACCTGCTATTTTATTTTGGGGGAGTAACAGCTGAGCAGCGGCAATCCACTCTCCCGCACTGATCAGCTGGGACGTTAAATGCAGCTCAGGGCAGGGCCGGGCGGGCCCACATGGTAGCCCAGTGCTGATCTTCAGAGTAAGTGGTTAGTCCGAATCGGCAGAATCCCACCCCTGCATCCTTGCTGTCTATAATCTTGGCTAATTGTCAGTGTTTAATTTATTAAAAGCCACATTTATATGTTCATCGTCTCACATTGCAGGGTGCAATTCTTCATGTAATTGGGTCCTATAGGATGTACAGTTTTTTTAATGAATCTGTATCTTTATTAACATTTATTAAACATACAAAAAGCAGTTTTCTAACATTTTTAAAAAGAAGGAAACGGGGGTGGAGGCCCTTCACTTTGGGTGCATACAAAGAGGAAATTTTGCTTCCGAACGTTTCTTCCGTTGGCTGGATGCTTAGGCTTCCCCTGAGGGTCCCAGAGACGAGGCCGGGATGCTGCCCTGGGTAGCTTTCAAGGCTTCAGGCTCCACTGTGTCTTCCAAGACCTGCACTTTCTCTGCACAGTTTCTTACACTTGTGCAGCACCTCTTTTAGCTTTCCATCCCTGGAAACCTTCCTTGTGTCTCGGGTGAACGTACCATTTTTTAAAAGGTCAAAGCTAAGATTCTCTTACCTACGGATTTGGACTCATTATATTTCCCAAAGTCAATTTTGTAGCCTCAATTATGTGGTGGGAACTGCAGCTGGTAGGCAGGCAGGATCCTCGGGGCCAGTTCATGGTCTTATTTGTAATGCAAAAAACCATGAAATAATAATAACACAATATTTAAAATGAAGAACAGTTTAATTTCCATGGGAAGTCTAGGCCTGCTTTTGGCTGATGAGATGGTCAATTTCTGGTTCCCTAGTTGTCATTGCCAGTCATCACAAGGGATGCATTAGTCTGGATATGGTTGGAGATTTCAGGTATTTCATTGGGGGAAAAGTCTGTTCGCAGACACAAGTGCTGATAAAGATGGTTAATTTGAGTGCACTGTGCCTGAGATGAAGATACATTTCAAAAGCAACAGGTGAATAGAAGGCTGCTTGACTTGAATGCATCTTTCACGGAGTCCCAATTTGGCCAGTTCCTTTTGGCAAATCGGATCAACGATTTCAGTGTCAACAGAAAAGGAAAAGCCCTGTGACCTTTTCATCTACGTGAAGCTCTTGAAATATCATTTGATACTCCCTTTGCAACGTTTCCAGTGATTGTTTTTTTGTTTGGGAATGCAACTGTTGGTTTTTCAGTCAACAGCTTTTGAGTAGTGGGAAGATGATGGCAGAAGCATTCTCTTGTTTGTTGAGGAGGTCCAATTTTATCACAAGTGAGCCTTCCCCTTTCCTTGAAATTGCACATTGAAACAGTTGTGTAGCTCGGTTACATAGGTCAGAAAGGCAAGTTGCCATCTCCATGCTTCATCTTTGAGTACTGATACTTGGTTTTTTAAATCAGAAAAGCAGAAATCTGCTGAAGTTGTCCCAAGGAGTCAGAAACACCACTCGTAAGCACGCGAGGTGTTTCGGCGGGCCACCAGCCACTATCGGGTTGTATTCCGCTAGTGAAGGCCAGTCCCAGGTCAGCATCTCCTTGGGTGGTATATTCTGTCCAGTCCAGGTGCACTGGCTTTCATACCATGGAGGACTGCTGTAACTTCCGATGGGACATGGACTTCCATTAAGGGACCGCAGGACTGCAGATGGCTTTGCAGGTCCACTATCGTCACTTGCACTCGGTGTTTCAAATACTGCCGACCAATGTTCTTCCATCTCCGATGGCATCGGCATCGGGCCTTTGTACGCATTTCTCCAGTGTCTGGACAGTACAGTGGAGGCAGCATCGCAACACCGAAGTTTGTAGAGCTTCTGGATGGTAGCGTAGTTTGCTCTACAGATGGTTTTCTTGCTCCGTTGGCGGGTTGCAGTTTTGGGTCAGACTACAGATGGTTTCCACTTGTGTGGAAAACAGTTCTGAGCATGTTGGTTGAGGCGATCCCTACACTGCTTGTGGCTGTCTCCATTCTGCAAGTCTCAGGTTGTCTGGGTCAGCTCCTCGGCTCCTATCTTGGCTTCTTTGAAATGGTCTGCTGCAGCTACCAGCAGGGCACGTCTCCATTTGGCCAGCGGTTCATGTAGTGGGTTTGCAACCCGTTGAGAGTCTGAAGGTGTGGGTATGGGTAACTGGGTGTACCGGACTTGTTTCTGGGTCTTCTCTCTCCAGATGTTCTGCTGGGTGGGTTAGTTAGCTGGAAGCGCTTTTTGATAGCTTCCTGCGAACGGCCTGGAAAGTACGGGACAAGGAGAATGAAGAGTGTCATCTTCATCATCCCCTTTTCCCAGTGTCTGTCGGCATGCTGATGGAGGGCCTCATTGTCCTCAAGGGTCCACACCAGGCTCTTAGTGCAGCAACATGCTCGGCAATACCACTGAGTTGGCATATTATTGGTGTTTGCCAAAGCCCCGCTTTGTCTTAAAGTTGAGACCACAAAAGCACAGGAAGCTGGAAGTCCCCAGGGGGGACCAGGACTCAACATAATGTTCATCCTTAATTAGCAGCAAACACTCTGTGGGTGGGTGGTCTCGCAGGGGGGTGGCTTGGATCTTAGTTCCAGGAACAAAGGTCACAAGTACCATCCATACTTAATCCAGCGGTTGCCACATGGAGGTGCCTAAGCCTTGCAACTATGTCCAGTAAAGGGAGTCATAGTTAGCTGTAGCTTTTCTAGTTACTCTGGCTGTTCCAGCTCAAGAAAAGTGAGACTTCCCTTTCCGTGTCTGATTATTTCCTGAAAGGCCACAAAGCTAGGATCTGTAGTTGAATCTGCAGGCTTCACCCACTTCTTAAAATGATGTTTGCTCAGATCAACCTTCTGCATCCACTCCGAAATGGCTTGCATCTTCTCTATCCAAATATTTTTCAGCAAAGACTGAGTGTTTTTTATGGAAATGTCTCACAACATTCAACTTTTTGTGGTTCGCCAATTTCTTACCCCACAGTAAGCATACTGGTAAACCAGTCTTGTTTGCAGTGAAAGCAAATGAATCTGCCCACATACCCTTAAAACTTCTGTTTTCTTCTGAAAGTTTTCTTGGATTTGTCCATGGCTGGCCTACCGAATGGTTGAAAATGTCAATAAATCACTTGCTGGCAGGTGTCACACATTGGTGGTTGTGAGACATATTTTGAGTGACAAAGCTGCAAGCAAGAGGATGAAAGTGCCACATAGTTGCCGAGCCCTGTTCTAGTCTTTTCAAGTGACTTTCTGTCAGAAACAAACTCCATTCCGTAGAGTAGATAGAAAAACTTCCCGATGAGGGTCCTTTTTTGTCGCCACTGTCTCGGGTCCAGCGGGGCTTATCTGGTGGATGAGGCTTTAGCCTTCTCTGCATCACCCTTCACATCTTTGCCAGGAGGGCCACAGGCACACACACACCCTTTGAGAGCGAACATAATGCTGATGCAGTCCTCCATTATGGAATCAGTATGGTGCACTCCTCTATAGTTTCTGCAAATATTTCTGGATGCCGCAAGTTCCTTTACGTATACCCAGGTCAGCGACCTCCAAAACTGCAAAGACCCAACACAACCACACGGGTCTCTAGGCAACACATGCACCAGTACTCAAAAAGTCCAGTACTCACTGCTCTCTTCTTCAGCTCTCGCTCCTTATTAACTGCTAATAAGTCATATTTCTCGCGATTAATATCCACTCCAAAACTACATCAGTTTCACCAGGTCTCATTTTGTCCTATGGCAGTGGCAACGGGGGAAGCCTCGAGCGAAGTCAGGGCAGCCAGGCCCCTACTTGTGGAAATGTTACTTAGCTGGGCTGCAGTGGTCCAGGAGCTCGAAGGCCAGGCTGGTCACTTGCCCTCTGCTGCCCAGGTCACCAGGCAGCCTGGGGGGCTGTCATCACTAACCGGGCGCCCATATCCTTCTGCAGGTAGATCTGTGTCCGGCCTCTCTTCTCAGGCCACACCAGGTCCACAGGGCACAGCCATCCTTGTTCACAGGTGTCTTGTGCTAACCCATGCTCCTGTCCTGCCTGTCTTCCTGTCTGCTATGAATGCTGCTTTCCCCTCTCTGGCCCTGGCACATGGTGGAGAGTGCAACCTGGAGACCTTCCCCACCAACACTTTGCTCTTGCTGCTCTGTGCTCCAGTCTACCCATTTTATCATAAATTAGCAGAGGGTTGAATCTCTCTGAGAGCTAAAATTCGCTAAAGATGGTCACACTAATGGAGTCGCCACTTATGGCACGCGACCCAAGATCTGGATTCAACCTTTCCTGGTTCCACACATATAAAGATCGTAACATTTGAGCGAGCCTGCGGTGGTTAGGAGACCAATGTCCATTCAGTGCAGCTCAAGTCCAGTCTCCGGTTAGAAACAATTACAAGGAGGTGGTGCAGCAAGACAGAAGGGGAAACAGTGGCCCAATGGTGAATATCGCTGATGCGGTCACGCTTGTCTGTATTTGGAGACCTTGATGTCCCAAGTCTCCTGCATTCGGTAACCGAACACTGGAAACATCCACGACCCAGAGCCGGTTCATCGCCTCCACAAGTAAATCCGGTTTAATGAATGAAGTGCCAGATATTATGATGGGCTCGACACTTGGACCGAGGCCTTGCCATCACAGGAATTGATCCAGGTGAGAGAATTTTTAGCGTAGACTAAAGGAATTTCATTCCATTTGGAATGTTTGATATTTGCTGGATGAATCTAGTGGTCTTTCTGGCGTGTTAATTGGGGTGTATTCTGTCTAAGGGTGATCTCAGTTTTCTTCCCATGAGTAGTTCGGTGGAGCTTTTATTCGTTGTTGTGCTATGTGTTATGTGCTGTATACTTAATAACTTCTCTATTTTCGCTTGCATATCCCTTGGCCCTAGTTTCTGAAGTGTTTCTTTCGTGTGCCAGACCATGCGTTCTGCAAGTCCATTCGTTGATGGATGTGCAGGTGCTGAGAGGGCATGTCGTATCCCATTTTGTGCAAGTAATCCCTCAAACTTTGTGACTGAATTGAGGTCTATTGTTTGATACTATTACATCTGTAAGGCCGTGTGTTGCAAATAGTTTCCTTACATTCCTTATGACTGCCTCTCTCATTGTGGACTGCATAATACTGATTTCCAGCCATTTAGAATATGCATCCACTATGATAAAAAATATGTGTCCCTTTACTGGCCCACGAAATCGATATGTATCCTTGACCAAGGCCCCCTGGGTGTTTCCCACTTGCTATGGGCAGCACTGGTTGGACGCTATGGGCAGCACTGGTTGGTTCTCCTGACAAGTTGGAGACACAAACCTCTATTTCTTTATCCATCCTTGGCTACCACACACAGCTCCTTGCTAGGGATTTCATTTAAACTATCCCCGGCTTCCTTGCATGCAACATTTCCATTATATTGTCCCTTAAATTGTTCAGAATTGTGACCCAATCCCTCCACAATATGCAACTTTGGGTCTAGGCTGAAGGATATAGGGGGCCCTCGGTACTTGCCTAGGGTGCCGTCGAACACTTCTTGGAAGTCTCGGGCCAGCTGTTGCTCCCAGTCTGCTTTGGTGATGTGATTGATGCCCGTGACTGTGATGCCGAGCAGTGCGAACCATTGCAGTCCCAGCAGGCTAGGTTGGTCTCGATCGACGATGGTCAAGGGAAGTCTTTCGATGTGTCCCTTGTAGGTCACTGTGAATTTTCCTGTTCCGACTACAGGGATGCGGTTTCCCTGGTAGTCCTTGAGGATTAGTCTCTGGTTTTCTAGTTGCCTTCTCTGGATGGTAGGCACCAAGCGTTTAATTTTTTGCCATGCTACCATTGAGAGGTAGGACCCGGAGTCCACCTCCATTTTACAGGGTTTGCCTTCGATGCCTACCTCCACGTAGACCTTTCTGGTGTCTGTGGTTGTGGCGTGGCCAATGGTGACTGTCTGATGTGTCTCTTCTCTCCGCCGGGTCTCGCCACCTCGTTGGGCTCATCCGTTTCGCTCCCAGTGGTTGTCTGCTGGCCGGTCTCTGGTTCTGGGGGGTGTGCTCTCTCGTCTCCACTCGCTCGGGTCCTATAGTCTGGGGCTGTGGGTCTTCTTGAGGTGGCAGACGCGTGCGATGTGGCCCTTCTTTTTTTGAAACAAATTTTTATTAATTTTAAAGATAAAACAACACATCATTAACCATTAAATACATAAACACATAAAACCTCTTAACATTGTAAATCCTTACAAGTCAAACAAAACATTATTTTTATACAGCGTAATTCCAATTTATCCCATCTCCATATGGACACACAAATATCTTTCAGCAAATTTCTCATTATTTCTCTTTACTCCTATTCAATTTCATTTCTCTTCCATATTTATCCATTTTATAGTCATCATATTCTTTTCTTTCTGGCTTGTTTAAATTATTCTCATCTAACATTCCTCCAAGGTTTTATTGATTCTTTTTTCCTTTTTTTTATAAAAAACAAATTTTGTTATTTTTACCATAAACACAATACACAAACATACAAACACAAAACATAAACAAAACTAAAAGATCTTTTCTGAAGGTTGTCTGTTCCCGGGTTAAAACTCTTCACACAGACACAAATTCAAACATCATATTCAACCCATATCTCCTTCCATATCTTATTATCATTTTCTTTTTTATATATATATATAAAAACCATTTTTATCAGTTTTATAAAAACAATGCACAAAGAATCAAGGCATAGCAGCTTATAAATTCTTTTCTAAGAAATAATAATAATAAAAGACCAATAAGGCATAACATTTCCAGATTATAATATCAATATTTCATATAATATTAACTTCATATCTTGTCCCTACTTCTCCTTTCCATCCAAATTATTTATTAATTAAAATTTTATTGCCTTTTATCAATATACAAAATCCAAAAAAAAAGCATATATATCCTTCCATATCTTATTACCATTTTCAACAACATTCTTTGTCTGTTCTATTTCCAATTTTCCATTCATCTTTTTTTTCTTTTACTATACTTCTCCTGTACACCAATTGGAGTAACATCTATAACTCATTACCCTAACTTAGAAATACTACATATAGCAATCTTTCTTGGGATTCTGTTTAAAAGATTCTAAAATTACATAATAAATTTTATATTCTAAATATACATATAAAAACACACTCTTATATACCCTCCAGAATCCCTCTTTTAATCTAAATTAAATTCACCCATTGTCTCTAAATAAACTTTTTTTCTTTAGGTCTTGCTTCCCCCCATTAAGGCTTCTCCTCCCCCCCTTTCTCTCTTGCTTATTCTTCTCCTTGCCCTTTCTACCCCTTTGCTTTTTCCCTTCGCTTTTCTTGCTCCTTTTCCTTTGCTTTCTAACCTTGCCTCCATCTTTTCGCTCATTTTTCTCTCTTTTGGTTGTTTTTATAATTCTTAAAATCCCCTTTTTCTTATCCTTTTTCTGCTCCTCTCCGGAAGGGACCCATTGTTCATCAAAGATGGCTTCTTCTTCCTCTTCTTCCTTGTCCCAGTCCTTCTGCTGCATAATCAACTTTTCAACAGAACATAACGCCATTTCTAAGAATTGAAACAAAGCGCCCAAAGTATCTTCTTTTTTATATTTTTGATATTCAATCTCTAGTTCATCCACAAACGATGCCATTATAAAAAGGGAAACTTTTTCCAAAACAACCACAAGTATTTTTAATCAAAAACAATCAAAAGCAATTTAAAAAAAAGTTCCAAAAGTTAATACTTTTCTTCCTTCTTCTCTTTCTCTTTCTGGATTAATTTTTAATCAAAGAGGTCGAATTACCATATATCTTCCTTTGGGATCCACAAAGACGTTCTAGACAATCTCCTCCTTTTTCAGCTTCTGCTCCAATTTTTTTTCTCCCTTCCCACTTGCAATGACAATTTTAAATAATCAGAAATCCATACCTCCAGCAAAGATTTTCCAATTTCTTAAATTTTTCAATGTCCAAAAATCCCTTTGTCTCTTAGCTTCAACTTTCAAAGCAATCCACTTTCAATGTCTAATATATCCAAATATTTCTGCTATTTCCGTGGGGTGGGAGAGTAAAAAAAAAAAAGTTCCCTTTAACAGCTTCTCCGCCGCTTTTCGCTCTTCTTAGGGATACAATGTATCCTCCAGCAATTCAAGCAGCTCAATTCCAGGCAATTTAAAAGATGTTACTTGACCCGGCTCAGACAGAACTTTCACTCTTCACACTTCCTCCAGCACAGTTCTTACCCGGTTGCTGGCTTCTTCGTGGCGGCCATTGCTGACCGCCGCTCCACCGCCTTGGGAAAAAGGGGTTTTCCCGGAGAAGGGGGGGGTCTGTGACCCCCCCACCCCCCTATCCGACTCCCCTCTCTCTTCAGCTGTCCCTACAGGGCAGCCATATCCCCCTGACCCATCTGGATCGGGGGTACCTCGACGGCTAGCACAGCAGGAATCGCGAGCTGTCGCGAATTCCTGCTGCCCCGAAGCCACGCGAAACCGGAAGTCCGCGATGTGGCCCTTCTTGTCGCAGTGCCGGCAAACGGAGTCGAAGAACCGGCATTCGGATCTGGGGTGGTCGCCTCCACAACCGGCACACGCGGTCCTTGACTTAGGACTCCGCCGGCTGCACTGGTCACGGCCTGCCTGGAGACGGTGGATGTCTTCCTCCTCATGTGACGTGCCCGAGGTGGAGTGGAGTTCGCCCTGGTGGGTGGTAGTTGCAGGTTGGGCTTCAGTCAGCCTTGCAGGGTTGTTGTTTTCGGTGCGGTCCCCAGCGTTCGGTCTCCGCATGCGGTCTGCTGATTGTCGGGTTGCTTCGGCGGCCACGGCTTCAGAGATGGCATCGGCGAGAGCGATGTTGCCCTTAGCCATCAACCGACTTTGGAGAACGGGGTCCCAAAGGCCGAGCACGATTTGGTCCCGAAGGGCCTCGTTCATGTTGGAGAGCTCGCATAGTCCTCCCAGGCGCCGCAGCTCTGCAACAAAATCACTGAAATTCTCACCCAACCACTGATCCCGCCAATAAAATTTGTGTTGTCGGATGGGGATGGGCACGGCTGGAGCGTAGTGTCTCTGGAGCAATGGCTCGAGGTCCGCCCAATCCATCGCGGTAACGTCAGTGGGCTTGGCTAGCGCTTTTGCCATCTTAACACTGCGGGCCCGCAATGTGTTCAGAAGATGGCTCCTTTCTTCGGTCCCATGGCACATCCTTCAGATCGTTGCATTCGAGGTTGAAGGGGGTTGGTGGCGCGATGCTGGCCATCTCGTCGGTTGGCTGGCTTCCGTCGGACACGTGCTTCGGTTCAGGAAAGGAATCCCACCTTCGTCGCCAGTGTTGTGTCCGCGTGGAAGGAAGCCAGGAGTTGGTGACTTTGTATCAGCTCTTTATTTAGTCAGGAACCGAACTGGCGCTTAAGGAACTTTTGCGGCTTTTTATTTCCAAGCCACCGCGGCCGCAGCCAATGGCACCACTTTGAATCTCCCGTGATTTGAATCGATCAATCGTGGGAGATTCTTAGCAAGCCAATCGGCGCGGCTCGCCTAGCCAATCCGATCGCCCCGCGCTTTGGCCAATCAAAGCGCGGGGATCTCGAGTATTCAAATGAAGGTACAGAACAATAATGATATTATTTCAGTAGCTTCATTATTAGTTTTTATGATTAAGGCAATATCATCAGTGAATAATAATAACAACGATACTGTTCCATTAGTCTCTCTCTGAAATAAACATGAAACAGCTAAACCTGCTTTAAACCCTATATTGGTTAACTCCTTAACAATATATTGGTTCCATTTGTAACCAGATTGCTTTAATCCATAGAGACTCTTTTTAAGCTTCCAACAGTCATTATTTGTTCTATCGTTCTTAATTCCTACAGGTTTCTTTAGGTATATTGTGTGCTGCAATGGTGCATGCAGATAGGCAGTTTCTACATCTAAGTGGTTTATAATATAGTTCTTCTTAGCTGCCCACACTAAAGTTGCTCTCAAGGTTGTTGCCTTTAGACTCGGTGCAAATACTTCATAATCACTTGCAGTTTGATTAAATCCTTGAGCTACCAACCTAGCCTTATGGGTAACAGTTCCATATTTACCTGTTTTCAATTTAAATATCCATTTACAGCCAATGGTTTTTTTTACCTGGAGGTAATTTAACGTTTTCATAAACTTCCATTTGTTTCAGTGAATTTAGTTCCTTCTCCATCACTCTATGCCAATTTTCTTGTTCCTTTGCAGGATACATTCTAAGTTCTTCAACAGTAGTTGGAACTTTATTAACTTGGCAAACTACACTTGCTTGGTACCTATCAGGTGGTCTGGTTTCACGTGTTGAATGTCTAGGTATTACAGGGCTTACAGGTGGACTTTCATGTACTACTTGTTCCTGTTTATCTACCTCATCCTGTTCATCTATTCTTTCTTGTTCTGATTTTATGAGCTCTTCCTGTACTTCTTTAATTGTACTCTTTTGCTTACTGATACATTGTTTTGATCTTCTATAGGTTTCTATGATTATATCCTTACTTGAATCTTGCTCCAGTTTTTCCCATCCTACATGTTCAAGGAATTGTGCACTAGCACTACAGTAAATGCTAGATGTACCTTTTCCCCCAGAATCTGTATGATTTGTGATTAGATTCATAACCTACAAAAAATAACTTTTTAGCCCTATGCTGCCCCTTATTTCTCAGTTGTGTAGGAATATGCACCCATGCTGGTGCTCCAAATGTGTGCATGTAGCTTAGGTCAGGTTTTCTACCATGCCACCATGTGAATGGTAATTCACTTGTTGTGTTAACATTATTTAACATATGATTACCACACATTATTGCTTCTCCCCACAAAGTTTCAGGTAATCCTGAATCTGACAACATAGTACGAGCCATTGCTTATATTGTTTGGCATCGTCTTTCTATAAAAGAATTATGTTGTGGCCTATATGGTGCAGACTTTTTATGTTGAACACCTGCCATCTTCAGTCTATTTTGGAATTTCTTATTTATAAATTCCGTACCATTATCAGTTACCAGAGTTACTAGTTTTCTTTTAGTTTTTCTTTCAGCAAACTTCAACCAATTAAAGAAATTCTGATGTTTCCGTTTTACTCTTCATTAAATAACAGAAACCATATCTTGAGTAATGATCCATTATGTTTAATATATACCGAGCACCTCCCATACTAGGTTTTTTAGGACCTATAATATCAGCAAATACTACCTCTTTAATTTTAAATCCATTAATTCTATTTGCTGGTATTATCTTACTCTTTTCTTGACCGCAAGCATTGCAGTGCAAATACTTACTGCAAGGCTTCAGTTTTGTACCTTCAGACAGTTCAACCGTTTTCTTGAGCATTTTAAAATTTATATGCCCTAAATGTCTATGTAGCAAATGTATGCATTCGTCATGAAGCTTAACGTTATTATACACTATTAGCCACCTCTAATTGATTATCATTCAATACATACAATTCATCTTTTAAAGTTGCAGTCACTTTTTTACCTTCCTTTTCTATTGTGCAGTTTTCTCCCCTAAAGGTAACTACATAACCTAGTTTAATCAAAACTCTAACTGAAAGCAAATTAAACTTAAGTTGTGGTACATACAACATTTTAACATTTTCTTTTATAGACGAACAATGTGCAATACCTTCAGCTTTTGCTTTCATTTTCCAGCCATTAGCTAACGATATCTGTTGTGAACTCGTGGACATCTTAATAAATCTTTTCTTATCTTTTGTTATGCAGTGCGACGCTCCACTATCTACAACCCATAAATTATTATTTACAATTTTGCTGCTATACATGGCTTTTTCAAAAAAATTTTCATCTTTTTGATGCTTTTTGGCATTTTGGCGTTTTCCTTTTTTGCAGAATCTAGCCAAATGTCCTTTTCTTCCACAATTAAAACATTTTTTAATTGTATAGGCTGTTGAAGATAATTTCTCTTCTTGTGGTTGTTCCCTTCTCAGTTGATCCCTTTCAAGCTTTCTTCTGGCTTCAATTAATCTGCCAGTAATGTCAATTAATATGAGGTTATCTTTTGGCAGTACTTCCAGTGAAGTTACAAAGTCGTCATAGCTCTCATCTAACGAAGACAAAATTATATAAACCTCATGCAGTTCTGTGAAGATAAGTTCTTTTTCATGCAGTTCCTGAAAAATTCTCTTCATAGTGTTTATATGAGTCAACATGTCTTCATTCTTTTGAAGATGTGTTCTGAAGAGCCTCCGTGTAAGATTTATATGTGCTCCTACACTGTCTCAAACATAAATCTTCTTTAAATTCTCCCAACACTTAGCAGCTGTTTCTTCTCCACGAATATGGACAAGCTGCTGGTCACAGTCAGTCCTATTATACATAGAGCTTGCTCATTTTTCAGTTTATATTCCTGTATTTTCTGGGCATCATTCTCATCTTCCGGATCCCAATCATCTACCTCTGGTGGATTTTGAATTATACTCCACAAACCTTCTCTGCGTAGAAGTAGACTGCATTTCATAAACCATGAAACATAGTTTGTTCCATCCAGTTTGGATATTAGAGACAAAGTTGGTAAATTGACTTGTGCCATTTTTCTTTGGATATTAAACTATAATAAACTAATAAAACACAGCTGTTGGTTTACAATATTGTGAAACTACACTAACTCTCAATTTATATAAGCCTATTGTATCCTGGTTAGTCTGGTTAGCGGATCCAGGGAAGGACCAAACAGTCTGTCTCCCACAATGGGGGATGAGGCCAGTTTGGATTTGTGTTTGAAGTCGGCTTGCCAGTGTCTTAACCATAGCAAGAGATGTGCTGTGACATGTGAGGTAATGGCCCTTGCTGAAAACTTGACTGTGTGATAGGTAGCATCAGCTAAAAATTCAGCAGCAGTAAGTTTGGCGATATCTTGCTGCGCCCTAATGTTAGAAGTAGGAACGTGTTCCTTCAAAAGGCGAAGCCATCTAAGACGACTGTGTGAAGATGGAGGCGGCCATGGCTGATCTGATAGCCCACGCATCAGACTGATGAGCTCTGCGTAGGGCTAGCTCGACCTGTTTTTTCTCCGGCTTTAAACCCTCCAGTGCCTCACTGGGAATAGAGGGGGACACTAAAGCCACTATGGGCTCGTCAACCTCAAGGGTACTCAATAAATTTGCAAAATCAGGGTCCAAGTTGAAATATTTCCTATCATATCCAGTTGGGGATGTGTACACCACTGCAGAGGCCCACTGCTACTGTACCAGGTCTAAAAATATGGGTGGAACTGAATCACTTCTGTCGTGTCCGCAAAAGACGCCAGGAGTCGGTGACTTCGTTAAATGCTCTTTATTGTGAAGCTAGGAACCGAACCGGCGAAAAGGAAAAAGCCCGCGGCTTTTATTCTTTTCGCCGCGGCGGCCGCGGCCAATGGCAGCATTTCAAGTCTCCCGCTCTTGGAGCGAGCCAATCACGGGAGACTCTCAACGAGCCAATCGGTGCGGCTCGCCTGGCCAATTAGAAATCCCCGCGCTTTAGCCAATCAAAGTGCGGGGATTTCGAGTATGTAAATGAAGGTCAGAACACCCCTCCCCTCTTGGTTCAGTCCTTACGTTGCGTAGTCACGTAGGTAGGCGGGGCTCCGTCTAGTCCTACTTGACCTGCGCAACTCAGTTGTAAGCTGGATTTCGGCCGGAGCAGTCGGGTTTTTGGCTGCTCCCTCTTCTGTGCGAACCGGTTGGTTGATCGGGCCAGTTCCTTCTCCGTGGCTCCCACCTGGGCCTTCCGGGTTGGTTGAGCTACGGGTTTCGCCGCTCCCGCTCGGTCTTTCCGGGTCGGTCGAGCTGGCTTGGCGGTTCTTCTCCGGTGGAGGATCACGATGGCTGCGTTCCGGTAAGTACTGCTGGTTTATTTTTTCTTGCGTTTGGTTGTTCGGGTATTCCCTCCCCCCTTGGTTTGTGTTTTGGGAGGTGGGTTCTTTTGCTGTCCTAGACCTGAGTTGGTCAATGTGTCGTTTCCAGGCTCGCCCATCTGTGGTTTGGAGTCGGTATGAGCGAGGGCCTGTGATTTGGGTGATGATGGCTGGCATCCATAGGGGGTCCCCCGTCAGGTTTTTTGCATACACGAGGTCCCCGGGTGTGAATGTTCGGTATCTTGTACTCGAGTCTGGGGGCCGTTCCGGGTTATATGTTGGGTGTAACCTGTCGAGTGGGGACCTCAGCTTTCTACCCATTAGTAATTCGGCTGGGCTCTTGTTGGTAGTGGTGTTCGGGGTGATGTGTTGTATAAAGAGGAGTCTGTTAATTTTGTCTTGGATCTCCCTGTGGTCCATTTTCCGGATGGTTTTTTTGGTAAATTGGACCATCCGTTCCGCCCTACCGTTCGCCGCCGGTTGCGCCAGTGCTGTTAATGCGTGGCGGATGCCCCTTTCCGCCAGGAATTTCTCAAAGTCGAGGGAAGTGAACTGGGGCCCGTTGTCGGAGACGACGACGTCTGGGAGGCCGTGTGTTGCAAAGAGTTTGCAAAGTTCTTTGATCACGGCCTCCGTGGTTGTAGATTTCATGTCGCTTACCTCCAACCAGTTGGAGTAAGCGTCAACCGTTATGAGGAAGGTATGTCCATTTGTGGGACCGGCAAAGTCTAAATGGATTCTGGACCAGGGCCCCCTTGGTGTTTCCCACTCCAGGATGGGTGCTGTGGGTGGGCTGGGTCTAGTCTCCTGGCATCGCTGGCACCTAGCTACCCAGGCCTCTATCTGCTTGTCCATCCCTGGCCGCCAAGCGTAACTTCTGGCCAGGGCTTTAGTTCTTACGATGCCAGGATGCCCCTCATGCAACATTTCTCAAACCTTCCCCTGTAGTCTGTCCGGAATGACCATCCTGTCACCCCATAAGATGCACCCCTTAAGCAGCGAGAGTTCGGTTTGGCGGTTCCTAAATGTCTTGACGGACTCGTTGTCCCTTTCTGGCCAACCCTTTTCCACCCAATGCAAAATCCGCGCCAGACGCCTGTCTTTAATAGTTTCCCGGGCAATGTCTGAAGCGGTTATGGGTAGGTTGGGTAGGGTCTCGATGCTAAGGGTGTTTGTCGTTGGTGCTGGGTCAGGGTCGGAGTCGGGTAACGGCGAGCGGCTCAAAGCGTCCGCATGTGAAATCTTCTTACCCGGTTTGTGTATAAGTTCGTAGCTGTAGGCTGCCAGGAACTCGGACCACCTTGTCATCCGGGGAGACAGAATGTTCGGGGTGGCCCGATTCCCTGCAAGGATGCCTAGTAACGGCTTATGGTCTGTTACAATGGTGAAGGGGCGGCCGTAAAGGTATTCGTGGAACCGTTTAATGGCGGCAACTATAGCCAAAGCTTCTTTGTCCAGTTGGCTGTAGTTCCACTCTGGCTTGGTTAGAGTCCTTGAAAAGAACGCGATGGGTGCTTCTTTTCTGTCAGGAAGGGTATGGCTGAGGACAGCGCCGACGCCGAAAGGTGATGCGTTGCAAGTGACAGCCAGGGGCAAGGTTTCGTTGAATTGGATCAGGACGGCGTCGGAGGTGAGGAGGTCTTTAGTTTTTTGGAAGGCGGCTTGCTCCCGTCTCCCCCAAGTCCAGGTTGCCGCCTTATCCAGGAGCCTATGCAAAGGCTCCGCCGCCGTTGCCTTTTGGGGCAGGAAAACATTATAAAAGTTCAGTAACCCCAAGAATGCCTGTAGTTCAGTCTTTGATCTAGGGGTGGGGGCCTCTTTGATAGCTTTGACTTTTTTACTCGTGGGGTGAATGCCGTGCCGGTCTAGTAGGTAGCCCAAGAATTCCACTCGTTCAGTGCACAGTTGGCATTTCTCCCTTTTTACTTTAAGTCCCGTTACTTTAAATTTTGTCAAGACCTCCCTGAGTCGGTTTTCTAATTCGGCTTCGTTTGGCGCCGCTACTAACACGTCATCGAAATAGGGCACCACCCCCTTGATGCCCTGCAGCAACCGTTCCATCAGGCTCTGAAAGATGCCTGGTGCCACGCTGACTCCGAATTGGAATCGGTTGCACTTGAAAGCCCCCCGATGGGTAACGATGGTCTGGGCTTCCGCCGTTTGTTCGTTGACCGGCAACTGCTGGTATGCCTGGGCGAGATCAAGCTTGGCAAAGACCCTGCCCCCTCCCAGTGAGTGCAGTAGGTGTTGCACGATTGGGACGGGGTAGGCGCTTTGTTGCAGCGCGCCATTTAGGTTGGCCTTATAGTCCCCACAGATTCTCACTGACCCGTCCGGCTTGACCGGGGTCACTATGGGGGTCTCCCACCGGGCATGGTCTATTGGTTGCAACACCCTTTGTTTGACGAGCTTGTCAATTTGCTCGTCTATCTTAGGTTTTAGGGCAAATGGTACCCGCCTAGGTTTTAGTCGCTTAGGGGGGACGCTAGGGTCTAGATCAAATGAGATAAGGGGCCCCTGGTACTTGCCCAGGCTTCCGTCGAAGACTTCCCGGAACTCCTGGGCTAGCCGCTGTTCCCAACCGTCGTCGGTGACATGGTTGACTCCTGTGAGAGTGATGTTGAGCGGGGCGAACCATTGTAGGCCCAGCAGGCTTGGGCGGTCGCGATCGACGATTGTGAGGGGGAGTTGTTCGGTGCGCCCCTTATATGTCACATTAAAGTTTTTGGTGCCCACTACCGGGACGCGGTTTCCCTGGTAGTCTTTTACAATAAGTCTTTGGGCGTCTATGTTCCTCCTTTGGAGGGTAGGCACTAACCGTTTTATCTCGTGCCATGCAATCATGGAGAGGTAGGACCCGGAGTCCACCTCCATTTTGCATGGTTGGCCCTCGATGTGGACCTCGATGTGGACTTTTCTGGCGCCGTCGGAGATGGCGTGGCCGATGGTTACCGTCTGGTGGGTCTCTTTTCTGCGCCGGTTGTCGCCGCCTCTCGAGGGTCGTTGGATCCGGTCCCATCAGCTGTCCGATTGGCGATCTCTGGGCCGGGGCGGTGGGCTTTCCCTTCTTCGGTCGTGTTGGTCCCATCGGGGTGGACTGCGAGTTTTCTTCTGGTGGCAAACCCGGGCGATGTGTCCTTTTTTCTCGCAATGCCGGCAGATGGAATCAAAAAATCGGCATTCTGACCTGGGGTGGTCGCCGCCGCAACCGGCACAGTTGGTCCTCGACCTACGACCTCTGCGGTTCCGTTGGTCGCGCCCCGTCTGCAATCGATGTATGTCTTCTTCGTCTTCGGACGTGCTGGATGCAGAATGGAAATCGCCATGGTGTGTGGTTGTTTCGTTCTTTAGGTCGGCCGACCTTGCCGGGTTGTTGTTTCCGCCACGGTCCTTCGCGTCTGGTTTGCGCATGCTGTCGGCGGAAGTGCGGGTTGCTTCTGCGGCTGCGGCTGCGGTGAGGGCGTCTGCTAGACTGATGTCGTCCTTAGCCATAAGCCGGCTCTGGAGCGCAGGGTCCCATAGGCCGAGCACGAATCGGTCTCTCAGGAGGCTGTTCAGGCCGTCAAATTCGCAGAGCCCCCCTAGGCGCCGCAGCTCGGCGACGAAGTCGCTCAGTTTTTCACCCGGTCTCTGGTCCCGCCGGTAGAATTCGTTGCGCCGGATCAGGATGGGGACCTCGGGGGCGTAATGTCGCCGAAGGATAGGTTCGAGGACGTCCCAATCCATGGCGGTTGCGTCGGCTGGCTTTGCCAATGCTTTGGCCATCTGGAAAACTTCGGTTCCGCAATGGGTGAGGAAAACGGTGCGTTTTAGCGGGCCCGAGGTGTCCTTCATTCCGGTGCACTCGAGGTACATGCGGAAACGGTCGGAGAACGATTCCCAGTCCTCGGTGGCGGGGTTGAAGGGGGCGGGCGGTGCGATTTTCGCCATTTCGGTGCTAAGTCTGGCTTTCGTCGGACACGGGGTTCGGTTCAGGGTCTGAATCCCACCCTCTCGCCAGTGTCGTGTCCGCAAAAGACACCAGGAGTCGGTGACTTCGTTAAATGCTCTTTATTGTGAAGCTAGGAACCGAACCGGCGAAAAGGAAAAAGCCCGCGGCTTTTATTATTTTCGCCGCGGCCAATGGCAGCATTTCAAGTCTCCCGCTCTTGGAGCGAGCCAATCGCGGGAGACTCTCAACGAGCCAATCGGCGCGGCTCGCCTGGCCAATTAGAAATCCCCGCGCTTTAGCCAATCAAAGCGCGGGGATTTCGTGTATGTAAATGAAGGACAGAACAACTTCTGCTTCAACTAGCGGTTGGTTGAAGATCATGTCCTCTGGTCCCTCCCCTAAAAGGTTAGGTGTGTCAGATGGTTTTGGCTTGTTTAGGCCTGCAATGTTCTTTGCCTTAAACAAGAGAGATTTGAAAAGCTGTGGCCGGAATAAGCCTGTAAAAACAGGCTGGTCAGGAGTAAGACCTTCATCCTCAGACATTTCCCTTTCTAAGGGGTCTGCCTCTGACTGGCTCACTATTGTGCATTGATCCCAATTCAGCCATTTGAATGATTTGGTCTACTTCCTCCTCCACCTCCGGCTCTTGGAGGGGGGTCTCCCCCTGTAAATGTACCTTGGGTCTGTTGTTGCTCCGACCTGGTCAATGACCTCAGCGGTTGGGACTCTTGGTCGGTAGCCACAGGGTAAGGTCTGGACATGACAGCGCATGTTGGAGCCCTGCTGCAATCACTTGGCATTGTGGTTTTTTTGTGGATTGGGTTGTGATTGCGGTTGTTGGATAGTGATGTGGATGTTCATTTTTTGGTGTTGTGTCTTTTTTTTCAAGGTTAGTTAATCTTGCTTTTATAATGTCCAGGGATGCTACCATAGTGTCAAGAGATGTTATTCGTGTTTCTAAGGTATCAACTCTTTCAAGCAGGGCAATATATTTGTCCAGTTTGGTCTGCATGGTGGGCATGGAAATGTGGATGATTCTAGGAATTGAGCCATTTGTTTTGGTATTCCTAAGTAACTATGGTGAGTGTAGATGTCACATAGGGGACATTTGATGGAATCTTCATTCTCCTTATAAATTAGCATGTGCAGGAGTCCTGTGGTTCATTGGTGGAGATTTCTTTCTTTTTGGGTTGTGGTTTGGCATTGAATTGTTTTTCTGGCATAGTGAGTTGTTGAAATGGTTCGTTGATTAAACTATTCAAACAAACAAGAATTAGGATAATCGATATAGCCAATATCACACTAATCAATCACATGAATCACACTAGTCAAATAAATTATTATTTTTTAAAATAGATTTTATTGAACTTTTTCACATTTTTTTAAAAAACTCATACAATCTTTGCAGTATTGTGACATCAACATTTCCATTTGGGTCAATATTCACGTTTGCATTAATTTTTATTCTGTCTTTTCTATCTTGCAATTCCAATGTGAGTTTGACCATTTCTGCACAATCCATTATTTTTTTTATTATCATACTATCAGGGGGAGTGCTATCTAATTTCCAACTCTGCGTAAGGGATTTTTGCCACTGTCAGTATATGAATTATTTAATTTCTTTCTTATATACTCTATTTATTCCAAGAAGAAGCATTTCAGGTTTGAATTCGATTTGGGAACCGATGATTTCCTGCAGTCATTTCCTTATTTTATTCCAATATTTTCTTGCTTTGGGGCAAGACCACCAAATGTGAAAGAAGGTGCCTTGTTTATATCTGCATTTCCAGCCTTCTAGACTGATGTTTGAGTAAATTTTGGCCAATCTCACTCAGTGCTAGATGCCAACGGTAAAACATTTTATACAAATTCTCCTTATAAGCAGCAACCATCATTAACTTTTTGGTCCACAATTTTTCCCACTCCTCTAATTGAATGTTGTAACCAAAGTTTCTTACCCAGGCTATCATATTTCCTTTGAATACTTCCTCTTCCCAATCAAATCTGAGTAGATAATTGTACATTTTAGTTATGAATTTTTCCCCTGTTCCTAATAAAATTTTATCTATTTGTTGTGGTTCCCTATCAATACCAAATTCCTCTATATCTTTTTTGTATCTTGTCTGCAATTGTAGATAGGGCCATCTATATTTATTCCTCCTTCTCTCAGTTCTTGATTTGTTTTCAATCTTCCTTGGTTATTTAACAAATGATAGTATCTTATCATTTTGGTTATGTCTAATGCGTTTGGATAAATCATTGCTTCCATCCTCGAAAGCCAGCCAAGTACTTTAATGTAATTTTTTTTTAATTTCACCCCAGACTTGTAATAGGACATCCCTTATTAAATTATTTTGAATGTGTTTTATTCTTTTTCTCCCACAAAAAGGCATACTATCCTGTTTGTAAGTTATGTCCTTCTAAGGTTAGTATTGTTCTTTTAGGGATATCCACTTTTTAATCCATGCTAGTGCTGCTGCATGATTGGGCATTGGTATAATTATTTGAGAACGCCCTTTCTATCTATGCTGCAAGAGAGTCCAGGATGGGTTAGACTCCTCCCTATTACATCATAAGCCTGAGTCTGCCTTATATAAAAAGCCGGCCTCTGGCCAGATTCCTAGCTTTAGGCGAAGATATTTGACAGACTCAGAGTGTCTATAGTAGCAAGGAACAAATATGTTAGAAATAACCCCACACCCTGCCAGCACAGGACATAACCAAGGTGGGGCTGGACTCTCTTGCAGTGTAGATAGAAAGGGCATTCTCAAGTAATTATACCAACACCCATTCTCATCCACGCTGCACCGAGAGTCCAGGATGGGACATACCAAAGCCAACATGCCCGTGAGACAACCCTCTGAAGCACCCTCCATCCAAAAGCTGCATCCGCCGAAGTGAAGGAATCAGGACGGTAATGCCCAGGTAGCCGTGCTGCAGATCTCCAGTGAAACCTGAGTAGCCCAAGTGGCCAAAGTAGCAGCACTCCTAGTGGAGTGTGCCGTTAGGTTGTTAGACACCGGAAGGGGCAAAGTCTGGTAGGCTTTGGTGATACAAGACCTGATCTATCGAATTGTGGGAGAAAGACAAACAAAGCCTCAGTTTTCTGAAATACGGCCTTTAGTTTGATGTAAATAAGTAAAGCTCTCTTAACATGCAGTTTGTGCCATTTATGTTCCAGATCATGACTAGGATGAGGACAGAAATCTGGTAATACAATGTCCTGGGCCCTATGAAGAACCACCCTGTTGTCATGGAAAGAACAGAGGTCCTGTCTGACAGAGCTGCAAGCTCAGACAGCCTCCTAGCTGAAGTAATGGCCACTAGAAAAACCACCCTAAAGGTTAGGAACTGAACGATCTAAGGGATTCGAATGGCAACCCGGTGCGGCAAGGAACTCAGACCATCTCGTCATTGTTCCCTGCGAATATTCCCAAGAGTGGCTTGTGGTCTGTAACCAGTGAGAAGGTTCTTCCGTAGAGGTATTCATGGAATTGTTTGACTCCAGTTATCGTGGCTAGCACTTCTCTGTCCAATTGGCTGTAATTTCTCTCTGCTTTTGATAGTGTTTTGGAGTAGAATGCGATCGGTTATTCTCCCATTGGGTAAAGTGTGGCTGAGTATGGCCCCGATGCCGATCGGTGATGGGTCGCAGGTTAATGTCAGTGGCAGGGTTTTACTATATTAAATTAGCACAGATTTGGATGTCAGCAAGTCTTTGATTCCCTGGAATGTGGCTTCTTCTCGTCGCCCCCAGGTCCAGGTAGCTTTCTTATCCAGCAATCTGTGTAACGGTTCCGCCGTCGTTGCCTTCTGCAGCAAAAAGGCATTATGTTAATGTCCCAAAAATGCTTGTTAGTCTGTTTTATTTTTGGGTCTGGGAGCTTCTTTGATTGCTTTAATTCCCTGTAATAGGCGCAAGGTTGACCTTGTGCAAGGTCGAGCTTTGCATATAAGAAAAAGGCCTCTCAGCCACGGCTGGCACTGGCTTTTATAGCCAGCGCTGTCCAAATTTTCAGCCACTGATGGGACTTTATTATTCCTACCAGTGGCTGGGCCAATGAGTGGAGTCTGTTAGCTGATTCCACTCTTTGGCCATATTTGGTAATATGTAACACCCTTCCCTTCCTAGTTAAGAGTTCCTCCAATCAGCTCTTGTGTACCTCATGTTATTGCGTAGGTAGGCAGGGCTTTATAGGTGCGACTGGACCTGCGCACCTCACTAGTTCCTGGGGCGGTGGCCCAAGCAGGCAGGTCCACCACTGCTCCAGTCCCTGCCTGTGGAAGTGTCTCGAAGTCATCTCATGGTGCGGCAGGGATCGTTGAGCCTGAGGCCTCAGACGTGCACCGCGGGACTTCCTCTTCACAAGGTGGGTGTTCCCGTACTCTCTTCAGGTTTGAGGCTAGCCCATCAGTTCTTGTTCTGGTCTCTGCGGGTAGGATCTCTGCTAGGGACTGTTCTGTTTGTTCTCATTTGGTGTTGGGCTGGTTGTCTGAGATAGGGACCTGGCCTCTGATTTGGTCAATGTGTCTCTCCCACTGTTTTCCCTCATCTGTCTCTACTTGATAGGATCTGGGTCCGGTGATTTTGGTGGGTACCCAAGTGGGTTCCCCTGTGTAATTGTGTGAATGGATCCCCTATGGAAAAATTCCTACACTTCCCGGTGGAGTTTACTGGGGTTTTAGGACTGTAGTTCAGGTGGATCCTGTCTAACGTTGATCAGAGCTTTCGACCCATTAATAGCTCTGCTGGGCTGTGGTGTTTATTTATTTATTTATTATTTATTTGATTTGTCAATTGCTTACAAGATAATAAGTATAAGCGTACATAGTTATGAATACATGAAATGGGTACATATAAGAAAAATAAAAGAAAAATAAAAGAAACAATAGGACAGGGACAGTAGGCATGTTGGTGCGCTTATGCACACCCCTTAGAGACCTCTTAGGAAAGGGATGAAGTCAATAGTAGACAGTCTAAAGTTAGTTTTTGGGGTTTGGGGAAGAAACTACAGAGTCAGGTAGAGTATTCCAGACATTGACCACTCTGTTGCTAAAGTCGTATTTCCTGCAATCAAGTTTGGTGCGGTTAACCTTGAGTTTATATCTATTGTGTGCTCTTGTATTGTTATGATTGAAGCAGAAGTATTCACGACAGGTAGGACATTGCAATGTATGATTTTGTATACCATGCTTAAATCAGACCGAAGACGGCGTAATTCAAGGTTTTCTAATTCTAGAATTTCAAGTCTGGTGGCATAAGGTATTCTACAACGAGCAGAGGAGTGGAGAACTCTTCTTGTGAAATATTTCTGGACTTTCTCAATTGTGCTAATATCAGATACCTAATGTGGGTTCCAGACCGATGAGCTGTATTCGAGTATTGGTCTAGCAAATGTTTTGTATGCTCTAGTTAGTAGTGTGATATTACCAGAAAAAAAGCTACTTAGGATTAGGTTAACAACTCTTAATGCCTTTTTTGCTATGTAGTTGCAGTGGGCTTGTGTTGTCCCATGGGGTGTGATGTGTTGGGACAACAGCATCCTGTCAATCCTTTCCTGCCAGTCCCCTTTGCCCATTCTCCTGAGGGTTTTCTTGGTCGTTTGGACCATTCTTTCTACCTGCCCATTCGTGCTCAGATATGCAGGCACTGATAGTGCATGCCTGATTCCTAGTCCGCCTAGGAAACCCTCGAACGGTTGTGAGGTGAACTGGGGCCCATTGTCAGAGACAAGGATGTCTGGTAGTTCATGGGTAGAGAACAGTTTACGAAGAACTCTTATGATAGCTTTGGTGGTGGATTTCATCTGTATTACCTCTAGCCATTTAGTACGCATCGACCACTATGAGGAATGTTTGCCCCTGGCAGGGCCCAGCGATGTCGATGTGTAATTGGGCCCATGGGGCTGTGGGTGTCTCCCATTTCCTAGGGCTGGCTGCTGGGGTGGGGGCTGGTCAGGTTTCTTGACAGATTGTGCAGGTGGCACCCAGGTCTCTATTTCTTTGTCCAGTCCCGGCCACCACACATAGCTTCTAGCTAAGGCTTTCATGCAGACTATCCCCGGGTGGCCCTTGTGTAGCATTGTTAGTACTTTGTTTCTTGGGGGGGGGATGACCACTCTCACCATAGTATAGAGCCCTTGAGTATGGATCCCTCAGACTGTCTGTTTTTATATGGTTTGAGTTCGTCCCCTTCTATGGATTCCGGCCATCCTCTCCACACCCAGTTTGAAATCCGCGCCATGGTTTTGTTGCATGCTGTGAGCCTGGCGATTTCTGCAGATGTCGCTGTAGAATGGGCTGTAGTTCTTCACTAGAAGTGCTGTGGCGTAGAGTGCCAGGTGTTCGACGAGATCAGGGAGAGGGCAGTGACTCAATGCTTTGGCGTTTGAAATTTCATCCGGGGTGATGTTTGGTGTGGGTCTTTCTCTGGCAAGGATGTTCAGCAGGGATTTGTGGTCAGTAATTAATTCCAATTGTCTTCCATACAGGTATTCGTGGAAGTGCTTGATTCCTGCTACTGCGGCAAGCGCTTCCTTGTCAATTTGACTATACTTCCTTTGTGCTTTGGATAATGTCTTAGAAAAATATGCGATGGGGGCTTCTGTCTCATTGGGTAGTTTGTGGCTGAGAACTGCTCTGATTCCATGCGGGAGGCGTTGCATGTGAGTGTCAATGGCAGTGTCTCACTATATTGCATGAGAACGCTTTTGGATGTCAGGTTTTTTTTTTTAATGTGTCGGCCTCACATTGTCCCCAGGTCCAGCTGGTCATCTTGTCAAGCAGTCTATGGAGTGGTTCTGCGATGGTTGCTTTCTGTGGTAGAAAGACATAGAAGTTGAGCAATCCCAGGAAGGCTTGCAGTTCTGCTTTGTTTTGGGGGGTGGGAGCTTCCCGTATTGCTTTCAGTTTCTCATTTGTGGGTCGGATGCCTGCTGCGTCTATCAGGATACCCCAAAATTCCACTTGGGGGACGGGCAGGTGGCATTTATTACTTTTTAATTTCAGCCCCTCTTCTTGGAATCTTTCCCAGGGTCCATTAGTTGTTCTCTGTTGCTGGCCAAGATGAACACATCATCGAAATATGGTATTACCCACAGGATATTGTGTAGCAGCCTTTCCATAATGCTCAGGAACAGGCCAGGGGCTAGCTTACTGTAGCCTCTCACCTCACCTCACCTATCCCGTGACCTCTTTTGAGGTCGTTGGGGCGCCTGCGAAGATTTAACCACCACGCTTCTCCATCTGTCTCTGTCCTCCACTGCTCTCTGGGATGCTGCCAGGTTCAAGCCTGTCCAATCATGGATATCATCCTCCCATCTCCTTCGTTGTCTTCCCCGTTTGCGGCTTCCTCTTACCGTCCCTTGCATGATGGTCTTTGCGAGGCCAGTAGAGCGAGACACGTGTCCGTACCATCTCAATTTCCGTTTCTTGACGACAGTAAGAAGGTTGTCGTATGGTCCTATTGCCTGTTGTATTTTATTTAAGACCTCTTCATTTGTCACATGGTCTGTGTAGTGGATGCCAAGGATCTTTCGGTAGCATCTCATTTCTGTTGCAAGGATTCTTCTTTGTAAATCCGCATTGAGTGTCCAGGTTTCGCAGGCATATAAAAAGATTGATATTGCGAGGGAGCGCATTAGGTGGATCCTTGAGCGCAGACTGATGTTCTTATCTTTCCAAATAGTTTGGAGCTTCGAAAGCGCAGCTGTTGTTTGTGCTATCCTTGCCATTACTTCTGGTTTTGAGCCTTCATCGGAAATGATGGACCCAAGATATTTGAAATTTTTTACTGTCTCTAGGGGTGTTCCGCTGACTCTGATGTCTGAGGAGATACCTTGGGTACTGTTCGTCATCAGCTTGGTTTTCTCGGCATTGATCTCCATGCCGTACGCTGAAGCCGCCTTATCTAAGTGTTGGACAAGGCTCAATAGTTCATCCTCATTTCCTGCCAGGCCATCGATGTCATCTGCGAATCGCAGGTTGGTGATGGTTCTACCACCGATGGAAACTGTGCCTTCGTGGTCTTCCAAGGCATCTTCCATGATCCGTTCGAGGAATACATTAAACAGTGTGGGGGAAAGCAAACATCCTTGACGCACTCCTACACTCGTCCGGAACCAGTTACCTTTGCTGCCGTTCAGGAGGACGGCGCTTGTGGCTTTCTCATAAAGTTGTTCTATCACTCTGACAAGGTTATCATTGATGTTATATTTCCTCATGGTAGACCACAAGGCTGCATGCCACACCCTGTCGAAAGCCTTTTTGAAATCAACGAAAACGTGGTATAAGTCCTGTTGGTGTTGGAGATATTTCTCACAGATCACTCTCAAGTTGAATATTTGCTCAATAGTGCTCCGTCCTGCTCTGAAACCCGCTTGTTCTTCTCTTCTTGGAATCTTTCCTAGGGTCCATTAGTTGTTCTCTGTTGCTGGCCAAGATGAACACATCATCGAAATATGGTATTACCCACAGGATATTGTGTAGCAGCCTTTCCATAATGCTCAGGAACAGGCCAGGGGCTAGCTTACTGTAGCCACTTACATTTAAATGCGCTCTGGTGAGTGACGATGGTTTGTGCTTCAGCAGTTGCCTTGTTGACAGGCAGTTGCTGATAGGCCTGGCCAGAGCTAATTTGTCGAATATAGTCCCTCGGCCCAGAAGTGTAGGAGGTGCTGTACTACGGGCATGGAGTAGGTGCTTTGCTGGAGGGCCTTGTTCAGGGTTGTTTTATAGTCAGCACAAATCCAGATTAACTAGTCTGGTTTAACTGGGATGACGATTGGGGTCTCCCATTTGGCATGGTCCACTGCCTCGATGTTTTTGTATAACATTGAGGAATAATCTAGGGACAGGCACCATTTCTGGTCTCACAGCTGGTTCATCAAAAAGTTCATCAGGTGCCATCACCCCTAAACTTCTGTGCATCAAAGATACCAGTAAAGGATGGTCTTTCAGGGGCCATATCCTCATCCTCTGAGAAATCAGATTCTTTTTTTTTCTCTTCTTCAAGGACTCTGTCAGAAATGTTGGGTAATGAAGGCACTGGGGAGCATCTGTCTCTGAAAGAATAGGTTTCTCTAGCATGAAAAGACCTGTCTGTTTCTGATTGATTTGAGGCCTCAGAGATATTTCCTTTAGACACTCAAAGAACCTCTACCACTCCCCTTCTGATAGCCTTAGCAATTATGGCTTCAAAATGAACTGGGACAGCCTCTTCCTCTTTCTCAGAATTTTAAGGTTCAGGAACAGGTCTGGCCCTTTTGGGAGGAGGAGGAGGAAGCAGCTCATCCACAATTGCAGGCTCCCTTTCATCCCTATCTTTGTGTTCAGGGGCTTCTGTCTGCCTCTGGATTTTCCTTTTGGAGTGGAAGGGCTGGGCTTTCTTGTTTATCATTCTTCTCAACAGGAGAATTAAGTAATTCACAAGAAAGAGGTAGGGAAGAGAGGGGACTTGCTGAAGGAGGGAGGAGTAAATAAGGCAAGAAGAAAAACAGATCCACAAACAAATTAATCCCCTTACCTAGGAAGCCGGTTTAGCAAGGCTGCAGCCACACCCTGCTGGTCACACACCAGATTTTGGACCTGCAAACAGGTCAGAAAGGTGCCCACGCATTTTCCTCAGTGCTGGAATGCAATGCAGGACTGGCAATGTGGCCTGTAGCGCCCTCAGGTGGGGGTGATCCCTGATCAAGCGGCTGCTTTGTTTTCTCCAATCCTTCTACAAAGCTCTCCTGTGGCTTCTGCTCTCCAGTTTTCAAGCTGCTGCTGCAGACTGCTGCGCTGTGCATTTTGTATCCATGGCAATCCTCTTAGCAAAGCAGGAAAATGAAAGACAAACCGCAAGAGGTTTCTGCTGCTGCCATGCTGCTGCGCCAATCAGCTGGTTGCCCTTATTGGGCTGATTGCCTGGAGCTGTCCCACGTGGTCCCGGCTCCACGCGCTGTGCCTAAAGCCTTTCACAAAATTTGGAAGCTCTGGGAGCAATTTCCAAGCCCCAAAAGGTGCCTTTTAAAAAAATTTTTCCTTTAACAATCAGGTTCCACTTAAAGCTATAGTGGAACCCTGTAAAACACATCTAGTCCTGGCTAAGACTGTGTCAGAGATGCCAACTTTTGGAAATGAGAATTAGGGAGGATTTTCAAATAACACCAAATTATGTGTGCATAGCGCACATCTCGAGCACAGAGCGCTTGACCCTTATGGCGGGGTCCAGCTCTGGGGTTCTAGATGCTCTTTGGTGCAGTCTGAGCCTTAGTTTTGGCTCATTTTACATGTTAAAATAATTACCACCTTTAAAAAAAAACATAGATGACAGACAAATATTCAAAATTAATTTTGTTGTTAAAATGTATCCATAAGGAAATAAAAGGAACAAAAGATATTTATTAAATATCTAATGTGGGCTTTTTTTTCATGTTAGACAAGAAAAGACTAATTTGGGGGAAAACAGGAGATAAATTTTGAACTACCTGTACAATTAATTATGCTCCAAGCCTCCATGCACACTAAATTTATTTTCTGCACATGTATTTAATACAGGCAGTTTATGTGCCTGATGTTAGATCCAAGGATGAAGATAATAAAGCAATGTTCTTCTTACCCTACTGGCTGGTACTAGTGCTTGCTGCTTCCTTCTCCCATGGCAGCTTTTCTGAGTGAGAGCTGTGTGGCTTTCTTAGCTCTTCTGATAATGTCTATGTTGTACTCTCTTTCAAAGCAAGGGGTACTATGAGCAAGTTTTTCAATTAAGAGGGCTTCAAGGGTTTTGACAATCAAGTTGGGACGAAATTCAGTGTGATTCTTCCGTACAATACTAAATGCCCTCTCACATGAGGCATTGGAATGAGGAATGACCAAGATTCCCTTCATCACATTGGTCAAAGCAGGGTACATCTTGGCACCAGTACGGGGATCTGTGAGTTGTGAAATTTCATGCCACTGCTCATCTACTCTCACTGTCTTAGTAGCAATTGTAGCTACTGTGGTGTCTGCCTGGTCGTGGGCAAATTCACTCTCAAGAATATCTGTGTCACCATCACCATCACCCAACAAAGTGGGAAATTTCTTGATGAAATATTCCACAGAGTCAAACCTCACTTCTTGGTGTAGCTTAACATCCAACACCTGAGCATGCTTTGTGTCGTGTCCGCAAAAAGACGCCAGGAGTCGGTGACTACGTTTCAAGCTCTTTATTTAACAGTTGTGAACCGAACCAGCGAAAAGGAAAAAGCCCGTGGCTTTTATCCTTTTCGCTGCGGCGGCCGCGGCCAATGGCAGCGATTCAAGTCTCCCGCTCTTGGAGTGAGCCAATCGCGGGAGACCTCAAACGGGCCAATCGGCGCGGCTCGCCTGGCCAATCAGAAATCCCCGCGCTTTAGCCAATCAAAGCGCGGGGATTTCGAGTATGTAAATTAAGGACAGAACACCCCTCCCCTCTTGGTATCGTCCTTACGTTGCGTAGTCACGTAGGTAGGCGGGGCTCCGTCTAGTCCTACTTGACCTGCGCAACTCAGTTGCAAGCTGGATTTCGTCCGGAGCGGTCATGTTTTTGGCTGCTCCCTCTTCTGTGCGAACCGGTTGGATGATCGGGCCGGTTCCTTCTCCGTGGCTCCCACCTGGGCCTTCCGGGTTGGTTGAGCTATGGGTTTCGCCGCTCCCGCTTGGTTTCTCCAAGTTGGTTGAGCTGGCTAGGTGGTTCTTCTCTGGTGGGGGATCGCGATGGCTGCGCTCCGGTAAGTACTGCTGGTTTATTTTTTCTTGCGTTTGCTTATTCGGGTATTCCCTCCCTCCTTGGTTCGTGTTTTGGGGGTTGAGTTCTGTTGCTGTTCGTGACCTGAGCTGGTCAATGTGCCGTTTCCAGGCTCGCCCATCGGTGGTTTGGAGCCGGTATGATCGTGGGCCTGTGATCTGGGTGATGACGGCTGGGATCCATAGGGGGTCCCCCGTCAGGTTTTTCGCGTACACTAAGTCGCCGAGTGCGAATGTTCGGTATTTTGTACTCGAGTCTGGGGGCCGCTCCGGGTTATATGTTGGGTGTAACCTGTCGAGTGGGGACCTCAGCTTCCTACCCATTAGTAACTCGGCTGGGCTTTTGTTGGTAGTGGTGTTCGGGGTGATGTGTTGTATAAAGAGGAGTTTATTTATTTTGTCGTTGATCTCCCCGTGGTCCATTTTCCGGATGGTTTTTTTGGTAAATTGAACCATCCGTTCCGCCCTACCGTTCGCCGCCGGATGCGCCGGTGCTGTTAATGCGTGGCGGATGCCCCTCTCCGCCAGGAATCTCTCGAAGTCGAGGGAGGTAAATTGGGGCCCGTTGTCGGAGACGACGACGTCTGGGAGGCCGTGTGTTGCAAAGAGTTTGCAAAGTTCTTTGATGACGGCCTCCGTGGTAGTAGATTTCATGTCGCTTACCTCCAACCAGTTGGAGTAAGCGTCAACTGTTATTAGAAAGGTATGCCCATTCGTGGGACCGGCAAAGTCTAAATGAATTCTGGACCAGGGCCCCCTTGGTGTTTCCCACTCCAGGATGGGTGCTGCGGGTGGGCTTGGTTTGGTCTCCTGGCATCGTTGGCACCTAGCTACCCATGCCTCTATCTGCTTGTCCATCCCTGGCCACCAAGCATAACTCCTGGCCAGGGCTTTAGTTCTGACGATGCCAGGATGCCCCTCATGCAACATCTCTAAGACCTTCCCTTGCAACCTGTCCGGGATGACCACCCTGTCACCCCATAAAATACACCCCTTAAGCAGCGAGAGTTCAGTCTGGTGGTTTCTGAATGTCTTAACGGATTCGTCCTTGTCCCTTTCAGGCCAACCTTTTTCCACCCAATGTAAAATTCGCGCCAGACGCCTGTCCTTAATCGTTTCCCGGGCAATGTCTGACGCGGTAATGGGTAGGTTGGGCAGGTTCTCGATGTTAAGGGTGTTTGTCGTTGGTGCTGGGTCAGGATCAGAGTCTGGTAAAGGCGAGCGGCTTAAAGCGTCCACGTGCGAAATTTTCTTACCCGGCTTGTGTAGCAGTTCGTAGCTGTAGGCTGCCAGGAACTCGGACCACCTTGTCATCCGGGGCGATAAAATGTTCGGGGTGGCTCGATTTCCTGCAAGGATGCCCAGCAACGGCTTATGGTCTGTCACAATGGTAAAGGGGCGGCCGTAAAGGTATTCGTGGAATCGCTTAACGGCAGCAACTATAGCCAATGCTTCTTTGTCCAGCTGGCTATAGTTCCGCTCTGGTTTAGTTAGAGTCCTGGAAAAGAAAGCGATGGGTGCTTCTCTTTTGTCAGGGAGGGTATGGCTGAGGACAGCGCCAACGCCGAAAAGTGATGCGTCGCAAGTGACGGCCAAGGGCAAGGTTTCGCTGAATTGGATCAGGACGGCGTCGGAGGTGAGGAGGTCTTTGGTTTTTTGGAAGGCGGCTTGCTCCCGTCTCCCCCAAGTCCAGGTTGCCGCCTTATCCAGGAGCCTATGCAAAGGCTCCGCCGCCGTAGCCTTTTGGGGTAGGAAAACATTATAAAAATTCAGCAACCCCAAGAAAGCCTGTAGTTCCGTCTTAGACCTAGGGGTGGGGGCCTCTTTGATAGCTTTCACTTTTTTAATTGTAGGGTGAATGCCATGCCGGTCTAGAAGGTAGCCCAAGAATTCCACTCGCTCTGTGCATAGTTGGCATTTTTCCCGTTTTACTTTAAGTCCCGTTAGTTTAAATTTTGTTAAGACCTCCCTGAGTCGGTTTTCTAATTCGGCTTCGTTTGGCGCCGCCACTAATACGTCATCAAAATAGGGCACCACCCCCTTGATGCCCTGCAGTAAACGTTCCATCAGGCTCTGAAAGATGCCTGGTGCCACGCTGACTCCGAACTGGAGTCGGTTGCACTTGAAGGCCCCCCGATGGGTAACGATGGTCTGGGCTTCCGCTGTCTTTTCGTCGACCAGCAACTGTTGATATGCTTGGGCGAGATTGAGCTTGGCAAAGACCCTGCCCCCTCCCAGTGAGTGCAGTAGGTGTTGCACGATTGGGACAGGGTAGGCGCTTTGTTGCAACGCGCCATTTAGGGTGGCCTTATAGTCCCCACAAATTCTCACGGACCCGTCTGGTTTGACTGGGGTCACTATAGGGGTCTCCCATCGGGCATGGTCTATCGGCTGCAGCACCCCCTGTTTGACGAGCTTGTCAATCTGCTCGTCAATCTTAGGTTTTAGGGCGAATGGCACCCGCCTAGGTTTTAGTCGCTTGGGGGGGACGCTTAGGGTCTAGATCAAAAGAGATAAGGGGCCCCTGGTACTTGCCCAGGCTTCCGTCGAAGACCTCCCGGAACTCCTGGGCTAGCCGCTGTTCCCAGCCTTCGTCGGCGACGTGGTTGACTCCTGTTAGCGCGATGTCGAGCGGGGCGAACCATTGTAAGCCCAGCAGGCTTGGGCGGTCGCGATCGACGATTGTGAGTGGGAGTTGTTCGTTGCGGCCCTTGTAAGTTACATTAAAGTTCTTGGTGCCCACTACCGGGACGCGGTTTCCCTGGTAGTCTTTTATAATAAGTCTTTGGGCGTTTATGTTCCTCTTATGGAGGGTGGGCACTAATCGTTTTATCTCGTGCCATGCAATCATGGAGAGGTAGGACCCGGAGTCCACCTCCATCTTGCATGGTTGGCCTTCAATGTGGACTTCTACGTGTACCTTTCTGGCGCCGTCGGAGATGGCGTGGCCGATGGTTACCGTCTGGTGGGTTTCTTCCTTGCACCGACTGTCGCCGCCTCTTGAGAGTCGCTGGATTCGGTCCCACCGGCCGTCCGGTTGGCGATCTCTGGTCCTGGGCGGTGGGCTTTCCCTCTTACGATCGTGTTGGTCCCATCTGGGTGGGCTGCGAGTCTTCTTTTGGCGGCAAACCCGAGCGATGTGTCCCCTTTTTTCACAATGCCTACAGATAGAGTCAAAAAATCGGCATTCTGATCTGGGGTGGTCGCCGCCGCATCCCGCACAGTTGGTCCTCGACCTACGACCTCTTCGGTTCCGTTGGTCGCCGCGCCCCGTCTGCACGCAATGTATGTCCTCCTCGTCTTCTGACGTGCTGGATGCAGACTGGAATTCTCCGTAGTGTGCGGTTGATTCGTTTTTTGAGTCGGCCGACCTGGCCGGGTTGTTGTTTCCGCCCTTCGCGTCTGATTTTCGCATGCTGTCAGCGGAAGTGCGGGTTGCTTCTGCGGCTGCGGCTGCGGTGAGGGCGTCTGCTAGGCTGATGTTGCCCTTAGCCATAAGCCGGCTCTGGAGTGCAGGGTCCCATAGGCCGAGTACGAATCGGTCTCTTAGGAGGCTGTTCAGACCTTCAAATTCGCAGAGTCCTCCTAGGCGCCGCAGCTCGGCGACGAAATCGCTCAGTTTTTCGCCCGGTTTCTGGTCGCGCCGGTAAAATTCGTTGCGCCGGATCAGGATGGGGACCTCGGGGGCGTAATGGCGCTGCAGGATAGGTTCGAGGACGTCCCAGTCCATGGCGGTTGCGTCGGCTGGCTTGGCCAATGCTTTGGCCATCTGGAAAACCTCGGTTCCGCAATGGGTGAGGAAAAAGGCGCGTTTTAGCGGGCCCGGGGCGTCCTTCATTCCGGTGCACTCAAGGTACATGCGGAAACGGTCTGAGAACGATTCCCAATGGCAGCGATTCAAGTCTCCTGCTCTTTGGAGTGAGCCAATCGCGGGAGACCTCAAACGGGCCAATCGGCGCGGCTCGCCTGGCCAATCAGAAATCCCCGCGCTTTAGCCAATCAAAGCGCGGGGATTTCGAGTATGTAAATTAAGGACAGAACACTTTGCTAGTTCATCATCTAGAGGCCAGGTTTTGAAGATGTAATCACAGGCTTTCATATAGTAGGAGCGAACAGCACTGAAGAAACATTGGATGTCTGACTCACTCAGAGTGAGGGCAGATTTCTCTAGACTTCTCTGTTCTCTTATGTACAGTTTGGCATCTTTCCCAATCATAAGGTCCTCATCATTCTTCTGATGATTTCTGTCAGAGTAGGGTACTTCTAAGAGAGCATGTGTTGATACTGTTGATGGTTTTAAAAACCGAATGAAGATATGATTCAGAAGTCCATTCAGTTCTCTATGGATAAGATGGATACAAGGTTCTTCTCTTTGGAGAAGACGATTCCCCTTCTCAAAAAGCCTGTTTGCATATCGAAGGAAGAAGCAATAGAGCTTTGTTTGAGGTGACAAGAACATTCTGTTGGCACGTTTTTCTCTAGATTCCTGCAAAGTTTGGGAGGAAGATGCACTTTTAGTTTTTGTAACTGTACACTTAGCTGTCAGGTCATTACACTTGCGTTTACTGCTAGCAGAAGAGGTCTGACTTGGAGTACCAGATCCAATTTTACGCTTGAGAGAGCTTGAGCTAGGTGCAGCCAAGGAAGGAGTAGGTCTCTGACTTGAAGGTTTTGAGCTCCTATCAAGTGACTTGGAAAATGCAGAACTTAATTTGGGCCCTCCTTTACCTGTAGATGGGAATACAGTTTTTCTTGACTCTGATGAAGAACTTGATGATGGGCCGGTGATGCTACCTGCTCTAACAACTTTGTCCCCGTTGTCTTCTTTGAAGCACAGGATAGTTCAGTGGTAGCAGTACTACTAGTGCTTACTGTACATGTAGCTCCAGATGATGCAGTGCCAGTACTGGCTGTAGATACAGCTGTCTTCTTCTGGCCTGAAGTTAGACTCAAGGCTTTCATAGGTTTCATCTTTCTTTGCATTTCTTCTTTGAAGAAGAGGCGAAGAGGCTCCCACTGTTCAATCAATCTGTCAAGGCACTGACCAAGTGACAACCATCTTGTTGCACCATGCTTCATAATCTTGTGTGTAGGGGCATCACAGAGTTCTTGCAGTGCTTTCACTCCTTTGATACGTTTACTACTTTTGTCCAAGTAGTAATAAATATCAACTAGAAAATCATCCAATGCAACTGGCAAGGCTTGAGCAGCCTTCTTAGCTGTGTTATGGATCATATGGCATGGACATCCCATGATGTAGCACTCTGGATTTTGTTTTTGGATATATGCAGCAACTCCTTTGTGTTTGCCGACCATGACAGAAGCATTATCAGCACAGAAGGATAAGCAATTTCCCCATGGAATTTCCCTGTCAGTGAATTCACTATCAAGCAATTCACTATCAAGCAATTTGTAAATATTTTCTCCAGTGGAATCCTGTTTGCATGCAGGCAAACTTAGCAAACTTTGCTTCACAATCCCAGCATTGTTGTCATAATACGTAATCAGAACAGGATAAAGTTGTGCCTCACCACCATCATTGCTACCATCTGTGGCTAAACTAAATGGTGATGATCTAGCAATATCGGCAATAGATGAAGCAGTACAATTGGACAACTCACAAATTATTGCTGAAGTTTTTGTTCTGGCACATCCATACTTTGAAGCAACTTTTGAGTCTGGAAACATCTTCCGAAATAAAGGGCCAGCGTGGTCTGCAACAGCTATTGGCAAGTTATGTTCCACTATAAATCCGGTAAATAGAAGCTCAGCTCGGGTAATGTCCTCTTCCTCGCTTGTCCCTTGCTTGGTGAAATAATTCAAAAGGGTACTAGTGCTCGAAGATCTCGCCTTCGCAATGTCTTTGTGCCGTTTGCTCCCAACGTGCTTCCGAATATCATCACGACCACCACGCTCAATTGAAATATCAACACTGCAGATTGAACAAAATGCGTGATAAATTCCTCTTTCAGATTTCCGAATACATGGGTACTGCACACTGTATTCTGCCTTATACTTCTGAGACCATTTCTTGGTCTTCTTTTGTTTGTTTTCCGCCATCCTGTGTCGATATCAATGACGAAATCATCCACCGATGTTTCATGGTGGTCGCGCGACTGACTGTGTTCACGTTCAAACACTACATCAGCTAGCTCACACACCGCATGCGAATGGCCGATACAGCCGGGCCCGCCGGGCTGGTCCGCAGTGAAATTCCGATGGGCATCTCGCATGTCTAGCTGCATCGCATGCGGTGAAAATTTTGCTGCTCGTAATTTGTCTCCGCCTTTTACGGAGATTGTGGTAGCAGCGAATACTATGGAGTTATTACATGCTAACACGTATGCTAACACTAGCAGACAACATTTCTCACCCACATAACAGTAAAAGGTGCGAAAATATCGTAATTTCGGGAGGATAAGGAAAATTATTGTAAGGCGGGAGTTGGGGTGAATTTTCGGGAGCCTCCCGATGAAATCGGGAGTGTTGTCATCTCTGAAACTATGATTACATATTTATTATTTTACCTAAACCAGTTAGGGTAAACAATGTTATCCCTAACATTCTCCCCTTTTAGGTTAAATAATAATAACTATTTACATCTTTAAATCATATTTGTTACAACTTTCTTTAAACTTGATTACTCCTTGAGCTTTTGTAAATTGGTCTGCAATGTTTTCTTCTGTCATGCAGTATTCCAATTTAATTAGCCCATTCTTTACAGATTCTCCAACATTTAAGTATCTTAAATCAGTATGCTTTGATCTAGTTTTTACAGCAATACTTGTAGCTAACTCTATGGCTGCCTGGTTGTCCTCGTACACAATAATGGATTCTTTAACAGTTACACCCATGTCTAATAATAACTGTTTGTACAGAATTAAGTCAGTGCATAGTAATGACAGACATGAAAATTCTGTTTCCATTGTGGACAAGTTGATATGCTGTTGTCTGATTGACCTCCACCTTATTAGTGTATTACCAAATAATATAGCCATCCCAGATGTTGATTTTCTAATGTTTATGTCAGTTGCAAAACTTGCATCTGCATAGGCACTAAGACTCAAATCACCCTTTGGTTATATACAATGCATGGTTCATTGTTCCTTTAAGTTACCTTAAAATTCTTTTTAATGATTGCCAATGACATTGATGGGGATCCGAATTAAAACGTGCCAGCTGATTTACACTATAAGCTATATCTGGCCTTGACCAATTGCTTATATATGATAAGCTACCAATCAAAGATTGATATATAGACTTATCAAATTTGGGACTTTGATCATCAGTTTGGCAAACCTCCTGACTCATTGGAGTCTTTGCCGGTTTACAAAGTTCCATTTTAAACGTTTTAATTAATTGGCAAATTTTATCTTCTTGAGATATCTTAAATCCATTTTTTGTTTTGTTAATTGTCAATCCTAGATACTTTTTAATTTCACCTAAATGCTTTAATTTTATCTTTTTGGCTAATAATGATATAATCTCATTAGCTTCATTATTAGTCTTAGTTATCAAAGCAATATCATCTGTAAATAATAACAATAATGACACCGGTCCATTATTTTCTCTTTTAAACACACATGGATCTGCTAAACCAGATTTAAAACCTAAATTGTTTAATTCTTTCACAATATATTGGTTCCACTCAAATCCAGATTGTTTCAACCCGTAAAGACTCTTTTTGAGTTTCCAACAATCATTACTATTTATTTTATTGTCTTTTATACCTATTGGTTTTCTTAAATATATAGTGTGCTGCAATGGTGCATGCAGATAGGCAGTTTCTACATCTAAATGGTTAATGATATATAGTTTTTCTTAGCTGCCCACACTAAAGCTGCTCTCAAAGATGTTGCTTTAAGGCTTGGTGCAAAAACTTCATCGTAATCAGATGCAGTTTGATTAAATCCTTGAGCTACTAACCTAGCTTTATGGGTAACTGTTACGTCCGTGTAGAAGGAAGCCAGGAGTCGGTGACTTTGTATCAAGTTCTTTATTGCAGTCAGGAACCGAACTGGCTCTTAGAAAAACTGCGGCTTTTTATTCCCAAGACGCGGCGGCTGCGGCCAATGGCACCACTTTGAATCTCCTGCGATTCAAATCTACCAATTGCGGGAGATTCTCAGCGAGCCAATCGGTGCGGCTCGCCTAGCCAATCGGCGCGGCTCGCCTAGCCAATCCGATCGCCCCGCGCTTTGGCCAATCGAAGCGCGGGGATCTCGAGTATTCAAATGAAGGTACAGAACACCCCTCCCCTCTTGGTTCAGTCCTACGTAGCGTAGTCCCATAGGTAGGCGGGGCTCCGTCTTTGCCTACTGGACCTGCACAGGTCAGTCGTAGGTTGGATCCCAGCCGGTTCGGTCGGGGTCTCTGTTTCTCCGGACTCCGTCGTGGGAACCGCCTGGTCTGTCTGGCCGGGCCGCTCTCCAAAGCTCCCTCCTGGGCTACCCGGGTTGGTTGAGCTGCGGGTTTCGCCGCTCCCGCTCGGTCTTCCTGGGTTGGTTGAGCTGGCCTGGCTGTCTCTTCCTGGTGAGGTTTCGTGCTAGCTGCTTGCAGGTGAGTATGGCTGGTTTCTTTTTTCTGGGTTTTGGTACCCGGGGTATCCCCTCCCCTCTTGGTTTGTGTTGAGGGGGTTGGTTTTGTTTGGTGGTCGGTGGTGTCTTGTGTGGTCGTCCTCGATCTTAACTGATCGATGTGGCGTTTCCAAGTTTGTCCGTCAGTTGTTTGTAGCCGGTACGAGTGTGGGCCTGTTAGCTGTGTTATGATTGCGGGTACCCATAATGGGTCTCCATTTAGGTTCTTCGCGTAGACGGTGTCGCCTGGTGCGAAGGTTCGGTGTTTGCTGGTGGAGTCTGGGGGTTTCTCTGGGTTGTAAGTGGGGTGTACTCTATCGAGTGGGGACCTTATTTTCCTCCCCATTAGCAGTTCTGCTGGGCTTTTATTTGTTGTGGTGTTCGGGTTTATGTGCTGTATGAAAAGTAATTTATTTATTTTGTCCTGGATCTCCCCGTGGTCTATTTTCTGGATGGTTTTTTTTGTGAATTGAACCATCCGTTCCGCCCTACCATTCGCCGCCGGATGCGCCGGGGCTGTCAGTGCGTGTCGTATGCCCCTTTCCACTAGGAATTTTTTGAATTCTAGCGAGGTAAATTGAGGCCTGTTGTCGGACACGAGGACGTCCGGGAGGCCGTGTGTTGCGAAGAGTTTGCAGAGTTCTTTGGTCACTGCTTCCGTGGTGGTTGCTCTCATGTTGCTTACCTCCAGCCAGTTGGAGTAAGCGTCTACGGTTATTAAGAAAGTGTGTCCTTTTGTGGGCCCGGCGAAATCTATGTGGATTCTAGACCAAGGTCCCCTGAGGGGTTTCCCACTCTAGGATGGGTGCTGTGGGTGGGCTTGGTCTAGTTTCCTGGCATCGTTGACACCTTGCTACCCAGGCCTCGATCTGTTTGTCCATCCCTGGCCACCAAGCGTAACTTCTGGCCAGGGCTTTCATTCTCACGATGCCCGGGTGCCCCTCATGTAACAGTTCCAAAACCTTCCCTTGTAGTTTTTCCGGGATGACCACCCTATCCCCCCCATAGTATACACTCTTTTAGTAATGAGAGTTCTGTTTGCCGGTTCCGGAATATCCTGAAGGTCTCGTCGTTGTCCTTTTCTGGCCACCCTTTCTCTACCCAATGCAAAACCAGCGCCAGACGTTTGTCTTTATTAGTTTCTCAGGCAATGCCTGACGCGGTTATGGGTAGGTTGGGTAGAGTCTCTATGCTGAGGGTGGTCGTTGTGGGTGTTGGGTCAGTGTCTGGTTCGGGTAACGGTGAGCGGCTTAAGGCATCCACATGGGAGATAGTCTTACCGGGTCGGTGTGTGAGCCCGTAGTTGTAGGCGGCCAGGAATTCGGACCACCTTGTCATTCAGGGAGACAGAATGTTCGGAGTGGCCCTGTTCCCTGCGAGTATTCCCAGCAGTGGTTTTTGGTCGGTGATGATGGTAAACGTCCGGCCGTAGAGGTACTTGTGAAACCTTTTTACTGCAGCGACGATAGCCAAAGCCTCTTTGTCCAGCTGGCTGTAGTTCCGCTCCGGTTTGGTGAGGGTCCTTGAAAAGAACGCGATGGGTGCTTCCTTTCCGTCAGGGAGAGTGTGGCTGAGGACAGCGCCAATGCCAAAGGGTGCTGCGTCGCATGTGATGGCTAGTGGTAGGGTCTCGTTGTACTGGATGAGGACGGCGTCCGAAGTGAGCAGGTCCTTGGTTTTCCTGAAGGGCGGCTTCCTCGCGTTTCCCCCAAGTCCAGGTAGCCGCCTTGTCCAAAAGTCTATGCAAAGGCTCCGCCGCGGTTGCCTTTTGGGGCAGGAAGACGTTATAAAAGTTAAGTAGCCCCAGAAATGCCTGCAGTTCTGTTTTTGACCTGGGTGTGGGGGCTTCCTTGATGGCTTTAATTTTTTTGTCGGTGGGGTGAATGCCATGTTGGTCTAGGAGGTATCCTAGGAATTCGACCTGCTCTGTGTACAGCTGGCATTTTTCCCTCTTCACTTTAATCCCAGTTTCTTTGAATCTCGTTAGCACCTCCTTAGGCGACTCTCTAGTTCGGCCTGGTTGGTTGCCGATACTAGTACATCATCGAAGTATGGTACCACCCCCTTGATGCCTTGTAAGAGTCTTTCCATGAGGCTCTGGAAAATTCCAGGCGCCATGCTGACTCCAAATTGGAGGCGGTTGCATTTAAAGGCTCTCCGGTGGGTGACTACGGTTTGTGCCTCTGCAGTTTCCTCGTCGACTGGCAGTTGCTGGTATGCTTGGGCCAGGTCGAGTTTTGCGAAAACTTTGCCCCCTCCCAGTGAGTGTAGGAGATGCTGCACTACGGGGACGGGGTAAACGCTTTGCTGCAAGGCGCCATTTAGGGTGGCCTTATAGTCCCCGCAGATTCTCACTGATCCATCAGGCTTGATTGGGGTGACTATGGGGGTCTCCCACCGGGTGTGGTCTATGGGTTGTAAGACCCCTTGCTTGACGAGCTTGTCAATTTGCTCATCGATTTTCAGTTTGAGTGCGAAAGGTACCTGCCTTGGTTTTAGGCATTTGGGGGGAACGTTTGGGTCTAGGCTGAAGGATATAGGGGGCCCTTGGTACTTGCCTAGGGTGCTGTCAAACACTTGGAAGTCCCAGTCGGCTTCGGCGATGTGGTCAATGCCCGTGACTGCGATGCCTAGTGGTGCGAACCATTGAAGTCCCAGCAGGCTAGGTCGGTCTTGATCGACGATGGTCAGGGGAAGTCTTTCGGTGTGCCCCTTGTATGTCACTGTGAATTTTCCTGTTCCAACTACAGGGATGTGGTTCCCCTGATAGTCTTTGAGGATTAGTCTCTGGTTTTCTAGTTCCCTCCTCTGGATGGTAGGCACCAAGCGTTTAATTTCTTGCCATGCTACCATCGAGAGGTAGGACCCGGAGTCCACCTCCATGTTACAGGGTTCGCCTTCGATGCCTACCTCCACGTAGACCTTTCTGGCGTCTGTGGTAGTTGCATGGCCGATGGTGACCGTTTGATGTGTCTCTTCTCTCCTCCGGCTCTCGCCCCCTCGTTGGGCTCGTCCGTTCCATTCCCAACGGTTATCTGCTGGGCGGTCTCTGGTCCTGGGGGGTGTGCTCTCTCATTTCTGCTCGCTCAGGTCCTATCGTCTGGGGCTGTGGGTTTTCTTGATGTGGCAGACGCGGACTATGTGGCCTTTTTTGTCGCAGTGCCGGCAAACGGAGTCAAAGAACTGGCATTCGGATCTGGGGTGGTCGCCTCCGCAACCGGTACACACGGTCCTCGACTTACGACTCCGCCGGCTGCTCTGGTCGCGGCCTGCCTGGAAACGGTGGATGTCTTTCTCCTTGTCTGACGTGCCCAAGGTGGAGTGGAGTTCGCCCTGGTGGGTGGTAGTTTCAGGTTGGGCCTCGGTCAACCTTGCAGGGTTGTTTGCGGTGCGGTCCCCGGGGGCTTTCGGTCTCCGCATGCGGTCTGCTGATTGTCGGGTTGCTTCGGCTGCCGCGGCTTCGGAGATGGCATCGGCGAGAGCGATGTTGCCTTTAGCCATCAACCGACTTTGCAGAACGGGGTCCCAAAGGCTGAGCATGATTCGGTCCCGCAGGGCCTCGTTCATATTGGAGAACTCGCATAGTCCTCCAAGGCGCCGCAGCTCTGCAACGAAATCACTGAAACTCTCGCCCGACTGTCCCGCCAATAAAATTCATGTCATCGGATGAGAATGGGTACGGCTGGAGCGTAGTGTTTCCGGAGTAATGGCTCGAGGTCTGCCCAATCCATCGCGGTAACATCGGCAGGCTTTGCTAGCGCTTTTGCCATCTTAAACACTGCGGGCCCGCAGTGCGTTAGGAAGATGGCTCGTTTCTTCGGTCCAGTGGCATCCTTCAGATCGTTGCATTCGAGGAACATGTGGAATCTGTCCGTGAATGATTCCCAGTCCTCGCTGGCAGGGTTGAAGGGGGTTGGTGGCGCGATTCTGGCCATCTCGTTGGTTGGCTGGCTTCTGTCGGACACATGCTTCGGTTCAGGATAAGAATCCCACCTTCGTCGCCAGTGTTACGTCCGCGTGGAAGGAAGCCAGGAGTCGGTGACGTTGTATCAAGCTCTTTATTGCAGTCAGGAACCGAACTGGCTCTTAGAAAAACTTTGCGGCTTTTTATTCCCAAGCTGCGGCAGCCGCAGCCAATGGCACCACTTTGAATCTCCCGTGATTCGAATCTACCAATCGCGGGAGATTCTCAGCGAGCCAATCGGCGCGGCTTGCCTAGCCAATCCAATCGCCCCGCGCTTTGGCCAATCAAAGCGCGGGGATCTCAAGAATTCAAATGAAGGTACAGAACAGTAATAGTCCCATCATTTCCAGTTTTTACTTTAAATATCCATTTGAACCCAATGGATTTTTCTCCTGGAGGTAATTTGGCATCTTCATATACTTTCATTACCTTTAATGAATTTAGTTCTTTTTCCATTGCTTTTTGCCAATTCTCCTGATCCTTAGCAGGATACTTCCTAAGTTCATCTACACTAGTTGGAACTTTAGTTACTTGGCAAACTATACTTGCTTGATACCTATCAGGTGGTCTAGTTACACATGTAGTACCTCTAGGTATTACAGGACTTACAGGTGGACTTTCATTTATTAATTCTTCTTGATTATCTAACTCTTCCTGATCAACTGTTTCCTCTTGTTCTGGTCCTATTTGCTCTTCATGGACTTCTTCTTTAATTGGACTCTTCTTATAACTAGTTTGTTCTTTCTGCCTTTTGTAGGGTTCAGTAATTACTTCATTGTTTAAATCTTGCTCTAATCTATTCCATCCTACATGTTCTAGGAATTTAGCACTAGCACTGGTGTAAACTCTAGATGTACCTGGTTCCCAGAATCTATAAGATCTATGATTAGATTTATATCCTACACAAAATAATCTTTTAGCTCTATGCTGTTCTTTTTGTCTAAGTTGTGTAGGGATATGCACCCATGCTGGTGCTCCAAATGTGTGCATGTAACTTAAATCAGGTTTTGTACCATGCCACAGTGTGAATGGTAATTCACCTGTTGTTGAATTAACAACATTATTTAATATATGATTACCACACATTATTGCTTCTCCCCACAAATTTTCAGGTAATCCTGAATCAGACATCATAGTTCTTGCTATTGATTGTAATGTTTGGCCTCATCTCTCTATAAAGGCATTATGTTGTGGCCTATATGGTGCAGACTTTTTATGTTGAATACCTAACATTCTAAGTCTATTCTGGAATTTATTATTTGTAAATTCCGTACCATTATCTGTTATAAGAGTTACTAATTTCTTTTTAGTTTTCCTTTCAGCAAATTTTATCCAATTAAAGAGATTTAGATACGTTTCAGTTTTGCTCTTCATTAAATAGCAAAATCCATATCTAGAATAGTGGTCCATTATACTTAGTATGTAATGAGCTCCTCCTACACTTGGTTTTTTTGGACCTATTAAATCTGTAAATACTACTTCTAAAGGCTCTTTGGTAGTAAATCCTTCAAATCTATTAGCCAGTATGACCTTGGCTTTGCTTTGATTACAAATAGAACATTGCAAATACTTATTACAAGATTTCAAACTTATTCCTTTAGATAATTCAAGTTTTCTTAAGCATTTTAAAATTTAAATGCCCTAGCCTTCGATGTAACAAGTGAATACATTCATCATGAGGTTTCTTATGATAATAAACTGTGTTAGCCACCTCTAAACCATTATCATTTAACACATATAATTCACCTCTTAAAGATGCAGTAATTTTCTTATCTTCTTTTTTAATTATGCAGTTATCTCCTTTAAAGATATCGTTAGCCATTGGCTAACGATATCTGCTGTGTACTCTTGGACATTTTAATAAAATTTTTGTGATCATTTGTTATACAGTGGGATGCTCCACTGTCAACCACCCATAAATTATTTTTTACAGCTCCGTTAGTATACATGGCTAACTCTAAATTTTTATTTTTATTTTAGTAACTTTTAGTATTCTGGCCAGCGTTCTGGCACTTTGCCTTTTACAAAATCTTGCCAAATGTCCTCTTCCTCCACAATTAAAACACTTTTTAATTGCGTATGCAGTAGGAGATTTATTATCTTCATTTTGAGGTTGTTCCCTCCTTAATTCATCTCTTTCAAGTCTTTTTCTGGCCTCTTCAATCAATCTGCCAGTTATATCAGTTAAAGTTAAGCTTTCCTTTGGCAAAATTTCAAGGGAAGTTTCATAGTTGTCATAACTTTCATCTAGTGAAGATAGAATTATGTAGACTTGGTGTAGTTCAGAGAAAATAAGCTCTTTCTCGTGCAGTTCTTGAAAAATGCTTTGCATAGTTTCCAAATGACTCAGCATATCACCATTCTTCTGGAGATGCATCATGAAAAGCTTTCGTGTAAGATTTATGTGAGCACCAACGTTATCTCGGACATAAATCCTCTTCAGCTTCTGCCAACACCCAACAGCCGTTTGCTCTCCGTGGATATGAACAAGTTGTTTGTCAGTTAATGTTAATCCAATTATGCAAATAGCTTGTTCATTTTTATGCATAAATTCTTCTATTTTTAGTCTATTTTCATCATCCTCTGGATCCCATTCCTCTACGTTTGGTGGATTTTCAATTATGTTCCACAGTCCTTCTCTTCGTAGAAGTAGGCTACATTTCATGGACCATGATACATAGTTTGTTCCATCCAACTTGGATATTAGGGACAAACTTTGTAAATTGACTTGTGCCATGTTTTCTTTATATGGATATAAAACTATAATTAATAAAACACAGCTGTCTTTTTACTGTAATGTATAACAACACAAACTCTCACTTTTTACATAAATCTGCTTTATCCTAGTTAAACTGACTTTGCAGCCTCTGGGCCCATAACCAGTGTTAAGCCTGCGTTCCCCAACCAGGGTTAAGGAGACAAGCTAAACAGAATGTGCAGCGTTAGTCAGATAGGCACACAGATAAATGAGTGAGCTAAGCTTGTATGTTTGTTAACATACAGTAAAAATAACAGATACACTTTTGCTATCAAAAATATAGTTTATTCCATTTATAGCATAGTCAAAATAACAGTCCTTTAGTCATGTATCATTTTAGTCAGTCCATTCAAGGATATTCAGTTAGCAAAGTCCGTGTAGAATATCCTATGTCAGTTCACTTACAAATCAGTCCTTTGTTTATCTCTCCCATTCGAGTAACGCAGTCTTGAGTCCATGCAGTAATTAGGGATCATCAAAGCCAGAGAGAGAGCAAGCTGTCGTCTTGCTTCTTTTAAAGTGCTTTCACAGCCACTCCCTTAATTACATTCCTATATTTAAAGTTGCAGACACTTTAACTTATAAACTATGATTACATATTTATTATTTTACCTAAACCAGTTAGGGTAAACAATGTTATCCCTAACATTCATCAGTGAGGATTGCAAATTTTTTGTTCTCGACATCATGCTGTTGAGTCTCCTTCAAAGCAGGAGAAATTACTTTAGAGATAAGTTTACTGCACTTAGTGCGATGAACTTGAAGGTTTGAGAGTTTGCTACCTTTCCCATTCTTCTTCATAAATTCTGCCAGGTGATCAACAGTGGCTGTTGTGCAGTGACACGCTATAGTCACAGCAAGCTCAATTTCTATGTGTTTGGTTATCTCAATATCCTTGTCTATTTTTGGTTTTTGAAAAAAGGGTAATGCTGCACAATGAGAACTAGCACTTACTCTTTCTGTATGTCCCTTCGTTTTTTTGTGGTCCGAAAGGCGAGAAAGCTTAGGTGCGATTTGTGTCTTGCAAAGCTTGCACAATCTGTGTTCACTTCCATCGCTAGATTTTGTGAGCCACAAGAACTTTTGTTCCCACGATTTATTATATTTTCTACCACTGTCATATTTCCCTTTCCATTTTCCCGTCGCTGCCATTTTCCGTAGATGTAGAGTTGTTCACTTTTTTGGGGTAAAATATGGTTTAGAGACTAGGCTAACACTAACGTAAGGCTTCTGCTTGCTAATATACATGTGCTGTGCACATACACATTACACATAGCTGCCTTACCATGCATGCAGAGTACACGCACAATGCGTTTAGCTAGCTTACATGTACCACAGGTGTATTCTCTCAGTCGCACATCCAGGATTTTCCGTGATGCCATGCACTGGCTGGCACGGCCAAACAGATTTCTATATGGCCAGATTTCTCGAATTTGGCCAGAAAAACGGCCAGATGGCAACCCCGCAGGGGCCGACAAACTCCAACCAAGCAACCAACTATCCAAGTGAACAAACTTCGATGTTCCCACTGCAAAGATCTTGTAGGAACAGGAACAGGTGATGCCCTGCGTCTCTCCAGGATTACGCATGTATGTTCCAAGGAGGGGAGGAGTGTTGTAAACAAGTCTTCAGCCAGGTCTGCAAAAGTAGCGAGAGGAAGCGTGACAATTGATAGACTGCACTATAAAAGGAGCACTGTCAGACAGGATCAGCTGTCACTTGTTAGCTGCAGTGTTAGCGCAGAGATTGATATTTAAAACCCTGTTAGCTTCGAAATAAAAGGGTTGTCCTGATTTCCTTGACTTGTCTCAGTTACTCCCGCTTAATTTAACACTGAAGATTTGTCTGTTCTGAAATCAAGCTTTTTAAGTTGGATACTTCAACATCTAGCATTGCATTTCTGGACTGAATAACCTTATTATAGATATCAACTGGAACTAATACTCTCTACCAGTGGTGGGAAGTGATTCAAACATTTTTACTACTGGTTCTGTGGGTGTAGCGTGGCTTGGTGGGCATGGCAGGCAAAGGATACTGCAAAAATCTCCATTTCCTCCCTACCCCAATAACCTGCTTTCCAGTTCCATTCTCCTGTGTAGGGTAACAAAAGAAGACACAGCCAATCAGCTGAGACTGAATGGGAGGCAGAGAATAGATGGGGGTGGGGCCAGTCAGAGGTGGTATTTGCCAGTTCTCCGAACAACTCAAAATTTCCACTACCGATTCTCCAGAACTGGTCAGTAACTGGCTGAATACCACCTCTGCTCTGAACCATACAACAGGCATTATCGCACAAATGATGTGACATAAGATAAAGCTTCATTAACCTCTGTTCTTTTTGCACTCAGGTTCAACTCCCAAGAGGTTTTCTAATGCTAATTTGATGCCTGGCAGGTGGGCTACAAAGGGCTTTATACTTTCAACACAATTTTGTACGACCATCGTGTGTTAGACATGCCCTGAAGCCAATACACTTCTGCAAGATTTCTCATCACTGGACTAGAACTAAACAAGTTGTAAACAGTTTGTCCAGTTCCAAAGTTAAGTTATGGCTTCAGGAATGCATTCTGCGGTATCATTTCCACACAAATTAAGTGTGTGTCACCTACATGGTGAAAATAAAGCTGTTTCACATTGCTCAAGTATAGAGCATGAAGTACTGTATATATCCAATATTTTTTTTCTTTTAAAAAAATTGGTTTTGTAAAAAGTTTTTAAGTCTCCCTTTCATGAGCCCGTTTTGAGCTCCCTGGGCTCCAGAACAACGTACCAGCTGCACATACACCCTCCTCTCAGGCCTGCCTCCAGCAGTTTAATAAACATGTCTAACAAGCAACAAAAGGTATCTGCAGCAGTGGTGGGATTCAATTTTTTTTACTCCTGGTTCTGTGGTATGTCTTGGTGGGCGTGGTGTAGTGGGTGTGGCTTGGGCATGGCAGGGGAAGAATACTGCAAAATCTCCATTCCCTCCCCACTCCTGGGAGAAGGTTACTGCAAAATCCGCATTCCGCCTGCACCCCACTAACCTGCCTTCCAGCTCCGTTCTCCTGTGCAGGGCAACCAAAGAAGACCCAGCCGATCAGCTGGGACTTGGGTGGGAGAGAATAGATGTTGGCAGGGGCAGTCAAAGGTGGGATTTGCCATTTTTCCAAACTACTCAAAATTTCTGCTACCAGTTCCCCAGAACTGGCTGAATACTACCTCTGATCTGCAGTCATAGATTATCCACAGCTGGAGAAACAGTGCTGTTGGATCCATCTTCAATATTTCTTTCAAAGATGCCACAGATCTCTCACGCTTATCAATTCCAGTTAAGTTATTACTAAATCCAATCAAAGCACTAAATGCATTTTTTACGATTGTAACTTTTCAAGCAGGGGTAGGATTCTACCAGTTCCACACCTATTCCCTAGAACAGGTTGTTAACATTCTAAACAGTTCAGAGAACCGATTGTTAGAAGAAATTAATCCTGTAAGGAAGGTAGGAAGGTAACATTCTGGTGTTGCTTACAGAAACTGCCTCTCCATTATCCCTTATTACATTCTTGGCAGGACTAGACTTCCTGTCTCTGGAGTTTTTTTCCCCTCCTTTGCTGGTGCTTTGCTTGTGTGGTGTGACCATTCAAAGTTACAATGGCATGGAAAAAAGTGATTTATGACCATTTTTCACACTTATGACTGTTGCAGCATCCCCACAGCCATAAGAGGCCAGGTGAGGAGATGTGTGCCTAGATGTGAGTGATATTGAGTTGGCCACACCCAGCCAATAACATGACCACCAAGCCATGTCCACCTAGTCACATGACCACCAAGCCACGCCTACCACTAAGCCATGCCCATAGAACCAGTTGTTGAAAAATTTGAATCCCACCCCTGCTTTCAAGATATAATCCTTATCAAAATGGCTTAAAAGTTATGTCTATAATACTATCCACCTACTTACCTATCACTTTTTAAAGTTAGCAAGAAATATAGATGGTTCTCTGTGTAACCAAAGTTAACATCTTGTTCAAAATAAAAAAATAAAGCGGAGAAGGCGGAGCTTCGTTCCGGCGATACAGCTGCGATCTCGGGGCTCTGAGATCGTAGCCGATATTTTCGCCCCTGGTCGGTCCTAACGGACCTAAACCGTCCTGTAGAGACGGTGATCGTGAAGGACATTGTTCCAGGATCCCAGAGATATCGCAAAATCTCTGGTTTGATCCGGAAGAAGCCCTTTTGCTGGCGGCGGAGAGGCAGCCTCCATAGCTGCTGAAGTCGGGACAGCTCCGGAAAGAAAGTGATTGGAGTGAAGTGTGTCGGCTGGGTGAGAAAAACTCTTTTGTGCTGTAAATTCGCTAAGGTTGGAAAGTTCATCCGATATAAAGAAGAAAGCTGTGAGATTTTTTTTTTGACTAAAACTGTTTTGAGCGGCGTTTTTTTTAAAGTGATGTCAAATTGAGGCTTGGGTTTTTTTTTCTCTTTTCTTTATACTTTTTGGGAAAGATTTTACTGTGACTTTGTAGGTAACCGGATTGAATTTTCTCTTATATATATTTTTATGCTCCCTTTGATTTTATGCTTCCTTTGATTTTTTAACTTTCTTTAGGATAGAGGCTCCCTTTGGCTATTTTTTCTTTTTTTTCCGTATATATTATTCCTTTTTTCTGGCGGGCGGGGAGAAGGAGCATTAAGAAACTTTGTAACACTGCCAACTAGAGGCTTGAAAGTATCTTTATGTGAATTGGAGAGAATTGCAAAAAGACCTCATCTCAAGGACTTTTTAATGTGATAAGATAGAGGGAGAGCACAGCAAAATATTATTGCAGGTGCTTTCCTGGACTGTTATCAACAATACTTGAGGTTTGGCTTTGAAGCTGCTGGAGAAGAGAGTCAAAACAAGAGCCTTGGATAAATAACAAAGTGCAGTGTGTTTTTTTTATATATACCCCATTCGCTAGCCTTCTTCTAAATTTTAATTTTAGTAATATTTTTATTTTTGCCTTTTATTTTAAAGGGAAAGCCTCAGAGTTTTTTCTTCTTTATTTTTCTTTTCTTTTTTATTGGGACTTTTTTGCTTTTCATATTTATGTTTTTGGACTACTTTGTTGTTGAGGTTGTTTTTTTTGTGTGTTTTTTTTTTGGATTATTGAGACTTTTTAATTGGATTAAGGTGTGAAGAATCTGAAGGAACTTTTTGTTTTTTTTTTTTGTTTTTTCTCTTTTTGCTTTTTCTTTTTTCCTTTTTCTTTTGCTCTTAATCAATATTATTATTTTTGGATGTGTTTGTTTTCTCCTTTTTATTTTTTCCTTTTTTATGGTGGACTATTTCGTAATTGGATTAGGGTCTAGAAGAACCTGAAGATCTTTCTTCTTCCTTTTTTCCTGTTTCTTCTTTGGTTTCGTGTTTTTTTACTATTGGAGTTCTCCATTTTGGATTATAATTGGCTGCTCTACCAGTTGGATTAAAAGTCAAGAAGAATTTGAAGTTTTGGAAACATTGAAATGAGCAGGAAACCAATACCATCTGGCATTTCTGCTTCTACCTCTGCTTCCCCACCAGTTGGAGGACAACGTTTAATTCAGACAATGTTGAAGCAAGATAAGGAACAAGAAAAAATAACTTTACAGATGATTATGCAAGGAATCCAAGATCTCAAGACAAAATCAGATATCATTGAACAAAGAACAGGAAATATTGAACAAAGAACAGAAAATATTGAACAAAGAATAGAAAAGATTGAACAAAGAGCAGAAAATATTGAACAAAGAGCAGAAAATATTGAACAAAGAATAGAGAAGACTGATGAAAAAGTGGAAAATATTAAACAAATGATGGTTAAGTATGAGGAGAGATTCCAAAAAATTGAGGAAGAAGGAAAACAAAGAGAGAAGAAGATTGGAAATATTGACAGCAGACTAACAGCGGTTGAACAAGAAAGAGGTGGGATGCTGAGGTGGGAGATGGAAAGGTCAGAATTTTACCTCAGATTTCAAAATATAGAAGAGGAAAAAGGAGAAAATTTGGCAGCGGTAATGATAGAAATTTTGGCAGATGTTTTGGAAATTACAGAGGAAAAGATGATGGATGGAATAGATGAGATATATCGAGTCTATACAAGATATGCGATGAGAAATAAATTACCCAGGGAAGTCCATATTAGATTTACTAAAAAATCCATTAAAACGCAAATATTACAAGTAGTAAGAGAGAAAACACTGAAATACAAGGGTAAAGAGGTTGTGGTTTTAAAACAAATACCCAGAAGAGTGAGAGAGATGAGAAGAGAATATCGATTTCTGACCAAAATACTATTGGAAAATGAAGTGAATTATAGATGGCTGATTCCAGAAGGACTAATGTTTGGGTGGCAAGAGCAAAGATATAGAATTGATTCAATTGAGAAAGCAGAACTTTTTCATGCAGAATTTTTTGGAGGAAGAAGAGAGGAAGCAGAGAAAGAGGTTTTATCAATTGAGTTTCAAGATGAACAACTGGAGACTGAAAAAGAGAAAGGAGCAGCAGGGGGACAGATGGAGAATAAAGAACAGCGTGAAGTGAGATCCACGAGAGCTGTTAGACCTAAATATAAAGCATAATCATGGAGGAAAAAAAACTGATTACAATGAATATAAATGGACTTAATTCAGCTGTTAAAAGAAGGAAAACTTTTCATAAATTAGAGAAATTAAAATTTGATATAATTTGTTTACAAGAAGTTCACATTAAAAAACAACATGAACAATTGTTATTACAGCCAAAATTGGGGAAAATATTTACCTCTTTGACTCAATGTAAGAAAAGAGGTGTGGTTTTATACATTAAAGAGGCTATTCCAGCAAAATTGATTTACACGGATGAAGATGGAAGAGTATTAATGGTAGAAATAATGGACAATAATATAAAAATACTCTTGATTGCAATTTATGCTCCGAATGATAAACAAGAAGAGTTTTATAAAAAGCTACATATGAAAATAATTGGACTGGACTATGTTAATATAATTATGATGGGAGATTTTAATGGAATTGTGGACAATAAACTGGACTATATAGCAACAACAACAAAGCAAAATAGAAAGGCTCTCCCAAGGTCCTTTTTTAAAATGACAGATGAATTAACTTTAAAAGATATTTGGAGAGAAAGAAATGTTAAAGCTAAACAATATACTTTTTATTCAAATAGACATTTATCATGGTCCAGATTAGATATGATTTGGATCTCAACAGAACTAATATCTAATATTAAAGAAACAAATATTGAAACAAGTACCTGGGCAGATCATAGTCCAATGACAATTAAATGGAAGGGACAAAAAAAAAGATCGAGATGGACATTAAATAATACTATTTTAAAGGAGAAAGATTTTACACAATGGATGGAGAAGGAATTGGCTTTTTTCTTCAGAGAAAATAAAAAAGAAGATACTTCAACGCAAAATGTGTGGGACACAATGAAGGCATACGCTAGAGGTTTGATAATAGATTATACAAGAAAAAAGAATATTAGGAAAAGGCAAGCTTCTAAGGCCTTGGAAGATGAGTATAAAATTCTTGAAAAAGAATTACAGAAAATGCCACAGAAAAAGGATATTAAATTGAAGCTGGATGTAATTAAACATAAAATGGAATTAATAGAGAAAGAAGAACTGGCACAGAAAATTAGAAACTCTAAACAGAATTATTTTGAAGATGCAAATAAACCAGGTAGATGGCTAGCATATAAATTGAGAAAAGAGAAGGAATCAAGAAAAATATTGAAGTTAATAGATGAACAAGGCCAAGTTTGTTATGGGAATAAGGAGAAAAAAGAAATTATTCGAGATTTTTATGGGCAATTATATAAACAGGAAAATATTGACGAAGAAAAAGTCAAACAGTATTTACAGGAAGCTAATTTACCAAAGATACCTAAAGAGACTGAAGAAATGCTAGAAAGCAATATAACAATGATGGAACTAAATGAAGCATTTAAGAGACAAAATAATGGGAAAGCTCCGGGTCCAGATGGGCTTCCAGTAGAATTTTATAAAACATTTCAAGAATTATTGAGCATCCCATTGTTAGAAGTTATGAATGAAGTTATGTTAAAAAAGATGATACCTAAAACATGGTCAGAGGCTTATATTACATTCATACCAAAGGAAGAGACTGACCCATTGCAAATTAAGAATTATAGACCTATTTCTTTATTGAATGCAGACTATAAAATCTTTGCTTCAATCTTAGCAGAAAGACTTAAAAAATATTTAAATAATTTTATTCACTCAGATCAAAATGGATTTCTGCTAAAGAGACAAATTAGAGACAATATGAGAGTAATCCTGGACACCTTGGAATACTATGAGGCTCATCCTGAAAAGCAAATGGCTTTGATATTCCTAGATGCTCAAAAAGCATTTGATAACGTGAACTGGAGATTTATGTTATTATTATTGGAGCAGATGGGTTTCACTAAAAAATTTATTCAAGCAATAGAAGCTATATATAATAAACAGACAGCAAGGGTAATGATGGAGGGGGAACTTACAGATTTTATTAATATAAGGAAAGGCACAAGACAAGGATGCCCTCTATCTCCTTTGCTATTTGTGTTGACCTTGGAAGTGTTGAATAGAAATATTAGGGATGATAAAAGCATAAAAGGAATGAAAATTAAGAAGGAAGAATTTAAGCTACAAGCTTTTGCTGATGACTTAGCTTTTATTTTGGAAGATCCGCTAGAAACAGCTCCAAAGTTACTGGAAAGGATAGAGGCATATGGAGAGGTGGCTGGTTTGAAAATAAATAAAGACAAAACAAAGATTTTGACAAAGAATATGCTATTGAGACAGAGAGAAGAATTGGCAGATCTTTTGAAAATTCAAGTTACAAATAAGGTTAAGTATCTGGGGATATATTTGACAACAAGATGTAGCACATTAAAGGAGAATAATTATATTAAACTTAAACAACAGATAACTATAGATTTGAAGAAGTGGGAAAACTTGCAATTGTCATTAATAGGGAGAATTTCAACAATTAAGATGAATATCTTACCTAGAATTTTATTTTTGTTTCAAACAATACCAATTAGGCTTGGAAAAGACTATTTTGAAGATTTAAATAAAATTATGTTGAAGTTTATATGGCAAGGTAAAAAAGCGAGAATAAAGCTAAAGCTTTTGCAAGATGCTAGAATTAGAGGAGGTTTTGGTCTGCCTAATTGGGAATTGTATTATCAAGCTGCAAGTTTGATGTGGGTCAAAGAATGGATAACATTAAGGAAACATAGGTTGTTGACATTAGAAGGGCATGACTTGCTGTTGGGTTGGCATGCTTTTTTATGGTATAAGGGAACTAAAACACAGGGTTATTTTAGAAGACATTATGTACGGGAGTCTTTGTGGTTAAATTGGGAGAAGATAAAAAGACAATGTTATTTGAAAATTCCAGTTTGGTTATCGACCATTGAAGCATTTTCCTATCCTATAATCTATAAGAAGGAACAAACAGTTAGATATGGGGAACTTTTGGATGAAAAGGGTGAACTTAAATCGATTCAAAACTTAGAGGAACAAGGTATAAGGATGAATTGGTTTTCATATGCACAAATACACTCAAGGTATGATGAAGATTCTAAAATGGAGGGATTTTATGATAAACAGACTGATTTAGATGAGATCTTGATGGGTACTGATGAGAAGGTGATTAAAAAACTATATGGTTATTTACTGGGAATGAAATTAGAGGAAGAACAAGTCAAAGAAACTATGATTGTTTGGGGGAAGAATTTTGGATATGGGATTGATTTAGAGAAATGGCAGAAATTGTGGTCTCAAAATTATAAAATGACAATGTCAACAGCATATAAAGAAAACTTGTATAAGATGTTTTACAGGTGGCACTTTCCTCCGACAAGAATAGCAAGAATGTTTAAGAACAAATCTGAAAAATGCTGGAAATGTCATCAGATACCCGGCTTGTATTACCATATGTGGTGGACTTGTGAGGATGCTAGAAAATATTGGACTATAATTCGCATGTGGTTGGAAAAAATGATAAAGAAACATATAGATTTGAAACCAGAGATCTTCTTACTGGGAATTTTACCTGATATATATAGTAAAGATTTGAAATACCTGATTGTAAATGTATTAACAGCGGCCAGGATTGTATTTGCTAAAAATTGGAAGAATGAGAAAATACCATTACAGGAAGAAATTATTAAGAAAATATTGGAATGTGCTGAGATGAGCAGATTGACATTTGAAATTAGAGAGCAAGAGGATAAACAATTTTACGAAATTTGGGATCTTTTTTATAAATGGCTAGATGATAAAATACGATAATAGAATATTTAGAATGCTAGATAGTAAGGAATATCTTCATTTTGCTATTATTTTGCTATTATATTTATAAAGGATTTTTTAGGATTGATTTGATATGACTAGATGATTTGTTATAGAGTAAACTGGTTTAAAGTATTGTTAGCTCATTAAGCATGAATGATTAAAAATATAGTCAAAAATTTTTTTTTTTTTAGTGATATTAGGATATATAAGTTTGGATTGACAATATGAGTTGTTATGTAATATAATTGTAATTGAGACTACAGAATGAATGCACAAAAATGATGAACCAACTGACACACTGGATGTACATATAAGAGTTGATGTTTTTATGTTTTGTTTGTCTTGTTTGTTTGTAGAAAATTAATAAAAACTTTTTCAAAAAAAAAAAAAAATAAAAAAATAAAGCACTATTAAGTACAAAAAGCTACTTTGGAGGATTTAATAACATTTTATTGCTTTTATAATAATAGAAAAAAGACAGTTTAATTGCCAGAATTTACCTATAAATTCTTTAAAAAATGCTTCCTTAAAGGAGAATGTGATACTGTTGATTATTTGATTTATATTTTTTGTTTCCCTCGAATTATTCACCAACACACTTTAAAACACTGATCTCCAAACTTGGCAATTTGGAGACTTGTGGACTTCAATTCCCAGAATTCTCCAGCCAGCCAGCATGGCTGTTTGAGGAATTCTGGGAGTAAGTTTGGAGAACTCTGCTTTTAAACAAATAAATAAATCCCGCCTTTACACAGCACCGGGAGGCTTTTAATTGGTCCTGGTTTTTGAGTAATAAAAAGGAGGCTGGCATTGATTGGCGGAAGGCAACAGATGAAGAAGAAGATTGGTTAAAAGGGAGGGCGGTTACTGTGGTACCTGTGTATGAGATAGGAAGGATATAGAGAGCAGCACTTCCCAAACGAAGATGCACGACAACCACGCTATTTTTCCCTTCCAGGAACTACCAGGCAAACCAAAGAAGAACAGGAAGCTGCAATAATAATACACACACACAAAAAGCGTTAAAGATCTTTATGGGCGACCATTCCGTGTACAAAAAAAGAACTCGGGGAAAATAGCCTGGGGCACCTCTGAAGTTTCGTATCTCTCTATGCTGGACTCGGGCCGCGGAGGAGGGGCTTAGTTTCTCGCGAGAAGACCGGCGATTCTCTCTTCCGCTTCAGCTTTTAAGCCGCGGCGGCGGCGTCTCGAGCAATGGGAGTGGGGAGGTGAGGCGACCCACCGGAAAAAAGAAATGGGGGGAAAGGGATGGCGCGCGGAGGTGCGTGACGCCCTTCTGCAGCTGTTCTTGCGCGTGCTTGCCAACCTCCCCCCCCCTTCCCCAAGACTCCGGCCCTGTGGTGCCGGCTGCTCTTTCTCCCCTCTAGGAGGGCGGCTGGGGTGGGTGGGGGGGGAGGGGGAGGGGGAGGGGGGCGAGAAAAGAGCGGGCTGCTGTAGCCACGCCCCATTTATGCTTCATGCTCCCCATTTCCCTCATACTTTTGGGGGGGGCATGTTTTATTTGTAGTTTTTTTGTGGATAATGACTGGATTAATGTATTTTTTCACACAATGCTCACAGTAATAATACAACGACATCTTCAGAGTTTTTATCTTTTTTATTGGATTTTTATTTTTAAATAAATATACATCAGTATCAATACATGGACAGTGTGGCCTCTGGGTATAATTCATTTTCATACAAACAGCAATGATAATAGTTATTTACATTAATCAAACTTATATAACTTTAGTATTGATACATACATGATTCTTTTGGAGTAGTTACTCAAATATTTCAATGTTCCATTTTAATGCTAATGATGTTATTTAAGCATACATAGTAATACCATCTTTCAATCTGCAATCTTTTCATCTAATTATCACTTATGTTCTATTATATAAAGATTATATCTGCTAATATTCCCCCTATTTCTTATTACTACCTCTATTCTAGCTCCTTGTCAGATCACCATGACTAATCCTAGTATTAATATACATGTTTATATTAAGACATAGTCCTTCATTTGGTTGTTCAAAGTCACAACAGACCATTCAATTACTAGTTGTCCTATTATTTAAACATACCTGATAATATCAACTTTCAACCTCCAGTCTTTACAATTTTGCCTATTCAAAGCAGAGCTTAATAAAATGCAAAGCCAGTCTTGGAACTGCGGCATCAGCGGTATTTAAAATGACAGGCAATATGAAGGTCCAAATAACCTTGAAGTATCTTGTCAACATGACTTGGTGGTTAGCAAGGAGAATTCTTCCTCCTAAATTTTAGGCTTCCTTAAATCTGAATTGCATGGAAGTTCATTTTTAAAAATTAATGCTAATGCATGTTGTCACACCCAGGGATGATTTTTGTATATTAATCTGACATTGCGTACAGTACATTACCAAGCCTCGGAAAAAAAATAGTTCTACTCTTTTGTTTTTATTGAAAACATCCCAAAATTTACAAAATGTATAAAAAAGCACAGTATATGTCAAAACATTCAGCTTCTTCGGAGTCTTAGTTTTATAATCATGTTGAAAAGATAGAAGTCAAAGTTTCCACAATTTGCTGGTGTATTTTGCAAAGCCAGAGGAATGGATGAACAGTATTTCTGGCAGCTAATTAATACAGTGATTTCAGTATCCTTCCATTGATTAAAATGTAGCTTTAAACCAGGGGCATCAAATTGGCAGCCCGTAGGCCAGATGGTCACATGCTGGCTATTTGCAGGCCATGCCCACCCCAGCTTCACGAAGGGGAAAAACCCATGCTCTAACCATTCTGTAAACTAAACCTAGTTCTGCTTTCAACAGTTGTTGGTAACGAATATTGAAACTTTAACCAAGTTCTGGAGTCTTCTGGGTATCTGTTATCTCTTAAGAAAAACACGTATGACTTGATCCTCAAAATAGTGGGAGTTACATGCTATGGTGTTTTTTTTTTCCCTCTTGCAGATGCCCCGTCACTGCTCTGCTACTGGCTGTTGCACTCGTGATATACCTGAAACACGCAACCGAGGCATTTCTTTCCATCGGTGAGAAATGGTTTTTATTTTTTGCCTTTGCAGACTCCTATTCCCATGTGAAGCTGAAAGTTGGTAGGATAAAGAATGTAAGTGTCAAGACATAAAACATTTCTTTGCATGTTTTAGAGTTGCCATGAACAGAAAGAGGGGGCAGGAAGGAATTGAAAGAGCAGTGCAGCAGTTTGGAACTGAAAGTACATTCCATTTTTATCTTGCAAAGATTATAACTAAGCGACGTGCAAATCTCTAATTGGAGAACATGATTGATGACTCTTGACTATGAACATGTTTCCTTGGAGAATATGAATTATGATACATCCAGAGAGGTGGCTGAAAACCAGCATCAAGGGTGATAGTGAATTACATGTCTCAGAATCGGCTACATATAGGTCATACCGACATGTTAGCTCCTAATAAATCCTTTGACGTTTTTGAAGCTTGGCTCATGATTTAATTAGGGCAACTGCTGGAATCCTGATGCACTGTGTGCCCTGCTGGATCAGACCCCAGGCCCACCAATTATACAAGAAAACCACTAGACTCTCAGAAGATGGCCTTCAGAGGTAGCCACACTGCCATCAAAGCTATTTTACTTGAGCGTGGGAGAAAGATATGCATAATCTTGCATGTGACCTCTGATCTCCAATTAATTAATCACTTAATATTTCTTCTCACAGATTGCCAAAGGACAATCCACGGAGAACCACATGGTTGGAGAATTGTCAGCGGAAGGACATGAGTGGGCAGGGTCTCTGGGACCCTGCCTCTAAATATGTTTATTTTTGCTCCAAGCACTTTGAGAAGAATTGCTTTGAACTAGTGGGCACCAGGTAGGCAATTCCAATATTTGAAAAACATAAAAGAGCACGCAGAATTAAAGTAGACAGTTTGCAACGTAGACGATATCAATATAGATGATATCCTTCCCATGAAGAGGAATGGTTCTTCCAGTATACCTGTTCCATCTGACTTTCATTCATTTTTAAAACACTATGAATATGAAAAACAATTCACTCACAACCCTTTTTAAAAAAAAAAAAAAGTCTGGAAGGTATAGCTCAGTGCTTTCTCTAGAAATGCTTCCCTACCTTACTGCCTGGAGAAAAGACAGGGTGGGAGATGTTCTGAGTTTTAATCTCATCAACTTTCTGACAAATTTGTGAAAACAGGCCCAGCAGGATATTACCATTCTAAAGGTCTATGTACCCTTCCAAAGGATTGCCTTGAGCTGCATTTTAAAGCTGAAAAGTTAACAGTCTCGTTCAAGTTCAGCCTCTGGTAATTTTTGTAGATATGTCAGTGTAATTTTCTTGGCAGCAGTTTGACAGTAGCAATAGCAATAGCACTTACTAGATCAGGGGTGTCAATCTGGATTTCTTCGAAGGCCAGATCAGCATTGTAGTTCTTCGTGCCCCAGGCGGGGCAGAAGAGGCAGAGGGGATGGTTGTCTCCTGCTGCATTCTACTAGCCAAATGGGGCATGGCAGTCCACGCGCAGACCCCCTGCGCCTTGCTTTCATTCTCCATGGCCTTCAGAACGCTGCTGGCCGAAAACGGGCCGCACTCGGTCCCGTTTTTGATCATTTTTTTTGGCCCGTTTTCAGGACAGTTTTGGGCGCGTGGCCTGTTTCAGGCAGTTGGGGGGCACTGTTTTTGGCCTATTTTGGGACCTGTTTCCGTCCTGTTTTGGGATGGTTTTCAGGCCCATTTTTGGGTGCGTGGGCCCATTTTTGACTCATTTTCTGGCCAGTTCATTGTTTGGGGCCTGTTTTCAGGTGGTTTGGGGGCCCATTTTTGGGTGCACGGCCCTATTTTTGGACTGTTTTCTGGGCCATTTTCAGCTGTTTTTTGAGCCGGTTTTCAGGCCCATTTTCAGGTGGTTTCTGACCCATTTTCAGGTGGTTTGGGGCGCTGTTTTGGGACCATTTTCAGGGCTGTTTTTGAGCCTTTTGTCCAGCAGAGTGCTGCCCACGGGCTAGATCTGGCCCACGGGCCTTGAGTTTGACACCCCTGTACTAGATAGTATTGCCAAAACAGATCATATTGATTATAACTTAACTTGACATTATTTCATTGTAAGACTTCTGGGTTGTAGATATCAAACAGAATTAGGAAAGGAAAGGGCTAAATATGGGTGGACAAAATTAATTATTTTATTTAATACGTCTGTACATAAAAAAGCTGGACAAATAATACTCAAAATAGAATGTAACTAGCTAATTCCAAAGCCCTCAGAAGATCTGCTTTCTCCTCCAGCAATCCACAGTCCAGATCCCAGGCTTTCTGAGCCAGTAACTATTTTGATATGTGGGGTTTGTTTCCTTTGTAGCGGCTATCATCGCCTCAAGGAAGGGGCTGTTCCTACAATATTTGAGCCTCAAGCAAAGCCACGCCGGAAGTCTAAATTAAACAGTTCCAAACTTGCAAAGTATCAACAGAAGCAGAGGTGAGTCCCACTCTTCTGACCTCATGTTCTCTGTAACCCTGTGCATATTTTATTTAGAAGTAAGTCACAGTACATTCAGTGATGCTTACTTCTTAATAGAGTAAAAAACATAATCTATAGATTAATATATTAGTAAGTTTAAAATGAATTTTGTATATAACAGAATGGAATTGTGGAATCTGAGATTGGAACCAGAGAGAAAACTATGGGTTAAGTTAAGAATATTAAAAATGTGAAAAACATCAGTCCTGGAATGTAATTTAGTGGCTTAATTGAATCACCTTTTTCTTCTTTTTGCTATATGTATCCCCATCTTCTTATGGTAGAATATAATAGAATTATTTATTGGCCAAGTGTGATTGGACACACAAGGAATTTGTCTTGGTGCAAATGCTCTCAGTGTACATAAGAGAAAAGAGACATTCGTCAAGAGTCAAGAATCATCAGGTACAACACTTAATGATAGTCATAGGGTACAAATAGGCAATCAAATCATACTAGAAAGCAGTCAATGAAAATCGTTAGGATACAAGCAACAAGGTTACAGTCATACAATCACAAGTGGGAGGGGATGGGTGATAAGGAGTGATAAGATTAATAGTAGTGCAGGCTTAGTAAATTGTTGGACAAGGTTGAGGTAATTATTTGTTTCTATTCCATCTTCTGTCTTCTTTTTAAGCATGCAGGCCCGTTTTCTGGGCAGTATTCGGGTGGTTTTTGGCTCATTTTTGGGTGTGCAGCCCTGTTTTTGGCCCATTTTGTAGTAGTTTTCAGGCCCGTTTTGGGATGCATGACCCTGTTTTCAGGCCCGTTTTTGGACCTGGTTTCGGGTGGGTTTTGGCCCATTTTTGGGTGTGCAGCCCTGTTTTTGGTCCAATTTCTGGTTTTCTGGCTGGGGCAGTTTTTGATCCATTTTTGGGCACACGGTTCCATTTTCAGGCCTATTTTGGGGTAGTTTTTGACCCATTTCCAGCCCGTTTTGGGCACCAAGCCTCACCTCACAACCTTCACTCCATGTTATCTCCTTCTAGCCTATGGGCAGAATATATTCTACATGGGCAGCCTGCACCTGCCATCATGTTTTCCTCTGCTGATTACTGTGTGTCACACCTTATGTTAGGTAGCTGTTACTCCTCACCTGACCTCGATTCTGTCTCTTTTTCACAGCCGTGGCTGCTATCCTGCCGAGGAGACCACTGCACTGTGTATGGATGTCTCTTGCTTCCCCATGCAGGAGCTGGCAAGTCCTGGGGCTGCTCCCACTACTGGTGAGCTTCGAAGCCAGCCCAATCTCCCAGGGTCAGAACCAGAGAATTTGGCCACTCTGTCAGATGTACCCCTGGAACGATCACCAGCTGCCACTGGCCAAGAAGAGGCCTCTCAATCTCCGGCTCTCCCAGAACCCGTAGGGGATGCATCTCAACCCGTTTCTCTCTCCCTCTACATGCTGCGACTCCCACCCCCAGCTGGTGCCTACATCCAGAATGAGCACAGCTACCAGGTGGGTAGTGCCTTGCTCTGGAAGAGGCGGGCTGAGGCAGCACTTGATGCTCTAGGAAAAGCACAGCGGCAACTGCAGGCTTGCCGCCGTCGCGAACAGAGACTCCGCCTGCGCATCTGCGAGTTGCAGCGTGAACGGCGGCCACACAGTGCTGAGACACACCGGCGGTTTAAGGAACACCTGCAGGTCTTTGAATTGCAGCTCCGGAATGACACTGAGTGACTTGAATCAGCCCAAACTTACCTCGTTTTGTGTGGTGGTGAAGGCAGCGTTGTAAACTTGGGCCGTCATTATTTTCCATCTCCAAGGTGCATGGTAGCAAAACTTGGGGCTCTACGAGCTTGGAAGCCGCTTTGTGCAACCCTGTTTCCCTTTCACCATTCATGTTTATATCTGTAAATGAATATTTCTGATTGCCGGAGGACAGATTCAGGAAAGACATTTATTTTGATGATTTCGTTATGGTGCTGCCCTCGAGGGTCATAATATTTCTTTTTTAAAAGCTGCTTGATAAATTGAATTTAGAGCTTGTCATGGTTGCCCAATAGAAGAAAAATCTTTTTGTTGCTTTAAGTTATAAGGCTGTATGATAAAAATATTATCACAAAAAAAAACTTCCTAGCATATTCCCACAGGTGCAGGGTCCGCTTATGATCACACACAAAAAACTCCCCATCAGAACTCAACAAAACCAATATATTTGCATGTATCATATTGCCAGACAAATACGGTAATGGTTTAAATCTGAATTACATAAAGAGAAAAAGTGGCTCTTTATTTTTGGACCTCTGAAGGATAATTTTGTACAAAACATTTTAGCTGTTTTGGTGTGTAAGCGGCTAGGCCACAAATTTAGACACGGCTTGAAGCAAAAGCTAATTGCTAGAGCTGAGAGAATGTAAATATGAAATTTCAGGAGATTACTTTAATACTGAAATAATGAAGAGAAAGTTTTGGTTCACAAAATTATGTCAACCCTGTATGTTTTGAGTAAGAACTTTTCTAGATGTGTGCTCCTCACATAATACTTTTCAGAATATTTTACTCACTATACAAGATGTTTTGGATTCTCATTCTGTTTTGTAATTAGGAAACTACTTGTGTGCAAGAATCTCTTGCTGGATCAAGGGACTGATATTCTGCTCTTAAGTAAAATCATTTTAATATAATTTTATTAAGAAATGTGATTACAATTGTAATAAATAAAATTTCTGTGGCTTAACGTACAGTTAGTCCTCAAGTTACAACCACAATGGAGTTGCTAAGGGAAACCTTTGTAAAATGAGTTTGTTCCCATTGTATGACTTCCCTTGCCACAGTTGTTAAGTGAATCATTGCATTTGTTAAATTTAGTAACATGGTTGTTAAGTGAATCTGGATTACCCATTGACTTTGCTTGTCAGAAGGTCACAAAAGGAGATCATATGACCTCGGGATATAGCAACCGTCATAAATATGAAATAGTTACCATTTTGGAATTTTGATCATGTGACCAAGGGGATGTTGCAGCATAAAAGTGTCACACTTTTATGTGTCACATTTTTGTGTTATGACAAAAAAAAGTGTCATAAGTCACTTTTTTCAGCACCGCTATAACTTGAGGACTACCTGTTCTGAGATCAGCCAAGATTCTGCTCTCTCAAGAGAGCCATCAATATTCTGTCAAATATATAGGAGACGTTTCTGAATGTGGCCTCATAAATAAATGCCTCTCTTTGATTGCAGATTACTTTTTAAAAGCAACAGCTAAGCCATTTTTCTTATGAATGGAAAATTGGACCTGTAGAATTCTACTCAGTTATATGATTATAATATTCTTGTTGAAGAATGTATACCATAGGAAAATTGTGGGGATTTATAATTTGTAGATTTCAATGTACTAATATTTAATACCATAAAACAAACTGAACATTGGAGTATCTTCATTTTAGCTAATATGCATCAAGTTTCTTTTGTGAAAGTTTTATTTTGCATAAAGATCCTCAAACGAGTGATAATAGAAGAGATTATTTTCAATTAAGAGAATCTTAACAGAGTTTTTGACATGATCTCTCCCATAATTTTGAAATTACCTAATCTTTTTAAACCTGTGCAAAAAGAAGTTTGTAGCCTCGTGGACGTTGAATTTACTTCAAATTATTATAAATGACAAGGGAGTATAGCAGTATAGCTATATGTAGAAAATCATAAACTATAAACCATGCTTATCACTGCTGTAGAAAGTGACCTGGTCAACCAGAGGAAATGCTGTGCTTGGCAAATACCAGAACACTGAAGCAAAGACAAGGTCTTATAATCCATAAGTCACTTAGGGTAGTAAATGTTATCTGCATAAAAAAAAAGTTTCCAGGAAAAAAAAAGCAAAGTTGAATACATACCAGGTCTTAATCTAGAGTAGTCAGACTCAGGAAAGAAGACAATTGGTTTTGCAGCTGCTCACACAGGATAGACATTATTTTCAGGGGTGAATTATTTCTCAAAGGCCAGCCCTGCCTGGAGGAATTATGACACAACCAAGCTGTCTCAGCTTGAAGTGTGATAAACCAGCCAGTCACCATGCCCCCGTGAAAATACCAGATGTAGCCTCGCTATTTGTATAACCGCTTAAGCTTTACCATGTTTCCCCGAAAATAAGACCCACCCTGAAACAAGCCCTAAGCTTGATTTTTGGGGGTGGGTGTTATATAAGCCCTATCCTGAAAATAAGCCCAGGGGAATGGGTATGTTAACAAGAGAGGTGGCAAGCATGCAGGGGCTGACTGTGTCCAGCAGCAGCCACAGCACATTGGCACAGCTGCCTGACTCATGGGAGGCTTGCATGGCGGCACTAACAGCAGGTGAAGGCATGGGAATAGGGGGAAACAGGCAATCCCAATGCCTTGTGTGGGTGTTTGGTCAGTGTGACCACAGAAAAGCCAAGAAATGTTGGGATGGAGTGGGCAGCACATTGGGATTGGCTCTGCCTCTACCTGCCTCTGCTGCAATTTTCTCCCAAAAGGAGATGAAGCCTTGTCTGCTTGCAAAGCTTTGAGTCTCTGTCATTTCTCCGTCCCGGTGAAAAGTGTTTGGCTGCCTAGGGGGTGCTTGGGAATGGAGGTATTAGAGTCCCCTTTGCAAGCAAAGTTTTATTTGCCTTGGGGGGGGGGGAATGTACGGGCAGCTACCACCAGTCCCGCCCTTTCCGTCCCATGGTCTACTTGCCCACGGCCTCAATCTGGGCCAAGGTCTCAGCATGACCTGGCCTCCAACCGCCCTGCCAGGAGGGCAAGGAACCCCCATGAGGCGCCAGGGCTGAAAAGTGTCAGCAGCAGCTGGGCCAGCAAGTAAGCAGGGCATGTGGAGGCCAGGCACACCAAGAGCTTGGCCTGGTGCAGCCACGGGCAAGCAGACAGTGGGACAGAGAGGGCAGGGCCAGCAGTACCTATGCTCCCACTCCTGTTGGCCCCTGTGCTCGCTGCCTCCTGCACTTAAAAAAAAAAAAAAGACCTCCCTGAAAATAACCCCGAGTGCTTATTTTCAAGCCCAAAAGAAAATAAGACCAGGTCTTATTTTCGGGAAAACATTAGTAGTAAAGTATTAAAAGGCAAAGGTTCCCCTTGCACATACGTGCTAGTCATTTCCAACTCTAAGGGGCGGTGCTCATCTCCGTTACATAGCTGAAGAGCCAGTGCTGTCCAAAGACGTCTCCGTGGTCATGTGGCCAGCATGACTAAACGCCGAAGGCTCACGTAACACTGTTACCTTCCCACCCAAGTGGTCCCTATTTTTCTACTTGCATTTTTACATGTTTTCGAACTGCTAGGTTGGCAGAAGCTGGGACAAGGAACGGGAGCTCACTCCGTTATGCGATGCTAGGGATTCAAACCGCTGAACTGCCGATCTTTCTGATCGACAAACTCAGTGTCTTAGGCCAGGAGTCATTCTTTGTTAGATTTTCCACAGATTTTTGGGAAGGGTTCGGCTAGTGATTTGTGATACGAAACCTACCATCGTTATCTCGTTTGCTGTGTACACTGTTGGGTTTTGTGTATAATTAACAATAACAGTAACAACAGTAACAACACTTTATTGTCATTGTACAAATATGTACAGTATACACATACAATGAAATTCCCATTTCATTCTGAAATGAAATGTATCTGAAACACACCAATACACCTTGTGAGATTTAATTAATAGCCTGAGAGCTGCATAGTGGCCTTGATGCTTGGCATTAAGTAAGCAAACAACAGCAATGCAATGAAAATATGTAATAAAAGTACAATAATATGAATTAAAAGATGGGCGGAGGAGAGGAGCAGGATGCATGGGGGGAGAAGTGGAGTCAGTGCAGGAGCCACTTCCAGGGATGGACTCTCCCATTGTCAGCATTCCAGAAAAACAAACTCCCAACACCAAAACTCCAAGACAAACATTTTCTCAAAATTCCATTTTATTAGAGTTGTCATACTGGCACATCTGGGAAAACCCGAATCTGAGAGTTCTGGGTTTACCCTCAATAATTGAAAGTCAAAGACACATCCCCTGCATCCTTCAGTCCATCATGGCCCAATCATCATCCGTCCCAACTGGAGACAGTCCTCTAACCACTCCTCAAGCAGGTGCAGGATGACATCACCTTGACAGAAAAGAGGAATACTGTTATGTCTATATACACTCCATGAAATCTCCCAATTTCCCAGGCACTGGAATGTGGCAGTGTGGAAGCTTCTGGTGTTAATAGGGCTTCCAAGGCTGACAGCCATTGGGATCCCCAGGCCAACTGTCAGAGCCAGATCTTCAGGCTCTTGCAGGAGGAGGAGGAAAACAACAACTAGGTGCTGTGCTAAAGATCTAGGCAAGCACTTAAAAACAGTTGACGCTGACAAAATCACCATTGGTCAGCTGCAGAAGGCCACCTTACTGGGATCTGCTTGCATAATCCGCCAATACATCACGCAGTCCTAAACACTTGGGAAGGGTTTGACTAGTGATTTGTGATATGAAGCGTAGCATTGTTATCTCGTTTGCTGTGTACACTGTTGTTTTTTGTGTATAATTAACAATAACAGTAACAACAGTAACACTTTATTGTCATTGTACAAATATGTACAGTATACACATACAATGAAATTCCCATAACACCCAGAGACCAGACACAACATGCACACACACAATCCCCAAACACACCCCACCCGCCAAGTCTCCCCACCCCCTAAAAACGCACAAGCATCCACAAAACAGACCAAGTAACACTGTCCAACAACTCACTGTTGGATAGGAGGGTAGGGACAAATCTCATTCCGGGAGTGGCAGGATGTTGCAGAGGGATGGATATTTTTTCAGTCTGCTTCCTGTCAATGAGCTTGCTCGTTTATGTTCTAAAACATCCACAACTCCATGCGCGACTTGAATCCTCGTCATTTTTCCTAAACTCAATTCTTTTTAGTCTCTGTTGCCGGGAGATTGTTGCAGCTACAACTCGCAGGCAGGCTGGCCATCCTTGGCTAGTTGTCTGTCTAGGGCAGTAGTTCTCAACCTATGGGTCACGACCCCTTTGCGGGTCGAATGACCCTTTCACAGGGGTCGCCTAAGACCATCAGAAAACACATATTTTCAATGGTCTTAGGAACCGAGCCATAATTTTATGGTTGAGGGTCACCTCAACATGAGGAACTGTATTAAAGAGTTGCAGCATTAGGAAGGTTGAGAACCACTGATGTAGGGTGACCGTGATTCTATTTATCCCCCTGAAGTCCTGCCCAAGCCAAAAAGGAGCCATCGATCATTTCAACAGATAGCATTCTTGTTCTTTGTGTTACTGTCATCATACGGTGGGATCTGTAGTTTTGCATTCCACCCACCACTTCGTTCAGTCTGCAGCGTCGGCAAGTATATCACGCAGGTAGTCCATCCATCACTTTTTTGGTTATCTTTGGGGATGCTGACCATATTGGCTGAGTGTAAGTGCCCACTGTGCAATGGATTCCACATCAGATCTTATCGCGTGTCCAGCATCCCACCCCATAGAGGACAACCTCTGGGCGGACAACCGTGCAGTAGATCTTCAATTTAAGGCTCAGTAGGATCTTCTAGTCGCACGATGATGCCAGTGACCTGGTGCCACTTCAACCTGGCAGCGTTGACTTGTGTCTCGGCATTGAGAAGTGTGTCAATCATCATATGGGATCTGAGGTACTGAAATAATAACAATGCAATGAAAATAAGGATTTTTTTAAAAAAAAATATAATATGAATTAAAAGATGGACAGAGGGAGAGCAGGTTGAAGGTCAGTGTCAACTCATAAAACATTTCTATGGCCGTTTTATAGTTGCCAACAGAAAGGGAGGGGGGGGAAGGGATTTGAAAGAGCAGTGCAACAGCTTGGAATCGAAAGTGCATTCTATTCATAGTTTTTCAGAGATTGTAACTAGATGACTGAAGTTTCTGCTGCGCAAAAATCTAATTGGAAAACATGATTGATGACTCTTGGCTATGGGCGTGTTTCATTGGAGAATATGAATTATGATACACCCAGAGGGTTGGGGGGAAACCAGGGTCAAGGGTGACAGTGAATTATGTGTCTCAGAGTCGGCTATACCCAGGTCATGCCGATATATTAACTCCCAATAAATCCTCTTTAGTTTTGGAAGTTTGGCTCAAGACTAATGATTTAATTGGGGTAACTGTCCAGCAACCATCTCCAGTGTTGTCCTCCTCTATTGGGACCCCAAGCCGACCATCATAGCCAGGTCTTCAGGCCCTTGCAGAAAGATAGGAGTTTGGGGGCAAACCTCACCTGTACGACAGGATGTTCCACTGGGCCAGCGCTACAGTGGAGAGGGCTCTTCTGGATCCACCAGCCAGGTTTATTCACCGACGGGATCCACTGTAAGCCTCCTCTGCCATAGATGGCAGGAGATGGTTTGTCCATGCCATGGAGGGCTTTGAAGATCACAACCAAAAATCCTGCAGTGTCCAGAAGAGAGGATGGCTATTTTATCACTCTACTTCCTGTTAACCAGTTGAGTTCCCTTTTATTCCAAAAGCTCCATACAGAATTTGGACCCTTGTTATTTTTCCCAAAGTTAATTTTTTAGCCCTTTTTGCCAGGAAACAATTGTTTAGCTTTGGTAATTTTTTTAGCTTTTTGTTACCAGTAGCAGCTGCAGCTCGTAGGCAGGCCGGCCATCCTAGACTATTTGCCATAATTAATTAAGGTCCTATACAAATCTAAAGGTGTCATCCAGCTGCTGAGATGACCCGGGGCGTGGCACAAAGGCAACACAGTCAGATAATCATAGGAGTCCCTTTATTAGCTCCAACTTTGCCCCCAATGTCCTGGTTACCTTCTGGACTGGAGAAAAACTCTCCCAGAAACAGCCTTTGGCTGCAGAGAATAATAACATCAAACCTCAACTTTTTACTGTTACCCAGTAGTATAAATTAGCTGTTTCTATAGCAAAAAACCTATCTAATCGGTAAACCCCCAAATTCAAAGTTTCAGGTTTTTTTCCTCACCTCAAGCACAAAGTCCAGAATTGTTTTCCAAGGAAGAAAAAAGCAATTTGGTATTTTTCTTTAATCAAAACAGTCAATTTAGCCATCTCTGTAATTCCCATCAACTTTTGCAGCCGTTTGTCCATTATAGGAATTAAAGGGTCCATTTTTGCACATAAAGTAATATTGCTGCCGTAAACATATATAACAATCTTTTCTATTTGATGCATGTTGGTTTGTTTGGCAAGTGCTGTGGTACAAGGTCTGGTTTTCTCAGCCAAAATGGTAGCCAATTGCTGTAAGTCTAGGTACTGAATGGACCAATCTCCCTTCTTTTCACAGACCCCTTTTTAACCATGGTTTGGTTTTTTTTCATGTTTGGGTGTGCTGAACCACTTGAGTTTCACCTGCTCCTGCTTGTGAGGTTGCTCCTTTAAGTTGGTTAGTCCTTCTCTATTTTAGGATATCCCACTGTGGTTTGGATATCCTATGTTGTCAATTATCCCATTCTGCTTTGGATTATCCCACTGCTGTCACCAATTATGCAATAGGTTCCTTTTGTCTGTACCCAATGTTATACCCAGGCTTCGATCTGCTTGTCTATGCCCGGCCACCACGCGTAGCTTCGTGCGAGTGCTTTCATGCGCACGATGCCGGGGTGGCCCTCGTGTAAGGTTCTCAATACCGTTCGCTGTAACCACTCTGGGACAATGACTCTATCGCCCCAAATGATGCAGCCTTTCTGGGAAAACAGTTCTGTTTGTCGATTTTTGAAGGGAATGTAGTTGTCAGGGATTTGGTCCAATGGCCATCCACGCTCTACCCAGCTGAGGACACGTGCTAAAATAGGATCGCGTTTAGTTTCCATCGCGATATCTCAAGCTGTCAGCGGCGGTTTTTGAAGTGTCTCGATCTGCAGTGTTGTGACGGTCGGAGTAGGGTCGTCAACAGTTTCTGGAAGTGGTGCACGGCTCAATGCGTCAGCATGGGGAATAGCTTTCCCCGGGCGGTGTTGCAACTTATAATTATAGGCAGCCAAGAATTCTGACCAGCAAATCATTCTGGGAGATAATATATAAGGGGTTGGCTTATCTCCCACTATTATTCCCAGTAAAGGTTTGTGGTCAGTTATTATAGCCAAAGCTCGCCCATATATATATTCATGAAATCGTTTAACAGCAGATACAATAGCAAGAGCTTGTTTATCGATTTGACTGTAATTGCGTTCTGCTTTTGAGAGCGTTTTTGAAAAATATGCAACAAGGGCTTCACTTCCATTTGGTAAAACGTGGCTCAAAATGGCGCCCACTCCAAATGGGGATGCATCACATGTAATTGTTAAAGGCAAAGTTTCGTTATACTGCATCAACACAGCGTCGGAGGTCAATAGGTTTTTTACTTGTTGAAACGCATGTTCCTCTCGGTGCCCCCAAACCCAGGGTGCTTTTTTGTCCAATAAACGATGTAGGGGCTCTGCTACAGTTGCTTTGTGAGGCAGGAAAACGTTATAAAAATTGATAAGGCCTAGGAAAGCTTGGAGGTCGACCTTATTGCGGGGTTTGGGGGCGTTTTTGATTGCCCTAAGTTTACTATCAGTGGGGTGAACGCCTTGTTTATCAATTAAATACCCTAAAAATTCTACTCGATCCATACATAGTTGACACTTGTTTTTTTTAACTTTGAGACCCGAGTCTTTAAATCTCTGAAGAACCAAACCCAAACGCTCCCTTAGTATTTCTCGAGTTGGAGCAGCAATTAAAACATCATCAAAATAGGGGACAACGCCTTTTATCCCTTGTAATAGTCTTTCCATCAAACTTTGAAAGATTCCCGGGGCCACGCTTACTTCGAATTGGCTTCGGTTACATTTAAACGCACCCCGGTGTGTAACGATCGTTTGGGCCTCTGCCGTTTTTTTGTCTACAGGCAGTTGTTGGTATGCCTGGGCTAGATCTAGTTTAGCAAAGACTTTTTCGCCCCTCAGGGAATGCAAAAAGTGTTGCACCACCGGTACCGGGTAAGCGTTTTGCTGAAGGGCGTGATTCAGGGTGGCTCGGTAGTCCCCACAAATTCTTAACGATCCATCCGGCTTGATGGGTGTCACGATCGGGGTTTCCCAGGGAGAGTGGTCGGTTGGTTCTAACACCCCCTGGGCTATTAATTTATCAAGCTGCTCGTCAATCTTTGGTTTAAGGGCAAATGGGACTTGACGAGGCTTAAGGCAGATGGGAGCTATTTCGGGGTTGAGGTTAAATGATATCGGGGTCCCCTTGTACTCGCCTAGTTTATCTGCAAAAGACATCCTGGAATTCTTGGACGAGACCTTCTTCCCAGTCGTTGCTGCTGGTTCGGTGAATGCCGGCTACTTCAATTCCCAGTGGAGCGAACCATTTGAGGCCTAACAAGCTAGGCTGATCCCTGTCGACTACAGTCAAGGGTAGAGATGCGGTACGATTCTTAAATGAAACACAGACTTGGCTGGATCCAACGACTGGAATTCGATTTCCTTGATAGTCTTTGAGTATGATTCTTTGAAATCGGAGGTCTTGTCGCCGGACGGTAGGGATGAGTTGCTTGAGGGTCTTCCAGGAAACCATCGAGAGGGACGATCCTGAATCGACTTCCATCATGCAAGGCTGGTTTTCGATGGCCACCTTCACCCGGATCTTCTTGGCATCCAGTGATGAGGCGTGATCAATCGTAATAGTTTGGTGCGCCTCTTCTCGCTTCGTTGAGTGGTTTAGGGGTTTGTTTCTGTAGGAGTGGTTGTTCCATTGGTGGTTCAAAGGTTCTTGATCTGCAGGACGACTTCCTGTGGATTGGTGGTAGTTAGCCCCCTTTGGGGGTTGGCTGGGTCCTTGTTTGCTTCTACAGACCCTTCCGATGTGGCCTCTTTTCCCGCACACATGGTAGAGTGCATCAAGGAATTTGCAGTCTGATCGGGCGTGGTTTGCCCCACAACCAGCGCATTGGTACTGTGATCTCTGGTTACGTTGATGGCAGTGGTCTTGTTCAGGCCGGAGCCGGTTGACCTCTTCTTCATCGCTTTCTGATGACGATTCAAGGTCCTCGTGGTGGGCTGTCATTGCCTGTCTTTTTAGGTGAGGTGAAGCTTCGCTGGCGAGTTGGCGAAACGGAGCGTGGGCGTGGGCGCAGTGCATTCAGGCAGCCGACTTCCTGGTTGCTTCTGCTGCAGTAGCATCAGCAATGGCATCTGCAAGGCTGATGTCACCTTTCGCCATTAGCTTGCTTTGCTCGTGTGGAGCATCTAATCCCAGAATTATTCGGTCTCTCAGGGCTTCTTCGAGGTCGGCAAACCTGCATAGGCCTCCCAGATTCCGGAGATCAGCTATGAAATCTGCAATACTTTCGCCCTTCCACTGATCTCTCTGGTAAAATTCATGCCTCCTCACGAGCATTGGTACGGTTGGTGCATAGTGGGCCCTTAGCAGGGGTTTGAGGACGTCCCAGTCCATGGACTTCACTTCTGCCGGTTTCGCTAGCGCCTTGGCCATCTTAAATACGGTCGGTCCGCAATGAGTTAGGAATACCGCCTGTTTCTTTCCGGTAGTGGCATCCTTCAAGTTGTTGGTCTCCAGAAACATCTGGAAGCGATTCATATATGAGTCTCTGTCTTCTTGTGCCATGTCAAATGGAGTGGGTGGTGTGACGCCGCCAGACATGGTTCTGCCATTGGTGCGTTTCAGCCACGTGCTCTATTATCGCTCTGTAGTGTTCAGTCAGCTCTGACATCTCCACATCCCACCTTCATCGCCAGTGTTATGTTCTGCGCATGGGCGCAAGAAGTGGAGACAAGTTGGTGAACAGTGAACTTCAACTCTTTATTTAACAAGGTGTAACAGCTCTAAACCCGGCCGCAATGGCCCTCTTTATATAGGCAAGCTCTTGGGTATTTAGCCAATGAAAACACAGGAACATTAGCTCTTTTAACCAATGAGAAGGGCTCGTTAATAGCCAATCTGAAGTGCAGGGCCAGAACCCTGCACTTTACCTTAAGGTTTTAATAATCTTTATTCAAGCACTTTTATTAATTCACAACACCCAATTCAGTGGGTTCCCAGCCCCTAGACTGAGGACCTACCCCAGTCTCCCTGGCCTTTAGGCAACCCACACAGCTTGGGTAGTAGCCCCAGTTTGTTTCCATACTCTCTCCAGGTCCATTGATGCCCCTTATTATCAGGAGTAAACTATAGTTCTCCTTAATTTCAGGTTGCTTCCAGTTCCCTATACAGAATAGCAAAACCCACAAACCTTTTCACTTCCAGCATCCTTCAAGGTTAACTGCTTCACCACAACCACATCCAGCTGTTTTGCTGCAGGGCTGCTGTTTGTGCTAAGCAGCTAGGTTGGCTGGGAAGAGGTCTTAAATGGGGCAGGACTCCATCAACTCTGCTGCTAGCTAATCTCAGTCTTTATATTTCCCACAAATGTATTTTATTATTGTACTTTCTATTGCCAGACTTGCTCTATTGTTGGCGTTTGCCACCAATGAGATTGGCCAAAATGTATCCTAACATGAATACAACATGCTAGAAATGCAAACGGAACCAACTATATGTGGTAGTCATGCTCAGAAGCCCGAAAGTACCGGGCCAAAATATGGAGTTGGATAAAAGAAACAGTGGAAGATCGAATAGAATTTAAAACGGAGTTGTTCCTTTTGGAAATAATTAAAGGGAAATATAGGAAAAAAATTAAATATATTTTACTACATATTTTGTCAGCAACAAGAACACAAAATAACATGCCCTGGGCGGAATCAGTAATTCAAAAAATTCTAGATTGTGCTGAAATGGATAAATTGACGTTAAAATTAAAAGATAAAGAAGAGTCGGAGTATTACAAAATTTGGGATAATTGGTCTAAATGGTTGAACAATATAAGGATAAAGGAGACAAGAAAATTATAGATAAATATATATGAATGCATATAAAGGTATATAAATGTAGATATTTACATGAGATTGGTTTGTATAATAATTTGTATAATAATGATGACACAGTACTATTATAATTAAGATCAATATGTGTAAAAGGTGAAAAAAAATTATTGTTATTAAAACGATACATTTTAACCCATTAAAAGTTCCCAAGAGTACAAACACTAACAGACTAATAAACCCACAATGGGATGTGGTAGCCCTTTCTGTGCTTAACAATAATGTCCTTTGTTATCTTGACAATAAGAACTGTCAGTGGAAGGAGTTACCACAAGGGGTGGTTTCTTCCTGTTTCTTGGAAGTTTTCAAACAGGCTAGGCTAAATAGTCACCAGTTGGAAACAGCACAGCAAATCCTGCAGAGGGTTGGGCTTGATGACCTCTTGAGGTCCGTTCCAACCCTGTTTCTAGGAATGCCATTTTTATGCATTCTGCAAATGGGATTTTTTTTGTTTTCCTTGGTTATTATTTTTAATTCTGTTTCTTCCAGTCTAGACTCCTGGTAGGTGGAGAGCTAGGATAGCAATGAAATAATGATGGTAAATAATAATATGGTAATAATAATGGTTAACATGCAAACAATGCAGTACCATACATCTCAAAGGCAGAAATATGAAATATAAACTACACTCCCACTATATTGTCAACCAATTTGTGGAGCCAACCTAATTTTTTCACAATGGTTTATTTACAAGGGTCTTCAAACGTGGCAGCTTTAAGACTTGTGGACGTCAACTCCCAGAATTCCTAAGCTAACATGGCTGGAGGAGGAATTTTGGGAGTTGAAGTCCTCAAGTCTTAAATCTGTCAAGTTTGAAGACCCCTGAATTAATGATGGTTCAAAATAAGTGAAAGGAAAAAAGTTTGCACGTGAAACACAGTCCTTTGCATCATTAGCCGGTTTAAGCGTCGCGCGCACACAACCACATGGCAGAATAAATACATTCTCCGCAGCTTTTCCTCCTACGCCGTTTGCGTAACACCGATCGGGCCGTAACGCCAGCAAACCTCGCCGTTAGGGAACATCTTTTTCTCCGCCGTATGCGCATTGCTGCTGAGGGCGGAGTCGGCGTAGCTCCGCCCCTATAGGGAATCAAGTTCCACCCACCCCCGCGACCACCACGGAGTTTGCGCACAAGCGGCCTCTCAGCAGCGGTGGCGACGGCGGTCAAGAAAAGCGAAGGCATTTCCCGGGCGCGCGCCGAGGAGGAGGCGGAGGAGGAGCCTGATTGGTTGCCGTCGGCCGTGACGCGGGAGCTTGGCTCGGACGACCAAGAGGCGCTCTTCTCGGCCTCGGGTGCTACGCGAGGCCCCGGTTTGCGGCCCAGACGGAAGGGTAAGAAGAAAAACCACTCTTGCGATGGGGAAGGGCTGGAGGCCGTTTTAACCGAGTCCTGCTGTCAGGAGACTCGCCCTGAATGTTAAAAAAAAGGAAGAGGGAAGAGCCGAGGGGATTATTCGGAGGTGTGTTACAGCCCCTCGTGACGGGAATCCTTCCCTCCTCAGAAGTAAGACCTGGTTTTTGCTCCCCAGTTTGGTCCTCCCGGCGACCCAGCGCGTTCCTGAGCGTATGCAGAGAGCCGCCTGTGACAGCCCGCTCCCCACTCCATGATCGGGGGGGTGTAGGACCCCTGAGTTTCAGAGGGCTGATTTTTAGGAATCTGGGTTAAAAGAAAAGGGGGGGACCGGTTTGTTGCATATTTATTTTTAATTTTGATAAAATTCATGTATTTTTCCTGGCATTGATTGTCAAATCTCTCTCTCTCTCTCTCTCTCTCTCTCACACACACACACACACACACACAAACAAACAAATACAGGTTCAAACTGGTAGATCTTTCCTCCTATCTGGGCTAAAATAAAAGGGGAAAAAATCCGGGTTTCTATATATATACACAAAATATAAACACCTTTTTTTCTGTTTCTTGGTTTTGAACAGGAAAAAAATGTCCCTCTATGATGATCTGGGAGTAGAAACCAGTGATTCCAAAACAGAAGGCTGGTCCAAAAATTTCAAACTTCTGCAATCTCAGCTGCAAGTGAAAAAAGCTGCTCTAACTCAAGCAAAGGTACAGTAAAAGTCTGCAGAAAAATACTTATTTTTTGTTTGTTTGTTTTAATTGTCAACTGCCCAGGGAGCATCGCTGCTAAATAAAATGCTTCATTTAGCAGATAGCTTTGATTAAGGCACCAAGCTAGAAATCAGGAAACTGTGAGTTCAAGTTCTGCCTTAAGCATGAAAAGCAACTGGGTGACTTTGGGTCAGTCACTAGGAGACGGTGAGTTCTAGTCCCACCTTAGGCATGAAAGCTGGCTGGGTGACTTTGGGCCACTCACCAAGAGACAGTGAGTTCAAGTCCTGCCTTAACATGAAACCCCAATTGGGTAACTTTGGCCCAATCACCAGGAGACAGTGAGTGCTAGTCCCACTTTAGGCATGAAAGCTGGCTGGCTGACTTTGGGCCAGTAGCTCTCTCTCAGCCCAACCCACCTCACAGGGTTGTTGTAGGAAAAATAGAAAAAAAAGTAGAAAAATAGGACGACATGTTGGATATATTCGCTGCCATGAGTTATTTGTATTAAATAATAGAAGTGGGACATAAATTAATAATACTTCTCATAGATGTTACTTCCAATACTGATTGATAAAAAATAAACTTTCCAGGATTTTTGGAACACCCTTAAGCTCTGGCTATACAGGTAATCCTCTACTTAAGACCATAATAGAGCCTGCCTGTTGCATTTCTAAAGAAGGTCACCCATGTGATGATGATGATGATTATAACGTTACCATAACATCTTGGGGGGGAACCTTGTACTACAGTTGGAAGATTTCATCATATTCATTTGACTTCCGTTATGTGAAAGACAATCTAGAGAAGCACAAGGTTATTTTGCAGCATTCACATCCTGTAAAATGTTAACTATGTTTTCAGCAGTTTTTCCATCTATGTAAGCAATGGTGGGATTTGGTTTTATTTTAAATTTAAAAATAATGGAACAAGAAAAAATGGGAAGGCCTTCATTGGAGCAGTTTTTTTTCCTCAGGAATTCCAGTATATTCCAACTGTTGTAGAAGTTTGTGAGGTTTTTTTTTTTTTCCAAATGTACAGCCATTTTATGTGAACTCCAGTCTTTCTGTGTTAGGTATCGTTGAATTTGTTCATATATCTAAATATAATATGCTGTATAGTAGCTGGAACAAGATTTCACTTACCTAAGGGGAAATGATGATTAAATTAAATACATAAGAGATTATCTTGTCATGTATATGTACATGCCATCAGGTTTCTACTGATGTATCTTTAAATTAAAATATATTGATACACCTTTTGTGATCAAGCTTTTATTTAAATATCATTGTGAATGAATGCAATTTACATGCAATCAAATTGCCTTTTTCTGGTAGCAGTTACTTGGAAGCATGCGTTGTCCTCTTGATGTTTCAATAGTAGAACCTTTGGACTACATTTCCCATCTCCAGTGTCTGCCGAATGGGGAAGATAGAAATTGTAATTGAAGCTATCAATCCTGTTCTGTTCTATTCTAGTCTAGGCTAGGCTAGGCTAGGCTAGGCTAGGCTAGTCTAGTCTATTCTATTCTATTCCCTTTCCTGTTATTCTCTTCTCTGTCTGTGTGATTGTGTGTGTCTGCCTGCCTGCCTATCCTGTCTGTCTGTCTGTCTGTCTGTCTGTCTGTCTGTCTATCTATCTATCTATCTATCTATCTATCTATCTGTCTATCTATCATGCAATATTGCAGGCTGACTCTGCCCACGGCCAGGAGTTCGATCCTGACCATCTCATCTCAAGGTTGACTCAGCCTTATATCCTTGAAAGGTCGGTAAAATGAAGACCCAGATTGTTGAGGCAATAAGCTGACATTTGTAAACTACTCAGAAAGTGTTGTAAAACATTGTGAAGCGGTATATAAGTCTAAGTGCTATTTCTAAATGCCATTGCTATCTATATCATATCTACCTATTATCTATCTATTAAATTGCCCTGTATAATCTCAGGTTGTGTTGAGAGGAACAAAACGCGGGTCATGGAATAAAATTCTTGGAAGCCGTCTGAAATGGGTGTTTTATTTTGGGGGGGGCATTTCATTTTAGAGCCAGAGGTCAAAACAAAGCACAGTCCTTGCTCCTGTCATCGACCTGAAACGAGGCAGCGCTTCGGATGAGCGCCAGATAACAGACACCCCACCCCATGTGGCAGCTGGCTTAAAGGTGAGATGGGGCTTATAAAATGGGCCACGCAGTATCCTGACCAAGAGGTTGTCAGCCCTCTGAGGGCAGCCTTCCTCTGGAGAAAAATATCTCCCACCAGGACCAGTTAGGGCAGTGTTTCTCAATCTTGGCGACTTCAAGGTGTTTTCAACATCCAGAATTCCACAGGCAGCACAGAATTGTGGGAGTTGAAGTCCACACACATCAATTGTGAAGTCCACACATTCTGGGATCCTTGTCTGCCCACTGCCAGGAGTTTGTTCCTGACTGTCTCAAAGTTGACTCAGCCTTCCACCCTTCTGAGGTCAATAAAATGAAGACCCAGATGGTTGGGAGCAATATGACATTGTAAACTGCTCAGAGAGTGTTGTAAGCAACAACTGAATGAAAAACTGCTGGTGACCTTCTACTGATAGACCTTCTACTGATCTACCGTTTTTTTAAACTATTACCATCTGGCAGACGGTACAGAATAATAAAAACAAGGACAAATAGGCTAAAAAACAGCTTCTATCCCAGGGCAGTAGCTCTATTGAATTCTACTGCATAGTGCAATATTCATGCAATATCAGGGGTTTTCCATTCAATGTATAGAATGTGAAGGATGTGTGTTTGTGTTTATTTTCATATAATGTACACTGAAGATGGTATTTAATTTCGTTGTACGAGGTGCAATGACAATAAAGTAAACTAAACTAAAGCAGTGGCCCCCAACCTTTTGGGCACCAGGGATTGGAGAGAGGTTTTATGGCAGACCAGAGGGGACAGAGTTTCATGTGCTGTCTGCATCCCACGGATGGAGCTTTGCTTGCTTGCATGGCCCAGTTTCTAGCATGCTTTGGCCCAATGACGATCCACAGAGCAGGGGTCTGGAACCCCATCTATAAAGCACTGTGGAGTGATATATAAATCTAGGGGCTATTGGTATTGCTATTGATCCTGGCCTTCCCTAATAGCTTAAAGGCCTGGCTGTGCCAGTTTGGCTTGGGGCATTAATGCAGGGGCTTCATGCTGGGGGGTGGTTGATTGGTTAACAACAGATCCCATCCTCTTGCCCTCCCATCATATTCCCTTTCCCTCCCTTCCCCTCCCCATCTTTTTAGCTAGCTTGATTTTATAGCATTTTATTTACATTATTATAAATTATGCATAATTATCTTTTTATGTTGTAAACTGCCCATATTTACCATTGCGGCAAGATGGGAAGCTAATACATTTTATAATTAAACTAGCAGGGTACCCCATGCTTTGCTACGAAACTATGTGGTCGGGCTTAGTTTTTGAGGAGGAAAATAAGGGTGGGGAAATTCTGCCTCTGCCTACCAGCATCCATCAATATTCATCTGGCTTGCGTCCTGTCAGTGTGTTAGAGAGTTGAGGGCTGTTTGGAAACTGAAAGAGTATTTGCTGTGAGCAAGAAGGAAACAGCAAGGAGCCTGAGCATGGCTTAGCTCAACTGCAGTTGGAACAGATTTCTTTTCAGGTGGGGAGGGGGAGTACTGCTTAGCATCAGAGTGTGTTAATAATAATATAGGAAATACTCTAAATACTCTGATGGTCATTTTTTAAAAAACCTTTCTTAGTGAGCCCCTAGAAGCCAAGACATGCCAAATTTGAAGTTTGTGTGTGTGTGTATGTGTATAATATATATATATATTCTTGTATATATCCTCAAAAGCAGAATGTCAACCCTGAAGCTGATCTGGCCGCAGCTATTTTGATGCTTCAGTGTTGCCACACTGGAGCTGAGGGATAGGGAGGGGGGATTAGAGATAGCCGGAGTTGTGTAGTCAAAACAAAATCCTTTTCCCCGGGAACCAAGGACGTTCTCATGTCTGGCTGGAAGAAGGAGGAGTGATGTCATCAGACCATCAGATGCTGCAGTGATTGGGCCATGTGACTGATTGAGGGAAAAACTTTTTACTTTTATTTAGGTGAAAACCAAGGGGCCTCCCAGAGTTGGTTTTCACCAGCTATGTGCCAATTTGATTTTTTCCAGTAAAGCTATTCTTTGAGGAATCTACCTGCCTCAGGAGTCTTCCTTGCAGTGGATTTATTACTTGGAACCCTGATACAGGACTATTATAAAATAAAACAGCTGGCTTGAACTAGACAGTTCTGGCATTGGTGCATAGTCTTTTCACTTGAGCACAGTTTCCATCTCATTCTGGCAAATAAACGGAGCATCTCCTTTTGGGCAAGAATTGCATTGGATACTTTTTGTTGTTATGTCTTTCCATGTTTCATCCCAGGATCCCGTCCCCAGTGGATTTTCAGCAGGGGATGTATTGATCCCTTTAGCGGATGAGTATGATCCAATGTTCCCGAACGATTACGAGAAAGTTGTGAAACGCCAGCGAGAAGAACGGCAAAGGCAGCGCGAGCTGGAGAGGCAGAAAGAGATTGAAGAAAGAGAGAAGTGAGTCATCAACATCCCCCTCCCATGGTCACATGATTAAAATGTAGTAACTTGGTTCTGTCAATGTGTTGACTTGACTTGAGTTGTATTTGCACAATATTGGGAAAATGAGGGAACTCCTACAGAGGAAAGCATAATTTTAAAAAGTATTAGACTGTGTGGAAATGTTTAATAGTTAAGGATAAAGAGGATACAGAATACTTTTTAACATGGGATTTGTTTTACAAATGGCTAATCAGGGGTCTTCAAACTTGACAGCTTTAAGACTTGTGGACTTCATCTCCCAGAATTCCTCCTCCAGTCATGTTAGTTCGGGAATTCTGGGAGTTGAAGTCCACAAGTCTTAAACTTACCAAGTTTGAAGACCCTTGGGTTAGAATAGTAGAGGTAGAAATTAGAAGTTGGAAGAATACTAGTATATACAAGTAAATCTTGTTATTATTATTGATATTATGTATGGGCAAATTGACCCAGACAATACACTTTGTTAAGCACTCATGAATGTTGAAGAAAAATGTACAAATAAAATTATTATTTTTTTCAAAGTAATCACTTGGCAACAGCTGACTCTACTTTATGGCGATGATCCCCTTTAGCAACCTTCTGATGAGCAAAGTCAGCGGGGAAGCCAGAGTCACTTGATAGTCGTGTGACTACCTTAATAAGGCCAGCGATTCACTTAACAACTGTGGCAAGAAAGATCATAAAATTTTGGGCTTAGTTGTAGTCGTAAGTCGAGATTTTGCCTATACACGCGTATAAGCAGAATTAAATTTTGTATATAAAATCCTTTTTATGAATTGGAACTGTATTTTATCTGATTTTTATGAATGGCTAGTGCAAATAGGCTATCATTTTACTGTTCCTCTGAAACTTCTGAGACACATTGGAATAAACAGTTTAAATGTAGATAGTGGAAATGAAAAGAATTAAGGGCAGAGTTCACTAAGAATTTAGCCAATGTTTGGATTTCTTCTATCCAGATTTCCTTTGGGGACAATTGTCATCTTATTTTCTGTTTCCATTTCAAGGAGGCGCAAAGACAGGCACGAGGCAAGTGGGTTTTCCAGACGGCCGGATCCAGATTCGGATGAAGATGAAGATTACGAGAGGGAGAGGCGGAAACGAAGTGAGAAATTCTCTTAGTTACCAAGCGCATGCATGAATCAAACTCTCTTGTCTCACGTAACCCGTGGGTGTCTGGTAGCATCTTCTCGAAACAATAAATTTTATTAACAATAAATTTTATTTAAAAGGTTTTTGTGAGCTGCAACATACTTTGCAGAAGTATGTTTGCCTTTTAATAAAAAAAATTGTTAGAAAATGTACTACCAGACTCCTCCTGATTTTTGGCCACCATAGATTGTCTTCCTAAATTTTCTCAAGTGGATATAGATGAGATCTCCCCCTTTACTGTGGACTTCTAACCCATCTACATCCACTTGAAGCAGCAGAGGCCCATCAAGCTAGTACCTCTCCTTCCTGGCCTGATTTTTATTTGGTGCCTTCTCATTTATGAAAGGTTTTGTCTGACTACATCAGCAGCACTGCAGTGCACCAGCTTATGGATACAGTAGAAACCCAGAAAAGCTGGCTTCCCTACTCCGCTCAAATCAGGGATTGTCAAGGACAAAGAATCAGGACCATTGGCAAGGTGGCAGCATAGAAGGTTTAGTCAATCTTATACACTAGAATCTGATTTAACTAAAGTTCCACTCTAAATTGGTGCCAGATAAGGGTTAGCAGAATTCATGAAGGACCAGAGTCGGATTGTTTGTGGCAACACAAGGACTCTAAGCTAATGACTTGTTTAACTCTGTCCCCACCAACTCTGCCTGCTCTTCTCTTACATCACTAACCCGTTCCAAAAATTGTGTTCTTTTTCAGCCCAAAGCTCAATGGTCCATTTATGGCTACCATGAGAAACAGCTATGATTCACAGCAGGGTGAACCCTGGAGATTGTCAATCGTCTCAGGAGCCTGCTTGGGAATTGGTCATAGACCCATTACTTTTTTGAGTGATCTAAGTGTCTATGGAAGAAGTTCTCATTATTCTAACTACCTAGATTTTTTAATGCAGCAAGCTTTGCAGCAAAAAACCCAAACAAACCACAACCAAGAATTGTGACCTTTTTTTAAAAAAAAACAAACTTTATTGAATATACAACTAAAATAATGAACAAACACATACACAACATAGAAAAAAAGTGGAAAAAACCCCCACAGAAAACAAATAAAAACAAGCAATTCCGTTATCGACAGTTTGTGGTTCCTTATTTGTTATCATTATTGGTGTCATATTTACAAATAAGTCTTAATGCGAGTATGTACCTACCTCCTTTACAATTTAATAGTATTTACGAATATATTCTCTATCTTTGTTCTATCCAGTTATACCAACATTCCCAGCTTTTGTAATTTTCTGATGATTCTTTATCCTTAAGTGCCAGGGTCAATTTATCCATCTCTGCACAGGTTGCTATTTTCCAAATAATCATTTCCTCTGTTGGAATGTCAGCTTGTTTCCACAGTGTTGGAAACAAGAATTCTGGCCTTTTAAAGATGAATACATTTATGATGCAATAGCTTTCATAGACCAATTTTATTTTACTTCTCCTTTTTCTTATGCAGGTATGGGAGGAGCTGCCATCGCGCCACCTACTTCTTTGGTTGAGAAAGACAAAGAACGTACGTATGCATGTAGATAAATTTTTCTTTAAATTGCAGGTAGTCCTCGACTTAGGACCGTATCAGCCTAGAGTCACCTCACAGTGAGATGGGCAGCAAACAAACATAAATAAATAAATGGACCCTGGAATTTCCAGCGTAAATCTTTATGGTCATAAGTCGAGGCACTTACATCACTGGACCCAATTTTATGACTTTTTTGTGACATTAAGGAAACACTATGGTTGTTATAAGCAAATCCATGTATTTGCTATGAGACTTTTTTTGCTGGGAACCAGAAACTTTGGGGGGGGGGGGGGGTTGGAAATTAACTGGCTGTAAAGATAAGCCAGTTGCCAAGTGTCCAGAATGTGGTTGTGTGACCCTTGAGATATGTGCAGCCGCTGGAACTCTGGAACCAGGTCATAAATAGCTTTTGATGAGTCCATTGTAGCCGTTCAGTCGCTAAGCAAGAACTACCTGTCGTCATTCTGGTTTTAAGGATCTAGTTCCAAAACCATGCAATTGCTTTGGACATCTGCCATGGCTCGATTAATTGGCATCCAGCAATGCCAAGAAGCAAATTGCAATGTTTCATAAATAGAGATCTTTAACTGTGGGAACGCTTGAAAGGGATCCTGAGTTCCGAAGTACTTTGGGGTTAATAATTCTCAGACTGAAAAGCAGGCGTGAAACATACCTGCAGATTTGATCATTGGAAGGACACGAAGGGATGTAGGAATGAGGTAGTGGGATCCTGAAGTCAATTTTAACTGCTGTCTTGTGTTTTATAGCTCTTGAGAGCTGCTTTGTTAGCTTACAAAGAGTGTATTAGCCATAAATTAGACAAGGGACAGAAGGAAAGGAAAAGAAAGAAAGGAAAAGAGAACGAAGGAAGGAAAAAAGAGAAAGAAAAAGAAAGATAGTAAGAAGCTGTGACTAAAGGGATTCTGTCTCAATAGGGCAGTGTTGGAGGCCCTTAAAATAAACCTGCTATTTACCAGGGAAAGAGAGGGAGGGAAAGAGAGAGAGGAAGGAGGGAAAGGTAGGTAGGTAGGTGTTGTGACTGATTAGATAAAGGGATTCCATCTCATAAATAGGGCAGTGATGAAGGCCCTTAAAATAAACCTATATTTTTGTAGAAGAGAATAGAATTCTTTATTGGTCAAATGTGACACACAAGGAATTTGTCTTCAGTGCATAAGCTCTCAGTGTACATTAAAAAAAATACATTCATCAAGAATCATAAAATACAACACTTAGTGGTAGTCATAGGATACTAAATAAGCGATCAAAATCATACTAGGAAACTAAATAAGAACAATATAAATTGTAAAGATATTTGCAAGGTCCAATAAAGCATCGGAATCGAAGTTTAGAGATTTTTGCCTTGAGGATGGTAAAATGTCCTGTCTTCTTTTCCACAGCTTTATCCCCCTACGAGGAAGAGTCAAGGCCTCGTGGTTCATCATCCAAGGCCGCCATTCCTCCCCCAATGTACGATGAGCCTGAGAGACCTCGTTCCCCAACCGGGCCCAGCAATTCCTTCCTCGCAAACATGGGGTGAGCCTCGGGCAAATTTCTGGAAAAAGACCACTAGGGGGCAGTAGTGAAACGCATTAGGAATTGAGAATATTTTACCAGAGGTTGGGATTCCCAACCTGGGCATCAGGGCGGTTGTGTGAATTTAAAAAGTGGTTGTGTGAATTTAAAAAGTTTGGAAACACTTTCTGCTAACCAGGACTTGGCCTGCTGCTCTCCGAGGTACTGTCCTGGGACAAGCTATTGGACTGAGATCCCTAAGATTGTTGATGCAACTAATTGCTACTCTCAAACCATTAAACTATGGTGATGCAGTTAGCTCACAAGTTGGTCTTATTTGCCCTCATTTCACTCGAGATCCTGGCTATTTCTGGAAGATGCACTGAGTCCAGAGATGGAAATTGCATCTGGGCTCCTGTGGAGGAGGAAAGGGAAAATAGCAACACAATGAAGAAGAGATTTTAAACATTTTAAACCAAAGTTTACCCTTGGAAACCAAACCCTTTAAAAGGTCCCCAAAGGAGATCACACAATGTAGGGACACAACAACCATTTTATATATATATATATATATATATACAGATATAGTCAGTTGCCAAGAAGCTGAATTTTGATCACTTGACCGGTGGGCTGCTGCAACAGTTTTTAAAACACTCATAAGTCCCTTCTTCCAGTTGCTGTTGAAACTTTTTTATTTATTTTGTTTTATTTATTTGTCAATCACAAGAAAATAGGTATAAGTATAAACATGAGTAAGAATACAGGAAATAGGTACGAATAAATGGGGACAATAGGACAGGGACGGTAGGCAAGATTTTGCACTTATGCATGCCCCTTACAGACCTCTTAGGAATGGGGTGAGGTCAGTTGTGGATAGTTTGAGGTTAAAGGGGTGGGAGGGTTAGAGGATGTAACCACAGAGTCAGGTAGGGCATTCCAGGTATTGACCACTCTGTTGCTGAAGTGGTACTTCCTGCAATCGAGTTTGGAGTGGTTTACATTGAGTTTATATCTGTTGTGCGCTCTAGTGGTGGTGGTAAAGCTGAAATAACTTGCAAGAGTCACTAGAATAACAGAATTGGAAATGACCTTGGAGGTCTTCTAGTCCAACCCCCTGCTCAAGCAGGAGACCGTAGACAATGTCAAGATACATGTTTGTCCAAACTCTTCTTAAAAACTTCCAGTGTTGGAGCACCCACAACCTCTGAAGGCAAGCAGCAAGCAGGTGGATTGTTCTCCCTGTCAAGAAGTTTCTCCTTAGTTCTAGGTTGCTTCCCCCCTTGGTGAGTTTCCATTCACCAAATGAACTGTTGCAAGTCGGGGACTCAGCTGCCCTTTAGAGAGCCCTCCAACCACGCCCGCGGGGCTTGATCTCCCGCGCCTGGTGGGCTCAGCTCATTCTCCCTTCTTGTCTCCAGAGGCACGGTGGCGCACAAGATCATGCAGAAGTATGGCTTCAGAGAAGGGCAGGGTCTGGGGAAGCACGAACAGGGTCTGAGCACCGCCCTATCGGTAGAGAAGACCAGCAAGAGGGGAGGCAAAATCATCGTTGGAGACGCTGCTGATAAAGGTAAGTTAGAGAGGCCTAGTGGGGTGAAGTGGGAGAGGGAGTATTCAACTACCATGTCTCCAGGGAAGGTGGTTGCTATAGGGCAGGGGTGTCAAACTCAATTTTATTGAGAGCTGCATCAGGGCTGTGGTTGACCTGCAAGCAGGGGAGAAGCAACTCGGTGGGCATGGCCGGCTTGATGCCTCTTACCAAACTGCTGGCATGTTTCCTCTTTTCATTGGGTAGACCGGGCCGAAACCACGCTGGCCCAATGTGTCCTCTTCACAATGGGTAAACCAGGCCAAAGCAATGTGGGCTGGCCTCTTTAACACTTTCCAGAATGGCCCTGCAGGCCTTTGAGTTTGACACTCTTGCTATAGGGATAACACACAGAGAGTGCTGGACCAATTGTGGCCGTTTTAACTCTTAAAGGCTCCATCGCTTTCCTTCGATCGGTCTTAACATTCACTTCGTGTCCTCGTGTTAACTGTCCTGACCAAGGCTTCCGAGACCGTAATGAAGCACACTCACGGTTAAAACAACTCTTGTTTTATTTCAGCGTTTGGGAATTACGTTCGTTCCCAGCCTGTAATGAGTCCCAAACAGTCCCTTCGAGAGAAGCACTCACTTTTCTCTCCTTTGAATTGCTGCCAATAACTAGAGAGCCAAGTGAATTATAAAAAAAAACCAACCGAAGGACAAAGTCCACACAGAACTTCAAGGATTAATCCGAACAGAGTGATCGATGTTGCTTCCTACAAAGCTTTCTTCACCTTTGCACTTCCTTTATCACTAAGAGGAAGGGCAATCACCTCCAAGCCTTACTCCCGAGTCGCCCCTTTTGTCTCAGCTGCTCTCGCCTTCTGGCAGCTCTGTGCACTGGGAACAGACTCCCTTTGTTCCTCTTCCTCGCTGCTGCCAGGCTCCGGAGGCTACACTCCACTCCCAGATGGTCCTGGCCCCATCTCTGTATCGGACTGTCCAATTCCGCTGCGGTCTGCACAGGCTGCCAGTGAACCACAACAGTAACAGGTTTAAGCAAGCTTGATCTGCTGAAGCCTTTTTTTGTGAGTTGCGTGAATTGAAAATTTGGCCCGTGAGTGAAATGATAATCCTTTCCCTATGGCCCCTCTGGAAGCTGTAAATCTTTGTCTTGACAATCCAGAAGACTCCTAGCTTCACCACATGGAAAGAAAGTTGTCGGCCTCTCGTGCCTGACAAGAGGACGACAGCAGTAAAATTGGGAGCGATTCTTCCCTCCTTCCTTTTAAACAGATGAACAATTTCTTTCTGCAGTTCCTGCTTTTATGTAAGGAGGAAGCCTCGGCTCAGGAACTCTGGTTATTTACGATGGCTTTTCAGTGCTGCTAAGCTCTAACATCTGCTAGTTAGGTTATATCATTTCAGTTTGATGTATCAAATCATCTATTTTCCCAACCCGGAAGGACATCAGGGATTATCAGAAAGAGCTGGATTTTTTAAAATCTGGATTCTGCCCTGCATTAAGTGCTGATATTAATTCCCTGGAAGGAACATGTTAGATAAAATGCAGACAATTCATTGTCAAAGTGATGTTAAATGGGTTTTTAAAATAACTTTGCCATTATCTATATCTATAAAAGCAAAATACCATTCATGCATCATCACAAAATCTCCACAATTGTAAAGCCTACAAACTTGAAGCGTGACACGGATGTTCCTCTTGGCTTCTAGGGGCTCACTTAGAAAGGATTTTTCAAAAGGACCATCAGAGCATTCGTATTTCCTATATTATTATTATTATTATTATTAACACGCTCTGATGCTGAGGAGTTCTACTCCCCCTCCCCACCTGAAAAGAAATCTCTTCCAAATGCAAAACACAAGCAGAGGAGAGGAGTTTTAGCTTCAGTTTTAGTTTCACAGCAGCAAGCAGCTTTAGTACAGAACAGTTGAGCTATGCCACATGCAGGTTTCTTGCTGTCTCCTTCTTGCTCACACAGCAAATACTGCTTCAGTTTCCAAACAGCCCTCAACTCTCTCACACACTGACCGGACGCTAGCCAGATGAATACCGATGGATGCTGGTAGGCAGACAGAAAAATAAATTCCTTTATTTTCCTCCCCAAAAACTAAGCCCGGTCACATAGTTTCGTACTGAAGCACGGGTATCCAGCTAATAGTTAAATATAACAAAGTTTGTGCAAGCTTTTGTTTTGTAATAAAATGAACAGCAAAGACCCTGTACTTACTTTGGTTGTTCGGGGGGGGGGGGGTATTCTGCACAAAATTGGTTTTAGATTGTTTTAAATCATTTTTTAATCTTTTTTATTAGTTTATAGTAGAAAATACAAACGCAAATAGTAGGACACAGAGGGAAGGAGAAGAGAGAGGAGAAAAAGAAAAAAAAGGCCATTGAGTTCTGGCTCCCTCTGTTGCAGTAAAATAAGGCATTAACATTGAATCTCAACTTTTAACTTTTCCATAATAGTATAAACTAGCCATTTCTATAACAACAAATCAATCTAATCAGTCAACCCCAAAATCAGAGTTTTATTTCTTTCCACCTCAAGAACAAAAGTCCAGTATTATAACTAATCTGAAGAATCTAGCAATTTGTGCTAGATTTCTTTGGAATCACCAATGGCCTCTGATTATCAGCCTTTGATAATCTAGTACTATACAGTGTTTATCAATCTTTGTGACTTTAAGATGTGTGGACTTCAACTCCAATTATGGGAGTTGAAGTCCACACATCTTGAGAAATATTACATTTAATATAAAACCATTACCGCTTTCTTTTTTTTTTTCCTCTTGGGGATAGGAGATCCCTCGAAGAAATCGGATTCAAACCCTTTAACAGAAATACTGAAATGCCCAACCAAAGTTGTCTTATTGCGGGTAAGTTTCCCCTGTTTTGATTCATCAGCTATCCTCAATTGTTGATTTTCAAGGTTTGGGTTGGCATTAAGCCTGGAGTTTTTGAAGAAGAGATTGGAAGGTCATTTATCTGAAATGGTATAGGTCAGGGTTGTCAAAGTCTTATTTCATTGAGAGCCGCATCAGGGTTGTGTTTGACCTCGGAGGACTGGGTGTGTGTGTGTGTGACTGGCATGGGGTTGGCCAGCTCAATATCACTTGTGTCAGGGGTGGGGGCACCTGTGGTGGCTAAGTGCTAAGGCAGGACTTCCCTGAGAACCTCCCTCACTCTCATCATCTTCCTTCCTGTCATGCCCTATGGGGATTTGACTCGGAGAGGGGGGGCCGAACAACTGACAGGGAGTGGGAATGTCGCTCCATTGGCTGTGGAAGAAACTGGGGAAGGGCAAAGTCTGGCTGGGCAGAGCAAGGGAGAGGGAGTTCAGAGGAAGACCCAGGCCCACCCGATCTTCATCCTAGGGCATGCAGGGAGGAACGAAGAAGAGAGCAACGTGAATTGCGTGGCTTACAGGGGAGGAAAGGGCCCTGATTCCCTTCATTAGGTGCAGCTGGGGACACAGTGTTTAAAAAGGGAAGCTACACGCAGCAAGTTGTTGGGAGCAAATTGTGAATTATCTGGTATCGTAGAGGCTTATCTGGGTTCCTGGCGTCTTCCCAACTGTTTAAAGGCTGTTCCTGGGAGAGTTTTTCTCCAGCGACATTGGGGGTAAAGTTGGAGATAATAAAGGGATCCTTATGGCTTATTTGACTGTGTACCACGCCTCGGATCATCACACTTCCTTCCTTTTTTTCTTTTTACTTCCCCTTCCATTTGCCTTTCTTCTTCCTTCCCATCTTGTTCTTCGCCTTTCCTCTTTGCCTTTCTCCTTTCCTATCCCTTCTTGCATGCTCAAATGCAAAAGGGGAACCATTTCTCCTTTTGTTTCCTTTTTAGTTTGTTTTGATAGTCCTCTGCCAGCAAAAATGGCAGGAGGCCATTGTGGCTGAAAACAGGGCACGGAAGGGTTGTTTATGGCTCCCTGTCCTCCGTTTTCGCTAGCAGAGGCAACGTGGGCCGGTCCTTTGCTGTTTCTAAGCACCCTGTGGGCTGAATCTGGCCCTCTGGCCTTGAGTTTGACACCCCTGGTATAAGGTTTCCTGCCTGAGCAGGGGGTTGGACTAGAAGACCTCCAAGGTCCCTTCTGACTCTATTATTCTGATATTTTTAGTTTCGATTAGCTGGACGAAGTGACATTATAAAATGATCAGAAAGATAAAAAGGACATGACTGCGGATATTCCATGATGGCAAATATGTATATTTATTCTCTGAAGCTCCCAAGAGAGTTTCTGATTTCAGTGGAATAGAAATGTGTTTAGTAAATAGACATTAGTGAGAAAAAAAAATCTCTGCATTTAAAGGAAAACTTTTTAAGTCCAGGAGTAAAGAAACCAAATTTGCATTTCAAACATAGAGTCTTTTGTTGTTGTTGCAGAATATGGTTGGAGCTGGGGAGGTTGACGAAGACCTCGAAGGCGAAACGAAAGAAGAATGTGAAAAATATGGCAAAGTTGGGAAGTGTGTGATTTTTGAGGTACTGACTGACATTCATTTCACCCACATTTCTTTTTTAAAAAGCAGATTTAAAATATCATCCTCTTCTTTCTACCCCTTGCGGGGTAGAATCTCTGCAACTGAATGGAACTAAGTGTTTACTGGCCGGGTGCCCTCCCTGTCGCCAATGCAGACTTTTTCTCAGCAGATATATTCTCATTGTGTCCAGAGAAAGTAATATCTGCCTCTACCTAGGATCAAACTCATAACCTTCTGCTTGTGGGGCAAGAGCTCAACCTCTAGGCCACCACACCACTCCAGATTTAAAATATCTACATGCAAAAATATATTTAAAAGCAGATTGAAGATACCATCATCCTCTTTTAACGACCCCATAATCCTTTGTGGGGTGGAATCTGGGCCACTGAAGGGAACTGAGTGTTTACTGGCCAGATGCCCTCCCTGTCACCAATGCAGAGTTTTTCTCAGGAGATATACTCTCATTGTGTCCAGAGAAAGTAATATCTGCCTCTACCTAGGATCAAACTCGCGAGAGCACTACCACTAGGCCACCACTCCACTCCAGATTTAAAATATCTACATGCACAAATATATTTAAAAGCAGTTCTTTGATTACAAAAATTGGGACATCTGGAATGGAAAGAGGAAATCCCTAGAAATAGATTCCAAGCTAGCACACCCTGCATAACAGCTTTATTTGGTTGTTTTGTCTGGAAGGTTTTTATATGGCCACCTCCCTTGACACGTTTCTGCTGCTCTTGGAAAACATAATAGTGAGTGAATGAACTTGGCCTCTGGTTCAATGAGACGAGAACTGTCAACCTTGCGCAGAACAGCAGATGGGCGAAATCAACCTGGATGATGTAGCCTTGAAGATAATCCCGCCTCTGCAATTTTCCGTATTTGCATCCTCCCCCTGCTGCCTTTTATCTCAACTGATGAGCTCCCTGATGAGGGATAACTGTCCATCATGACTGCTCGGGAACCAGAATGGGACAGTTTGCCACGGGCAACCCCCCAGGGCCAAGCTGCCACGGGACAATTCAACAATTCAATTTAATCCTTTAAAGCAAAATTTTAAAAATTAACTCTAATTTTTGTCTTTTTGTCCTTCCTCTGGCATCCTCTCTTTAATGATTCTATTCCCCCCCCCCCCATTTCTTCGATATTACCGTAACTCTTGCCCCGCAATGAGTTGTCCTATGGCTACCGTATTTCTCAGAAAATAAGCCTTAGCATGATTTTTCAGGATGCTCGTAATATAAGCCCTCTGTCAGGATTCCAGCAATCGCCCTAATTAAATCATGATTCTTGAGCCAAACTTCAAAAAAACTTCAAAGGATTTATTAGAGGCGACATATTGGCACTGCCCTGTATGAAGCCAACTCTGGCATACGTCATTTATAGTCCCCTGTGACCCTATTTCCCTCTTCTTCCCTAGGTGTGTCATAAATCACCTTCTCCAGTTGAGCATGTTCACCCACTGGGTGTCATCATTCACATTCTCCAATTAAATATATTCACAGGCAAAAAGCTCTGGTAGTTTAGCTACAATCTTTTAAAGATAAGAGTTGGAAGGTACTTTCCGTTTCAAACTGCTGCACTGCTCTTCCAGATTTCCTTCTCCACCCCCACCCCCCACGCCCCATTTTTTTAAATGGCAGCGACTAAAACAGGCATAGGAGTGTTTTACGAGTTGACACCCGAAAATAAGCCTTAGTTAAAATCGTCGGCCAGATGGATGCATTTGCCGTATTTCCCCCCCAAAATAAAACCTAACCAGAAATAAGCCCTAATGCGTCTTTTGGAGCAAAAATTAGTATAAGACCTGCTCTTATTTTTGGAGAAATAATGGTAATTGGTTGCAGCGAGTTGGCCGTAGCAAGTGGACTGCAGCAAGTTGGCTGAGGCAAGTTGTCCCAGACCATCAGGGACAACACACAAAAGAAAAGCTGTTATCACAAAAGCCTAGACTATAAAACGTGTATACAAAATAGAGAAGGTGTATTTCATACTTGGCATCTTTAAGGTTGACTGAACTTCAGTTTCCGGAATTCTTCAGCCAGCATGCTGGGAGTTGAAGTCCATTCCCTTTAAAATAGCCAAATTTGAAAAGCGCTCCTCTAGAGCTGCACCGTACTATATTTATACTGTACTGTAAAGGCCCTGATCTTCGCTGTTTTTTGTTTCAAGATACCTGGTGCTCCTGATGATGAAGCCGTGAGAATATTTTTGGAATTTGAAAGAGTGGAATCTGCAATTAAAGGTAAAGAATCACGTCATCACTACTTCCTGTAAATTTCGAAACCCATACAGGTAATTGTCGGCTTACAACAGTTCCTTTAGGGAACCGTTGAAAGTTACAACGGCACTGAAAAGAGCGGCATATGACTGTTTTTCACAGTTGCGACCTTTGCAGTGACAACCCCATGATCAAAATTCAAATCCTTGGCAACTGCTTCATACTTACGATCATTGCTGTGTCCCGGGGTCACACGACTCCCTTTTGCGACCTGACGAGCAAAGCCAGATTCACTTAGCAACCGGATTACTAACTTATCAACCGGGTTACTAACTTATCAACCGCAGCGATTCACTTAACAACGGTGGCAAGAAAGGTCGTAACATGGGGCAAAACTCATTTAACAATCATCTCCCTTAACAGAAATTTCGGACTCAATTGCGGTCGCAAGTAGAGAACGACCTGTATTTGATTGCACAAATGGGAGCAGAGATGGATATATACCCAGTGTGATGATTCCCCAGGCGTGGCACAAAGGCAACCCAGTCAGATAATCAGTAGGAGTCCCTTCATTAGCTCCAACCTTGCATCCAATGTCCTGGTTACCTTCTGGTCTGGTGAAAAACTCTCCCAGGAACAGCCTTTGTCTGCAGAGAATCAAGTCCAAAACATGGTCAACAAAAACTGTAACTATAAGTCCAATCAAGGCAAGATGAGGTAATTAGTCCAGCAGGGCAAGAGAAGGAATTCCAGATGTGGTTGAACAGTAAGAATTCAACACGGTTGGGAGGATGCCAGGAACACAGATAAGCAAAGTCAATACAAGATTAACTCGCATTTGTTCCCAGGAGAGTCAGGACTCAGCTTGCATCTCTTTTAAACTCTCATTCCCAGCTGTGGCTAATGAAGGGAATCAGGGCCCCTTCCCTCCCCCCCCTCCAAGCCACGCAACCCACGTTGCTCTCTTCTCCGTTCCTCCCTGCGTGCCCTCGGATGAAGACAGGGTGGGCCTTGGTGGTCTTCATCTGAACCCCCTCTCCCTTGTTCTACCTCTTCTCTGCTCTGTCCCGCCGGGTTTTGCCCTTCCCCAGTTTCCTCCACAGCCAACGGAGCCACACTCCCATCCCATCAGCTGTTCGTCCTCGGATTCAGACTCCGATAGGGGCATGACACCCACTGCTTTGAAGCCTCCAATTGTAGCTAGTTTTTATCATCTTCTCTGATTAACCTGGCTTGCTTGATGGCAATCTCTCCTCCCGTCCCATCAGCCCAATGTTTCTGCTTCATCCTTCCTGAAACCGTGGCAGCCCTCGACTTATCATCACAATTGAGACCAAAACGTCCATCATAAATCATTTCGGTCTTAAGTTGTAGTCTTACCCAGCTACAAAGAGTCTCGGTGAGAAAAATTGGCCTGCTGGGGAATTCTGGGGGTTGAAGTCCACCCATCTGAAAGCTGCCAATATTGAGAAACCCCATGATACCCTCCCCCCCTCCCCATTTTGACCCAGTTGGATATTCTGCTTACTGTAATTTAAAAACTAACTCAGTGGGGTTCTACCTCCCTGTGTTTCCTTTCCTGGGAATGTGGCTAATTTCCTATTTTGCCTGGGTTTCAGCGGTGGTTGACCTGAATGGAAGATACTTCGGAGGACGAGTGGTGAAGGCCTGTTTCTACAACCTGGATAAATTCCGAGTCTTGGACCTCGCGGAACAAGTCTGATTTTTGTTTCGTCAAACTGGGACGCGTCACCATCTGGTGATCTCAAGAGTTTTCATCTACATGTGGAGAGCATAGAGGAAAGAGGCGATGTGACGTCTTTTCTGACAGAACTGGAACTAATCCTTGATCGGCCTTGATTGGCTTATTCCTTGCAATGGACAGATTTTATTTGTATTTTTATTGTAGTATAAAATTCCTTAAAAGATGCCTGGTTTATTTTATTTTATTTTTTCCTTTTAAGAGCTTTTGCCTCTTGACTGCTCCACAACGCTCTTCTGATTTGCTGATGGTAAATCTGGATATCTTTCTGGGGTTTTTGTTCCTTTCTCATCCTCTGCTTTGATTCCCTCACTCAATGCCTGATTTAATGGCAAACCACAATTTACTTGGTAACCATGATTTGCCGTTAAACCAGTAGAGAAAATGCAATTTGTTGCTAAATCAGAAATGGTAGAACACTGAAAATACCGAAAACAGGAAGGAGACAACTAATAGTTTGAGCTAATTCAGAAGGTGGTATTCAGCCAGTTACCGACCAGTTCTGGAGAACCGGTAGCAGAAATTTTGAGTAGTTCGGAGAACCGGCAAATGCCGCCTCTGACTGGCCCCACCTCCATCTGTTCTCTGCCTCCCGAGTCCCAGCTGATTGGCTGGATCTTCTTTGGTTGCCCTGCACAGGAGAACAGAGCTGGAAAGCAGGTTAGTGGCGTGGGGAGGGAATGGGGATTTTGCAGTATCCTTCCCCTGCCATGCCCACCAAGCCACACCAGGCCCACAAAGCCATGCCCACAGAACGGTTAGTAAAAAAAATTCGAATCCCACCACTGAGCTAATTGGTATGGCTAACATTGACAGTAATGAGCAAAGCATCCCTCCCCAAAATTCTGAATTTTTTATATATATATATATATCTGGCATTCAGCTTTGTTTGGGTATTTTCCCACGTCATAATAGTGGTGCTTTTAAAGTTGTAGCAACGTTTCAGCAGAATCTCATCTGCCATCATCAGGCTTCTGTATAGTTATTATATATTATATATATATAATTAATCTGGTCAGCATCGTTTGACAATCCAACAAGAGACAAACCATTGTTTTTTAATGACCCCATAGTCCCCTTGAGGGGTAGAGTCTGTGCAACTGAATGGAGCTGAGTGTTTACCTGCCGGATGCCCTCCCTGTCGCCAATGTGGAGCTATATATTCAACAGCTCTAATCTCAACATGCCCAGAGAGAAAGGGATATATCTGCCCCTACCTAGGATCGAATTCATAGCCTGATTGTGAGGCAAGAGTTCCACCTCTAGGCTAGCGTACCACTCAACAAGAAACATACCTCTGGTGATAAAAGAAGATTCTGTCCTTTGTTGAACTCCTTAGGAAATTCTTGTTGTTGTTCAAACTTTAGGGGAAAAGTTTTTTGTTCTGTGACTAGCTTAGTGCTATTCCCACAGTTAAGTCAGCCACAAGGTAGTCCATCAAATTTGCAACCTGGGTTGCACAGCAAGCCAGCTTCTGTGGTTGATTAATTGCACCGTATGTTCTGCAGATCCAGAAAACCAGAGTCAATTGAGTAAATTACCATTATTTTACTCATCAAGCATGTCGCCTCAACCCCACATGACTTCCCACGCTGGCATAAATGCCTGGTGGTTTTTATAACATACAAGCCCATGGTTATTTGATTCAGGCTTTATTCAGTCAATGGTCGGAATTGCTATTATCCCTTGTCAATAACTCACACTAGATTTGCATAATAGGATAAGCTAAGATTGTGATTATGTGTGTGGTGTGTTAATGCGTGTTGGTGGTAAAGGATGACAATCTCAAAAGATTGTGGAAGAATAGAAAATCTTAACCTGCTTATCAAGCACAAGAAATCAAACTCTGGATGATTTTAAGCCAAGCAGAATCAAAGCAAAACCTTTTACTCTGCCTAAAAATCAGTTTTTTTAAAAAAACATCACAATCAAACTTTTTACAGCAGGATTTAAAAAAAAAAAAATCCAAACCATTTTTTGCTTGGAAGGAAATGTCTTGAGAAGAAATTATTTCACATTAGCCTAAGAGAGCAATGCTTCTCAAATTTGGAAACTTTAAAGATGGGTGAGGACTTCAACTCCCAGAATTCCTCATGCTGGCTGAGGAATTCTGGGAATTGAAGTCCACCCAAATTGCGCAGAGCGGGAAATGCTCTGTGCTAGAGTAAAACAGTATGCTACTTCATCTCAGAATGTATGGGTTACTACTTGGATGGGAGACCACTAGGAAAGCTGTTGTTCAGTTTACACAATTGGGTAGCGGCATAGTGCCTCATGCAAACTGACAATTTATAATTCCAAACTGCAAAAAAAAAACCCACTGCATCGCAAACTTCCTCCCATCCTTTTCCCCATCGTGCAGCTTTTTTCCCCCCAAACCAGGCAACTTCAAGATGAGCTGGCTGGGGGAATTTTGGGAGTTGAAATCCATTCACATAAAAACTAACCAAGTTTGAGAAAGAGCGATGAGCGCAGGGTGTGAATCCAGCCACCAGCTTGACCCAAACAGGAATTTCACAGCTGGTTTCCCATCTCCAATGAGGTAGCCGTCTAAAGGCACCCCTTGCAAGGAAACCCAATTTTGGAAGAGCCCAAAGGCCATTGAATATAGAATAACAAGAGTTGGAAGGCACCTTGGAGGTCATCTAGTCCAACCCCGGCACCCCAAGCAGGAGACCCTATAGCAGTTCTGACAGATGGCAGTCCAATCGCTTCTTGAAAGCCTCCAGGGATGAAGCTCCCACAACTCCTGAAGGCAACTTCTGTTCCATGGGTTGATTGTTTTCACGGTCAGAAAAATTCTCCTTCTTTCCAGGTTGAATCTCTCCTTGATCAGTTCCGAGGGATGCTCTAATTTCTTTAGGATTGCACCCAAGGATTGCACTCATTACTATTGGTGCCACCTTGCTTACTTTCTATTACTATTGCCTGGCGTTTCTTCCTTGCCTCCAACCCACGAGGGACAGGCTCCTCTGGTATCACCCACCCACCGCACCTCTGGCTTGCAGAAAGCTCTACCTGCAGCATCTCTGCCTGGCCCGCAGAAAGCCAGGCAGGGAAGAGGAAAAGATACCCGAGCCTGCGAGCCCCTGGGCGGGGCCGCAAATCTGCGCGCGATCCAAAGCGGCGACGCGCCCACAGAAAGAATTGACCAAATGCGTCGATTTCCTTCCCGACGCTCCGGTTCCTTTCTCGGCGGGTTGCGCAAGTAAGGGAGCGGCCGGCCCGGATTCCAGCGACATTCCCTCCCCGACCCCCGAAGGCCAAGCACCGGAGGGGTTCCACGCGCGACCGCTTCAGCCATGCCTTTCCGGAAAGGTAAGGCTCTCACCTGGGCGGTGGGGCGTGGCGGGGAGGCTGCTCGGGTTGGCAAGGAGGCGGACTGGGGGCGGCGGCGGGGGGGCTTTTGACTTCTTCACTCTTCGGTCCCGAAACTATTAAAAAGCGGCTTCACTTGGTGCGCGGAATTGACTTCCTTCCCTTTGCGCGGGGTCACTTTGGATTTGGAGCTGCGGGACGGGCAGTGGGGAAAGCTGACCATTTTCTCTGAAGCGAAAGGGAAAGTTCCTTCCTCTTCTTTAAAGACAAGGCTGCCGTGGCCTGTAAAACACACACACACACACACACACACACTTCCTTTTTCTCTCGATTCCTTCCTTTTTTCTTTCTCTCTCTATTCCTTCTTTTTCTCTGTCTCTCTCGTCGTTCTCGCTCTTCCTTTCTTTCTCTCCCTTTCTCCCTCTCCCTCTTTTTCTCTCTTCCTTCCTTCTTCTCTCTTCCTTTTTCTTTCTCTCTTCCTCCTTTCTCTCTCTCTCTCTCTCTTCCTTCCTCTTTCTCCTCTTCTTTTTCTCTCTTCCTCTTTTTGTCTCTTTTTCTCTCTTCCTTCCTTTCTTTCTCCTTTTTCTGTCTCCCTCTCTCTCCCTCCCTTTTTCTTTCTCTCTTCCTCCTTTTTCTCTTTCTCCCTTCCTTTCTTTCTCTTCCTTCCTCTTTTCTTTCTTTTTCTCTCTTTCTCTCTTCCTTCCTCTTTTTCTCTCTTCCTTCCTTTTTCTTTCTCTCTTCCTCCTTTTTCTCTGTCTCTCTCTTCCTTCCTCTTTCTTTTCTCTCTTCCTTCCTCTTTTTCTGTCTCTTTTTCTCTCTTCCTTTCTTTCTCTCTCTCCTTTTTCTGTCTCCCTTCCTCTCTCTCCCTCTGTTCCTTTCTTTTTCTATTTTTCTGTCTGTCTCTCTCTCCCCCCCCCCCGCCTCAGATAGAAAGTCCATTCAGAGAGTGGTAAGGACAGCAGAGAACATTATAGGAAGCTCTCTTCCTGTCACTCAGGATACTGCTTATAAGTGCTATGTGCTTAGAGCTCAAAGCCTTGTTAGAGACCCCACACACCCACTTCAGGGTCTGTTTTTGTTACTCCCCTCTGGAAGTTTCCAAGTATTTCTAGCAGGACTACCTGAGTAACAGTTTTGTTCCTTGTGCCATCTGCCTGGTACACTCCCAAGATTCATTTCTCTCACCATGTACATGCATATATCTGAACGAGACTGTGTTGTTTTTCTGTGTCATATAATATACGTGGGTACGCGCATAATTTTGCATTTATTTATCTTGTGTTTATCTTTATACTAGAGGTGGAGCTGTATGGAACGTAATTTCATTTTAATGTATGCCGATTAGTGTACATTCAAAGTGACAATAAAGCTATTCTATTATCTTTATTCTCTTTTTTTGGATAGGAAAATGAAAGAAAAAGAAAAAAGCAAAAAACAAAAAAAAGAATAAAGATAATAGAATAGCTTTATTGTCACTTTGAATGTACACTAATCCGCATACATTAAAATGAAATTACGTTCCATACAGCTCCACCTCTAGTATAAAGATAAACACAAGATAAATAAATGCAAAATTATGCGCGTACCCACGTATATTATATGACACAGAAAAACAACACAGTCTCGTTCAGATATATGCATGTACATGGTGAGAGAAATGAATCTTGGGAGTGTACCAGGCAGATGGCACAAGGAACAAAACTGTTACTCAGGTAGTCCTGCTAGAAATACTTGGAAACTTCCAGAGGGGAGTAACAAAAACAGACCCTGAAGTGGGTGTAAATTGTAAATTGTAAATTTGTAAATCTAGCTGCGATATTATAAAAGATGTTGAGACTCTAGAAAAAGTACAGAGAAGAGCAACCAGGATGATTAGGGGACCAGAGACTAAGGCATATGAAGAACAGTTACAGGAACGGAGCCTGGCTAGTCTAGTGAAGAGAAGGACCAGGGGAGACATGATAGCAGTCTTCCAATATTTGAGGGGCTGCCACAGAGAGGAGGAAGAGGGTCAAGCTATTTTCTAAAGCACCTGAAGGCCAGAGAAGAAGCAATGGGTGGAAACCAACCAAGGAGGGTGTTATGAATGTAAGCCATCTAACAGGTATTGGGGTTGGAAATATATAAACCAGGATAGACATTTTAATACTGTATCTTTAAGAAAATGCAAAAAAAAAAAAAAAAAGCTATAATTGGGTGTGGTTTCTCAAACGGCCATAAGATGAAGCCAAAAACCTGGGTTGTCTTAGTCTCAGAAGAGAGTGTGTCTCAGTGAGTCTCTGTTTCCTTCTGTTGGAGAGTATTGCCGTTCCTCCTAATTGACTGCTATTCTTGGATTTGATGTAAGTCTGTTATTGAACTGTTTTTGATACTGGACTTTGTTATTGGATTATCCCTGGACTGAAAACTGACTGATTTTACCTGTGAATGACTTTGGACTGCTTGTTTGAACTTTGCTTAAACGTTTTGGGAAGTAAAAACCTAGATTTACTGTCCAATGTATCTGTGTGCTGTGTGTGTATTATTCAAACACTTCTCTCAATACATCTTCCTGTATGCGCTCATTCTCCTAACGGGGAATTACCTCAACAGAGAGATTCAACCTGGAAATAAGGAGAAACTTTCTGATAGAACAATCAACCAATGGAACAGAAGTTGCCTTCAGAAGTTGTGGGTACTTCATCACTGGAAGCTTTCAAGAAGAGACTGGACTGCCATCTGTCAAAAATGGTGTAGCATCTCCACTTGGGTGGGGGGTTGGACTAGATGACTTACAAGGTCCCTTCCAGCTTTGATTATCTGTTGTGTGTTAAAACGAGAGATGCAGGGAGGCCCATTTTGTCAAATGTAGGTAGTCCTCAAGTGATACCCAGCCATTGAGCCCCAAATTTACGTTTAAGTGAAAAAACATTGGTTAAGTGAGTTTGTCCTGTTTTACGACCTTGCCACCATTGTTCAGGACCTCGATTCAATTAGCAACAGGCTTGGTAAAGCAAATCTGGATTCTGCACTGACCTTGGTGCTTTGTCAGAAGGTTGCAAAAGCGGATCATGTGACCTGGGACTCTGCAACCGTTATAACTATGAGTCAGTTGCCGAGGGTCTGAATTTTGATTATGTGTCCATGGGAATGCTGCAAAGGACGTACATGTGAAAAACGATCCTAAGTCACTTTTTTCAGTGCAGTTGTAACTAAAGCCACAAACTTGGCAAGTTTAAGACTTGTGGACTTCAAACTCCCAGAATTCCTCAGGCAGGCAAGTTTAAGACTTGCGGACTTCAACTCCCAGAATTCCTCCTCCAGTCACGTTAGCTCAGGAATTCTGGGAGTTGAAGTCTACAAGTCTTAAACTTGCCAAGTTTGAAGACTCTTGGAGTAGTATAATGTTTTTTAATCCCTGGTGAACTTACTTAAAGACCTTTTTCAGCCTCTGCAGTTTATCTTTAGCAGGGAAATAAAAAAGAGTGTTTATTTTCACAAATGTAAGCTTTTTTTCCTTGTTTTTGCTTTCAGTGCTTATGAAACCATAACAGGAAGCGTCATGTCCACACCCCAAATTCGTTCTGCATTCGGTTCTTGCTCTTGCTGTTCGAAACAAAATTTTAAAAATTATGGCAAAATGGTATTACATTTCCCTGAGAAATACCAGCTGCAATTAATATGTACAGGTACTCCTTAATGTACGACCGCATTTGGGGAATGGAATTTCTGTTACTAAGCAAGTTGGTTGTTAAGTGAGTTATACCTTTTTTTTTTGCCATGGCTCAGGAATTCTGGGAGTTGAAAGTCCATAGCTTAAAAAGGGGTCATAGTTGTCCACTTCTGATCTAGATAGATTTTCTTCTGTATAATTCCCTGGTTTTAGGGAAATGGTTCTTTATTTTTACTTTATTTTACTTAAAACTGGTGCAATAGCTAATCAGAAGACCCATTGTGGGAATTTTCTTTACATTCTCCATTGCTTGACTCATGCTGGCTGCGTTTCCCTGCTCAGACTCGTCTCCTGTAATGTTGACAAATACACTCTTTTGGTATGTGCTAATAATGTTGGACGGACACATGGACAAGGGTCTCCTCCTTCTCCTCACTCGCCCACACAGATTACGAAAAGGGAGTTTCCTTTCTCCCTTCTCACCGTTCAGGTGCTCCTCGACTTACAACCGTTTCTTTAGGGACCCTTCAAAGGTTCGACCGTTCAAAGTTACCACGGCACAGAGAGGAGTGACTGGCAACCACGTTTTTCACACTTACGCCCACCACAGCATCCCCGTGGTCACGGGATTTACACCCAGATGCGTGACGACAACTGACTCACATTTATGGCGGTTTCAGTGTTCAGGAGTCATTTTTGCGACCTTCTGACCAGCAAAATTAATGGGGGGGGGAGCCAGATTCACTTAATAGCCATGTTACTCATTTAACGATGGCAGAGGCTCACTTAATAAAGGCGGCAAGAAAAGTCATAAAACTGGACTAACTCGCTTAACAGATGTTCCCCTTAACAACATAAATTGTGGGCTCGATTGTGGATGTATGTTGAGGACTATCTGGACAGGTGCTCCTGGGACAGCGCAGGAGGCGACTTATGACCATTTTTCACACTTAACAACCATCGCAGCATCCTCACACCATGCCACGCTTGGGCAATCTCCGACAAGCAAAGTCAATGTGGAAGCCACATTCACTTGACCACCATGTTACTAATCTATCCACTGCCGTGATTCACTTAACATCGGTTGCAGAAAAGTTCGTAAAATGGGGCAAAACTCCCCACGGTGCAGAATAATTCATTTATGAAATGTGACTCAACCTAAGTTAACTTTCAAGATACGTGGACTTCCGTCTTCCAGAATTCTAAAAGTTTGGCTGGGGAATTCTGGCAGTTGGAAGTCCACAAGATCTTAAAGTGACCAAGGTTGAGACCAGTGGTGGGATTCAGCCAGTTCGCACCAGTTTGGCAGGACCGGTTGTTAACTTTCTGAGCAGTTTGGTGAACTGGTTGTTGGAAGAAACCATTGGGGCGGAGAATCGGTTGTTGAATTATTTGAATCCCACCACCGGGTGAGAGATATTGGCCTATAGGTAAAAGGTAAACATTCCCTCACACATACCTGCTTGTCGTTTCTGGCTCTAGGGGGTGGTGCTCATCTCCGTTACAAAGCTGAAGAGCCAGCGTTGTCTGAAGACGTCTCCGTGGTCATGTGGCCGGCATGACTAAACACCGAAGGCGCATGGAACACTGTTACCTTCCCACCAAAGTGGTCCCTATTTTTCTATTTGCATGTTTTTTACATGCTTTCGAATTGCTAGGTTGGCAGAAGCTGGGACAAGGAACGGGAGCTCACTCTGTTACACAGCGCTAGGGATTCGAACCGCCAAACTGCCAACCTTTCTGATTGACAAACTCAGCATCTTAGCCACTGAGACACCACTGGTGTTCTTCTTTTATTTTCCTTAAAAACAAGCAAATGCAAAGCTACGGTTAAACACCTCTGGGGGGAAAAAACCCAGGCAAATAAAAATTAAAGCTTATTAAAGCCAACTTTAAAGATAACGCTACTGGGAATACTGGTGAATTAAATAAGAGGCAAGCATTTGGAACAATATGATAAAATAGAAAATGTATAAAAGCATTAAGATCAAAAGTTGAATATAAAAATTGAGTATGTAACTATGGTCATATTTGTATATAAATGTGGAACACTGAAATAAAACTTGTTTTTTTTAAAAAAAGATAACACTAAACCTCAAACGCCCAGCTCATTGCCACCTGTTGCAAAGGCTGGGAGAATGGAAAACACCAAGATCTTTTTAGTGGTGGTTTGCACTCCAAGCTTGTTTCAATTTAGTTTCTGAACATCATGTTACCAGAACTATCGTCATCATCAGGATTTTCTAGTTCTTATTCTCCTCAGCTTATAAATGTCTTGCCTGCCAGTTAGTTCAGTTGGCCGTATGACGGGTTGTTCATTTGCAGCTATATTTAAAATTAACACCAAGTACTGCCTCACAGACACTATCGCAACTACAAAACCCACCTGCTGCTGCCATTTGAGCCCAGGCACCCTCTCCCCTGAATGACACAGTCCCTGTACAGTATTTTTGCAAATCAAATAAACAGCTGTGCAAGGAAAAGAATCCGTTAGCTAGCATGGCAGGTTGGGGGAAGCCCTTCCTGGGGCAGGAGCTACCGCTAGGGGGTGGCAAAGGAGAAACCAGAGTGCTGCCCTCTTGTGGCCACTGTCAGATTGCAGCCCAGATCTGCAGGATTTTGCAGCCCTTGGCAGAGGCGTGGACTTCTGCAATGCTGGCCGGAGGCGATTTTGGGAGATGAAATCCACGCATCTGCAAGCAGCCAAAGAAGGAGGATTTCTTGCTTTTTTTAATTTTTTTTTTCTTCAGAGTTTCGCTTCCCATCCAAGAAGCTTCTTCAGCTCTGACTGGATGGTAGAGAATGGAAGGGTTTTTTTTTTACTCCTTGCAGATCATTTGCATCCTTTAGAGAGTCCTCGAGGGATGCGGTGGCTCAGAGGCTAAGACACTGAGCTTGTTGATCAGAAAGGTTGGCAGTTTGGCGCTTCGAATCCCTAGCACCGTGTAATGGACTGAGCTCCCGTTACTGGGCCCAGCTTCTGCCAACCTAACAGTTTGAAAGCATGTAAAAATGCAAGTTTGGTGGGAAGGTCACAGTGTTCCGTGCGCCTCCAGCATTTAGTCATACCAGCCATATGACCACAGACACGTCTGTGGCTTTGTAACGGAGATGAGCACCCCCCCTCCCCCCAGAGATGGAAATGACTAGCACGTATGTGCAAGGAAGGGGAAGAGGGTCCTTGAAGCACTTCTAGTCTAGTGAAGAGAAGGACCAGAGGAGACATGATAGCATCTTCCAATATTTGAGGGGCTGACACAGAGAGGAGGAAGGATTCAAGCTATTTTCTAAAACACCTGTAGGCCAGACAAGGAATAATGGATGGAAACTGAACAAGGAGAGATTTAACCTGGAAACAGGGAGAACAATCAACCCATGGAACAGAATTTGCCCTTGGAAGTTGTGGGACCACCATCTCTTGAGACTTTCAAGAAGAGACTGGACCATCTGTCAGAAATGATGTAGGGGGCTGGACTAGATGACCTAGAAGGTCCTTTCCAACTCTGATTATCTAATCTTTAAAAAAAAAAAACAAAAAAAAAACAAAACCTTAGAGGTTTATCTGTGTCCTCAGGGTCACCTGAGTAGTGCAAAGGGTTCCTGTAGTTTGTAATTTTTCCTCTGGGAAATCCATTCCTCCTCCTCCCGCACCATTCCAAAGGTGTCCATCCCAAATTGTATAGCTAAAAGTCTGTACAGATTTCTCAGTCATCCCAGGTCAGGATTGTCCCCAAAGGTGCTTTTTTTCAGGAGGCAACTGGACTTTTTAATTTTTTTTCTTTTGAAGACATTTCGCTTCTCACCCAAGAAGCTTCTTCAGCTCTGATAGGATAATGGGGATAGTTCTCCTTCCTCTCCTTCCTCTCCCCCCCCCCCCCCCGCAGCGTGCAAACCTGAGGAGGGGACATGCTACCCCCTCCCTCAAATGCAACCCTATCCCCAAGCCCTTTCAAATGCGGATTTGTTTGGAGAGAGAGGGGGAGAAATCCGGATTCCCCACCTCCCGTAGATGGGCGGGAATGCTCTTCCACTCGCCGGCGTTCGTGGTGGTGCCCTGCCAAGGGACCTTGCACGCGTCTGCTGCGTGGCCCGAGCACGTGGGAAAAGCGTGTCCCGGAGAACCCGTTCGCGTGTCTGCTCCGTGCCGGAGGGTGGTTGTTTTTCCCCGAGAAGCCTGCGGAATAAACGCGGAGCTGATAAACAAGCCGAGCGCGGGGCGTGGAGCGCTGCAGAGAGCAAAACATATTTTTGCAAAATGAGAAAGAGTTTATTTGCAGTTGCCGGCTGTTTGTCTGCGTGTCTTTCTCTCTCTCTGTGTGTGTGGGGGGGGGAATTAAGCGGGTTGCAAAGGCTGTAGGGGATTGGGGGGGGGGGGGGGCTTGGATCGCTGCGCGTGCAATAAATCCGTTTCATAAACTGGCAATAAATCTATTTCATCAACTGGCCAGAGGATCGCTTCCCGGAACGGCACGTCCAGTACTCCAAAATTTGTGTACATACAAGCCTCGGCGGACGCACTTTAAACAAGACGGGCTTGAAAAAAGCCATGCCTTTTATTGCCCCATGTGGAAAAAATATTATTTTGGGTGTGGTGTCTTCTCTAACCCAGATGGAAATCGAGTCTGGATTGAGTCTCTCCCCATTTTTCAGACTCAGCTTCTCTGTGCATTATCATTTTGGGGGGCGGGCGGGGTTGCGTTTTAAATTCTCAGGACATGCAAAACCAGGGATTGGGGCTTTGCCTTCCTTGTTTCGTGGGGCTTGAGGGAAGGACTTGATCTCAACTGCAGGGATTTCACTTAACAACGGTGGCAAGACAGGTGGTAAAATGGGGCAAACCTCACTCAACAAACATCTCGTTTAATAACCGAAATATTGGGCTCCCTTTTTGGTTGTAACTTGAGGACGACCTGTATTTTGGGATGAGGAAAGAACTTGGGAGTGTTGCAAAAACCAGAAAAAGGGGGGGGGGTGTCTTCTGTAACCCTGGAAAAGCCACAGGTGCAAATTAAGTCTGGATGGCCTCCATTTTTCAGACTCGCTTCTTATCATTTTTTGGGGTGCATTTTAAATTCTCAGGACATGCAAAACCAGGATTGGGGGTTTGCCTTCCTAGTTTCGTGTGTTTATCTATTCATCCATACACACACACACACACACACACACACACACACACGTGTGTGTATTTTTCTGCCCTGTATATATTTGGTAGAAGCTGAAATATAGGTAGGCCTCGGCTTACAACAATTCTCTTAGTAGATTGTTCGAAGTTAGAATGGCCCTGGGGAAAAAACTTAACAGTGGCAGCGATTCACTTAGCAACAGTGGCAAGAAAGGTCATAAAATGGAGTAAAACGGGGCTGTCTCGTCTTTCCTCAAAAACTTCCTTAAAAACTTCCAGTGATGGAGCCCCTAAAACTATATATTCAGGAGAAACTTCCTGACAGTAAGAACAATTAATCAGCGGAACGACTTGCCTTCAGAAATTGTGGGTGCTCCAACACTGGAGGCTTTTAAGAAGAGACAGGGCAGCCATTTTGTCCAGAATAGTAAAAGGTTTGTTTGAGCAGAGGGTTGGACGAGAAGACCTCTAAGATCCCTTCCAAGTCGATTATTCTGTTTACACCCAGATGGGAAATATTCCTGAGGCTGAAATTCTACAACCGGCTCCTCAGGTTGAAAAACAACAATGCTGAATGAAAATGTTTTTAAATAAACCTTTTTTAAAAAAGAAAATTCGTGAATTCAGTGGGTTTTATGTTTAACAGCTATGGATAGATTTGTATTGCCATTCTAGCAACCTACTATTGGTAGTACAAGAGAAAAGAGGCATTATTCCCAACCAATTAGCAATTAAAAACTATGGTTGCTGGTGAGAAAAGGTGTAAAGCTGGGACAAAGTTGACTTGGCAACTGTCTCTCTTAGCGACAGAAATGTTAGGTTCCATCATGGTCGTACGTCAAGGACTACCTGTAATGTATCCATGAAGTTGCCAAGAATTGGGTACAAACTTAAGTGAGTCTTATTTATAAAGATTCTCAGTCCTTCAAGTTGCTTTTCCAAAAGGCAACTAAACTTTCTTGTTTTTTCTTTTCTTTGAAAACATTTCACTTCTCATCACTTCTTCAATTCTAAAGAAAGAAGGGTAAAAGAGGCTATTTATGTTAACATTTAATAGTTTTCTCTTAAAAGAGTTGGGATGGGGGGGGGAGACACCACTTATCTTTAGTCTACAACTAGAACTTTGTAGTTCAACTACAACTACAACAACTACAGCTAGAACTACAACTTTGCAGCAGTTCAAAAAGATTCCACAACCAATTGCACTCAGATTCAGCACAGATAAACCCTCAAGTGGCTTCAAGAGCTCTCAGAGAGAGTAGAGTACTAACGACCAGATGACTACATTGACCCAATTCTCTAGATTCAAGCAAAAGTCTTAACATACTGTATTTATAGAGGTGTGAACATCTAGACACATTGATTGTGGAAAATAAAAATAATGTTCCTTCCTTACCGGGAACCTGGAAGCCCATTTCCTGGATTAAATAGAAATCTATTTTAAGAAAGGGCTGTTTCTTGAGGTCTGCTTTGTTTTTCCTTATGAATTGGGTCAATTGTAAAAAAAAAAAAAAAAAAACCTCCAAAATTCATTGCCTAAAAACCATTTGCATGCTTTTCTAAGAGAAAGGTCCCTGTGGTTCATATTTTTTTGTCTAACAGAACGCAACTTCCTTTGGAATAATCATGAGTGGTCAAATAGAATTCAGAATATGACAAGAAGGGGTCCGTTGCTTTGGTGGCTGAGTGAGTTGGTTCACTGAGTGACTTGGTTCATTGGAGAACCTCAAGAACATAAATGAAGACAGGTGGCAAGGATCTTTCTCTTCAGCCCCAGCCCAATATTTTATTTGCTTGGTGGATGGTTCTTTGCCAAGAGCAGAGAATATTGGTAGCTCAGGGTTGAAATGAGGGGTCCTTGATACTCTCTTGAGCTTGGCTGTTTTCTTGCAGATGTTTCATTACCCAACTAGGTAACTTCATCAGGGATAGTATGGAATGGGCTTTGCTCTCATTTTATAGTCCAGTGGCTTGCCTTATCTGTGTTGGTGGGAGTAATCCTGGTGATTTGTTGGTTGAGCTGTTTACTGTTAGCTTTTTATTTTTCCTATCTGATTATTGCCTGTATGAGAGGATGAGAGAGAGGTCTATATACTAACTAAACGAATGACCCATATCAAAACATAATTATCTTATGTGCAGCCAGAATCTAAAAATAACATTTAACACGGCACAGTACTTAAGCAAAATGGTTCGGTTGAGATCAGCATATGTGGGACTGATTGGAATAGATTGTAGGGGTGACAAATATGCTATAATTTTAGCCTATATTATTTATCTATGTATTAAACTAGCTCAATATCTATGCTTCGCTATGAAACTATGTGATCAAGCTTCGTTTTGGGGGAGGAAAATAAGGGAGGGAGGGCGGAAATTCTGCCTCTGCCTACCAGCATCCGTCGGGATTCATCTGGCTAGCATCCTGTCAGTGTGTGAGAGAGTTGAGGGCTGTTTGGAAACTGAGAGTATTTGCTGTGTGAGCAAGAAGGAGACAGCAAGGAGCCTGGGCATGGCTTAGCTCAACTGTTCTGTACTAAAGCTGCTTATTTATTTTATTTTATTTGGTTTGTCAATTGCTTACAAGATAATAGGTATAAGTAAAAACATAGTTATGAATACATGGATGCATATAAGAAAAATAAAAGAAACAATAGGACAGGGACAGTAGGCACGTTGATGCGCTTATGCACACCAACATTATGCACGGCTTGCTGCTGTGAAACTGAAACTAAAATTGAAACTCCTCCGCTTGTGTTTTGCATTTGGAACAGATTTCTTTTCAGGTGAGGGGGAGTAGAACATCTTAGCATCAGAGCGTGTTAATAATAATCTACGAAATAATAATGCTCTGAGGGTCATTTAAAAAAAAATCCTTTCTTAGTGAGCACCTAGAAGCCAAGAGGAACATATGTGTCAAATTTCCAGTTTGTAGGCTTTACGGTTCTGGGGATTTTGTGAAGATGCGTGAGTGGTATTTCGCTTTTACATGTGCACAGTATTAGCATACTCAGAAACCCTCGCACCCGATTGGTCCGGACCAGCGGAGACCTGATTGGTCAACAGGTCGGCCGTGATTGGAGCACTAGGAGTCTACCGCGATTGGCTGTGCCGGTTGCGGGAGAGTCAAAATGCTGCCATTGGCTGCCGAGCCGCAAGCCAGCCCTATATGAAGGGCTGGCGCAGCTCGCATTCTCAGACCTTTACCTATACCTAATAAAGAGCTGAACTCACGTAAATGGTCTCGCGTCTCTGTCGAACCGATCCGCCTCAGATCTAACAATATGTATATAGATTATGATTATTTTTTATTCCAATTTCATTTGAAGTTGTATTTTGTCCAATTCCATTTTAGATTGCTTTTAGATTTTAGTCATAATTTGGACGTGGAACGCTGCACTTTGACACGGCCCAAGGGCTAATCAGTAAAGTAATCTGTCAGCTTGTTTGACAGTTCCTTAATTGGGGCATGGTTTATTTTATTTAATTGGGGCATGGTTTATTTCATGGTTTATTGTTAATCTTGGTGTTAATCTATATTCATCTGGCAATTGATTGCTGGTGGTTTATATCTGATGATTTAAGCAAGGGTTTTCCCCGCTTATGGAGTTGCTTTCCTAGGAATGAGCAACACTTCTACAATTCTAATGTTATTTCAAAACACAATAGGAGAAGGAAGAAGCAATCAAAATGTTCCATCAGTGGTTGCATTGTTTCTAAATAAAGAGGAAGGAAGTCAATTTAAGCATCAAAGCTCTTTAGCTGCAGGAAGATTTCAAAACTGGGCACTCAATATTTCAGCCTTGTGGAGCCCCATCTACTTTTCCTTCTGATGGTCTGGAGATGCATTATAGGTAGTCCTCGATATATGACCACAATCGAGCCCAGAATTTATGTTGCCGAGTGAGACATTTGCTCAGTGAGCAGTATTTGAGGGGCTGCCACAAGAAAGGGGGTTCAACTTATTTTCCAAAGCACCCAAAGGCAAGACAAGAAGCAACGGATGGAAACTATAATCAAAATGGAATTAAGGAGAAGCTTTCTAACAATGAGGACAATTAACCCGTTGAACACCTTGCCTTCAGTGGGTGCTTCATCACTGGAGTTTTTAAGGAAAGGCTGGACAGCCACCTATCTGAAATGGTATAGGATCTCCTGCTTGAGCTGGGGCTGGACTAGAAGACCTCCAAGCTCCCTTCCAGCTCTATTCTGATAGTTTTGGCAGAACTGTCTAGCCAGAGAAAAGAACAAAGCATTTGGCACGTTTCCCCCAAGTCAGGAGCTTTGGAAATCTTCCTAAATGTTGAGTTCTAGGACTAGATGTAAGAGAAGCTTCCTTCACACTCTCCTTCTCCACTGACAGCTCCCAATTTCAAGCTTTTTCAAATAAAGATGTAGAGCCATCGACTCTAGCAAGATGACCTGCCCCTTCCCAACCTTGGGCACCTACAATGTTGTTAAGCTTGTGTAAATCAAACACAACATTGTGCTAGTGTCAGCCTTTTCTGCGCATGGATAAATGCTCTTTCTCAGCATGGAATGTTGCTGGAGAATCAAAATGCTTTGACTTGTTTGTCTGTCTGAGAAAATGTTAGAGAAGATGCTCAGCATGTCCCACCTTCCAGCTGCGATCTCGGGGCCATTGGCAAAGGGGCCCAAAAGGAGCCTAAATGTGGGGCAAGAACGTCCAAGCCTAACACCATAATATTATCCAAATGAGGAGAAACAACCCCTCCCCTTTAATTCTTATCCTGGACTGTTCTTATGCTGCACTGATGGTGTTACCTAGTGTGGTAAAGAGACATATGTAGGAAAACAACCAAGCTCAGGAAGCAAAGGCCACTCCCTTCTAAGCACTGATGATGTTACCTAGTTTGGTAATTAAAGGTTTGCAAGGAATCAGCCAAGTTCAGGAAGCACCTCACTCAACTGAGGTTGTAAGTCAAAGACTGCCTGTATTTCAGCTCAGGCAGTGGTGGGATTCAAATAATTTTACCAGCGGTTCTCTGCCCTAATGACTGGATGGGTGGGCATGGCCAGGGGTGTGTAACAAGCAGCACTTGGTCTCCTATACCCACGTGGGAGCAAAAATGGTCCACGGGGGGGTCATGTTGTACCCCCCAATGCCCCATTTTGGACCTGTAGGCCTCCTTTCAGCCCCCTGGGAGCAAAAATGGGCCACAGAGGGCCCACACTGCTCCCCCTGTGCCCCATTTTGGGCCTATAGGCCTCCTTGCATCCCCCTGGGACCAAAAATGGGCCACAGAGGGCCCACACTGCACCCCCTGTGCCCCATTTTGGGCCTATAGGCCTCCCTGCATCCCCCTGGGGCCAAAAATGGGCCACGGAGGGCCCACACTGCACCCCCTGTGCCCCATTTTGGGCCTATAGGCCTCCCTGCATCCCCCTGGGGCCAAAAATGGGCCACAGAGGGCCCACACTGCACCCCCTGTGCCCCATTTTGGGCCTATAGGCCTCCCTGCATCCCCCTGGGAGCAAAAACGGGCCATGAGTGGGCCGTGTCGCACCCCCGTGCCCCATTTTGGGCCTAGTAGGCCTCCCCTAGGAGTCAAAAGAGGGCGTGTGGGGACTCCTGGAAGGGGGGGGTTGGGAGGGAAGGGCCCCGCCAGCAATTTAACAACCAGTTTGGCTGAAGTGGTGCGAACCGGTTGCATCCCACCACTGAGCCCAGGGGAGCGCTGTTTTTTTTTTGGACCTAGGAGAGGGTCTGCTTGTAAGGCAGACCAGAAGGCTGACTCTTAGTCAGATTTGAAACAAGTGACAGATCTAGACTAAAGCTGGGAATGTCGAATGAAGCTTGGGTTCGAGCAGCAGTTCACGCTGAGCACAGCTGATACTTTGGCAGAAAGTTCCAGGCAGCTGGCCTGGGTCCCAACTGAAGGTGCCCTTTGCGCCGGCTGGTAGAGACGTCTCTATAGGTGTGTAAGATTTACACTAAGCAAATGGGTTGCACTGACCAGACCTTTGTAAATAAAAAAAAACAAACCTGTGCTTGTTACTTAAACTAACAAAAGAGGTATAAAGAGCTTAGCTTCCTTCTCATTATCCCAAAGGTGTTTTTTTTCAGGAGGCAACTGGACTTCCTTGTTTTTTTTTCTTTTGAAGATGTTTCGCTTCTCATCCAAGAAGCTTCTTCAGCTCTGACAGGACGGTGGGGAATGGAAGGATTGACACTGTCCTGTCTGAGCTGAAGAAGCTTCTTGGAAATAAGATGGAAAATATATTTGTGCAAAAATGAGAAGGTAGAGAGAAGGAGATATACAGAAAATAAAATATATATCATAATATTGGAAAGGGGATGTAATAGGGGATAATACAAGTTAAGAGGAATCTTTGAATGATTAATGAAATGATACGAATAGATTAAACTAAACATATTGAATATAAGTATATGATCAAGGAAGATAGAGATTGATGGACTGATTATAAAATAATTTATGAGAATATAAAGAAGAAAATTTGGCAATAGATAATGATGTGATGTTAGAAAGCTGTATCAGAGACTATGGATATGACTGATTTGAAATGTAAAACACCTGGAACCACACTGTTCTTGCAAAGATGTATTTAAATAATTAAAAAAAATAAATAAATCAAAAAAAGCTTCTTGGATGAGAAGCAAAACGTCTTCAAAAGAAGAAAAAAGCAAGGAAGTCCGGTTGCCTCCTGAAAAAGCACCTTTGGGATAACCATGACTTGTATGACTTAGAACAGGGGTCTCCAACCTTGGCTCCTGGAAGCCTGGCGGACTTCAACTCCCAGAATTCCACAGCCAGCTGGCTGTGGAACTCTGGGAGTTGAAGTCCGCCAGGCTTCCAGGAGCCAAGGTTGGAGACCCCTGACTTAGAATCTCCACAGACTTCCTTCTCATTACCAAAGTACGGTAGGTCACATCATTAATGCTAGACAGCAGCAGGGGTGTCTCCAACCTTGGTTGTTGTCTTGCAGACGTTTCATTATCAAACTAGGTAGTATCATCCATGCTAGAAGGGAAATGGGTTTTGTTTTCTGAGTTTTGGTTGTCTTCTACCTGAAAACAATGGGCTGTGTTTTCTGAATTGAGTTGAACTACCTGTACTTCAGTGGTGGGATTCAAATCATTTAACAACCAGTTGTCCCAGGGTCAGGTTGGCCATCATGACGTGGACGATCCCCGTCCTCCAGCTCCGCTGCACATTTGGGATGAGCCTTCTCACAACGGCCAACCTAGGCGAACCAGCTCTTAAATTACACACACACCCCGACTATCAAAGTGGATCCTGGGTGCTGCACTGCAGTGGAGAAACAGGCAACGGAGCAATCAGCATGAGGAAAGGAGGAGAAGCAAGAAGAAGAAGGAAAGTGGCCTTCTCCTTCCCTTGTGCATGGTACTTTGATAGCGAGGTGGTGGTGGAAGATAATTTAACAACCGGTTCGCATGAACCAGTGCGAAACAACCGAATCCCACCAATGCTGTATTTATGTTACAGTGTCCCAGATTCATGTGATTGCCATTCCCAGCTGGCTTCTGACAAGCGAAGTCAGTGGGGGAAACTGGATTGATGTAACGACCCGGTGACTCACTTAACGACTGCTGTGATGCGCTTAACAACTGTGGCAAAATAACTGGGCACGGCTCGATAACCACTTCGCTTAGCCACAGAAATTCTGATCTCAGCTATGCTCGTAAGTCGAGGACTACCTGTAGAGAAATTCACTGGAAAATACCGGCTGGGTGAAAATAATCATAATTGCTTGTGGTCGATTGCAGTTCAGATGCCCAGCAATGCACAAGCCAGAACCAGTTAGGACTAAATTATTTTTCACCTCCTGCCTCTCTCAACTTCCTCCTAAATATAGCTGCGGGATAGGCAAATTATATGTTATTCCAGCACAGTCTCTTTGTTAGCAGACTCTCGTCTTCCTTTTTTCCCCCTCTTTCTTTTAGATGTGACCCAGCTCTGTTTTTTTCTGAGTTTAATTGTGCCAGATATTTAACGGCAGCCTGGTGCTATAAAAAGTTTGTTTACAAGGGTGATTTCCCACTGGCAGACAAGAAATAGTTCCTTATTGCAGTTAAAAGACCCAAAGTGTTCGGAATGGCTGTTACTCCTGTTTCCAAGAATTGGGTTCCTAACATTTTCTGGTCAGAATTCCAAATAGAGACTGTCCCCAACTTACAACAGTTCATTTAATTACCATTTGAAGCTACAATGGCACAGAAAAAAGGGACCTAAGGACCATTTCTCACACTTACGGCTGTTGTGGCGTCCCCATGATCGCGGGATCAAAATTTAGATGCTTGGCGACGGGCATGGATTTGTGACTGGTCGTAAATATGTAGTGTCCAGGGATCATATCATCCCTTTTTGGGACCATTGGACAAGCGAAGTCAAAGAGGAAGCCAGATTTCCTTAATGACCGTGTTACTAACATAACAGTTGCAATGATTTAACAACTGCAAGCAAGAAAGATTGCAAAATAGGACAAACCTCACTTAACTATCTTGCTTAAGCAACATAAATTTTGGGCTCTGTTGAGGACTATTATACTCTCTGCTTCCAAGAGAACATTGGTGGATTTCTGTTCTTAGTTTATTTTTTTGCACATCAGTAAGTTGCTTTCTTTCTAATTGCAAAGATTTCTAAAGGTGGAGGTTCCCCTCGTACATCCGTGCTAGTCATTTCTGGCTCTAGGAGGCAGTGCTCATCTCCGTTACAAAGCCAAAGAGTCAGCGCTGTCCAAAGATGTCTCCGTGGTCATGTGGCCAGCAGCAGGACTAAACTCCGAAGCCTCACGGAGACCTGTTACCTTTCCCACCAAAGTGGTCCCTATTTTTCTACTTGCATTTTTTTACGTGCTTTCGAACTACTAGGTTGGCAGAAGCTGGGACAAGTAACAGGAGCTCACTCCGTTATGCGGCTCTAGGGATTCGAACCGCCAAACTGCCGACCTGTCTGATCGACAAGCTTAGCATCTTAACCACTGAGCTAACGCATTCCTTATTTCTACAGATACTTTAAAAAGAGATCACATTTCTCTTTCTCTCTTTCCAATCTTCCCTTTTTAAGACCTTAGCTCTCCTGGTCCTAGACATTTTTCCAACTCTCTAGTGAGTCTTTCTTTCTTTCTTTCTTTCTTTCTTTCTTTCTTTCTTTCTTTCTTTCTTTCTTCCTTCCTTCCTTCCTTCCTTCCTTCCTTCCTTCCTTCCTTCCTTCCTTCCTTCCTTCCTTCCTTCCTTCCTTCCTTCCTTCCTTCCTTCCTTCCTTCCTTCCTTCCTTTGCCTGAGGCTATTATTAAAATGTAGGATTTTTGGCACTTTCCCTGGCCCCTACCAGGCGATTTTATAAAAGAAATCTAGGCTGGATGACCTTCACATCTTTTATCGTTTCATTATCTCACCCGTGAAGGTGAAAGATCATTTATTTGGTGCCCTCTGAAGAACTGTGTCCAAGTCAACCGTGCTGGGCAAACTGTGAGCCGGGACTCCAAATTGGCACATCAAAACCCTTTTCAGCTTTTCATTTTCCCATCGGCTTCAGCTGCTTTCCAGGGCTTTGCAAAGCAAACTTTTGGCCCGGTTGGAATGACTGAAAGCTTAGCCCCCTCTGCTTTTCATGAGAGTCCCTAAGCATTGGGAAGAGTTCCAGCAACCAGTTCTTGTAGGGATCTCAGCCAGATGGAGGAGACTTTCAGACAATGACCCTGAAAAATATATTCTGGAGCTTCGCAAACTTTTTCCTGAAAGAGCAGGTTTAAAATTTAGGACATCTTTTTAACAGAATGGAATATTTAAGAGAATAACAGAGTTGGAAAAGGGACCTTGGAGGTCTTCTAGTCCAGGAGTCGCCAACTTTTTGGACCTCAAGGATCACCAAACTCATCATTTAAATCCTACAGATAGAGGGAAAATCCCCCAAAAAAGTCTGCAGGAAAATTCCCTGCCCCATTTTTCCTACTGGTCAATCATTCTTTATTTGGGATCACAGGATACCGTCTCTAGCTCCGTTCTCAGGGGGAGAAAGAGAGAGAGAGACTTTTGGCTTCATGCAAGGAAAGCAGCAGAAGTCTTTCTTTCTCTCCCCCAAATTCCTCCAGAAATGAGTCTCTGTGGACTTGTCGTGCTGGCTCAGCCTCTTGGAGCAGGAGGCCTTGAAGGGTTCCAAAGACTCATTTCTGGCAGAGTTTGGGGGAGAGAAAGGAAGACTTTTGCTGCTTTCCCTGTGTCCAGCCAAAAGCAGAAGAAGAAAGAAGCGGAAACAAGCAGCCCGGTGGCCAGGCCAGGCGTGTGGGGTGCGTAGGGCAAGTTCCCCCACTCCACCCTTTCCCTCCTCCCCTCACTACCTCGTGTTGTTCACAATGCAAGTGACACAAGTCTTGTGTTCCCATGGGCCATGTGGGCGGTGACTGCAGACTGAATTAATTGTTTTGAAGGGTGCTTTGGGGTGAGATTTCTCCGCAGACCACCCAAATTTTCTCGCAGACTACCAGTGGTCCCCGGCCCACTGGTTGGCGACCACTGTTCTAGTCCAACCCCCTGCTCAGGCCTATACCATTTCAGACAAAGGACTGTCTAATCTCTTCTTGAAAGCTTTCAGTGCTGGAGGACCCACCATTTCTGAAGACAAGCTGTTCCACTCAGTGATGGTTCTCACTGTCAAGAAATTTCTTCTGAGTTCTAGGTTGTGTCTCGCTTTGGTTAGTTTCCATCAGTGGTGGGATTCAATTTTTTTTTTACTACCAGTTCTGTGGGCATGGCTTGGTGGGCATGACAAAGGAAGGATATACTACAAAATCCCCATTCCCTCCCCACCCTACTAACCTGCTTTCCAGCTCCGTTCTCCTTGTGCAGGGCAACCAAAGAAGACCCAGCCAATCAGCTGGGACTCGGGAGGTGGAGAATAGATGGGGGCAGGGCCAGTCAGAGGGGGTATTTGCCAGTTCATCAAACTACTCAAAATTTCCGCTACCGGTTCTCTAGAATCAGTCAGAACAGGCTGAATACTGTGGTTTCGATCCGCTAAAAAGAACTGTTATAACTTTGTTCAGTTTTCATCCATTGCTTTCTTGTCTTGGCTTCTGGTGCTTTGGAAAATAGGTTGACCCCACTCTTCCTTATAGCAACCTGTGAGATACTGTGAGATGCTATCCCATCACTTCTAGGCTTTCTTTTCATTAAACTAGACATACCCAGTTCCTGCAACCGTTCTTTATATGTTATATGCCTCCAGTCCCTTAATGATCTTCTCTGCACTCTTTCTAGAGTCTCAACCAACTTTTTTTTGCACCGTGCGAACCAAAACTGGATACAGTATTCCAAGTGTGGCCTTATCAAGGCATTATAAAGTGATATTAGCATGTCACGTGATCTTGATTCTATCCCTCTGTTGATGCAACCTGGGGTTGCGTTGGCTTTTTTGGCAGCTGCAGTACATCATCTTCCTCACTTCCAAGATGCTCAACGTAGAACAGAGAATGACATGGTTGGAAGGGATCGTTGACTTTGCTTGTCAGAAGGTCACAAAAGGGGATCACATGACCCTGGGACAATGCAACGGTCATAAAGATGAGTCAGTTGCCAAGCATCTGAATTTTGATCATGTGACTGAGAGGATGCTACAAATGGATGCTAGGAATGTTAGGAGTTGAAGTCCATGAATCGTCAAGGGGCTAGGAATTGTGGGAGTTGAAGTCCACAGGCTGTAAAGGGACCATAGTTGTCTGCTCCTGCCTTGGTGTGTTGTTCGTGTATCCATGGTCTATTTGATTACAATTTTAATTACCCCTTGAAGTCTGTGTCTGACTTGTTGGGCTGCAGATCCAAACCAGAGAGTTATAGAGGTGCAGATGACAGACTCAATGATTCCTCTGTAGAACTGGATCAACAGCTCCTTGGGCACTTTGAGCTTTCTGAGTTGGCGCAGGAAGAACATTCTTTGTTGTGCTTTTTTGATGACATTATTGGTGTTAGGCGTTCATTTTATGTCTTGAGATATGATAGGGTACCAATCTGAAAAGCAAAAGCATTTTAGAGTTTGGGTCAGTGATTTTTGGCTCACAAGCTACCTGGATTAATAGAACAGAATAGAAGAATATAGAATGGAATGGAATGGAATGGAATGGAATGGAATGGAATAGAATAGAATAGAATAGAATAGAATAGAATAGAATAGAATAGAATAGAATAGAATAGAATAGAATAGAAATTCTTTATTGGCAAGTGTGATTGGACAAACAAGGAATTTGTCTTGGGGCAAATGCTCTCAGTGTACATAAAAGAAAAGAGACATTCGTCAAGAGTCAAGAATCATCAGGTACAGCACTTAATGATTGTCATAGGATACAATAAGTAATCAAATCATACTAGGAAACAGTCAATATAAATCGTAAGGATACAAGCGACAAAGTTACAGTCATATAGTCACAAGTGGGAGGGGATGGGTGATAAGGAGTGATGGGAAGATTAATAGTAATGCAGACTTTGTAAATAGTTGGACAGTGTTGAGGGAATTATTTGTTTAGCAGAGTGATTTGGTATTTGGGAAAAAACTGTCCTTGTGTCTAGTTGTTCTGGTATGCAGTGCTCTATAGCATTGTTTTGAGGGAAGGAGCTGAAACAGTTTATGTCCAGGATGTGAGGGATCTGTAAATATTTTCACAGCCCTCTTTTTGACTCATGCAATATATTGCTCCTTGATGGAAGGCAGGTTGGTAGTTGTTTTTTCTGCAGCCTGCTGGCCTAGGCTAAAATGATATTGACTCTGCAATGAATCAATGGTCATAAAGTAAGTCAGTTGCCAAGCATCTGAATTTTGATCACGTGACCATGAGGAATGCTGCAGCTATGGTAAGTGTGAAAAATGTCATAAGTCACTTTTTTTCAGCGCCCTTGTAACTGAACGGTCACTGAACAAACGGTTGTAAGTCAAACACTACCTGGGTAAAAACTGAAAAGGGTGTTTTACTTCTTTTAAACTCTTTGCGTCCAAATCTCTTGCCCTACTTCTGATCATCCTGGAAAATCTTTCAGTAGTTAGAGTTAAAAAAAAAAAAAAAAGACTATTCCATCATGTGATTCTAGAGTCGATCCAGGGCTTCTATTCACATGTAAATTGCTACCACTTTAATTAATCAGCTGAAATCTCAGGCGTTCCATCAACTGAAGGCCAGGGAATTAAGGAAGAATTATTCCCTCTTTAACATGCATACAGCAAAATCAGAAAGCCACAAAACGCCCTTTAAGATTCACCCCGCATTTAGGTTGCTGGATTTATTTATTTATTAACTCCAAAGCCTTTGCCATGGAAATGAAAATCTGGTGGGGTTTTTTTTTTCCTTTTTTTCCCCCATATTCTCCTGCTCGCTGATTGAGATGCAGAGTTCTGTGCAGTTTGATAGTCTGCTTTTTTGAAGAAGAAAAAACTATCTGGGTTGCCTGCTGAGGTGAAACGAGACCTCTATGTAGTTGTTGAATTATCACACAGCAGTGCCTTTGTAAGCCAATTTACACAACCCGCTTACCCAGCTTCATGAAAGCTACAATTGCACGTGTGAAGCTTGTGTCTATGTGTGTGCACGTGTGTGTGTATTTTGCCTAGTGCAGGAATAGGCTATGGCCCCTTTACGGCTAGCTCAGGAATTCTGGGAGTTAATGTCCACAGGTCGTAAAAGGAGCTAGGAATTCTGGGAATTGAAGTCCATGAGTCATAAAGGGTCAAGGAATTGTGGGAGTTGAAGTCTATGAGTCGTAAAGGGTCCATGAATTGTGGGAGTTGAAGTCCATGAGTCATAAAGGGTCCATGAATTGTGGGAGTTGAAGTCCACAGGTCGTAAAAGGAGCTAGGAATTCTGGGAATTGAAGTCCATGAGTCATAAAGGGTCAAGGAATTGTGGGAGTTGAAGTCTATGAGTCGTAAAGGGTCCATGAATTGTGGGAGTTGAAGTCCATGAGTCATAAAGGGTCCATGAATTGTGGGAGTTGAAGTCCACAGGTTGTAAAAGGGGTCAGGAATGCTGGGAGTTGAAGTCCACAGGTTTTAAAGGGGCCATAGTTATCTAACCCTGCCTTGGTGTGTTGTTCGTTTATTTTTATTTGTCAATTGCTTATAAGATAATAGGTATAAGTAAAAACATAGTTATGAATACATGGATACATATAAGAAATATATATATATATATATAAAAGAAACAAAGGGACAGGGATGGTAGGCACTTTGGTGCGCTTATACAAGCCCACTACAGACCTCTTAGGAAAGGGGTGAGGTCAATAGCAGACAGTCTAAGGTTAAAGTTTTTGGGGTTTGGGAAAAAGAACCACAGAGTCAGGTAGAATATTCCAAACATTGACCACTCTGTTGCTGAAGTCGTATTTCCTGCAATCAAGTTTGGTGCGATTAACCTTGAGTTTGTATCTATTGTTTGCTCTTGTGTTGTTATGGTTGAAGCTGAAGTATTCATTGACAGGTAGGACATTGCAGTGTATGATTTTATATACTATATTGAGATTGGACCAGAGGAAGCGTAGTTCTAGGTTTTCTAGGTCTAGAATTTCAAGTCTGGTGGCATAAGGTATTCTGCAACGAGTAGAGGAGCGGAGAACTTTTCTTTGTGAAATATTTCTGCACTTTTTCAATTGTGTTAATATCAGGTACGTAATGTGGGTTCCAGACTGATGAGTTGTATTTGAGTATTGGTCTAGAAAATGTTTTGTATGCTCTAGTTAGTAGTGTAATATTACCAGAGAAAAAGCTATGTAGGAGGTTAACAACTCTTAATGCCTTTTGGGCTATGTAGTTACAGTGGGCTCTAGCACTTAGGTCATTAGAGATGAGTACCACAAGGTCCTTTACAGAGTTTGGATCATCAATAAGGTCTTCACTATTCAGCCTGTATTTTATTTTCTGATTTTTTTTTGCCAATATGTAGGACAGAGCATTTATTTGTTGAGATTTGAGGTTGCCATTTGTTTGACCATTCTGATACATTAGTCAAGGTCTTTTTGAAGGGTAGCAGTATTGTCTGTGGTATTGAACATCTTTACAACGTCAGCGAAGCGGACGCAGTTGCTCTTAATATGATCACAAAGGTTATGTAGAATATGAAAAGAGTTGGTCCTAGAACACTGCCTTGGGGGACACCACTGTTGACAGGTACAGAATTTGATACGATGCTCCCAATTTTGACCTTTTGTTGTCTGTTTGACAGGAATGCTTCTATCCAGTTATGCAGGTGTCCAGAGATACCATAAGATTTTAGTTTTAGGAGTAGTTTGTCGTGTACCACTGAATCAAAGGCTTTACAGAAGTCTATGTAGATTGTGTCTATTGCTTTGCCCTGATCAAGTTGTGTAGTCCATATGTTTTTATAGTGTAAGAGTTGCAGATTACATGATAGTATTTTCCTAAAACCAAATTATTTATTAGAGAGTGGTTGTTTGTCTCTAAGTGGAGGATGATGGATTGGTTAATAATTGATTCCATGACTTTACAGGTGATGCAGCATAAAGAGATTGGTCTGTAATTTTCAACTAGGCTGGGGTCTCCCTTTTTAAAGATGGGGATGACCATGGCTTGTGACCATAGTTTTGGCAAGGAGCTGGTCCTGAAAGATTTTTCAAAGATTATGCTTAGAGGTTCAGCTATGGCAGTGGATAGCTTTTTCAAGAAGTAGGCACATATTCCATCCAGTCCAATAGATAGGAATAGTTTTAGATTGCGTAGTGCTTTTTCAACATTGTCTTCTGTAAAATCAATATGTATTAGATCATTGTAGTTGTCTGTGGTTCGACTAGGAAGTACCGGGCATGATCCATTGCTGTTTACAAATACTGAGCAAAGAATGTGTTAAAGATGTTCGCTTTAATAGTGTCATCATTGAAGTCTTTACCATTAGGTCCTTTCAGGGGTGGGATGGACCTTGAGTCTTTTAGTTTGTTGTTTACAAAATTGTAAAAAGCGCGGATGGAATTGGTGCATAGAAGGTTTTCTTCTTGTTTTATGTGATAATTGGTGCATTCAGTTTTTATCTGGTGGCATAAATTTTTGTATCGGCTTTTGAAGTTGGCAATGTGACCAGATTTGTTTTTTTTGCCAAAGTGATCTCTTTTTGGATTGAAGCTTTTTTATTGTTATGGGTATCCATGGACTATTTGATTATAGTTCTAATTATCCATTGGAGTCTGTGTCTGTCTTGTTATACAGACAGTTATAGAGGTGCAGATGACAGACTCAATAATTCCTCTGTAGAACTGGATCAGCAGCTCCTTGGGCACTTTGAGCTTTCTGAGTTGGCGCAGAAAGAACATTCTTTGTTGTGCTTTTTTGATGACGTTTTTGATGTTAGCTGTCCATTTTAAGTCTTGAGGCATGACAGAACCTAGAAACTTGAAGTTTTATGCCAATCTGCAAAGAATAAGCATTTCAGAGTTTGGGTCAGTGATAATTGGCTCACAAGCTAGCTGGATCCATACAGCCTGCTGGACTCAGCTAAAATGATATTGATTCTTTTGTGGCTGAGCGTGCAATGGGAATTCAACCATGGCTTAACGTGAAGTCATGCATTGTTAATCCTATTAAGCCATCATACCATCTTTCTGTTTGGAGGAGAACTCCAATTCCTGCAAACGCAAGAGTTTACATATTACTGAGTTGGAAGGGACTTTGTAGGTCATCTAGTCCAACCCCCGCCCAAGCAGACCCTACACCATTTCTGACAGATGGCAGCCCACTCTCTTCTTGAAAGCCTCCAGGGATGAAATTCCCACAACTTCTTAAGGCAAAATGTTCCATGTGTTGATTGTTCTCACTGTCAGAAAATTTATCCTTATTTCCAGGTTGACTCTCTCCTTGTTCAGTTTCCATCCATTCTTCCTCGCCTGGCCTACAGGTGCTTTAGAAAATAGCTTGACCCCTTCCTTCTCTCTGTGTCAGCCCCTCAAATATTGGAAGACTGCTATCCTGTCTCCCCTGGTCCTTCTCTTCACGAGACTAGCCAGGCCCAGTTCCTGCAACCGTTTGTCATATGTTTTAGCCTCCAGTCCCCTCATCATCTTGGTTGGAGTTCTGCGTGGTTAACACGGGTGTGAGCTTTTAGCAAATTGTGTGAACAGAGCTACAAAGTGGCAGACAAAAAGAAAAGTGCATTTGTTCACTAACAAGTAGTCCTCGACTTACAACAGTTCATTTAGTGACCATTCAAAGTTACGACAACATTGAAAAAAGGTGACCGGTGACTGTTTTTCAGACTTACAAGCTGAAGTCCACCCACCTTAAAACATGCTGCCTGAGGAGTTCTGGGAGTTGAAGCCCAAATCTTAAAGCAGGGGTCTTTAAACTTGACAGCTTTCAGGCTTGTGGACTTCAACTCCCAGAATTCCTCTTCCAGTCATGTTAGCTCAGGAATTCTGGGAGTTGAAGTCCACAAGTCTTAAACTTGCCAAGTTTGAAAACCCTTGTCTTAAAGCACGCTGTCTGAGGAATTCTGGGAGCTGAAGTCCACCCATCTTAAATCATGCTAGCTAGGGAATTCTGGGAGCTGAAGTCCACCCATCTTAAAGCATCCCAACTGGGGAATTCTGGGACCTGAAGTCCAGAGTCTTAAAGCATGACAGCTGGGGAATTCTGGGAGCTGAAGTCCAGAGTCTTAAAGCATGACAGCTGGGGAATTCTGGGAGCTGAAGTCCAGAGTCTTAAAGCATGCCAAGATTGAGAAACCCTGAACTAGCTTAACTCTGTGCATTCCCTTGATTTCTCCCTTCCTAAAGTCCAGAGTGATCCTTTCCTGTGGGACGTGCACTTCAAAATGAAATTGCTTTTCCATTGCATCATTTTACCTTAAGTGACACAATTAATGGACAGGACCAGTTCTGAGCAACAATCTCTTGCTGAGTAAGACTCATTGGGGGAAGAAGAATTCCCTTTGAGGAAATGAACTAATCAAATGAACTTGTGACCTGAGGGCAGAAGGGGGGGGGGACAGCAGAAGATGGCTCAGCTCCTTCTCGTTGATCTCACAGAATAAGAGAGTTGGAAGGGCCTTGGAGGTCCTGTAGTCCAGCCCCCTCCGCAAGCAGGAGACTTTATACCATTTCAGACAATTGACTGTCCAGTCCCTTCTTAAAAACCTCCAGTGAGGGAGCACCCACCATTTCTGGTGGCAAGCAGTTCCGACGATGAATTGTTCTAACTGTCAGGAAATCCCTCCTTAGTTCTGGGTTGCTTCTCTCCTTGATGGGTTTCCATCCTTATTGCTTCTTGTCCTGCCTTCTGGTGCTTTGGAAAATAAATTGACACCCCACCCACCCCCATTCTTTGTGCCAGCCCCTCAAATATTGGAAGGCTGCTATCATGTCTTCCCTAGTCCACTACTAGACTATACCCAACTTCTCCAATAGTTCTTCATATGTTTTAGCTTCTAGGCCACTAATCAACTCCTTTCAGATGGGCTCTAAACTCCCTCTCTTTGTATATATACTTTTCTCTCCCGGAAGTGTCACTTCACAGTGACAAAAAAAACCTTCCCAGGAGTGTTGGTGCTTTTGGTCTCTGCTCCCTCATATTGTGGAGTCTTAGTGGACAACCAACTAAATATGAGCCAGCAGTGTGCAGCGGCAGCCAAAAAAGCCAATGCAATCCTAAGTTGCATTAACAGAGGGATACAATCAAGATCTAGGGAAGTACTAATACCACTCTATAAAGCCTTAGTAAGACCACACCTGGAGTACTGCATCCAGTTTTGGTCACCACACTGTAAAAAAGATGTTGAGACTCTAGAAAAAGTACAGAGAAGAGCAACCAGGATGATTAGAGGACTGGAGACTAAAACATACAATGAATGGTTGCAGGAACGGAGCCTGGCTAGTCTAGTGAAGAGAAGGACCAGGGGAGACATGATAGCGGCCTTCCAATATTTGAGGGGCTGCCACAGGGAGGAGAAAGGGGTCAAGCTATTTTCCAAAGCACCCAAAGGCCAGACAAGGAATAATGGATGGAAACTGAACAAGGAGAGATTCAACCTGGAAATAAGGAGAAACTTTCCGACAGTGAAGAACAATCCACCCAGGGAACAGAAGTTGACTTCAGAAGTTGTGGGAGCTTCATCACTTGAAGCAACAACAGAGGGATACAATCAAGATCTAGGGAAGTACTAATACCACTCTATAAAGCCTTAGTAAGACCACACCTGGAGTACTGCATCCAGTTTTGGTCACCACACTATAAAAAAGATGTTGAAGCCCTGGAAAGAGTGCAGAGAAGAGCAACCAGGATGATGAGGGGACTGGAGATTAAAACATACGATGAACGGTTGCGGGAACTGGGCTTGGCTAGTCTAGGGAAGAGAAGGACCAGGGGAGACATGATAGAAGTCTTCCAATATTTGAGGGGCTGCCACAGAGAGGAGAAAGGGATCAAGCTATTCTCCAAAGTAGCTGAAGGCCAGACAAGGAATAATGGAGGGAAACTGAACAAGGAGAGATTCAACCTGGAAATAAGGAGAAACTTTCTGATGGTGAGAACAACCAACCCATGGAACATTTTGCCTTAAGAAGTTGTGGGAGCTTCATCCCTGGAGGCTTTCAAGAAGAGATTGGACTGCCATTGGTCAGTAATGGTGTAAGGTCTCCTAGTTGGGCAGGGTTTGGACTACAAAGTCCCTTCTGGTTCACTTCTAGAATTCCTCATTATCTTCCTGGATGCTGTCCTTTCGTTGGTAGTACAGATGAAAAAGCTACTTGTGCATGTGGACTGATAACTGTAAATTGGCATTGTCAAGAACATTTAAAGAAAATCAATGCAAAATGTTTTGTAGATGGCACTTAGCCCCAGCAAGACTGGCCAAAATGTATCCAAACACAAAAGCAGAATGTTGGAAGTGTAAACACAAAGAAGAAGATTCTTCCATATGTGGTGGCAGTGTCCAGAGGTTAAAAAATATTGGGTGAGGGTACAAAGATGGTTATTAGAAATTACAGAACCCAAATTAAAACTTGAACCAGAAATATTTTTATTGGGAATAATTAAGGGAAAATTGAGCAAGGTCATCCGATGCATCATTATACATATCATAACGGCGGCGAGAATAGCCTTCACACAGGGATGGAACAAAGAAAAGATACCATCTGAAGAAGACTTGACACAAAAAATAATGGATTGTGCAGAACTGGATAAATTCACAATGGAATTAAGAGGCAAGGATAGGTGGTACAAATGGGTGGAGGATGGAAATAAGAGTTGATGTTTAGGTATAAAAGGAGGTGTATGTATTAATAACGACACAAATCCTGTTAATGGGAATAGAGATTTGTATTTTTTTTTTAAAGAAAATATTTAAAAGAAAAAGCTACTTGTGCACCTAAGACCTTGACTTTCTTGCCTAGCTGCTCGTAATCACTCAGTATTATTTTCAAGTCCTTTTTTGTGTCATTCGTCCCTAAGTGTAGAAAAGGGTAGTAATCTATGGGCCTAGTAATTTGGGTTATGGTTAGGCACAGGAAGATGTTTTACCCAGACACAAACGTTAAGGAAAATGGGAATTTAGAAGTAATAGAATTACAGAGTTTGAAGGGATCTTGGAGGTCTTCTAGTCCAATCCCCTGCCTAAGCAGAAACTCTACACCAGTTCAGACAAAATGGTTATCCAACATCTTTTTAAAAATTTCCAGTGTTGGAGCATTCACAACTTCTGGAGGCAGGTTGTTCCACTGGTTAATTGTCCTCACTGTCAGGGAATTTCTCCTTAGTTCTAAGTTGCTTCTCTCCTGGATTAATTTCCACCTGTGGCGGCTTGTCCTGCCCTCAGGTGCTTTGGAGAATAGCTTGACTCCCTCTTCTTTGGGGCAGCCCCTGAGATATTGGAGCATTGCTATCCTGTCTCCCCTAGTCCTTCTTTTCATTAGACTAGACATACCCAGTTCCTGCATCCATTCATTGTATGTTTTAGCCTCCACTCCCCTAATCATCTTGGTTGCTATTCTCTGCACTCTTTCAGGAGTCTCAACATCTTTTTTACACCAAAACTGAATGCAGGGTTCCAAGTGTGGCCTTACCAAGGCATGATAAAGTGGTATTGTGAACACTTCACGTGATCCTGATTCTCTCCCTCTCTTTATGCAGCCTAGAACTGTGTTGGCTTTTTTGGCAGCTGCTGCACACTTGCTGGCTTACATTTAAATGGTTGTCCACTAGGACTCCGAGATCCCTTTCACAGTTACTACTATTGAGCAAAGTGCCACCTATACTGTACCTGTGCATTTGATTTTCCTTGCCTAAATGTAGAACCTTAACTTTTTTCACCATTGAAAAAAGATTTTTGGAAAGAGATGCTTTGCAAAAAAAAAGTAAGGATAGTAGCGGCAAGGTTGAAACTGCCTTTTTTTTTTTGGAGCAGAAATAAACAGAGGACAAGCACATCTCTCCTCTAGGTGGGTTCAGTCGTCCCGTCCCTGTTTGTTTTTCTAATTTGCACCTTTTCACCCCACGGCCATTGCATGATTTCCTGCTTGGCTGAAGCAGCTTAACATGTTGATGCTCCAGCAAAATCCGTTTATTTTGAGCTATGCTGGGTGAGTCATAAGAGGTTTCTGGACACCTTGCCAAGGAATGTCTGCTACTCCCAGCCGAAGGTCGCTTCTGTGCACAAAAGGGACACATGGTTGCATGGTGATTAGACCGAGAACGGCCACCTGTGCGCTGATGGCTGTCTGCGTGTCTTTGCAACCTGAGATGAATGGCAAGCAGGCTGGAGGGAACGTGAGGAACATGCCACAGCCACAGGGGAGAGCAGCTGATGGCGTAAACCTTTCCTCTTTTGCTGGCTTGTTCCATCTTAAGGGTTTAACTGATGGAGTGCTTTCACTCAGAGCCATTAGCCATGACTGTACCAGAAGAAATTCTGCAGAAAGGAAGTAGTAGGCCAGAAAGCAAGTCCAAGGCCGCATTAACAGAGGGATAGAATCAAGATGACGTGAAGTGTTAGTACCACTTTATAATGCCTTGGTAAGGCCACACTTGGAATACTGCATCCAGTTTGGGTTGCCACGATATAAAAAAGATGTTGAGGCTCTCGAAAGAGTACAGAGAAGAGCAACAAAGAGGTTTAGGGAACTGGGGGCTAAAACATACGAACAACAGTTGCAGGAATCGGATATGGCTAGTTTAATGAAAAGGACTAGGGGTGACATGATAGCAGTCTTCCAATATTAGAGGGGCTGCCCCAAAGAAGAGGGAGTCAAGGTCTTCTCCAAAGCCCCTGAAGGCAGGACAAGAAGCAATGGGTGGAAACTCATCAAGGAGAGAAGCAACTTAGAACCAAGGAGAAATTTCCTGACAGTGAAAACAATTAATCAGTGGAATTACTTGCCACCAGAATTTGTGGACGCTCAAACATTGGAGGCTTTTAAGAAGAGGTTGGATAACCATTTGTCTGAAGTGGTGTAGGGATTCCTGCCTAGGCAGGGGGTTGGACTTGAAGACCTCCAAGGTCCCTTCCAACTCCTATTCTACTCTATTCTGTTCTGTTCTATTCATTTCTGATTGTATTCTTTTCTCCTCTACTATTTCTATTTCTATTCCTTCCAAGTCCACTATTTTGTATGTTCTTTAAATGAAAAAGGGTACAAGACATTTTCCCCGCTACAATATTAGTATTAGTATACACAGCATGTCGCAATCCTAGGACTTTAGGCTATGCGACATGTAGAGCTGGATTTTTTTTTCCCCTGACAAATTGTTGTGAGTCCTGTTGCTCTTCAGATACTTTCTACAGAGTCATCAACATACACACTGCGGGTTGTTGTTTTTTTTCAGTTAGGAAGCTGAGATTGGTCTTTGCAGCCAAGAAATTATTTTAGACTGCAATCTGAGCAGTCTGTTATAATCCTCCCATCGAGTCAATTGTGCAAGATGAAGTTACTGCTATAACACTTTGTTCTGGTGAAAAACAGGGCGAACTTTCTGATTTGGGGCAAGTTTTTGTGTTCTCAGCCATATTTGGTGTCTGAGAGAATAGTGGATATTTAAGATTTGTATGTGGAGTTCCACCATTTTCTATTCACCAATTTTTTTTTATTTCCCAGACTGCTCTAGGGTGATCAAATACTGGGAGGCATGATGGGAGATTTTAAATCGGCAGTTGGATTGGTGCCCATATTTAGGTTAGAAGGTTGGGGGAAAGACACGGGAAGGACCCAAAGCACATGAGGGCCCAGCTAAGATGTGTGTCTTAGTAGCCACTGTTGAAAGGCTGTCAAAATGCCTTTCTTCTGAGGATTCGATTTTCCCGCTGGGAGAGCTCCGGCGCAAGGATACGGACAACTGCTTGAAAGCTGGATCTTTTTATTTTTCAAGAAGGCGAGAGATAGCAAGAAGTCTGCTTTCCTGGGCTAGCTAGCTTTGTATGATAAGTCCCGATTTTTTATACATTTTCTCCTTTTTGTGTGAGTATTTGTATTTGTATTTCTTAATGTTTTAAATCCTGTTAGGGGTTTTCTTCATTTCTGCCAGAGGGTAAACCCTGTGGGGTGCGGAAGGCAAACTTTGCGGGGTGGTTTGATTGGATTATCGGTTTCGTCCTATTCTCTTTTTAGCTTAATGTTTTCTTATATTTGTTTTGTGGCAATCTCCTGTCTGTCTCCTTTGCAATATATTTTGTGTCTTTTGTCTGTTTGTTTTGCTGATTTGGCATGTCTTGTGTTTGTAAGGATTTTCTTTTCTTGTTTCCTTAGTTTTCTTAATTATTTGGGCTTTTGTCTAATGGGCTTCTTTAATACCTTTTATTTGATTCCTTTTCCTATGCAAGTTTGTTTTATGGCTGTCTTGATGTTCCCTTTGGGCTTTTACTGCTTGGGTGACACTACTGTCCTCGTGAAGTTCCCTTTCCACACCACTATGATAGGAAAGCACTGCTATTAAATAATCCCTTCCTTCTTTCCTTCCATTTTCCCATGCAGTCATGGACAAATCTGTTCAGATTTTTGAAAGTGGTTTGCCATTGAATGAATCTAATGTCACCCACCTAGCTTTCATGCCTATGCCTGGACTAGAACTCACCATCTCTTGGTGATTGTCCCAACCTCAACCAACCTGCTTGGATGCCTAAGGCAGGACTAGAACTCACCATCTCCTGGTGATTGGCCCAATGTCAGCCAACTGACTTTGATACCTAAGCGGGACTAGAACTCACCGCCTCCTGGAGATTGGCCCAATCTCAGCCAACTGGCTTTCATGCCTAAGGAGGGATAAAACTCACTGCCTCCTGGTGATTGGTCCAATGTCAACCAACTGGCTTTGATGCCTAAGTCGGGACTAGAACTCACCATCTCCTGGTGATTGGCCCAATGTCAACAGCCAGACAACTTTGATACCTAAGGCGGGACTAGAACTCACCACCTCCTAGTGATTGGCCCAATGTCAACCAGCCAGTTTGCATGACTTTAGGCAGGACTAGAACTCACCATCTCCCAATTTCTAGCCCGATGCCTTAACTGCTACACCAACTGGCTCTTGTGTTTTGCAATCCCAGTGCAAAATGTTATCCTGGAAAACCACTAGCTACGGCAGGTGACTTGCATGCCTCCTGTCTACCGCCCCTGCCCACGCTGAGTCCAAAATCTCTAAAAATGGACAATTTCAAGTATCTTGAGATGCAAGGTTGGACTAACACCTCATGCACATGGAATTAGCCCCAGGCATTCCTCGTACAGTTAAATGACCTCTCTGGGCGGTCTTAGGATCCCACTAGTCCGGGTGGTGACGTCACTTGGGAGTTTTTGAAAATGTCCCACCCTGTAATTTCTCTGGTGTAAAAGTTGCACCAGGTTTCTTGAAAGCCCTTGGGGGGCAGCCATCGGCAGCACTGATAATTTCCTGCATTTCAGTACCAAAAATGTGTTGTTGTTTTTTCTCTCTCCCTCTGGCCATGTTTCTTCAGGGTAACTTTCCAAAACTATTTCCTTCATTTTTGATTTGAAGCTTACAGGCCTTTTCTTCTAGTTTCTTGAAACTAGAAAGTTTACTTCACTTTGGAAAGGAGAAAAATAAATAGTCTTGTTTTTCTCTCTTCTCTCGTTTCTCCTGTTCGCTTTTTCAGACTTTTTTTTCTTTCTTTCTTTCCTGTCTTTGTGGAGAGTGATGAGTTTTGAGGGAGCCAAAAATCCCTCAAAATTTATGTTCCATCCAAAATAGTTTGTACAGAAATCCCTTTTCCTGAATCCAGTGTTCTTATTTCCTAGAAAACACTAATATTGGGGAGGGAGATATTTTACAGGCTCACATGATGTGACATTCCAATTTGTTTACAAGTAGCTTGTTGAATGAGCTACTGTTGGTCGGGTTCTCACAATGCACCACCAGGCCATAAGGTGGGCCTGCAAACTATGATGGCTGTGTTTACGCAGTTTGCCAAGTTATTATAGGACAGGTAGTCCTCTACTTATGACCACAAGAGAATCCCAAATTTCCATTGCCAAGCAAGCCAGTTAAGTGAATTTTCTCCTGTTTTGCAGCCCTTCTTGCCAAAAAATTATTCACAGGTTTATTAAATGAATCTGGTTTCCCCATGGATTTTGCTGGTTGAAAGCTCATCAAAAGTGATCACAGGACCCCCAGGACCCAATCATCATAAATATAGGGATGCTACAATGGTCATGATGTGAAAAATGGTCATAACTCAGTGGGTTTTTTTTTCATTGCTGTTGTAGCATTGGTCACTAAACAAATGATTGTAAGTCAAGGACTATTTGTATAACATCCTCTGTGAACCTGGCTATTCATGGCATAAAATTAGATACTAGCCAAAACGCCATTGTCTATGCCAAGGGTCTTCAAACTTGGCAAGTTTCAGGCTTGTGGACTTCAACTCCCAGAATTCCTGAGCTAACATGACTGGAGGAGGAATTCTGGGAGTTGAAGTCCACAAGTCTTCAAGTTTGAAGACCCCTGGAATAGATAAAGAGAGGTAGAATAGATAGAGAGAAAGATAGATAGAATAGAGAGGGAGGGAGAGAGAAAGAATAGAATAGAATAGAATAGAATAGAATAGAATAGAATAGATAGATAGATAGATAGATAGATAGATAGATAGATAGATAGATAGAAAGAAAGAATAGATCAAGGGTCTTCAAACTTGGCAAGTTTCAGGCTTGTGGACTTCAACTCCCAGAATTCCTGAGCTAACATGACCGGAGGAGGAATTCTGGGAGTTGAAGTCCACAAGTCTTAAAGCTGTCAAGTTTGGAGACCCCTGGTCTCTGCATTCCCTCTATATATATACTGTCCTATTTCTGCAAGTTTCTCATAATTTCCTTATTTTACTGATGGGTGTGGCATGGGATGGTGTGATAGAGATTGGTGCAGTGGCCTAGAGGTAGAGCTCTTGCCTTATAATCAGGAGGCTGTGAGTTTGATCCTGGGTAGAGGCAGATAGTTCTCTCTCTTTGGGCACGATGAAAATATCTCAGTTCAGTTGCAAGGGATTTATGGAGTCATTAAAAAAAGATGGCTGGTGGTTACATAGCATGAAAGTTCAGTAACATAATGCAGTTTATTGCATGTTTTTGTATCCTTAAAATGAAATCACAATGTGCAGCCAGGCATCTGCCCATCGGCTGAAACACCTCGACCCAGACAGGTGAACAGTATTGGGAAAAATATTGATTTAATGGCAGTATTTCTGTTTTGCAACAGCTCAGGTGGTCATTGATTTAACGATGGCAATTGGGACTAGAATTTCCAAGGGAGTTTATGAAGTGATTTGTGCCTGATTATTTTGCGACCTTGTACACTGGGGTTGTTAACCGACTCCCTGCAGTTGTTAAGTGAATCACTGTGGTCACTAAACGAACCCACCTTCCCCCAGTGACTTTGCTTGTGGGAAAATGGGAACACAAAGGGCGATCAGACAGCCCCGGGATTCAGCCGGGTTTGTCCAGAGTATATTCATGAACTGGAATAGAGCATGGTAACGAGGTCAGCCAATGAATAGGCACAGCAACTAAGTCAGCCAATGAGGATTGTTTGGAAACTGAAACTAGAAATAGGCTAGCTGTGGCTTTATATTAAGCTCTGCAGCTCTGTTAAGTTCTGAGTCTGTCTATTGAAAATGAAATTGCTTCTCTCCTCTGCTGTGTGTCTTGCTTGCCTGCTGAACTAAAATGAAACTGATGTCTGTTTCTGAGTTGCTGTTCTGCTGTGAACCTGTCACAAGTCTGCTTCTGTTTGAGTTTGCTACCTGTTGGAGAAATCTACAACTGGTATTGTAAAACTTATTTAATGTGTTTATAAAGAAGTTAAATGAAGCCTCAGCCATCTGTGTTGACTTTTTTTGGCACTGAATTAATGCTGCAAAACTAGGAACAGGGGCCAAGGACCCGAATTCTGATTGGCTACTCGTGTGATGGTCCTAAGTGTGAAGACCAGACATAAATCGCTTTTCCAACGATGGTGTGACTTCACTTGGTGGGTGTAAGTCGAGGACTACTTGAAGCCTTAGGGATGCTAGAGGAGGGAGATGAGGAAACAGGTAACACAAACACTTTTTGCTTGGGATCTGCTGAGGGGCAAATCCAGAGGAGAGAAAAAGAAAGTGACTCCTTGGGATACCTAAGACCCTGCAGTGTGTTCACTTGAAAATAAAGTTACTCCTCAAGTTACAACCACAACCTAGCCCAAAATTTTGCTCAGCGAAACGTTTTGAGTTTTGCCCCTTTTACGACTTTTCTTGCCACCGTTGTTAAGTGAATCGTTTAGTAACATGGTTCTTAAGTGAATCTGGTTTCCCCAATGATTTTGCTTGTCAGAAGGTCGCAAAAGGGGATCACGTGACCCCCCCCCCCCAGAGATGCTGCGACCGTCATAAATACAAACCAATGGCCAAAGATCTGGATTTTGGTCATGTGGCCACAGGGATGCTGCAACCGTCATGTGTGGAAAATGGTCATAAGTCCCTTTTTTCAATGCTTCGGTAACTTTGAACGGTCACTAAATGAACTGTTGTAAGTTGAGGACTACCTGTATGTGGAGAATGGATCAAGAACCGTCTTCTTTAGGCTAGCCAGAAAGGAGGTTATGTGGCCTTATTCTAGAATGCCATACATTCTGTGTGGAGAAAGAGGAAAAGAGAAAGAAGAGAGGAAAAGAGAGAAAAAGAGGGAGGAAGAAAGAGAAAGATAAAAGGAGGGGGAGAGAGAAAGAGGAGGAAGAGAAAAAGTGGGAGAAAGTGAGTAAAAGAGGAAGAAGAGAGGAAGAGAGAAAAGGAGGAAGAGGGAGAAAAAGGGAGAAAAAGAAGGAAGGAAGAAAAAAGAAGAGAGGAAGAAAGAAAAAGAGGGAGGAAGAGAGAGAGGAAAGAAGGAGGGAGAGAGACAGGGAGAGGAAAGAAGAGAGAAAGAGAGGAAGGGAGAGAGAGAAAGAAGGGAGAGAGAGAGAGAGAGGAAGGAAGAGAGAAAGGAGAAAGAAAGAAAGAAAAAGAGGGAGGAAGAGAGAGGAAAGAAGGAGGGAGAGAGACAGGGAGAGGAAAGAAGAGAGAAAGAGAGGAAGGGAGAGAGAGAAAGAAGGGAGAGAGAGAGAAAGAGGAAGGAAGAGAGAAAGGAGAAAGAAAGAAAAAGAGGGAGGAAGAGAGAGGAAAGAAGGAGGGAGAGAGACAGGGAGAGGAAAGAAGAGAGAAAGAGAGGAAGGGAGAGAGAGAAAGAAGGGAGAGAGAGAGAGAGAGGAAGGAAGAGAGAAAGGAGAAAGAAAGAAAAAGAGGGAGGAAGAGAGAGGAAAGAAGGAGGGAGAGAGACAGGGAGAGGAAAGAAGAGAGAGAGAGAGGAAGGGAGAGAGAGAGAGAAAGAGGAAGGAAGAGAGAAAGGGGAAAGAAAGAAAAAGAGGGAGGAAAAGAGAGGAAAGAAGGAGGGAGAGAGACAGGGAGAGGAAAGAAGAGAGAAAGAGAGGAAGGGAGAGAGAGAAAGAGGAAGGAAGAGAGAACGGAGAAAGAAAGAAAAAGAGGAAGGGAGGAAGAAAAAAAGAAAAAGAGGAAGAAGAGACAAGAAAGAAGGAGGGAGAGAGACAGGGAAAGGAAAGAAGAAAGAAGAAGAAAGGAAGGGAGAGAAAAAGGAAGAGGAAGAAAAAAAGGAAGGGGGAGAGAGAGAAAGGAGAGAGAGAGGAAGGAAGAAGGAAGCGAGAGAGGATTCTTGCGCCCGCGGGCGTCTCTCGGTTCAGCCAGGCGCCTGGCGGGGGCAGCAGCGGGAAGCGAAAGAATCCCGCCGCCCCTCCCAGCGGCTGCGGGAGGGGGGAGGGAATGGGGGGGCCGGGGGGGGGGAGGCAGGGCGGGGCCAGCCCCGTGACGTCACAGTGCCGGCCGGCTCCTAGAAAAAGCAGCGCAAGGACGGCCGTTCTTCATTTCGCCAGCCACGCCGATCCGGTTCAGCTGCGACGTCCGATCTCAGCCCGGGGATCAACCGTGTGGTCGGCGCTCTCCCCCCACCCGCTCCCTTGTTTGGCACTTTTCCAGAGATTGAAGCCGTTGTGGGAGGCTCCCTCCGCCCGAGCAGCGGAGTCGAGGACCCCGATTGAGGCTTGGATTGAAGGGGTCGCCCCCCTCCTCCCGCTCGCTTTTAGAGCCCCGCCGAGAGCCCCCTCCGACTCTTGCAAAGGAAAGCGAGGTGGGGGGGGGGGGAAAAACCCGAAACCGACCGAGCGGCCCCTCACTTTTTGTGACCCTCCCTCCCTCGCCCCGCATCCGCAACGAAGGTGGAGTCGGAGCCCGGCGACACCTTGCTCGCCAAGATGCCCATGGAGCTGACGCAGAGCCGGATCCAGAAGATTTGGCTGCCGCCTGACAATCACCCCACGTTGCCGCGCCGACGTGAGTTAAGGGAGGGGGGGGTGAGGGGCTCAAGCAAGGGGGGGGAGGGCCCCGGCCGGATTTGGCGGCAGCGATGAGCGAAAGAGAGAGGGAGGGAGGGAGAGAGAGAGATGATAGAGGAAGGGAGAGAGAGAGAGATGGAAAGTGTGTGTGTGAGAGAGAAAGAAATGGGGAGAGAGAGAAAATATGAGAGAGGAAGGGAGGAAAAGAGAGATGAGTGTGTACGTGAGAGAGAGAGAGAAAGGGGGGAGGAGAGAGAGATGATGAGGAAGAGAGAGATGGAGAGTGTGTGACAGAGAAAAAGGAGAGAGAGGGAGAGAGATGGAGAGGGTGTGTGTGTGAGAGAGAGATGGGAGAGAGAAAATGAGAGGAAGGGAGAAGGAGGAAAAGAGAGATGAGAGTGTGAGAGAAAGAAAAAGAGAGAGGGAGAGAGATGGTAGGAAGAGAGAGAGATAAGAGTGTGTGTGTGAGAGAAAAAGAAAGGGAGAGAGATGGTGGGGAGGAAGAGAGAGATGCTGAGGGTGTGTGAGAGAGAGAAAGAAAGAGGTGGAGAAAGAAATGAGAGAGAGGAAGGGAGAGACACATGGAGAGTGTGTGTGAGAGAAAGCGATGGAGGGGGGAGAGAGGGAGTGTGTGTGTGTGTGTGTGTGACAGAGAGAGAGAGAGAGAGAGAGAGAGAGAGAGAGAGAGAGGAAGGGATGGGGACAGAAATGAGAGAAAGGTGGGGAGAGAGAGAAAAAATAATAATAGAGAGGGTCCAGGGAGAGAAGGAGTGTGTGTGTGTGTGTGACAGAGAGAGAGAGAGACGCCAGCTTTGCCGCCAAGCCAAGCCCGGGGAGGAATTGCCGGGAAGAAACGCCGACCTTGGGAAAAGGAGCGCAGATTGGGTGGGAGGGAGGCCGCTCTCCTGAAGCCGGATGCCCGGATCCAGGCGGGGAATCCGGGGATCTCGGAGCGCGGCGATGCCCAGTGCGAGGGACGGAGCAGCGACAGCTCCGATGCCGCTGCAGCGTCTCCAGCGGCCGCTTCCTGAGGGCGGGCGGGCGGGTGGGGGCTGTTGCTTGCAACCCCGACGCGTGCTTGGATTTTCCAGTTGCAAAGAGCTCAGTAATCGCCGCCGCCGCCGCCGTTGTTTTTGTGAGAAGGAGGCCGGGGCTCTTTGCAAGCGAGCCCGGCCGGATCTGGCTGGCGGAGTGCGCGATCTCTGTCTTCTCTCTCTCTTTCTCTCTCTCTATCCTGGGCGTGAAGGGGATGGATCGCCGGCGATGGTGGCGATGCCGGGCATGGCACGCAGAGCATGGCGGAGGGGGGCGGGGAGACGGGCGGTGCAGGAGGGCTGCCCCCGGACTTCCCCAACCGGCGCCCTCCCTTCCAAGCTCCTCGCGCTGGAGCGCTGCTTCCAAGAAAAGGAGAACGAATTTCCGGGTGGAAAATGAGGCGAGCTCGGTGCTCGGTGTCTTCTTGCAGGTGTTTGATGGCCTAACTAGGTACCATCATCAGTGTTAGGAGGGAATAGGGTTTCAGGAAGAAAAGGAGAGGAAGGGAGAAGAAGGAATGGGGGGGAAAGAGGAGGAGGAGGAGGAGGAAGCAAAGGAGAAGGAGAACTGTGTGGCTCTTGGTACTTTCCTTGCATGGCCCAACTAGGCACCATCATCAGTGTTACAAAGGAATGGGGTTTAAGGAAGAGAAGGGGAAGGGAAGAAGAGGAAGGGAGGAGAAGGAATGAAAGGAAATGGGAGAAGGAGGAAGAAGAAAGAAAAGAAGAACTCTGGGGTCTGTGGTGGTCTCTCTCAACTTAGTGGTTTCCTTGCAGATGTTTCATGACCTAATGAGATTACATCACCCATTGCTAGTGATGAGACTAGTTTGGATTTATGAAACATCTGCAAGAAAAATCACCAAGTTCAGGGACCACCAAAGGAAGTGCTTCTGGTCGCTGGACGCGCAACCGTCATCCCTTTGGATCGATGCTTTCAAATTGAACGAACTGGTGCAGCTGTGGAGGGACCACCCACCCAAACTCCAGTCCCGGCCAGTGGTTTCTCTTCCCAAGATTCGGAGATGTCTGTGGGGAAGCTAGGGAAAAAGCACACTCTGGGGTGACCGAGTTGGCAAGATGCCCTAAAGAGATAATCTTGAAAGGGACCTTGTAGGTCATCTAGTCCAGCCCCCCACCCCCCACCCAAGCGGGAGACCCTACACCATTTCTGACCAATGACAGTCCAGTCTCTTCTTGAAGGCCTAAACTGATGGTGCTCCCACAACTTCCAAGGGCAACTTCTGTTCCATGGGTTGGTTGATCAGAAAGTTTTTCCTTATTCCTTGTCTGGCCTATAGGAGCTTTAGAAAATAGCTTGACCCCAACAGAAGAATTAATTTTACAAAAAATAGCAGACTGTGCAGAAATGGATATGCTGACACTAACAGTCGGGAAAAAGGAGAATCTGATTATTACTCAATTTGGCATAGATGGCACATGTGGCTTGAAAAGAGAAATAAGAACCGATAAAGATGATTGTACAGGAGAATTTTCAAGAAAGTGATACACAGATAGGTCGATAGAGAAAATAGATAAAGATAGATAAATAAGAATTATAGAGACAATAATTACTAAGGGTATATACGAATAGATGATGGAAATATGGATCAGTACTGAAGGTTGATGCAAATGTTGTTGAAAATGTAGTTAAGATTTGTACTGGTGGAAAATAATAAAAATTATTTGAAAAAAAAAAAAAGAAAATAGCTTGACCCCTTCCTACTCTCTGGGGCAGCCCCTCAAATATTGGAAGGCTGCTCTCCTGCCTCCCCTGGTCCTTCTCTTTACTAGACTAGCCAAGCCCAGTTCCTGCAACCATTCATTGTATGTTTTAACCTCCAGCCCCCTCATCATCCTGGTTGCTCTTCTCTGCACTCTTTCTAAAGTCTCAACATTTTTTTGGTAATGTGATGACCAAAACTGGATGCAGTACTCTAGGTGTGGCCTTACTAAGGCTTTATAGACTGGTATTAGTACCTCACCTTGATCTTGATTGTATCCCTCTGTTAATACAACTTAGGATTGCATTAGCTTTTTTGGATGCTGCTGAACACTGCTGGCTCATATTTAGCTGGTTGTCCACTAGGACTCCAAGATCCCTCACAGTTCCTGCTATTGAGCCTGGTTTCACCCAGTCTATATGTGTACTTTTGGTTTTTCTTGCCTAAGTGTAGGACTTTACTTTTCTCTACATTGAATTTCATTTTGTTAGATATGGCCCAGTGTTCTAGTCTGTCAAGATCCCTCTGGATCTTGAGCCTATCTTCTTGGGCGTTAGCTATTCCTGCCAGCTTAGTATCATCTGCAAATTTGGTAAGTTCCCCTTCTATTCCCTCATCTAAGTCGTTAATGAAGATATTGAAGAGTCCTGGGCCTAAGACGGAACCTTGCAAGAGTGGGGCTCTTCCAAGCGACCCCTCAATTGAAGCTCAAAACTTCTGCTCCTAAGCGAGTTGGGTGTGTGTATGTGTGAAGTGAGTTTTGCCCCGTTTGAAAGCCTTTTGGCCACGGTTGTTAAGCAGATCGCTGTAGTTCTTAATCAATTCACACATTGGTGAAGTTATTCCTCCCGTTTTTCTTCCATCCACCCCCCAAATGGGCTTTGTCAGATCGCTGTCTGGGAAGAGTAAATAAATGGCGATCCCAGGAAGATTTTGCAATTTTTGATCACTGATTATGGGGGCATTGCAATGGGCCCAAGTGTCCAAATGACACTTTTCCCAATACCGTTGTACCTCTGGTCACTAAGCCAACAGTTGTAAATTAAGAACCACTTGTTGAGAAAAAGTATAGATTTTAGACTCACAGGTCCTTTTTCTTTCCCCTCTGGGGATTGCTTTGTGATTTGGGGTGCCAACCTTTTTCTGCTGTTTGGGGCCCTGCGCCTTTCCAGAACCTCTTGCCTATAGTGAAGATGACCCAGGTGAATGAACCTTTGCTGTCAGGTGATAAAGCCCAATTATTTATTTTCTTGGATGCAGCCGTTTGTGAAAGGTACCAGCAGGATAAGAACATTTGGCTGCGGCCCTGCACTGTCTAGTAGCCCCGATTAAAGGACACGGATGCTCAGCTGACATGGCTTAATTTATCCTACCTTTGCCCAGACTTTTATCTACAGGGAAACTGCTTTCAGTAACAGAATTTACAGTTAATGACCGTAATAAAGATGGATTGAGCCATAAGAAGTCTGGGAGGGAGAGGGAGGGAGGGAGAGAGAAAAAAGAGAGAAAAAGAGGAAGAGAGTATATGTTGAAAAAGCACTTTTGGGATTGCCATATACAGTTAGTCCTCAACTTACGACCACAACTGAGACCCGAGTTTCTCTTGCTAAGCAAGTCCCTCTCTTAAGTGAGTTCTGTCCCATTGTTACGACCTTTCTTGCCACCCTTTTTAAGGGAATCACTGCAGTTGTTGAGTTAATAACCGGGTTAAGTGAAATCTGCCTTTCCCCCTTGACTGCTCATCAGAAGGTTGTAAAAAGAGGATCATGTGACGCTGGGAAAACAGCAACTGTCATAAATACGAGCAAGCATCTGGATTTTGATCACATGATCATCACGGGAAAACTGCAACGGTCGTTAAGTGTGGAAAATGGTCACCACTTAAGTCACTTTTCAGTGGTTTTGCAACTTTTGAGCAGTCACTAAACAAATAAAAGTCAAGAACTGGCTGTAATCTTATCTTATGCAGAAATAATCAACAGTACTAACTTCTTAGATTTGATATGTAAGCATGTGTGTGTGTATGCATATATGTGTGTGTGTGTATACGTGTGTGTGTGTGTGTATTTATTCATATATATATATATATATATGCGTTTGTGTGTATGTGTTTTGTGTTTGTACATATGTGTGTGTATACACACAAACAAGATATCTGTCTACATCTGTTATTGATCTGTATATATCTATATCTATCTGTCTCCATCTATTGATCTATATCTATTTCTATATATATATCTCTATCCATCGATCTATATCTGTCGATCTCTTTCTCTCTCTATCAATCTCTATCTCTCATCTCTCTCTCTCTCTCTCTCTCTCTTTATTTATTGATCTATATCGATATCTCTATCAATCTCTATCTCTATCCATCGATCTATATCTGTCGATCTCTCTCTTTCTCTATCAATCTCTATCTCTCATCTCTCTCTTTATCTATTGATCTCTATCTCTATCGATATCTCTATCAACCTCTATCTCTACCCACCTACTTACCTACCTACTTACATCCCTTGTGTGTGAGCTATTAACTAATTATGTAAGCATCTTTTTTGGATGGGCCACAAAGCTATGTGGCTGTGTATAACTGCAAATTCCCACCGAGGAAAGGCTGGGTTGCAGGTGCCACAATCCTCAAAAGCCGCCTCTCTCTCTGATCGGGAGCTGGTGCTGCCAGGTGACTCAGGAGTGGAAAGTGAAGCCACAGAGATGGAGGCACCTCCCCGGAACTCTTCGTTCGCTCCCTGTGAAAGCCGTGTTTGTCTCAAACCAAGCAGCCAAACCTTTTTCATCCGCTCTTATCCAGGCAGTTGTGAGCTTGGCTTCTGTTTTCACACAATTCCCTGAATCATAACCCGATGTGGTTGGTTGGGTTGGCCCAAATCGGGGGTGCCGCCCTAAAAGTTTTGCCAAATTTAATCTGGTCCTGTGAGGTCCTTGGTGCTGTCTGAGCTCGGTTGTTTTGGTGCAGACATTTCATTACCAAACTGGGTAACATCATCAGTGCATCATCCGTCTAGCCCTGTTGATGTTACCTAGTTTGGTAATGAAACATCTGCAAGAAAACAACCCAGCTCAGAGAGCACCAAGGCCCCTACACATTTCAACCCGGAGTTAAAGATAATTCTCTTCTAATAAGGACACTTCCAACTTTTTTTAAAAGAAGAGCCAGGGATGAGATGCAACAGATCCTAATATAAATGTTAATTTTACTTCCAGGATTTCCCTTTTGGTTTCCTGTCCTAATGTGTACCTGGGTGAGAACTGGTATTTAACACTGTTAATCAATTTATTTCTCAGTTTCCTCCTTCCCTTTATTGTCCTGAAAGATCACAGAGGGAGAGGCAGATGCCACCAGCAGTTCTGCCCATTATCTTATCTTGGAAGGCCTCACAATTGTGTGTGTGTGTGGAGGTGGGGAAATCACTTGTTGGAATGATGCAAACCTTTGATTGGAGGCAACTTCTTGATTTAAGTTTGGATTGCCTTAGATAGGGAAAGTAAAAATACTTTTTCAAATCTTTCCTGGGCACCAACAGAAAAAAAATATTTCTGCAGTGACTCAGGGAGGCAAAGAAGAAATAATGGGTTGTAAATTCTCCTTTGTTCTCCTCTTCCTCCTCCTCTGAATTGTTTGTGAAAAGATGATGCTAAAAGAAAACTTTTAACCCAGGGAATCCCTGTGGATCTTTCTCCTATTATGCTTGGAAGAAATCTTGAGTTTCGCAGTCTTTTGTCATTCCTCAAAAGCTTGAAAAGACAGGTACATTCCATAAATCTTGGGCCCATCTAGCCAGAACAGACTTCATTTATAGATTTGCTAATTTTGTAAACCAAATAGTTGTGTTGGTTAAGAAAACTATGGTTTATTGTGTGAAGCACATTTTATTAGGTTCAGAAGCTGTGCCAAACCTGGGCTTGAGAAGTACCTGGATTGGTTTGATCAATTTTTACTTTGCTTGCAAAAAATACAATCTTTTCATCCCAACAAAATATATCAAGATATCCTCTGATATTCCAGGATCTGTTTAATCCTCATACTATATTCCTCTCTACCACCTTCCATAAGAAAACTCTGCTTTTCAGTGAACACAACATAATGTTTTTAAGCCTATTTTCTGCAGAGGCAGTAGAATTAAGTGATAGCAATTGAATGCTTCAAGGAGATTCCTGGTTGTGTTGTGTTATCTAAAGGGTGTGAATTCTTTTGTGGCTCCTATCCTCTCTTCCCTCTTAGGAGGTGTCAATCCAGGGCCATTGACAGAAGCGGCCAAATCATAGAATTGTGGAGTTAGATGGGATAATCCAGCCTTCTTTAATATGCGGAAGGACCAGTTAAACCATCTTTGATAAGTCTAGCTTCTTCTTTATTACTTTCTGAAGTTTAAACTAATCCCTTTGTTTTGTTTGTTTTAAAAAAGGTTTGATATCTTTTGTTACTCAGGTCAGGTCATTCTGATAAAATTAATGCATTTGTCTGGAATTGGCTTAATACGTTGTGCAAACACAGCCTGAGCCATGCCTTTGCAAAGCAATAGAGAAAAATCCCAATTGGGTTTATTTAAATATCAACCTAACATGGATTAGTAGTTGTTGTTTCTTCTTCTTCTTCTTCTTCTTCTTCTTCTTCTTCTTCTTCTTCTTCTTCTTCTTCTTCTTCTTCTTCTTCTTCTTCTTCTTCTTCTTCTTCTTCTTCTTCTTCTTCTTCTTCTTCTTCTTCTTCTTCTTCTTCTTCTTCTTCTTCTTCTCCTCTTCCTCCTCCTCCTCCTCCTCCTCCTCCTCCTAGTTTTTCACGAAAATTGCCTTGAGCTGCTCAGATAGTTTCTCTGTTAGATATACTCCCTCAACACTGTCAAACTATTTACTAAGTCTGCATTACTACTACTATTAATCCTCCCGTCCTTCCTTTCCCCCATCCCCTCCCACTTGTGACTGTATGACTGTAACTTTGTCGCTTGTATCCTAATGATTTTTATTGACTGTTTCCTAGTATGATTTGATTGCTTATTGTACTCTATGACTATTACTATTAAGTGTTGTACCTGATGATACTTGATGAATGTATATTTTCCTTTATGTACACTGAAAGCATATGCATCAAGACAAATCCCTTGTGTGTCCACACTTGGCCAATAAAGAATTATAAAGATCTAAAGTTTTATAAGTGGGTTTTGTGTACAGAAAAAAAAAACCCTCCGAGAACAGAAGCAAAGTGGAAGAGCTGAAAATTGTAGACATTATTTTAAAAGAAGAGTCTTTCATCACATTCATAGGCATTCAGAACCACCAACAAAAGCAAGTTGTTTCAAAATATTGCAGAAGTGCTGTATTTTTGTTTGAATGCAAAATATTGTCCTTTTTCTTCTCAGGGTTTTGTACATCTATAGCCTCCCGCTCAATCTCACCAATCTTTTTGCAAATTGGGCCCCCGGCTCAGACACTTAACCCTGGGGCTTAATCACAAAGGAAATGCTTCCTTTTGTGTTTAAATCATCCTTCTAAGGATGCTTCTTTGTGTATTTCAGTTCTCTGGGTTTGATTCTTCTGAACCAATTCCACTGAGCCAGCTAAGCGAATTCTACTCAGCTTTGTATCTCCTGCTTTTAATAAAAAAGCCGAGGGGCGAAGCTGCAAATAACTACCTTGGATGCAGATAGCTGCCTTGGTGTGCGTGCCAGTTTGTGTGCATCTCCGATGCAAATTGCATGGAAATCCCACAATGGGGCGGTGCTCCACGGTTTCTCTCTTTTTCCAAGCACCCCGAAGATGCCTTTAGAGTGTGAGCTTATTTTGCACGCCACCTCCTAACACTCTGGCTCCTCCTCCTCCTGGGAAGAGGTGGGCCCGGCTTGCAAAGTGATGCTTCAGCCTAGGATTCCTAAGGGCGATCCATTTGTTTTCTGCCATATGGCACGTCCACCACGTAAAATCTCTGGAGCTCTACAATTAGGGCTGGCTGAGGATGGAGTTGAGGGAAAGTGGCAGCGTGATTCTCTGCACGCATTCCCTGAACAGCAGGGTTGGGCTAGGCCGAAAGTTCAGCACGGTTTCTAAATGCAAAGATACAGCCCTCTGTCTTCCTGAATCTGAGTTGAGCAATTGCAAGAATTGCAGTTCAAAATTATTTAAATAATATTTAAAGCCTCAGGATCTCTCAAATTTTGATATTCTTTTCTCTTTTTCTAATGCATAGATACATCCCACTGCCTTCCTGAGTCTGAGTTGAGCAATTGCAAGAATGCCTTCAAAGGTCTCTGAGCTTCATAATCTAGGGAGGACAAAATACATTTCACATAGGGTTTTTTTTTTTAATTACATTTGATACAAAGATCAGAGATGCTTCCTGTAAAACCGGCGGTTTGGATGCTTTCAGTTTTTTTCTTCCCAACCCAGTTATAAAAGGATTTGCTCCCAAATAAAGCTGCTTGTTTGCTTAGCATGACTGCTGGTTTGTAAAATAGTTGCATTTTGAAAGGAACGAAAGTCCAGAGAGTTTAAAGCATAACATATTCAGGTTTTATTCAAATTCCAGGCAAATCTCCTACTTGGCTATAGCAGGTTTCTTGCTAAATGGAAGTGACCTGTGTTCTTATCTCAGAGACTGGTGCTAAATGGGCATATACCTTGTCTTGAAATTATTTAAAGTACCAAGGAGAAAATCTTGATATAATTAACCACTGTTTATTCATTATTGTTTTGCCACTGATAAATTCTTCACTGATTCTTGGTAGTGAAGCCTTTGATTCCCATGGGAAAAACGGGGTTCCATTCCGTGCACTTTTTGTGTAATTTATTACACTAATCCAACAATATAGTGTTGATTCAAGAATAGTAAATGCTTTTAAACTATGCTTTAGATGCGGCCATGCTCATTCATGTCGCTCCTTTTCACAGTTTCTTGCTCATCTTCCCTATAGGCCAGGTTTATTAAGTCTGCAACAGAATTTATTACAAGCCATGAATTATGGTTTATAAAGCATATATATATATTCAACATTAATTTTAACTATCTTATCTTATCTTATCTTATCCTTCCTTCCTTCCTTCCTTCCTTCCTTCCTTCCTTCCTTCCTTCCTTCCTTCCTTCTTTCCTTCCTTCCTGTGCCCCTGCAGTATGTGGTCCACAGCTCACCAATTCCCCCACCGTAATCGTGATGGTTGGATTGCCGGCTCGCGGGAAAACCTACATTTCCAAAAAACTCACCCGTTACCTCAACTGGATTGGCGTGCCGACGAAAGGTGAGCTCTGAGGCGAATCGTTGTTGTTTTTTTTAATGGTGGTGTGAAATCAAAATGCTTGCGAAGGAAATAATGTATTTAATAGTCCATGTATTGATGATGGCTAGAATATTATATGCACAATACTGGAAAAAATGAAATCATACCTCCAGAAACAGAAATAAGAAAAATTACAGCATGTGCCGCATCAGATAGCTTAATGTTAGAAATAAAAGACAAAGGAGAGTCTAAATATTATAAAACATGGAATAAATTGTATCAATGGTTATATAGCAGAAGACAATGTTGAAATATTAGTAGTTATGATTAGATTAATTAGTAATTAATATATTAAATAAGGATATTATAAATGGTGAAGTAAAATGTATATATGTATAACAAGGATGTATTGTGTTGTATTCTTATAATTAAAATTAAAAAATAAATTTAAAAAATGCTTGCGAGTGTCAGGTTTGTGGCTTTCAATCTGAGGGGATACAGGTAGTCTTCAAGTTACGACTGCCGTTATGCTCCAACATTTCCATTCTTAAGCGAGACAATCGTGGAGTTCTGCTTCCTTTTACGACCTTTCTCGCCACCAACGTTCAGCGAATCACTGCTATTATTAGCTTAGTAACATGGTTGTTAAGTGAATCTGGCTTCCCCATCAACTTTGCTTGTCAGGAGGTTGCTAAAGTGGGGACACTGCAACCGTCATAAATGTGAGTCAGTTCCCAAGCATCCAAATTTTGATCATTATGTAACTGTGGGGATGCTGCAGCAGTCGTAAATGTGAAAAAAACGGTCATAAGGGACTTTTTTCAGTTCCGTTGCAGCTTTGAACAGTCTAAACGGAACAGTTGCAAGTCGGGGGCTACCTGTATATGTATGGAACAGTTATTGAAGTGGGGGTGCCCTTAATATCGAAGAATGGACCCTATGGATGTGTAAATCATGAGCCTGGCCAGCTTGGCCACAGCATCCAGCAGGCCTTGGCCGGTCTCTGGATCCTCCAGGCAGGATCACATCTGGATTGGAGAACTGGCAGGAATTCTGAAGAGTGCCCAGAAAGTTAAAAATAAAACCAAAAAAACACAATGTATCTGACAAGAAGCCTGATTGATGTCTTCTTCCGCTTTGCAGTGTTCAATGTTGGCGAGTATCGGCGTGAGGCTGTGAAACATTACAGCTCTTACAACTTCTTCCGCCCTGACAATGAGGAAGCCATGAAAGTCCGCAAGTAAGTCTCAAATTCCCTTGAGCTTTCTTTCTTTCTTTCTTTCTTTCTTTCTTTCTTTCTTTCTTTCTTTCTTTCTTTCTTTCTTTCTTTCTTTCTTTCTTCCCTTCTTTCTCTCTCCTTCCTTTTTTCTTTTTTCCTTTCTTCCTTCCCTTTCTTTTCTCTCTCTCTTTCTTTCCTTTTTTCCTTCCTTTCTTTTCCCTTTCTTCTTTCCTTCCCTTCCCTTTTCTCTTCCCTTCCTTTTTTCCTTCCTTCCTTCCCTTTCTTTTCTGTCTTTCCTTCCTTCCTTCCTTCCTTCTTTCCCCTTCTCTCTCTCTCTCTCTCTCTTTCCTTCCTTCCTTTTTCTTTCCTGCCTGCCTGCTTGCCTGCAGAAAACCACTGAAAAGCTTAATAGACTAGATTTAAATGTGAGACCACCAGGAAACATCAAGGTTATGAAGTTGGGTAAAGAAAATATAGGTAGTCCTTCAGTTATGGAGCCTGCCCATCATAATTTTACGTTCTTTTCTGCTGCGGCCATAAAGTGAACATGTCAATCATAAAGCACACACAGTGGTCCTGAAGCCAAACCATTGTTTGCTATGGCAGGGTTTTGATGAAAGCCAGAAATCCCTATTTGGGGGAAAAACCATTGTTAAAACACGATCATATCACCACAGGATGTTGTTAATGTGGCTTTATTGCCAAAAGCCCAAAATGTGATCATGTGACTGCGGGGTGGATGGGAAGGGCAGATGACACAACCACTGGAACTTTGGACCCAAATGATAAGTCCCTTTTTCCAGGATGGTCGTAACTTTTTGAACTTTGACACTAAGCGAGGATTACCTGTAGCGTGGGTAGACCTTTTCCAACAATGTGAAAAAAGGCCATTATGGGAAAGTCTTTAATCTTCCTGCTTTTTCAGCACTTGAGAGAGCGGTTCTCATTCTGAAAATCCACAGTCTTTATTCTTAAATTTGTAAATGGGGACATTGTCCTTTGTTGAGTGTTTGAACAAGAGGACACAATTGCCTCCTTCTCCTAAGGAGCTGGGATGGCATCCAAACGCAGGTTTTGTGAAATACAAGCCGGCAGCAGATTCCATGCAGCCCCACGGCCTAAAATATTTCCTTAGCTGGGCAAAGAAAAAAACAATTTCTTTGCAGAAGTCAGACAATCTGCCAGCAACCTCAGCGGCGTGATAAAGAGGTTATTTTTTTTAATTGCTAACACCAATTTCCAAAATCCAGACTGCAATTGCTATGTGTAGGTGAGCTTTCCACCCATGTACCAATGAAGGTGCTAGTCCTCAGGGTTATGGCTGAAGCTCTACATGCACAAACCTCTACAGATAGTCCTGAACTTACAACCATTCATTTTAGCGGACATTTGAAGTTACAACGGCACTGAAAAGCATGTCTTAATGACTGTTTTTCACACTTACGACCATTGCAGCATCCTCTTGGTCACCTGATCAAAATTTGGATGCTTGGCAACTGGTTCGTATTTATGACGGTCGCCATGTCCCGGGGTCATGTGTGATCCCCTTTTGCGACCTTCTGACAAGCAAAATCAATGGGGAAACCAGATTCACTTAACAACCAGGTTACTAACTTAACAACCGCAGTGACAAGTCATTTAATTGCCTCATTTAGCAACAAAAATTTTGGACTCCAATTGTGGTTGTAAGTCGAGGACTATCTGTCCCTGCCTTGTTTGAGCAGCAGTTCTGGAAAAATATGTGAATTTTTGATGTTTTAAAATATTATATGTTCTTCCCGAAGCTAGAAGTAGAGTATCTCATTTTTCTACACTAAGCACATTTTTGACAGAAAGTGATACGTTACCTAGAAGAAAACTGGTGAATGAGCAATACCTTTGGTGAGGTGGGATGGACTGCATCCAAAATTACCTCATCTGAGCTGGGGAGGAAAAAAATGAGGTTGCTCCTAGAGGACCGTCCAAAGATCTCAAGAACCTGGTCTCAGGGATGGGATTCAGGGTGTGGATGGGATTCAGGGTGGGACCTACCGGAACTTTCTGTTTCCGGCTTTTGGTGGGCCTCCAAAAGGTGTCCCACCAAAAGGTGGGGAGGACATTTTCATCCTCCCAAAGGCTTCCCCAGGCCTCTTGGAGGGCAAAAACAGCCTCCCCAGCCTCTGGAGGCCCGCCAGAAGCTGGAAACAGGCCCATTTTGCGACTTCCGGGTGGTTTTTTTTTTTTGGAAGGCCATTTTTCGCCCTCCCAAGGATCCGGAGGCTTTCCCCAGGCCTCTGGGAAGGCAAAAATGGCCTCTCCCAGGCTCTGGAGGCCCTCCGGAAACCAGAAAAAGGCCAGTTTCCGGACTTCCAGAAAACCCATTTTTTTCCCCCTCCCAGAGCCTCTGCCCAGACCCTGCACTGACCTCCATCACAAATGGGTCTCATGGAGGCTCCTGGAAGTGGGGCAGGGCAGGAGGTATGGGGTCAGCCAGTTGGTTGAAATATCAGTTCGGCGAACCAGCTGTAACTTTAACATCCATTTCGCCTGAACCCGGTCCAAACTGATAGAATCCCACTCCTGCCTGGTCGTCTCCATGCTGCCATCTTGCAGTCCTCTGAATTTTTACAGGTCCTATTGGGCAGCCTTACTAAATAGCCTGAGGGCTGCTACTAAACTCTTGTATGATCTAAACAGGCTTTCACAGGCGGTTTTTGTGCTTTCCTTACAGACAGTGTGCTTTAAGCGCCTTGAGAGACGTCAAGCTCTACCTATCGGAGGAAGGTGGACAGATTGCAGTAAGTGACATTCCTTGGAGCACCTTGGAAGAAGACATCTTGTGAAAGGTGTCCCTGTTTGGGAGAGCCAACCTGGTCTAATTGAAATCGTTTTAATGAACGTCCTCCAGATCTACCCCACAGTTTTTAAATTTGCAGGAATCCCTAAAGATCTCCGAGTCTGAGCTTATGATTCCAATACAGGAGAATATTTCCAACTAGCCCGATACCCGTGCTTCGCTAAGAAACTATGTGGTCGGGCTTAGTTTTGGGGGAGGAAAAGAAAATTATGCCTCTGCCTACCAGCATCCATCGGTCTTCATCTGGCTAGCGTCCTGTCAGTGTGTGAGAAGAGTTGAGGGCTGTTTGGAAACTGAAACAACATTTGCTATGTGAGCAAGAACGAGACAGCAAGGAGTCTGGGCGTGGCTTAGCTCAACTGTTCTGTACTAAAGCTGGCTGCTACTCTGAAACTCCTCTCCTCTGCTTGTGTTTTGCATTTGGAAGAGATTTCTTTTCAGGTGGGGAGGGGGAGTAGAACTCCTTAGCATCAGAGCGTGTTAATAATAATATAGGAAATACTCTAAATACCCTGATGGTCATTTTGAAAAATCCTTTCTTAGTGAGCCCCTAGAAACCAAGAGGAATGTACATGCCAAATTTCAAGTTTGTAGGATTTACGGTCCTGGAGATTTTGTGATGATGAGTGAGGGGCATTTCGCTTTTTTTATATATGTAGATAGATTCAGGGTTGACATGAGAGGTCCTTCATACTGTCTTGAGTTTGGGTGTTTTTGTGCAGATTCTTCATAACCCAATTAAGTAACATCATCAGTGCTCATTACTTAGTTTGGATGAATGAAATGTCTGCAAGAAAATAACTCATCTTGGGGAGCACCAAGGACCTCTCAAATTTGTGGTGGCCCAAAATTTATGGACATTAGTCTGGATTTTTTTTTTTTTTTTTTTTTTTTGAAGAGCAGAGGAGATCAACATTGTCCTATGGAACTTAAAGATGTGTCCCATTTCAAATAAACAAACAAACCCTAAATTATTTCACCCATCCACCCCGTGTCCATGCTGAAGGAATTGTTTCCAGTTACGGAAAGCAACTGACAAGGAACTGAACTGTACAGTTACGGAGAACATTGTGTTTGGTTCTGCTCATCTTCATGTGAAGATGGTTGGGATTCTGGAAAAGTTTGTCTCCTTTTTCTTGAAAACCAGCTGACAAAAATGAGCTGTCCGACATCTTTTTAAATTTTTCTTCCCTCCCCAGGTTTTTGACGCCACCAACACGACCCGCGAGCGAAGATCCATGGTCTTGCATTTTGCCAAAGAAAACGGATACAAAGTGAGTTGACATTCTTGAACCAAAATGCGAGGGATTTTAAGATTTGGCCCACTGCTGTTTGTACAGGTTCCTTTCCTGTGGACATAGTTGGCACCTTGCTTAGACTCAGATCTTTCCCCGATCCAATGCCCTATTGGCGTGCTAACTTACAACTGCCATAATTCCCAGCAGAGTAAGAATTATGGGCCTTTCCGCCCAGCACATTGGGTAGGAACCCTTTGGAGAACATTGATGTGGCTGTTTGTCTGCTTCTCAGGACAAACATGTAGTTCTCGATTTACAACCATTCGCTGAGTGTCCAGGAGGCTGTGGGTTCAATCCTAGGTAGAGGCAGATATTCCTTTCTGGGCACGATGAGAATATATCTACCGATCTAATCGTTAAAACCCAAAATCAAAGTTTAATTCTCATCCACTTCAAGCATGAAGTTCAGAAGCGGTCTCCATGTGGAAACAAAAGTAATTATAATATTCTTTTCTTTCATCAAAATAGTCCATTTTGCCATTTCAGCCAATTCCATCAACATCTGCAACCCTTCTGTCCATGTTAGGAATTGAAGTGTCCTTCCATTTTTGTGCATACCAAAGTCATACTGTCACAAGGCCTTAATTCTAATGTCTTCTCCTTACGTTAGGTGTTCTTCATTGAGTCCATCTGCAATGACCCAACTGTGGTAGCAAGCAACATCATGGTAAGTTTGAAAAGCGTTTCCTTGGCTCTCAAGTCCAGCCTGGACCCCAGAAAATCCTTCAGGTTGGGCTGGAGAAATAATATTTTCTGGGAAGGGATCCAGTGGTAAGATTCAAACTTTTTTCCTACCGGTTCTGTGGGCATGGCTTGGTGGGCGTGGCAGGGGAAGGATATACTGCAAAATCCCCATTCCCTCCCCACCCCACTAACCTGCTTTCCAGCTCCGTTCTCCTGTGCAGGGCAACCAAAGAAGATCCAGCCAATCAGCTGGGATTCGGGAAAATAGATGGGGCGGGGCCAGTCAGAGGTGGTATTTGCGGGTTCTCTGAACTACTCAAAATTTCCACTACCGGTTTTCCAGAATTGGTCAGAACCTGCAGAATCCCACCTCTGAAGGGATCCCAGTTGAGTGAGAGAACATCCATCTTGTGCGTAATGGAATCTCTCCTTCCCATTCTCACCAACTCATCAGTTTGGTGATCATTCAAAGTTACAAGGCCCCACCACCCAAAAAACTGATAACAGATAATCAGAGTTGGAAGGGACCTTGTAGGTCATCTAGTCCAACCCCCTGCCCAAGCAGGATACCCTACACCATTTCTGACAAATAGCAGTCCAATTTTTTCTTCAAAGTGTCAAGTGATGGCGATCCCGCAACTTCCGAGGGCAACTTCTGCCCCATTGGTTGATTGTTCTCACTGTCAGAAAGTTTCTCCTTATTTCCAGGTTGAATCTCTCCTTGTTCAGTTTCCATCCATTATTCCTTGTCTGGCCTTTGGGTGCTTTGAGAAATAGCTTGACCCCTTCCTCCTTTCTGTGGCAGCCCCTCAAATATTGGAACGCTGCCATCATGTCTTCCCTGGTCCTTCTCTTCATCAGACTAGCCAAGCCCAGTTCCTGCAACCGTTCATCAAATGTTTTAGTCTCCAGTCTGCTAATCCTCCTGGTTGCTCTTCTCTGCACTCTTTCTAGAGTCTCAACATCTTTTTTATAATGTGGTGAACAAAAGTGGATGCGGTACTCTAGGTGTAGTCTTACTAAGGCTTTAAAGAGTGATACTAGTATCTGACATGACTGCTGCTTTTCACACCATGGCAGCAGAGCTGGGCTTCAGAACTTTTAGCAAGGGCTGCTCTGCCCGGTTGCTGGGTGGGCGTGACCTAGTCGGCCTGCACCACCGTTGGGGGGTGTGTGATTTTGCCCTCCCCTGGCTCCGGAGGCTCTGTAGAAGCTGGAGACACCCCCATTTCCAGCCTTCCCGAACTTCCGGGAGGCCCGTTTTTCACCCTCCCTGAGCCTCTGCACTTACCTTGCATCCAAAACAGGTCACATGGGGACTCCTGGGACAGGAGGAGAAGGTTGGGTGGGGCCAGCCAAGAGTGGGATTTGGGGGTTCTCCGAACTTTGACAGAATCTTAGCTAGGGGCTCTCCCGAAACCCTGCGAACCCCCAGCAGCCCACCCCACCCCGCATGGCAGCCTCTATATGGCCACGTGATCAAAATTCAGATACTTATAGCGACTGACTCATATTTACGATGGTTGTAGTGTTCTCGGGGTCACGTGATCCCCGTTTTGCAAGCCAAGTCAACGGGGAAGCCAGACCTGCTTGCTTAATAACCGTGTGACTAACTTGGCAACTTCAACGATCGGCTTAACAACTGGTGTTAAAATGGGGCAGAACTGCCACACTTAGCAAGAGAAATTTGGGGCTCAACTGTGGTTCTAAGTAGGACTACCTGCGGTAGCGAAGCCACGAGGCAGATTGAACGCTGCGGACTCTATTTTGTCAACAGTATTTGTCAACCTGGCCAACTCTTTTTAAGATGTGTGGACTTCAACTCCCAAATTCCCCAGCCAGCCATGACCCTCAACCTTGAAGCAAGTCTGCAAACGTTTTGTTTGTTGGCTTGTAATCTATCCCAAGGCTGTTTTAGAAGGTCAAAGATACAAGATTGCCTGACTTGACCCATTTTTTAATTTTTAAATGGAAAAGATTAGAACAATTTCTCTCTGCTTCCTGCTGGATAGAGAACAATACAACCGACCTGGCCTCATTCTAAACTGCAGCAATGGTGGGATTCACCCAGTTCGCACCAGTTCAGGAGAACGGGTTGTTAACTTTCTGAGCAGTTTGGTGAACTGGTGGTTGGAAGAAATCATTAGGGCAGAGAACCAGTTGTTAAATTATTTGAATCCCACCACTGAACTGCAGTGTTTCAAAGAGGGGGTGGACTTCAACTCCCAGAATCTAGACTCTAGAAAAAGTGTAGAGAAGAGCAACCAGGATGATAAAGAGACTGGAGGCTAAAACATACGATGAACAATTATAGGAACTTGGCATGGCTAGTCTAGGGAAGAGAAGGACCAGGGGAGACATGGTAGCTTTGTTCCAATATTTGAGGGGCTGCCACAGAGAGGAGGGGGATCAAGCTATTTTCCAAGGCACCTGAAGGCCAGACAAGGAATAATAGATGGAAACTGAACGAGGAGAGATTCAACCTGGAAATAAGGAGAAACTTTCTGACAGTGAGAACAATCAACCCATGGAACAGAAGTTGCCCTCGGAAGTTGTGGGAGCGCCATCATTTGAGACTTTCAAGAAGAGATTGGATTGCCATTTGTCAGAAATGGTGTCGGGTCTCCCGCTTGGGCGGGGGGTTGGACTAGATGACCTATAAGGTCCCTTCCAACTTTGATTATCTCTTATCTGTTATCTGTAATCCTAGCAGTTAAAGTCCACACGCCTTAAGAACTGCCCAGGTTGACAAACACTGCTTTCGTAACATCCCTAGAACAGGATTGATGTAACGGGCTTGTTGCTATTCTTAAACCATTGAACGTCTCCTTTTTTTTTTTTCAAAGGAGGTCAAGCTGTCCAGCCCAGATTATAAGGACTGCAACTCGACAGACGCCATGGAAGATTTCATGAAGAGAATCAGCTGCTATCAATCCAGTTACCAGCCTCTTGATCCGGACGGATACGACAGGTAAAGAAGCACCAGGGTATCGACTACTGGTTCAGCTAAGGTTCAGATTTGCATCCACGCCACTCAAAGTAGCTTGTGGGTAGCGTGAATGCTGCTTCTCTGCTGAAGATGCAGGTTGTCCTAAGGTAACACCTATTTGTTTAGGGACAATTGAAAGTTGCAACAGCGTGGAATGAAGGGACATGCAATCAGTCCTTGTGCCAGGATTCCAGCGATCACCCTAATTAAATCATGATTCTCAAGCTGAACTTCAACCAACTTCAAAGGATTTATTAGAGGCGACATACTGGCACTGCCCTGAATGAAGCCAACTCTGGCATGCTTAATTTACAGTCCCCTGTGACCCTGTTTCCTCCCTTCCCCCTGAGTGTGTCATAAATCAGATTCTCCAGTTGAGCACATTGACGGGCTGGATGTCATTCATGTTCTCCAATTAAATATATTCCCGGGCAAAAAGCTCTGGTAGTTTAGTTGCAATCTTTTAAAGATAAGAGTTGGAATGTACTTTCCATTTCAAACTGCTGCACTGCTCTTCCAGATTTCCTTCCTTCTCCCCCCTGCCCCCCTTTTATGGCAACTACTAAAACAGGCATAGGAATCTTTTATGAGTTGACACCTTGAAGTCTCACGGAGTAAGGTTTGTGGTGGTGGAGAAAGTGGAAGACTGCGATGGCCCGGGGACACGATACAGAGGCAACACAGTCAGCTGATAGTTCAAACTGTCCCTTTATTGCTTCAAATTTTCCCCAAATATTCCCACGTTTCTGGCAAGTCCCAGAGCAAAGTGATCTTTCTCTGTCTCTCTCTCTCTTTCACTCTCTCTCTCTCACTCACACACACACACACAAACACACACACACACACACGCCTCTGGCTGCAAGTAGTCCAGCACAAACAGCTGCAAAACAAGAAATCCAGCAGGGCAAGGGAAAGAAGTCAATGAGCCCAGGAAGCGAAGGAACAAGGCAATTAATCCAGGAATCCAGAAATACAACAAAAAGTCCAGGAAACATCCAACGTCTGCAACGGCACACAATTCTCCATGAATTCAGAGTTTGTTCCCGACAAATGCCCCTCCCCATGGCGTCTCCTTACGCCTCGGTCCCCAGGTGTGCCTTGTGGAGAGGAGCGGGGCACTCTCCTCCCGAGGAGTTGGGTCAGCCTGCGCTGTTCCTGCCTTCTCTCCACTCTCTATACTCGAGGATCAAGAAGGAGCGGTCCCTGCTCCTCGCCTGAGCTCTGTCTCTCACGTTCACTGCTTAGCCTCTCTTGGTTCATCCTGCCACTCCCTGCCTACAAGCCGTCCCAATCCTGAAAGGGCCTGGCCTGCCTCGGCTTAGCTCCTCCCCATTTTCCAACGAAGCCTCCCCCCCCCCTCGAATCCGCTCCAGTTCTGGCTCATTTTACCTCCACGGATTCAGGTTGCAACGGGGGGGGGAGGGGGGCGGCATGACCAGGACTATAAGAGTCCTTGTTATTCTCTGAGGTGGGTGGTTTGCTTTCAGGCATTTCATTACCCCACTAGGTAACATCATCAGTGCTTTGAGAGAGTTTGATCTCACTGTTTGGCTTTTGTGGGCTACTCCACAATGCTACGATGGCAATCCTGTGTTGTTTTCGTCCCCTTAGAGAGTTGTCACTCATCAAAGTGATCGATGTCGGTCGAAGGTACTTGGTGAACAAAGTCCAGGATCACATCCAAAGCCGGATTGTCTACTACCTGATGAACATCCACGTGCAGCCCCGGACTATCTACTTATGTCGGCACGGCGAGAGTGAATTCAACCTCAAAGGGAAGATCGGGGGCGACTCGGGGCTCTCCAGCAGAGGCAAGAAGGTACACGTGTCGTTTACTTCTGAGTAAATGGGCCTGGGGAGTGGGGTGGTAGGAGAATAAGCCAGAATTGCCTTTCACAAAGAAGGGGCAACCTTCACAAAAACCCCGCACAAGTCCACTGAAAACATCTTACAATGCTTGTGGCGGTCGCCAAGGTTAACCAGTTTCCAAAAAGTATTTCTTGAGAAATCTTGTTCTAGGGAAAAGACGAACTTCTCTTTAGTTTGTTTCTCCATAAAATCATTGTGGGAGATAGAGGAACTCTTTAAGAACTTTCTGGGGAACTTTGTGGTTGTCAATGAGTTCCATCTTTCCCAACTCATTGAGGGAAGATCTCCCTTGAATAGCTCAGCTTCGGTTGACTTTCAGGACATGTCCTTGTAGTTTATGGAAGTAATTTTCAGGATATATATATATATATATATACTTTTTTCTCCAATTTTCCTCTCTGGCTCACAGCGCTGAGCTGGCTAGACCAAATACTTTGGCCCTGACAAACAGTTCGCCAAAACTCACAGGAGCTGAGTCATCACTTTCTGCATGTCCTTCCTTTTCCAGTTTGCCAGCGAGCTGAACAATTTTGTCAAGGAACAAAACCTGAATGATCTCAAAGTCTGGACCAGCCATCTCAAGAGGACAATCCAGACGGCAGAAGCTCTTGATCTGCCATACGAGCAGTGGAAGGCTTTGAATGAAATTGATGCTGTAAGAACCTTTTTGTTTTTTGGATTGCAGAAGAAACCAAAAGGGTTTTGGTGGGGAAAACTGTCATTTTCCTCCTCCTCCTCCCATCTCTCTTTCTCCTTTCTCTCTCTTTCTCGCCGCTCTTCCGTTACCGGGAAATAAATCTGCCCCTTCCATTTTCCTGTCCATTCTGAGTGTGAAAACTCAGTCTGTCCACACAAATTTCCACTCAGTCTGTAAACACGAGAGAAGAACAAACTGGACAGGTGCAGAAACACAAGGGCACAAAGCCAGCCTGTTTGGAGAAAGAGAGGATAAGAAGTTCTTATCTAAAGTTGGAAGGAAAAAAGAGAATGCAGGAGAATTTGGAACTTGTTTCGACATAAGCAGCAGGGATGGCCAAACCTGGCAACTTTTAAGACTTGTGGACTTCCAACTCCCACAGTTCCTCAGTCATCCAGTCAATTAATCTGAATAACCAGGCTGTTTATGTAGAACTAGCTCGATACCCGTGCTTCGCTACTATGTGATCAGGCTTAGTTTTGGAGGAGGAAAATAAGGGGGGAAAATTGTGCTTCCACCTACCAGTATTCATCTGGCTAGCGTCCTGTCAGTGTGTGAGAGAGTTGAGGGCTGTTTGAAAACTGAAACATGGAAACTGAAAGTGCTGTGCGAGCAAGAAGGAGACAACAAGGCGCCTGGGCATGGCTTAGCTCAACCGTTTTGTACTAAAGCAGGTTGCTGCTCTGAAACGGAAACTCCTATGCTTGGGTTTTGCATTTGGAACAGATTTCTTTTTAGGTGGGGAGGGGGAGTAGAACTCCTTAGCATTAGAGCTTGTTAATAATAATATGCAAAATACTCATGCTCTGATGGTCATTTCGAAAAATCCTTTCTTTAGTGAGCACTTACGAATCAAGAGGAACATACGTGCCAAATTTCAAGTTTGTAGGCTTTACGGTTCTGGAGATTTTGTGATGATGCATCAGTGGTATTTCTTTTTATATATATAGATTCTAGGAGTTGAAGGCCACAGAGCTGGAAGTTGTCCTGGTAGGGAAACAGGCTGGTTTTGTACTACCTGGCAGAGACATTCTAGGACAGAGGTGACCAATCTTGGCAAATTTTAAGATTTCTGGACTTCGGTTCCCAGAATTCCCCAGCCAGGCGGAAGTTGCCAAGTTTGAAGCCCCTAATATATATAGAAAATACAGCAGATGTTGAAATTCTTTGAGTTAAGGCTGCTGAGCACATCCTGATATAAAGATTGGCAGAATTAGGAGAAAGAGCTATGTGGATTATATTATTATTATTATTGTTGTTGTTATTATTATTATTTCTTCCTCCTCATCCTCCTCTTTCTCCTTGCTCCTTCTCCTTCCTCCTCCTCCTTCATCTTCATTATCATCTCTTTATTCTTGTAGGGTGTGTGTGAAGATATGACTTATGATGAAATCAAGGAAACATATCCGGAAGAATTTGCTCTACGCGACCAAGACAAATACTATTACCGCTATCCATCCGGAGAGGTTTGTGTTTGGGCATACCAAATATATATATATATTTAACCATCGGGTGGGATGGATGCCCAAGCAGTAGGCTAATGCTGATCTCTTGGAACATGAAATTGGGAGCCTTGATGTTTCCTCCCATCCCATGTGGCTCTTGGGCCAATGTTGGAATGATTAAAACAATTGTGCAAAGCTGTGTCCGGGTAATCCTCGACTTACAACTGTTCGTTTAGCGGCTGTTCGAAGTTACACCTGTGCTAAAAAAAAGTGACGTAGAAAACTGATCCTCATACAGGTAGACCTCGACTTACAACCACAATTGGTCCCAAAATTTCTGTGGCCAAGTGAGACATTTGTTCAATGAGTTTTGCCCCTTTTTCCCCACTTCTCTTGCCACTGTTGTTCAGTGAATCACTGCAGGTGTTGAGTAACATGGTTGTTAAGTGAATCTGGCTTTCCCCATTGACTTTGCTTGTCAGAAGGTCTCCAAAGGGGAGCATGTGACCTTGGCACCCTGCAACCGTCATAAATACGCTGTCAGGGCTCCGACAAATCCACCCCCATTCAAATCATAAGTCTCTAGCCACATCTCTCAGAGTTAAAAAAAAAAATGATTTATTAGGAGTGGCCATGTCAGTGTTAGCTGGGTGCAGCTGACTCTAAAATACATCATTCATTTCCCCCTTGACCCTGATCTTCCCCCAACCCCCTGGATTCTCCAATGGGACACATCCATAGCCAAGAGTTACCAATCATGCTCTCCAGTAATCTTATGTGCCAACAGCTTTGGCTGCCTAGCAATTATCTGAAGCATTTAAGGAATGCACTGCTTTCTGCTGGCAACTAAAAGACCAAAGGAGTATTTTTTTAGTTGACATACGAGTCAGTTGCCAAGCATCTGAATTTTGATCACGTGACTGTGGGGAATACTGCAACAGTCCTAAGTGTGAAAAACCAGTCAAGGGCTCCCTGTACCAAAGGAGGCCAGGAGATTCCTTTTACAGGATCCAAGATTGCCCATATCCGGCACTGCACCGTTTTTTGCTTCCTCAAATCAGGGATCTCCAGCCTTCCTTGACCACGTTAAGACTCAATTCCCAGAATTCCTCAGCCAGCCAATTCATCTCATTAACCTGGGCCTTTCTCTAGAATTCTGGGAGTTGATGCTGGTCAAAGGAATTCTGGGAGTGGAAGTCCACAAGTCTTCAAAGTAGCCAAGATTGGAGATCCTTGCTCCTTTGCGGCTCCTCTGTTCCTGCCAAAAGACTAACCTGTAACTAATCACCTTCTCTTGGTCTGTTTCCTCACCCCTCCCCTCTCCAGTCCTATCAAGATCTGGTGCAGAGGCTGGAACCGGTGATCATGGAGCTGGAAAGACAAGAAAATGTCCTTGTGATTTGTCATCAGGCCGTCATGCGTTGCCTGTTGGCTTACTTCCTCGACAAAAGCGCAGGTGGGTAATTACATTTGTTTTGCTGTGGGTTCTGTGGGTGTGGCTTGGTTTGGTTTGGTGGGTGTGGCTTGGTTTGGTTTGGTGGGTGTGGCATGCTTGGTGGGCGTGGCAGGGGAAGGATACTGCAAAATCCCCATTCCCTCCCCACTCCTGGAGGAAGGATACTGCAAAATCCCCATTTCCCTCCCCGCCCCACGAACCTGCTTTCCAGCTCCGTTCTCCTGTGCAGGGCAACCAAAGAAGACCCAGCCAATCAGCTGGGACTCGATGGGAGGAGGAGAATAGATGGGGGCGGGGCCAGTCAGAGGTGGGATTGGCCGGTTCTTGGAACTATTCAAAATTTCTGTCACCGGTTCTCCAGAACTGGTTAGAACCTGCTGAACAGCCACCTCTGGTCTCTACACTCTCTGCAACTTCCCTGGGGCAGGAAGGGAAGAAATGAATTTAGGATGGGCGCTGTGATCCTTGCAAGGGGGTAGGAACTGACTCCAACCACCCACCCACCTCCCAAACAGGGGAGAAAATCTCAAGCAGGGTCTGGAACCGAAGAAACTTCGATGCATGAGAAGCGAAATGTTTTCAAAGGGGCGGAGGGGAACCCAAGAAAGTTTAGTTGTCTTTGGGATTTTCTCAAAGATGCTGTTTTTTTTTTTCCAAGAGGCACCTGGAGTTTTTTGTTTTTCCTTCTTTTGAAGACATTTCGCATCTCATCCAAGAAGCTTCTTCAGCATTGACAGGATGGTGAGAAATGGAAGGGTTTATATTCCTTGCAGACAGATCTGGTCATTTGCATCCTTTTTAGAAGGCCGTTAAGGCCACTTGGAGGTTTATCTGCATCCTCAGGGTCACCTGAGTGCTGTAAATGGTTCCTATAGCCTGCCATTGTTCCTCTGGAAATCCATCCCTCCTCCCACATCATTCACAGGGTGTCCATCCCAAATTATACAGCTAAAAGCCTGTAGAGGTTCTCAGTCATCCCAGGTCAGGATTGTCCCCAAAGGTGCTTTTTTTTCAGGAGGCAACTGGACTTTCTTGCTTTTCTTCTTTTGAAGACGTTTTGCTTCTCATCCTTGGGGATTTGAAGTGGGTTTCTTCCCCCCCCCCACTCCCCAAACGGGACACTTTCAACTCCCAGATTTCCCCGGGCACCATTTTGAATTGTGGGAGTTGAAGTTTGAAAAGGGCTGGATTCAAAGGGAGTGTTAAAAAGCAGGATTGGGGGGGGGGGTACCATTTGTGGCCAGGTGTAGCATGAATGCATTTCTAATCCTTTATTTCTTTTTTTTTCCTCCCCCTTTCAGAAGAAATGCCCTACCTGAAATGCCCTCTCCACACAGTCCTGAAGCTGAGTCCTGTCGCTTACGGTGAGCAAATCCATTTCATTACAGAGCCGGCTGTGTTCACGCAACACGCTCGGTTTGGCTAAAATCAGGCAGGCAAGGCAGTTGGTGTGGTTACAGATACTCCTTAACAACCATTCGTTTTGTGACCACGGTTCCAAAAGCACTGAAAAAAAAAAAAAAAGTAACTTGTGACCGTTTTCCACACTTACGGCCATTGCCCCATGGTCAGCTGATCAAAATTCGGATGCTTGGCAACTGGTTCATCTTTATGATGGTTCCCGTATCCCAGGATCACATGTTCCCCACCTTTTTGGGTGGGGGCGACCCCCTGATGATAGTCAGATTTACTCCATGGCCGCGCTGCTAACTTAAACAACAGCGGTGATTCATTTAATAACTGGCAAGAAAGGTTATAAAAAGGGAACAAAGTTCACTTAACAGCCGTCTGGCTTTAGCAAACAGAAATCTCAAGCTCCAATGATGGTTGCAAATCAAGGACTGTCTGTACGGGAAAGTTGGCTTGGAAGGTCTCCCAAGCTACAAAGGAAGCATTGACAACATGTCTGTTTAGCAGGAAAATGGAAGGTTTACTGCCTTCCCTTGCACCATTTGTTTACCCTTTTATCTTGGGAGTTAAGATAAGGTTGGAGGTGGTTTGGCTCAAGATGTTCCGCGGAACACAAAAGGATCAATTGAGCATTGATTGTATAAGCCCCAATCAATACCCCATAATCCTAGCTTAGTTTATTTGCATTGATGGTTTTATCCAGGGGTGGCTTCAAAAAAATTTAGCAAAGAGTTCTCTGCCCCGTTGCTGGGTGGGCATGGCCTAGTCAGCCTCCTGCACCATGGGGGGGGGGGGGGTTGCACTCCCTGGACTCCGCAGGATTTCCTCGAGCCTCTGGGAGAGTAAAAACGGGCTCCCCAGGCTCCGGAGTCTCTCTGGAAGCTGGAAATGGGCCCATTTCCGGCCTTCCTGAACTTCCGGGAGGCCTGTTTTTCATCCTCCCCAAGCCTCCACACGCGTCCTGCATTTACCTGTATCCAAAACAGGCCGCGTGGGGGGACTCCTGGACGGGGCCAGCCAGGAGTGGGATCTGAGGGTTGTTCAAACTGTGCAGAATCTCAGCTAGGGGATCCCCTGCGGAACCCCTACAACCCACCCCTGGTTTAACCCAGGAAAATTGTACCTGTGCCTCACTCCCCATTTGTTTCCCCCATTTTGTTTTTGGCAAAATAACCAGCATTATCACAGAGCAGTGCATATAAAACTCTCAGGGCTGTTTCCCTCATTTTAAAAAATAAAAATAAAATGCTGCTGTTCTTACACTTTCGATATCCTTGCCTTTTTCTCTCTGGCGTTCCCGAAGGACAAATGGCTTTTTTTTCCTGGGCGCTGTTTGAACCCCCTGCTGGTTCAACGTGGCTTTTAAGGATTAATTGCCCAAAAGCAGAGGGTAATCCCACGGATAATATGTTAATTTTAAAAATTATGGATTGTGCGGAAATGAATAAGCTTGCTATGGAGTTGCAAGAGAAAGAAAAAAGAGAATTCTATACGGTCTGGGAAAAATCTATAGAATTGGATAGATAACAAGAATAATAGTTAATGTATAATGCAAATATGAATAATGTAGACATGAATAATGGAAGGTGGAGAAAAAACGATGCCACAATGTATTGCAAAAAATGCAAACATGATTTGTGTGGTTTTTTTTTAACTGTAAAACTTTAATAAAAATTATTTTTTTAAAAAATAGAATTAATTGCCCAACTGGTTTAATTCGAGCTACATTTAACCCCCCCTCCTCCAAGTCCTTGAGTCTGTTTTGATCTCATAATCTGATTCAAACAGCGGCAGCTGAAGTGCTACAATGCACCTCACCCTGCCACATCTTTCTCCCCCCTTTCTTTCTCTCTCTCTCCAAGGTTGCCGAGTGGAATCCATCTATCTGAACGTAGAAGCTGTGAATACTCACCGGGAAAGACCGGAGGTGAGTGCCGCTGGCTTGCTAAGGGGCTATTCCCTCCCCCTCCCCACTTCATGCGCTCATAGCACAGGCACCTATTCCCAAAAGTTCAGCATCAGATCCTGTTCTGACCCAAACCCTTTCCCAATAATAAAACAAATAATAACCAAAGGAAACAGAAATCTTTTAATGAATCTTAACGAGTCCCTGGTTAAAAGGCTGCTGCAAACTAATTAACTTTGATCAGCACTAACCTCGCCAAAACTGTGTGAGACTGCCAAGAATCACAAATAAGAAATATTTCACAACACAAGAGTCTTCAAATACCAACTTCAGGCACTGTAATGTCCACGAGGCTGGAGTTTCAAAATGTCTTTGCCTTCTGCAAAGAACGTTCATTTCACAGCAGGCTTTTATCTTCTTGAAGGACGGGCCATTATCTTGCAGCCTTTCTCCTGAGTCACCCGTGCTGTTGCAGCTGCTCTTTCCTGCGAGCAATCCTGCGCACTTGGCACAGGCTCCTCGGGAACCTCCTCATCGCTGCTGCCAGCCCCCACAGTCTCTGAAGGCAGCAGTCCACTCCCTAATGGTCCTGGCCCCTCATCTGAGTCCTCGCTCTCCTCAGCCATCCGCACCTGCTGCCGGCTAACCACAACAGGGTCCCCTTTCTTGCTCTACGAAGGATTCCCAGTTCAGTTGTTGGCTTTTCCAGCTGCAGAGGTGGGGATCTTATTCACAACCCTTTTACTCATCATGCCTTGGTTAGGCCACATTTGGAATACGGCATCCAGTTTTGGGTTGCCATGATGTAAAAAAGATATTGAGACTCTAGAACAGGGCTCTTCAAACTTGACAGCTTTAAGACTTGTGGACTTCAACTCCCAGAATTCCTCCTCCAGTCATGTTAGCTCAGGAATTCTGGGAGTTGAAGTTCACAAGTCTTAAACTTGCCAAGTTTGAAGACCCTTGCTCTAGAAAGAGTGCAGAGAAGAGAAACCAGGAGGATTAAGGGAGGATTAAGGGCAAAAACATATAAAGAACGGTTGCTGGAACTGGGTATCTCTAGTCTGATGAAAAGAAGGACTCGGAGTGACATGATAGCAGTCTTCCAATATTTGAGGCACTGCCACAAAGAAGAGGGAGTCAATTTATTCTCCAAAGCACCAAAAGGCAGGACAAGAAGCAATGGGTGGAAACTAATCAAGGTGAGAAGCAACCTAGAATTAACGAGAAATTTCTTGACAGTTAGAACAAATAATCAGTAGAACAACTTGCCTCCAGAACTTGTAAATGCTCCAACACTAGAAAGTTTTAAGAAAAGATGGGATAACCATTTGTCTGAAATGATCAGGTTTCCTGCCTAAGCAGGGGGTTAGACTAGAAGATCTCCAAGTTCCTCTCCAACTTTGTTAGTTCTATTCTATTCTTTCATCACTGTGGCCAGTAAATAAGGAATAAGAATGGATTCAATCAAAAGCTTTTTTTTTCTGTGGCTTAAAACCCGGCTGTGCACTTTTAAAACGATCTGTATTCAACAGCTAACCAATGTTTGAGCCGAAAGGCAAGATTTAAACTGGGTTTTGCATAAAAGGAACTGGATATTATGCAAGGTTTTAAAAGTGTTGGTAAAAGATAAGACAGTGGTCATATTTGAACTTCTGTGACTTTACTTTGCTGTCCAGGTACCTTCCTCCTCAGTGAAAGCAGCCAATTCTCAACTATCAATGTCATCGGCTATTTAGTTTACCTTTCCAAATTTATTTTTGATGCAGCTTATCTCACTGTTGAAGCCAGGCACTAAGTCAGAGGTCTCCAAACTTGGCAACTTTAAGACTTGTGGACTTCAACCCCAGCTATGCTGGCTGGTGAAATCTGGGAGTTAAAAGTCCACAAGTAAATTTGGCCAAGTTTGGGGACTCCTGCGCTAAGTCTTTTATTAGTAAAAAGCTGCCGGTTTCCGTCCCACATTGTGTAGGGAAAGGACAATCAAGTTTAATTGAACGTTGATTTCAGTCTGGCTCCGCCTACCTCTTTAGTCTGACCCCACCTCCTTTTTTGCGGGGGGGGAGGTGCAGGGTGAGACACCCCTCTCTGGATCAAACAATGACCTCAGACTTCATTGCTAAGCTCCCAATTTCCCCAAATCTTTCCATCCTCTTTGACGGCCTGTAAAAACTAGAAAAACTAGTTCTTCTTGGGCTTCTCAAATCCCAGTTTTCCTGCAATCGTAGAACATCAGGCTTGGATAGCACCTCCGAGGTCATCTAGGCCGACCCTCTGAGGAAAAAAAAAACCCCGCTCTCTTTTTCGCTTTTGAGTGCATGACGCCGAACTGATAACCCGGGGTTCTTTTTAATTAAAAATTGCTCTCTTTTTGTTTTTCTTCACATTCTCCCTTTATTGTTATTTTTTCTTATCTTTCTCTCGCTCCGATCTAGGATGCAAAGAAGGGACCCCATGCACTCATGAGGCGCAATAGTGTGGTCCCTCTGGCCAGTCCAGACCCTGTCAAAAAGCCGCGCATGAACAGGTTTGAGGAACATGCCGCTGCCTCGGCCGCCTTACCAGTCCATACCTGCCTATCTCCAGAAGGCCCCATCCAACTTCCCACACAAGTTGGTTCTTTTTTTCTTTCGTTGTTGTTGTTGTGTTTTTGTGGTGATGGTTGATGGTGTGTCGTAACTTCCAGCATGCCTGACCCTTCCCGTTTGTGTGACATCTTAGCAGGCCGTGCTCGGTCTTACTTCGTCTTTGGTTTGAACAAGCTGGACAGGCCCTGGATTCTCCTTGCTGGCCTTCTCTTGGTATCATTGGAGGGTTCAAATGTTCTCGGCTAGCTAACCTAACGAACTTGCACCTGCATCAGCAGTGGGATCCTACCTGCGCACACATCTAACACGCACGCAACTAACCTACGCGCATGCAGCTTCCCCCACACCAGCTGAGGCCTTCAGCGCCAATAAGCTGAGAGGAGAAAGAAGAGAAAAGCGCAGGGGCAGGTGGGATAGAAAACCGATCCTGTGCTTTTCTCTTCTTTCTCCTCTCAACTGATGTGGGAGACCTTTTTTTTGCTACCAGTTCGGCCGAACCGGTCCAAACCACCACTGACGTGCACGTGTGACTTGCTTCATCTCGAAGGGGGAAAGCCCCCTTGAGCTGCCATGGAAATCATGTCCCACGAATATGGACAGTCCTCGACTTACAACCTCAACGGCTGTTCTGACCCAAACCCTTTCCCAATAAGATAAACAATAACCAAAGGGAACAGGAAACCTTTTAATGAGTCTTATGAATCCCTGGTTAAAAGGCTGCTGCAAACTAATTAACTTTCATGAGCACAAACCTTGCCAGAACTGCACGAGACTGCCAAGAATCACAGATAAGAAATATTTCACAACACAAGAGTTCTTCGAATTCCAACTTAAGATACTGCAATGTCCACGAGGCTGAGTTTCAAAACGTCTTTGCTTCCTGCAAATAATCTCCAATTCACAGCTGGCTTTTATCTTCTTGAAGGAGGGGCCGTTACCTTGCAGCCTTACTCCCGAGTCACCTGTACTGCTGCAGCTGCTCTTTCCTGCGAGCAACCCTGCTCTCACGCGCACTTGGCACAGGCTCCTCGGGAACCTTCTCATTGCTGCTGCCAGCCCCCACAATCTCTGAAGGCAGCAGTTCTACTCTCTAATGGTCCTGGCTCCTCATCTTGAGTCCTCGCTCTCCTCAGCCGTCCGCACTTGCTGCCGGCTAACCACAACAATGGTGACCAGAATTTCCATTGCTAAGCAAGGCAGTGGCTGAGGTGGATGGCGCCTGGTTTTGCGACCCTTTTTGCCTCAGTTAAGCGACTTGCTGCCATCACTGAGCAAGTTGCTGCAGTCGTTAAATGAATCAGGTAGTCATTAAATGAACCATGCCATCCTTAAGCAAATCTGGCTCCCTTTCCCCCACCACATGGACTCAGCTTTTCAGAAGTCACCCAGGAAGGTCATAAATAACGATCACACAACCCCGGGATGCTGCTTCTGTCATAATTACAGGCTAATTATTAAGCACTTAAATTTTGATCACATGACCGCAGGGATGCTGCTACTTGCAGTTGGAAGTGCAAGAACCGGTTGGAAGTCCCTTTTCCCCCCAGCACCATTGTAATTTCGAATAGTCACTAAACAGATGGTTGGAAGTCGAGGACTGCCTATAATCCCAGGGAGGCATTTTTTTGCCTTGAGCGCTTTGTTGAACACGCATTGAAGGAATGTTGGTTTGGTTTGCATGTTGCCAATGTCCACGCTTGTAAGTTGATTACGGTGCCCACAGCCCATTCTCAAAAGACTCTAGTAGGCCCTGATTGTCTGCAGAGATTCTCTGTCATCCAGGTCATGGTTGTCCCAAAGGGGCTTTTTCAGGGGGCAATTGGACTTTCCGGGTTTTTTTCTTCATTTGAAGCCGTTTCGCTTCTCCTCCAAGGAGCTTCTTCAGTTCTGACTGCATTTCCCATTATCCTGTCAGAGCTGAAGAAACTTCTTGGAGGAGAAGCGAAACGGCTTCAAAAGAAGAAAAAATAAAGTCCAGTTGCCTCCTGAAAAAGCACCTCTGGGTTAGGCCCAAAGGATTTCGATGGCATCAGATGAATTACTGATTGAGGAAAATATTTGTAGCTCAGAGTTGAAATGAGGGGTCCTGAGCTTGGTGGTTTTTCTTGCAGACATTTCATGACCCAGCTAGGAAACATCATCAGTGATAATAATAGGAAGGGTGGCTTGCTTCTGGCACTCCCTCCTAGTGCTGATGATGTTATCAAGCTGGGTCATGAAACGTCTGCAAGAAAACCAACCAAGCTCAGAGACCACCGAGGAGCCCTTCTCAAATCAATTGCTTGTATTTATTGGTGGGGGGGTTTGATTCTTTTAGATATCCAGACCAGTGAATGAAGGGCTCCTCCATCAAAAAAACACGGCACTCTGTGTTTTATAGAATGATTTTTTTTAAGGAACTTTTTTGCATTTGGCTGCTAGTCCTCAACCCAGAGACAATCCTACTGCAAATGTTTTGTCTGTTGGCTTGTAATCTCTGTCCCAAGGCTGTTTTAGAAGGCCAAAGGAACAAGGTTGCCCTGACTCACCCTATTCTTGATTTTTATTTTTATTTTTAATGGGAAAGGTTAGAACAATTATCTCTGCCTGATAGTGAGCAAGCGGGGCCTCATTTCAAACTGCAGTGTTTTGAATCTTGGCCATTTTATGAGGGGTGGGCTTCAACTCCCAGAATCCCCCAGCTAACCATGCCAAGCTGGGGAATTCTGGGAGTTAAAGTCCACCCCTCTTAAAATGGCTGAAATTAAGAAATGCTGTTCTTATAAAAAGTCTGAAACATCTCAATTAGCTGCCCTTATTTGAAAAAAAAAACAAAAACTCTTAATTGCTGGTTTTTCTGTATTTCGATGTTTCTTCTCCATGCACAGAAGTTGGTGCTGAAGCAGCTGCTTCATGTGTCTCTTGATTTATCTGCTTCTACCCCATTGCTTACCACCTCTGGGCTGCCATTTTCTGATTGCTAACCTTTCATGCACCTTCATTGATTTCTTTCCCTTTATTTTATTCCTTTTCTCTCTCTTTTCTTTTTGTCTCTTTACAGCCATTACTGGGGAAGGCTTGCCTGTAAGTAATTTTTTTTTAGTGTTGCTGGTGTTGGTTTAACCTGTTTCTTTGCTACCTGGCTGTACCTTTGTTTCTTACTCATTTGTTAAATTTATATGCTGATAAGGTGACTTTTGGTTTGGCTGTCAAGAATCCATGCTGAGCTTTTGATTTTCCATCTGGCTGTTGCATTTCTGTCTAATCATTGGAAAATAATTTCCTGTTTTCATGCACCGAGAGAATACCACTTTGGCCTACCAGATAAATAGATTGATAGAAAGATTGATAGATGGATGGGTGGACTGACAGATACAGACAGACAGACAGATCCTAAATAGATGAGGTAGGATAGATAGATAGATAGATAGATAGATAGATAGATAGATAGATAGATAGATAGATAGATAGATATGATGGATGGAGAGATGGATGGAGAGAGAGACAGGCAGGCAGATCCTAAATAGATGAGGGAGGATAGATAGGTAACAGCTGTGTGAAAAAGTCCTGCACGCTTTCAGTTTTAAACTGTATTTACACATGTTTAATCAATTTTTCACTCATAGAAACCACGCAAAATTAGTACTTTGATGAAAATTTCTGTAGTCAGATTGAGATGCATAATTTTTATTCATATAACCAAAGTCTTTTTAAGGCACCACATTTTCACCCAAGATCACATGCAAAGGCTTATACAGTCTATGCCAAAGCAATACTGCCTGGTGATAAGCAATAAAGGCTGGCCAATTTCATATTAGTAACCATATTTGGTTACCTAAACAGTCTTTTTCAGGGCCACAAACAATAAAAATGTTAACAAAACACTAGTATCGGCCTTAGTAATTGCAACACATATGCCACTGGGTATGCATCAGTTAATCTGTTTTCATAGGCATTGTAAACATGCAAGAAAATTCACAATCCCCATCCAAACAGCACCAAACTGCAAAAAGCTTATGCTTTTCATTTAAAAACCACCAGTATTTATTTAAATATGACAATATTTGCATAGCAGTTGGCATAAAATATCATAAAATCAATGGCCTATCCAAAAAATGTCATAAACCGTAAAGCATGCAGGGCTTTTCCACACAGCTGTCAGAAGGGCAGAAACCTTGAGCCGGTCAGGATCAAACTCCTGGCAGTGGGCAGTTTCCTTGCAATATATTGCATTCTAACCACTGCGCCATCATGGGAAATTAACTCACCTCACTGTCTTGCTTAGCAACAGAAATGTTGGGCTCAAATGTCACAAGTCGAAGACTAACTGTATTCCTGTAATGCAGCAAGGGAAGTTAAGAAGCTGAATTTTCTTAGGAATTAATTCTGCCAGCGTCTTTTTCTGGGTTATAGCAAAGCAAGGGCACAAAAGGGCAACAGAGAAGACCTGGCTTAAAAGATGGATATGGAAGCCAAATTTAATGTTGGGATGCTGGCATCCACATCCCTACTTTGAGCAAATGCTGGGGCAAACCTTTCTCTCGCACCCATGACAGATGGCCAACTTTTTCATCACCTCCTTGTCTTTGTTCTTCTTGTACTGAAATACGGATGCAGATATTTCAGCTTCACTCATTTTTTTTTTTCCAAAGGGAGTTTGCTGGGCTGTGTGGCATTTGGAGTAGCATTACTTCCTTGTGTTGGAGTAACAGGTGTTGCAAACATTTTGGGTTTCTCTCCTTCCCTCCCTTCTCTCCCTGACCTCCTCTCCTCCCCTCCTTTCTCTACCCCTCCCCCTTTCCTTCCCCTTCTCCTCCCCTCTTCCCCTTTCTTCTCTTCTCTTCCCTCTTTACTCCTTTCCTTTCTCTCTCCTTCCCTCTCCTCTCCTCTCTCCACCCTTCCCTTCTCCTTCCCTTTCATTCCTTCTCTCCTCTCTCTCTCCTCCCCTACCTGTTCCCTCACTTTCTCCCTCACTCCTCTCCTCCCTTCTCCTCCTCTCTCTCCTTCCCTCCCCTCTTCTTCTTCCCCTTCCCTCCCCTCCTCTAAGGGCTGAACTCTGGGGTCCTTGGTGCTCTCTTAAGCCTGCTGGCTTTCTTGCAGACATTTCATTACCAAGCTAGGTCACAACATCAGTTTTATAGGCAAGAAGTTTAGAAACACAATCAATTGTCTGCAGATCAGAAATGGTTTGACTGTTTGGTAGAATTCGGTCGAAGAGACATGGAAAACTCTGGTACAGACAACAGGAACCCTGCATGCACATCCTAACAACCTTTTTCTCCTGGCTTGGTTTCCCCTCCCGTTTGTCCCCTCTCTAAATAATTTTTCTTAGTGTGACGGTGCTTGTGTCTTCTGCATGTCATTCTAGTTCTGCTGCTTCTCCTCCCCTTTCTCCAAACCCAAAGCTACCAGCTCATGTTGGTCGTCTTCTCTTTTTCCTCCATTGCCCGCAGAACCTGAACCCTCCACACACACAACTTTGAATCTCTTTCGGCGGTACATCGGGAACCGCAGGTGGAAGCCAAGCGCCGTGGCATCATTCATCCCCGAAATTTTGCAGCCTGCTCCACAACATCTTAGTTGGACTCCAGTTGATTTGTTGATGATCTCCATCACTGGTTTATCTTCCCTTCTTGGACTTGAGAAAATGGAGTGGCGGAAGGAGGAAATACCAGAGAGAGAAAGAGAGAGAGAGAGAGAGAGAGAGAGAGAGAGAGAGAGAGAGAGAGAGAAAATAAAGGAAAAGAAAGAGACTCATTTCATCAGCATATAAACTGTGGATCTGAACCTAACTTTAAAGCTGTTTTTTGTTTTTTTTCCCATCTACTCCAATTTGGTAGACTCCAGCAAGCACCAAAGTGTTCCTGTACATCCTACATGTCTTGGTGGTTATTACTCTGTTGTTATTTTTTAAGCAACCAGCTTGCCTTGTAGAAGATCACTGCTGATTCCAGCATCTCAAAGATAAAGGGACAGCCTAGATGGGCTTGTGGCTAAGACGGAGGCGAAGGGGAGATGAAAAGTGTTAACATTCATGAGTCCGTTCCATCTGTTCATTTCCACCTTAGATGTTCCCTGTGAGAGAAAGGATTCTCCCCTGAATTGTAGCTGTCCTTGCAGAACTGGTCCAAGACAGAGTCAATCAGTTGATCCCAGACCTGGCAGAGAAGAGAGAGAGAGGAGAGGCAAAGTTTGTCTTAGTTCCACAAGCTAAACCACACAAACTGCACTTTTGTCAGTGAGAGCCTCTCCTCTTTTTTCAGGGGCACATAAAAACTTCCATCTCCAAGCATCCGCGTCTTTGCAAAGACTGTGTCCTAACCCTGCTTTGGGGTGTGTGTGACTTGTGGGAAGGTCTGTTTGGAGACCAATGAAGTCGTAAGAAGCATCTTTATGTTACAGGCATCTCGCGGTGCAAACAGGGTCTGTTCCTATCGACCGAAGAATGAGCCTCCGGCAACCAAGCCCTTCGTGGAAATCTGCAAATTTACAGCGGGCAAGGCTGTTTTGTTTTTCCCAGCTTTCCACGCTTGTTTTTTTTTTTAGCCACTGGAAACGGTTTCTGACCCTCCTGTTTGAGGCTCTGCCGTGTGTCCAGCATAAATCTGTCTTGGCAACTTTTTCATACTGAGGAGAGAGGGAAAAGATTCCAGGGCTACAGTTTTGTCCTAAAATGTGTTGCCAATAAAAATTGCGCAGTGAAGAACAGCTAGTGTACCCCCAACACATTAGAATAGCATGTTAGGAACAAAGTTAAGGTTAGTTTCATTCAGGTGGATCGAGTTATTATGGGCCTTCAAGGAACACTCCCCCTCTCTTTTTTTTTTAACATGTTGAAATAATTATTCTTCGTAGTAGTAGAGTATTATTTTAAATGATTGTTTTTGATAGTTTTGAAGGACATCGGAATAACAAGCTTCCTTTCCTTTTATGACCAGAATTTCTCAGGCGTTCTCCTGTTTCCTGGGGGCCACTCAATTCTCAGTTTTCAATCAGGCTCCAATAAAGTGAACACTTAAAAATAGAAAAAAATACCAGCGTAATTTAAAATACCTGAACGTAATTTAGGTCTTTGGGAATTTGATGTCCTTCGAGCGAATTTTTGGACGTGACCCGCATCTTCTCGAGCTTTGGAAAGCAGTGTTGACGCTGACAGGATGATGTGTGACTGATGCAAGAAATACTGGTCTGGTTTCGAACGCAAGCCCACTTTTAAGACTAAAATGTTCTGTCACAGGGTCCCTGGAAAAAAAAAACTTCAGGATGAGGTCGGAATTGGACAATTGGTGGGCAAGACAAGGTTCCAAGGCGGACAGTTGCATGGGCGAAAAAGTTCATTTTATTTTCTAAATAAAGGATTGTTTGACCCAAGACCTAAGTGTTGACTTGCTATTCCGAGATGGTTTATATGTGTGTGGCAAGGTAGATAGGAGGTAGATGGTCCCTTTATGACTCGTGGACTTCAACTCCCAGAATTCCTGAACCAGCCATGCAGGAATTCTGGGAGTTGAAGCCCACAAGTCAGGCCATCATTCCCTTACCCCAGGTGGTGTAAATGAAAAAGCTTTTTCTGCTTGTGAAGATTAAGTTCTTTTAATTTTGTTCTGTTTTTAAGGAGTTTTTTTTTTAAATTTTGAATGTTTTCAGGGCCTCAGATGTGCCTGAGCACGCAAGATTGATCCTTTTATTTTCTTTTAAAAACAAAACCCGTACCTAAGTGTGAATTGCCTCCACTTCCCATGTGCAAATATTTCCTTTTGAAATTCTGCTGCAAATATTTCCTTTTGAAATTCTGCAACGACAAAAATTGAGCAAATGGTTGCAAACAAACTTAACCTCTCCTATCGTTCCCCCCCAAAAAAATTGTGTTTTGCAACAGGCCAACTGTTTTCTTACAATTGCTATCCACTTGAAAGAGATGGAAATAAGGAAATGGGGAATGATAAAAGGGCGTTTCCCACCTCTCTGGAAGACATAAATCTTGGAACAAAATGGATTTTTCCTGTTTCAAAGAAGGGAGAAAGCTTGAAAGGCTGTTAATTACCATGTTGTGGGATTGTGTAGGAGGTTTGTGGCTGCAATATGTGGAGAATGAGAAGAGGGCATGGCACAGAAATGCCATTTAAAATCGTGGCAATGGTTTTTCCTCGGGTTGGGCTTTTTTTCCCCCTCTGATACTTGAAGTTAGATTTTTTTTTTACCATTTTTAAGAGCAAGAGGCTATTTATTTATTTAATCTCGCAGAACCATGGATTCCCCCCCACACACACACACTTTTCCGCTCGTAAATTTTGTATTGAAAATTTAAGTTTTGTATGTCTGTACGGGATGATTTTTAATCTACTCCTTTCTCCTCATCCCTGAAGGTGAAGAGCAGCGCGGCTTATAAAACAGGTCTGCCCTTTTTTGGGAAATTTGTATATATTTTGCAATTGACGGACCAATTAAAATGCCACCTTTAACTAGAACCATCGGAATTGAGAGTTTTTTGTTCCTCAGATTTCTCTTGAGGATAGTGGACGATGGATGTATATATATACCTTTTGCTAGTGCAGGAGGTTGGGCTAGAAGACCTCCAAATTCCCTTCCAAATGTCAACTCATAAAATATTTCTATGGTCTTTATAGAGTTTGATTCAAGACTCAATTGGAGTAACTGCCAGAATCCTGACAGCTTTGGAGATTTTCAGTCATTCGGGTCATGGTGGTCCCAAATGTGCTTTTTTAAAGAAAAGACACCTTTGGGGTCCCTTCCAAGTTTGTTATTCATGCAGGGAAATTCACTGGAGAAAACAATTTTGCTTGGAAGAGTTAGCAGTGAAAGGAAACCAGGCTGTCAAAGAACACAACGCCTGAACACCATCAAAGCTGACTCCGGCCAAAGCATAGAGCAGCTCAAAGAAGTAAGGCTAGATCAGAGACCTGAATAGCCAAGAGTCGGATACAACTGAATGAGTAACATCATTATCATCAATTTAATTACGTTTATCAAGGTGTAAAATGCAAACGAAAGCAAAAATAGTGGGAAAACGAGGGGGTGAAAAAGGGACGAGGAAGAAGCAGCAACTGCTAAAAAGGCCAACACAGTTCTAGGCTGCCTAAACAGAAGGATAGAATCAAGATCCCGTGAAGTGTTCATAATACCGCTTTATAAGGCCTTGGTAAGGCCACACTTGGAATATTGCATCTTATTGTGGTCGCCACGATGTCAAAAAGATGTTGAGACTCTAGAAAGAGTGCATTAGGGGACTGGAGGCTAAAACATACGAAGAACAGTTGCAGGAATCGGATATGGCTAGTTTAATGAAAAGAAAGACTAGGGAGACATGATAGCAGTATTCCAGTATTTGAGGGGCTGCCCCAAAGAAGAGGGAGTCAAGCTATTCTCCAAAGTACCTGAGGGCAGGACAAGTAGCAACAAGGATGGAAACTCATCCAGGAGAGAAGCAACTTAGAACTAAAGAGAAGTTTCTTGATGGTTAGAACAATTAATCCGTGAAACAACTTGCCTCCAAAAGTTGTGAATGCTTCAAGACTGGAAATTTTTTAAAAGATGTTGGATAACCCTTTGAATTGGGTTTCCTGCTAAGCAGGGGGTTGGACTAGAAGACCTCCAGGGTCCCCCTGTTATTCCATTCTAAGTGTAGGGTAAAGAGGGAAAAAGCATTGACTTCCAATTCTTTTTAGTGCTGTAGAATAGGACAGTAACATTACAGCCTCGACGTTGTACTTTTATGTTCTTGATATCCACTAATCATCTCTATAATCAACCTATCCAATCGGCAAAAACCCAAAGTCAAAACTTCATTTCCATCTCACACACAAAATCCAGATTTCTATCTACAGGTAATAGCAATAGCACTTAGACTTCCATACTGCTTTCCAGCCCTCTCTAAGCGGTTTACAGAGTCAGCCTCTTGCCCGCAACAATTGGGGTCCTCATTTTACCCAACTCGGAAGGATGGAAGGCTGAGTCAACCTTGAGCAGGTTAGGGTCAAACTACTGGCAGTGGGCAGAGCTTGCCTTGCAATTCTGCATTCTAACCCCTGCGCCATCACAACCTTTCTTTCTTTCTTTCTTTCTTTCTTTCTTTCTTTCTTTCTTCCTTCCTTCCTTCCTTCCTTCCTTCCTTCCTTCCTTCCTTCCTTCCTTCCTTCCTTAGCACTTACAAATAGCCCTTAGACTTATATACCGCTTCACAATGCTTTTACAGCCCTCTCTAAGCGGTTTACAGAGTCAGCTTCTTGCCCGCAATAATTTGGGTCCTCCTTTTACCCACCTCGGAAGGACGGAAGGCTGAGTCAACCTTGAGCCTGGTGGGATTTGAACTGCCCAATTGCAGGCAGCTGGCAGTCAGAAGAAGCAGCCTGCAGTAAATGAATGTTTGTTAGTTGTGGTGCTGCCTGTAGAAAGCACAAAATGCAGAAGGGGTTTCCAAGCAGAACCGGATTTGGTGTAGATAAATCCTCAGTTTATGACCACAATCGAACCCAGAACTTCCATGGCTAAGCAAAACGGTTGTTTAGGTGAATTTTGCCCCATTTTTCCATCTTCCCTACCACCGCTGTTAAGTGAAACAGTGCAGTTGTTAAGTGAGGAACACGGCTGTGTCCGGCTTTTTTGTTGACTTCGCTGGTCAGACGGTCGCAAAAGGGGATCGTGTGACCCTGGGATACAGCAAGCGTCATAAATACATCAGTTGCCAAGTGTCTGAATTTTGATCACGTCACCATATGGATGCCGCAACGGTTGTAAGTGTGAAAACGGTCATAAGTCCCTTTTTTCAATGCTGATGTAACTTCGAGCAATCACTGAAATGAACTTAAATATGAGCCAGCGACAGCCCCAAAAAAGCCAATGCAATCCTAACCAAGAGAGGAACTAATAGCATCAATCTATAAAGCCTTAGTAAGACCACACCTAAAGTACTGGATCCAGTTTTGGTCACCACACTATAAAAAAGATGTTGAATAGAATAAAATGACAGTGTTGGAAGGGACCTTGGAGGTCTTCTAGTCCAATCCCCTGCCTAAGCAGAAACTCTACACCAGTTCAGACAAAATGGTTATCCAACATCTTTTTAAAAACTTCCAGTGTTGGAGCATTCACAACTTCTGGAGGCAGGTTGTTCCACTGGTTAATTGTTCTGTCAGGAAATTTCTCCTTAGTTCCAAGTTGCTTCTCTCGTTGATGCTGAGACTCTAGAAAAAATGCAGAGAAGAGCAACCAGGATGATGAGGGGACTGGAGGCTAAAACATACGAAGAACGGTTACAGGAACTGGGCTTGGCTAGTCTAGGGAAGAGAAGGATCAGGGGAGACAGGATAGCAGTCTTCCAATATTTGAGGGGCTGCCACAGGGAGGATGAAGGGGTCAAGCTATTTTCCAAAGCACCTGAAGGCCAGACAAGGAATAATAGACAGAAACTGAACAAGGAGAGATTCAAGCTGGAAATGAGGATAATTTTTCTGACAGGGAGAGCAATCAACCCATGGAACAGTTTTGCCTTCAGAAGTTGTGGGAACTTCATCCCTGGAATCTTTCAAGAAGAGATTGGATTGCCACCTGTCTGAAATGATGTAGGGTCTCCTGCTTGGGCGGTGGGTTAGACTAGATGACCTACAAAGTCCCTTCCAACTGTGTTAGTCTGTTAAATCTGTTTTAAGTCAACAACAATCTGTACTGTAAAGGAGAGGAGGTGGTTATGGTTGCCACCTTGCTGTGTTTCGATACACATTTGGGCACTCATGAGTGTGGGTGTGGGTGTCCCAATTTTACTTACAGAGCCTATTTCTCAATTATCAGAAAACTTGCAGGATCAGTTTCAGGGCTGACAATAGGAACAGTTGCTCTGTCCCATTTTTAAGAGCAAGCCGAGATCCGAAATGTTTGCTTACAGCTCGGTTACCATCTTTCATCTCAAGGGCTGTTTTTTTTGGCAGGACAAAGAGCCCTTCAAAGGTATTTTCAATAATCTTCCAAAATAGGAGCATCTTTGTTCTTTATAAACCTTTGCTGATTAAAGCTGGGTTTTAAAAGCAAGGATGTTTTATGACTGGAATTTTCCAGCCAAGCAAACAAAAAGGCCCGGCAATTCCAGAAATAATATTTTTAAAAAATTCATCTACAACATACAGTGTTAGACCTGCAGCAACCAGAATAGCACTTAGACTTTTATGCCACTTTTACAGTGCTTCACAGCCCCCTCTAAACAGTTTTACAGAGGCAGCCTCTTGCCCCCAACAATCTGGGTTTTCATTTTACCCACCTCGGAAGGACGGAAGTCTGAGTCAACCTTAAGCCTGGTGCAATTTGATGTGATGACCTGGGGCATGGCACAAAAGCAACTAAGTCACAAAAATAGGTAAAGTCCCTTGAATACCTCCAACTTGTCCCCCAATGTCCAGTTATCATCAGCTGGAGAAAAAACTCTCCCAAGAATAGTTTTTAAAGGGAAAAAATTCGGTCCAAACCCAAAGTACATATAAATTATAAATAAAAAACCAACACAAACCATGATGCAGCAATTAATGACACAGGGCAGGATAAGGAATTGCAGTTTTCAAAAGATAACGAAACACATGCCAGAACCCAGATAAGACTTGACAAATCAAAATAATTCACTCTTTGCTTCCAGCAACTTTGCTGTGCGTAGTTTTTTAAACCGTTTTCCCAGCTGCAGCCAATGAAGGGGATCAGGGCCCTTTCCTCCCCCGTAAATCACACAACCCACATTGCTCCCTTATCCATTCCTCCCTGCATGCCCCAGGTTGAAAAAGGGGTGGGCCTGGGTCTTCCTCTGAATGCCCAGCCGGACTGTGCTCTTTCCCAATTTCCTCCACAGCCACCAAAGCCACGTCCCACTCCCTGTCAGCTGTTCCACCTCTCCCTCGAAATCAGATTCCAACAGAGGCATGACATTTGAACTGCCAACTTGCAGGCGGCCGACATTCAGCAGAAGCCGCCTGCAGTACTACACCACCGAGGCTGGGATCAATAGTGATCCTTTTGATCCTAGATCACCGTACCTGTTGTAAATCCACCCTGGTTGCCCACTGCCTGAATTTCAGTCACATACACATGAAGATGCTGCAGTGGCCATAAGTCTAAGGATCGCTCCTAAGCATGGGTGGGATTCAGCTGGTTTGGGCCAGTTTGGGCAAACAGGATTTTAAATTTACATCTCGTTCACTGAACCGGAAGTTGAATTGACCGGCTGCTCCAGCCCACCCCTCCCATGTGGCCTGTTTGGGATGCAGGTCAATGCAGGGTTTGCACGGAGGCTCTGGGAGGGTGAAAAATGGCCTTCCCAGAAGTTCTGGGAGTCCAGAAATGAGCCTGTTTCCAGCTTCCGGAGCCCAGGGGAGACCGTTTTCGCTTTCCCAGAGTCCTGAGGAAAGCATTCGGACTCTGGGGGAGGTGAAAATGGCTCCCCTGGAAGTTCCAGTAGGCCACGCCCACCCGGCAACCAGGCAAGAGAGCCAGTTGTTGAGATTTCGGGAATTCCACCCCTGCTCCTAAGTCATTTTTTCAGTCTCTTGCAACTTTGGTTGCTAAATGAACTGTTATAAGTTGAGGATTACCTGGAATACGTACGTGGGAGACCACTTGGAGACCCCCAGGAGCTGTCAGATAAACTAGGAAGTTGGAAAAAAAAATACCATCCTGAAAGAACAGTAACCACTGTTATGAGAAAACAAGGTGGAGGCATTTGTGTAACCATCAGAAGTAAACTCGAGGGAGTTTTTATTTACTCAAAAGGTAAGAGAGGCTTACTGTGACCTCCAAAGATTATTAATTTAAGGAAATGACCGGTCTCGGGCAGGTTGATTTGTTCCTGTAACCTCACAACCCCAGAAAGCCAGATCCTCATTTTGGTTTTCGGCACGATGGATCAGACGCTTAAGAACCCTATGTCCTATCAGCCACAGCCAGTGATTAGGGATTGTGTGGAATTGTAGTCCAAATAAAAAAAGCCACCTGTGAGTCTGTTTTGTGGAGAGGAATAACAGCCACGCCATGAAACCAGTGTCAAATGAGAAGAGACCGCAGGATGCTGTACCTGGGAAGTTTTTGTTACCTGCTGAAAAAATGGACAGGTGAAACTGAGCTGCATGTGAGCCAGCAGTGTGATAAAACTGCTAAAAGGGCATCTGGCTGAAAGTGGAATAGAATGGAAAGGAAAGGAATAGGAGTAGGACTAGAAATAGGAATAGGACATAGCAGGACAGGACAGAATAGGAACAGGAACAGAATGGAATAGAACAGGAATGGAAAGGAATAGGGACAGGATAGGATAGGACAGAACCTGGAACAAAAAAGGAAACAGGAACAAGAACTAGAACAGAACAGAACAGGAATGGAATGGAACAGGAATAGAAATGGAATGGAATAGGGATAGAACAGGACAGGACCAAGACCAAGACCAAGACCAAGACCAAGACCAAGATCAAGACCAAGACCAAGACCAAGACCAAGACCAAGACTCAAGAACTACAACAAGAACTACAACAAGAACTACAACAAAAACTGCAACAAGAACTAGAACTAGAACAGAACAGAATAGCAGAGTTGGAGAAGACCTTGGAATTTTTTGTAGTCCAACCATTTCCCCCAAAACGTTCAGAGAGTTGAAATCTTTGCATCTTACAATTAACTGTTGAGGATGAGAGACATTGTGCTGGCTGAGGAATTCTGGGAGTTGAAGTCCACACCTCTTCAAGTTAGAATTCAACCTTGGACAACTCCCCCTCAGCCCCTCCAAGATCAGGAAGAGACTGTCCCACAAACGAAATTCTATGGCCCTGTTTGAATGAGGACTAGTGACATGATTGCTCACATTTGAATATGCAGGCGCTAAGTAGCCAACGCCTTGGGCCGGTGAGACATCTTAACTCTTGAGGGAAGAGCTTTTAAACTTTCCTTGCTGTTGTTTTTCTTCTTCTACACAGATACCCCAAGAGGCCTCTTTGTTTGTTTGCGTGAAATATTACATCATAACTATTTTGAATTCTTTCTTTAGAAAAACTTTCCTTAGAGGCAGCCAGCTTACCCCTCGTAAAGCATCTGCAGCAATAACTTTTGGAGAACCCTTTTTTTTCGAATCTTCCTCATTTATGAAAACCCAGTTACGTATTACCACTGCAAGGCAGCACGTTCTTCTAAAATCCCATTTTTAAAAGGAAGGTGCTGTAGTTTAAATATCCAGAATTTTATACTGGGAAGTTAATTTTGCATGAAGCAGAAAAGCGACCACCAGGAAATTCAATGGCACTTTGAGCTAAACTGGAAAGTAACAGGATAGCAGAATAACAGAGTTGGAAGGGACCTTGGAGGTCTTCTAGTCCAACCCCCTGCTCAGGCAGGAAACCCTATAATCTTCCAGACAAAAGGTTGTCCAATCTCTTCTTAAAAACTTCCAGTATTGGAGCATCCACAACAGTGGTGGGATTCAAATATTTTTACTACCGGTTCTGTGGGCTTGGTGAGCGCGGCAGGGGAAGGATACTATCTCCAGTCAGAGGTGGTATTTTCAGGTTCTTTGAACTACTCAAAATTTCCATTACCGGTTCTTCAGAACTGGTCAGAACCTGCTGAATGCCACCTCTGATCCACAACTTCTGGAAGCAAGTTGTTCCACTGGTTAATTGTTCCCACTGTCAGGAAATTCCTCCTTAGATCTAAGTTTCTTCTCTCCTTGATGAGTTTCCATCCATTGCTTCTTATCCTGCCTGCTTTGGAGAAGAGATTTAGAATAGGAATAGAATAGAATAGAATAGAATAGAATAGAATAGAATAGAATAGAATAGAACAGAATAGCCCACAACTTCTGGAGGCAAGTTGTTCCATTGATTAATTGTTCTAACTGTCAAGAAATTTCTCCTTCGTTCTAAGTTGCTTCTCTCTTTGGTCAGTTTCCACCCATTGCTTCTTGTCCTGCCTTCAGGGAATTTGGAGAATAAATTGACCCCCTCTTCTCTGTGGCAGCCTCTGAGATATTGGAATCCTGCTATCATGTCATCCCTAGTCCTTCTTCTCATTAAACAAAATATACCCAATTCCAGCAACCGTTCTTTATATGTTTTAGTCTCCAGCCCCCTAATCCTCTTTGTTGGTCTTCTCTGCACTCTTTCCAGAGTCTCAACATTTCTTTTTTTTTTCCTTTTTTTTTACATCGTGGCAACCAAAACTGGATGCAGTATTACAAGAATGGTCCTACCAAGGCATTATAAATTGGTATTAATCAGTATATTACAAAGTGCTGAAATCTGGATAGAAAACATGAAAAGCACAAGTAGAGGAAGCGAAGTATAAATGTGAAAAGGAACTGGATGTCCTTCACAACAACAAATTAAGCATGACTCTGCAGATGGATTCTTCTGCAAAACAATGAATTAATTGATTAATTGAGATCCATCATGAGTCCAAACGCTTGGAAGAATAAATATTTAATTCCAGTGACCAACTCAGATTGTATTCCACAGTCTGCGGAGAGACAGGATGTTGTAAGCAAGACAACAGTAATGGGGAAAAAAAGTTAAGCTTAAAACAAGGAAAGATTAGCTGCCTCATTAAAGTTGATTGGAGCTTTCAGTTGATTGCTGCATGCTGATAATCAAGGACAAAGTAGATTATCTCTTCATTGAGATAATTAGAGATACCATTTATCTGTAATATGATAATGGAATGGCACTGTGGATTGTGGTTCAGCTGTCATTGCACAATCCATCGAACAAAGAACTCCCCAGGCTCCTTTTAACACATATTGGCTGAGTCCAGTTTAGGGTTATCAAACCTCACAACAGGCAAAGGGGGACATAGAGAATGGGAGGGGGAGAGAGGGCGCATAGACGGTTTTACTTTCTGGGTACTTGTGACAAAAATTTTCTTCTCAATGATCTACCTCAACATAGCCCTTCAGGCTCTTTCTGTAACCAAGTCCATCCATCTTGGTGTGTGTGTATGTGTGTGTGTGTGTGTAGATAGATGATAGATAGATAGATAGATAGATAGATAGATAGATAGATAGATAGATAGATAGATAGATAAATAGATATGGATGGATGGATGAATGGATGGGGGGAGAAAGAGAGATGGATGATAGATAGATACCTAGATATAGATATATAGACAGAATATATAGATGGAATATGGCAATAGAATACAAAGAGAAAGACAGAGATAGATAGATAGATAGAGAGATAGATAGGTAGGTAGATAGGTAGATAGATAGAGAGATAGAGAGATAGAGAGATAGAGAGATAGATGAGAGAAAGAAAGTGGTAGATGATAGACATATATAGACAGAATATAGGTGGAAGATAGGTGGAAGATTTTATATATATATATATGTCTGGCATTCAGCTTTTTTCTGTATGAAGCCTGATGATGGCAGATGAGATTCTGCTGAAACGTTGCTACAACTTTAAAAGCACCACGTGGGAAAATACCCGAACAAAGCTGAATGCCAGACATGGTATTTGTATGTGGATCTTTGCTTATTCGGGTTTTCTCCCGCGTAAGATTGGAAGTATCTAGGCAACGTTGCCTAGATACTTCCAATCTTACGCGGGAGAAAACCCGAATAACCAAAGATAGATAGATAGATAGATAGATAGATAGATAGATAGATAGATAGATATATGAACAGATAGACAGACAGACAGACAGATAGACACAATATAGTAACAGAATACATGTGTGTGTGTGTGCATTTTCTGTTATTCTATTTTCTGGTGCTGATCATCATTTTTTTCTCTTTCCTTCCACCTTTCCCAGGATTAAAGCTTTTTCTAGATAATTCAGTCTATCCAAAATAGGATAATTTGAGCCTGGTGATTGAACACTGCTGTCATTGGGACAACCAACAAACTCACTAATCATGGTAAACAATAGCTGGGTTCACACAACCATGTGGTAAGAGACTACACTTTGCTTCAGTGAGTTATGTGGTGTTTTGAGTCAATTTTTGGACATAGAAATTTAGTTTACCTTATCAGAACTCTTTAATTAGAGGCAATCTTCCAAGGCTGCTGTGTTTTTGACATCTGTATATTGCCAGGAAATTCAAAATGTGAATCTTTATTTTTCTAGCCAGTAACCAACTAAAGCGATGGGGTAAAACCTCCACCCTTTAAATTCCTTATCAATGCCAATGAAGACACAATAGATTAGTATTAATTGCATGAAAAGTTAAACAATAGACAGTCAGTCAGAAGGTAAACAAATCTTATCATTTTGTCTCCATTTGCCAAGGATTTGGCATGCAAGATAAGGCCCCACCATGCCTTTGTCTTTCCAATGATCGCAGATCCATGGAAAGCTAGAAAAGAAATAAAGATGGATTTATTTGTTCTATTTTATATCCCTCCTTTATTCCTTTACAAGTAACTCGAGGAGTAGAAAACATGCAATTGTCCTTCCTCTTCTATTTTCGCCACAAAATTTTTGTGAAGTTGGTTGGGCTGAGAGAAAATGACTAGCCCAGTTGTTTTTTATGGCTAAGGCAAGTCTAGAACTCATCATCGCCTAGTGATTGACCCAGAGTCACCCAGCCAGCTTTCAGGCCTAAGGCAGGACTAGAACTCACCATTTCCTACTATAATGATTTGCACAAAATAACCCAGTCAGTTTTCAGGCCTAAGGTGGAACTGGAACTCACTACCACCTGGCAATTGGTCCAAAATCATCCAGCCGGCTTTCATACCTAAGGTGGAACTAGAACTCATCATCGCCTAGTGATTGACCCAAAGTCACCCAGCCAGCTTTCAGGCCTAAGGCAGGACTAGAACTCACCATTTCCTACTATAGTGATTTGCACAAAATAACCCAGTCAGTTTTCAGGCCTAAGGTAGAACCTGAACTCACTACCACCTGGCAATTGGTCCAAAATCATCCAGCTGGCTTTCATGCCTAAGGTGGAACTAGAACTCACCATCGCCTAGTGATTGACCCAAAGTCACCCAGCCAGCTTTCAGGCCTAAGGCAGGACTAGAACTCACCATTTCCTACTATAATGATTTGCACAAAATAACCCAGTCAGTTTTCAGGCCTAAGGTGGAACCTGAACTCACTACCACCTGGCAATTGGTCCAAAGTCATCCAGCTGGCTTTCATGCCTAAGGTGGAACTAGAACTCACCATCGCCTAGTGATTGACCCAAAGTCACCCAGCCAGCTTTCAGGCCTAAGGTGGAACTGGAACAAAATCTCCTGGTTTCTAGGCCAGCACCTTCACCAGGACACCAAACTGGCTCTGATGCTGAACCAAACCTTAAGAAGAGGGAGTCAAGCTATTCTCCCAAGCACCTCCAAGGCAGGACAAGAGGCAATGGATGGAAACTCATCAAGGAGAGAAGCCACCTAGAACTCAGGAGGCATAAACTGACAGCGGGAACAATTTGTGGAACAACTTCCCTTGAGAAGTTATGACCGCTCCAACACTGGAGGTTTTGTAGGAAGAAATTGGACAGCCATCTGTCCCCGGTGGTATATAGAGTCTCCTGCTTGAGCAGAGGGTTGGACTAGAAGACCTCCAAGGTCCCTTCCAACTCAGTTATTATTTTAGGCAAGGAGGAAAAGGGAGGAGGGGGGGCCAAATGCATTGGATTAATAACATGCCAGTAAAAGGCCATGGAAATCCTTGAAGGTTCTCTCTATCTCCCTCCCTCCCTCCCTCTCTCTCTCTCCTTTTTTTTCCTCCTTTTGAAGAATCCCCTTTTGCCCCCCGCCCTCCCCCCCTTTCAGATCCTTCTTTGGGGAACCCGAATTGCTTGTCTCGTTGAAATGTTTTTCTTTTTCAGAAAGCAACTTTCCCACGGCTTTAAAAATAAGTCCCTCCAAAGGAGAAAACGCTGGGGTGGTTGGAAGACATTGTGCCCGATTTGGCAGCTTCTGGAGAGGCACAGAGTCCTCAACCCTTTCTGGAGGTCTTCCAGCCGGGCCTCTACAAGGAGGGATAATCCCCAAACAAAATGATCCCATTAAAGAGATTTGACTGCCGGTGGCTGAATTCTCACAGCTTTTCTTGCATCTGCGGTCAAGATATTGCTCCCTCCTCATAGCTAAAGGAAGTCCTTGACTTACAGCCATTCAGTTTAGTGACCGTTCGAAATTACAACATCACTGTACAGAGAACTCATGACCGTTTTTCACAGTTATGACCTTTGCAGTCGTCCCAAACATCTAAAGTGAACATTAACTAAGCTTTCCTGGTAGCAGAAATGTTGCGGCTGGCTCTTTACCACACCGGTGTGGTACACGTGTGTGGTACAGCTGGTCGTGGAACTACCTGTCCTGTAAGAGTTAGTTAAAGGTAAAGGTTCCCCTCAAACACACATGCTAGTCATTTCTGGCTCTAGGGGGCGCTTTTCACCTCCGTTACAAAGCCGAAGAGCCAGTGCTGTCCGAAGACGTCATGGTCATGTGGCCGGCATGACTAAATGCCAAAGGTGCACAGAACGCTGTGACCTTCCCACCAAAGGGGTCCCTATTTTTCTCCTTGCATTTTTTTTTTAACGTGCTTTCGAACTGCTAGGTTAGCAGAAACTGGGACAAGGAACAGGAGCTCACTCCGTTACGCGGTGCTAGGGATTCAAACCGCCAAACTGCCGACCTTTCTGATCAACAAGCTCAGCGTCTTAGCCACTGAGCCACCGCGTCCCTTAACAACCAGGTACTAACTTATCAAATGCAGTCATTAACTTAGCAACAGAGGCAAGAAAAGTCAAAGATTGGGGCAAAATTAACAAATGTCTTACTTAATAACATAAATTTTGGGCTCAATTGTGGTTGTACATTGAGGACTATCTATATATGGGACTTTAAGTACAAGTATTTAAGTGCAAAGGAAGGAAGGGAGAAAGAGTTAGGGAGGGAGGGAGGAAAGGAAGGAAGGAAGGAAGGAAGGAAGGAAGGAAGGAAGGAAGGAAGGAAGGAAAGAAGGAAAGAAGGAAGGAAGGAAGGAAAGAAAGAAGGAAGGAAGGAAAGAAGGAAGGAAGGAAGGAAGGAAAGAAGGAAGGAAGGAAGGAAAGAAGGAAGGAAGGAAGGAAGGAAGGAGAGAAGGAAGGAAGGAAAAAAGGAAGGAGAGAAGGAAGGAAGGAAAGAAGGAAGGAAGGAAGGGCCATGGTGGCACAGTGGTTAGAATGCAGTAATGCAGGTTAATTCTGCTGACTGCCAACTGCCACCAATTCAACAGTTCAATCTTAACTGGCTCAAGATCGACTCAGACTTCCATCCTTCCAAGGTCGGTAAAACAAGGACCCAGATTGTTGGGGTGCAAGAGCAGAGGTGGTATATTCAGCAGGTTCTGACCAGTTCTGGAGAGCCAGTAGTGGAAATTTTGAGTAGTTCGGAGAACCGGCCAATCCCAACTCTGACTGGCCCTGCCCCCATCTATTCTCTGCCTCCTGAATCCCATCTGATCGGCTGGGTCTTCTTTGGTTGCCCTGCACAGGAGAACAGAGCTGGAAAGCAGGTTAGTAGGATGGGGAGGGAATAGGGATTTTGCAGTATCCTTCCCCTGCCATGCCCACCAAGCCACGCCTACAGAATGGGTAGTAAAAAAATTTGAATCCCACCACTGGGCAAGAGGCTGACTCTTTAAACCGCTTAGAGAGGGCTTCACAGAGTTTTACCACTTCACAGAGTTTTACAAGTCTAAGTGCTATTGCTATGAATGAAAAAAAAAAACCCCAAGGGATTTACAAGCGTGTCACAGAAATTATTAATTTTCCAATGTATCATTCACTTATGGTAAATCTCTAAGTGCATTATAGTTAAAAGTTTAAAAACTTTGAATCATAATATGAATCATACCATGAAATCAGAAACAATGGTAAAATTTATCCTTGGTGCTAAAAACCTGTTCTAATTTAGGAAGACTTATATAACGGAAATATTAAGATAGGGTCTAAAGAGAAACCCTCATTTTGCTCATGGTACAAACTCGTGTATTAAATTGTAACCTTGCTTTTCAATATCATCTCAAATCCATGTCAAATTTAGTTTAAGACAGGAATATATCCAAATATCCAGGCTGCCACAATTTGGTTATTCCAAAGAAAGAGTAGTGTTGCATGCTTTTCAATAAGAGGTATAAAATACAGATAGTCCTCCACTTATGACCATTTGTTCAACAACTCCAGGATTCCACCCCCACCCCCAGGAATCCCATGCTCCACATAACAACAGGGAGAGCTGGGACTGTGTGGACACCTCGCTTAATGACCCCAAGATTCATAATTCCAGATTCAGTTATGATCACAGGGCTATCAGGATCCTCACATCAAACAGCATGAAGAAATCTAATTCAGAACATTTTTATGGGAATCCATACAGCAGAACAAAGTAACGGACTTTAATAACATGTAGTAAAATGATTGTAGCTTTAAAAGAGACATTCAATTTTTGTTTCATTAGGAAGATTTTTAAGATATGTTGACATATTAGTCTGGGTAACTACCCAGAAAATAAGACCCTGCCATATATATATATATATATATATGTATATGCATATATATATATGCTTTGTTCGGGTATTTTCCCACGTCATAGTAGTGGTGCTTTTAAAGTTGTAGCAACGTTTCAGCAGAATCTCATCTGCCATCATCAGGCTTCTGTATAGTGTTTGTCTGTGAGTCAGACTTTTACAGTGGTTTCAGATTTAAATTTGGGGCAGCCTATTGCTGTGTCATATATATTTGCCACCAATAAAGGCACTAGGTCTTATTTTCAGGGATGTCCTCCACTAACTAATCTCACTTGCAAGCGTTGCCTCCGGCTTCCTTTTTGCTGTCACAGACCTTCAAGAACTTCTTCTTCTGCAGCCAGCAAGGCTTTCCTGAAGGCCTCTGCAGCTGATAAAAGAGCTCTGGATCGATCCAGAGCTTTATCAGCTACAGAGGCCTTCAAGAAAAGTCTTGCCAGCTGCAGAAAAAATATGCTGGCAAGGCAGGTGTCGAGGTGTGTGAGGCCTGGCTACAACTGTCCAAAGGTAAGTAAGTCGTAGGGCAGCTCCACCCCCTCATCCTCACCCTTGCTTAATTTTTATCAGTTCATTCTAGAATGGGTGGGATCTTAATTAGGGCTTAATTTTTGGGCATAGGGCTTATATTGGGCACTTGTGTAAAAATCAAGCTAGGACTTACTTTCAGGGTAGGTCATATTTTTGGGGAAACAGGGTGTAGAAAGCAGACCATTTGATTTTCCATTAGGCATAATATATGAAGGGCAGGATCAGCCTGGAGGAAAAAAAAATGCATGTTTTTTTTTTTTCCTACTGGATTTTATCCAAGGCATTTTGAATAATTCTATTTTTTTTAATGTCTGAGAAAAAAAGCTGCAGAGTGGTTGCAAAGTCGAATGGAAAATCCGAATGCTTGTGTAAAATGTAAGCTTCAGAAAATAAAAATCAGAAAAACCAGCCTAGTGTCTGCTGCTCTGACCCTCAGCTCCATTCCTTTATTTTCTCTAAAATATTAGACACAACAAATGGGTTTCAGGGTGTTTTGTGAGACGTTTTGGATTTGCCCTCGATGGAAAATATTTCATCCGTTATCCCATAAAGCCAAGAATATTTACTTTTCGAATTGCCTGGCCTGGCTCTCCTTTACGTTACCCTCACCCTAAATTGCCTTTTTCTCCAGAGTTTGGCTAGCGAGAGGACAAGATGTCTTGAAAGAAATCTTGAAAGTGAAAGAGATCATGGTTGCCTATGGAAGGGGATAATAACTAAGATTACAAACGACTGGACATTTGAAAAAATTATCCTCGAATGTAATCCTTGAATTACAAAGTTTATTTAACGACCATTTGAAGTTACAATGGCATTCAAGAAAAAGTGACTTATGACAGGTGCAGAGATTAGTAACTTAATAACAAAAGAAGATTAACAAAATAGAAATAAATACAGGTATATAGATATATGTAAGAATATATACTGTAAGCAATTTCATTATCGGACTGTACGTGAATTTAGACTAAAATGTGTAGAGTGATCAATGTAATAGAGTGTTAGGGTACAAACAGGTGGGATTTAAAATTTTTAACAACTGGTACTGTGGGCGTGGCTAGGTGGGCATGGCCATGTGACTGGGTGGGCGTGGCTTCCCCTTCTTTTTGCAGCATCCACACCTGTTTTTTTGCCTCGTGGACCTCAGGGAAAATTCCTGGGCAAAGCAGTAAGACAGCGAGGGGAATCCAGACAGAGCGAATCATCGGAACAGCTGATTATCGGAAGGAGGTAAAAAGAAATACCTTAAGGAGTGACTGGGCGGGGGAGAATGCGGTCAGTGATTTTGTGCATGTGTGATAAGGACTTACCGGGAGGGGAAGGGAGGGAAGGGGTGGGCAGAGAGGGGAGGGGCCAGCCAGGGGCATGATTTGCTGGTTCTCCAAACTGGGCAGAATCATAACAACCGGTTCTATAGAACCGGTCTGAACCGGTAGAATCCCACCCCTGGGTACAAATATGAAAACAATAGTTATAATTATGACACATAATACTATGTATTTAAAAGAGTCTATACTGTATGACTATGAGAAAATTGGTTCAAACCAGGGAATATAACAAGGAGACATTTCCTGACAGTGAGAACAATCAACCCATGGAACAGATGTTGCCTTCAGAACTTGTGGGAGCTTCATCCCTGGAGGCTTTCAAGAAGAAACTGAACTGCCCTCTGTTGGAAATGGTGTAGAGTCTCCTGCTTGGGCGGGGAGGGGGGGTTGGACTAAATGGCCTACAAGGTCCTTTCCAACTCTGTTAATCTGTAATTAACCTTTTTTTTTAAAAAAAAAAATTTGCCTTCCAATTTTGTTTTACGAGCAGGCGGAGAACAGAAAGCAAAAGCGACTTGGAATTTCCCTCTCTCCATCAATCTCTTAAGGTGCTTTTAGTCACATTTTCTCACCCTCATGACTCATTTCTCCAAATGCAGGGAAACTGCAGAGCTTCGTGCAAAACCTGACGTGGGTCACATACACAATATTCTCATCAGGCAACACAACTTCCCACAAAGCAGACAGGGACCCAATTAACTGTAGGAAGTTGGGCAGAGAAAAAAAGATGGTCACATGACCACCAAGCCACACCCACAAATTAGGCCATGCCCAAGAACCAGTTGTTAAGAAATTTGAATCCCATCCCTGCCTCTGTGTGTTTGTGTGTGTGTATGTGTGAGAGAGAGAGGGAGGGAGAGAAAGAGAGGTTAGATCAGATCTCTCTCTCCCACCAACTTCAGCAAGCCACCGTCAGTCAAAATTCATATTAGTGGTCCCCAGGATTTAAAACTATGAGTTTGGTGGTCCCTGAGGTCCAAAAGGTTGGTGACCCCTTGACTAGAAGACCCCCCAAGGCCCCTTCCAAATCCTATCATTCTATATTCTAATGTTAAAACAAACGATACCAAGTGACATTCAAATGAGTATTACAGTAATTATTTCAGTTTATGGAATCTGATCTAACGTGGCTTCGTCGTGTTTCGTTTTTAAATTCAACAGCAACCTGAGTTTACCATGATGGAGGTGGCTTTGCTGGAGGGATAAATCTTCCTAAAGTTTTGCAAAGGGTGAAGTCACCTTCAAATATTTGGGACCAGAGAAAAGCGATGAAGTTTGCATTCGTTCAGAGAATGCTAAGCCCGTTAAGGATTCTGCTCCATGAAGCTCCATGTATTTGGAGGGAAGGCAAGATATTAAATGTAAGGTTGAAATGGAAAACATGACTATGAAGGCCTCAATTAAGAGGCAGCAGGTTTTTCCAGGTGCACAGGGTCATGTTGCAGAACCAGATAATTCCTGAACTGGTAAATATGATACACACGTTTGCTGCATTTGCAAGCATGTACTGTCCTATCTGGTTATGTAAGCTAGTAACACACCCCTAGGGTTCCTAACAGGAACTTTAGATCCAGCTAAATAACAATTGCATAAGCATATGATTATTTATTGACCTATGTCAACATAATGGTGACATACATATAACGAGTAGTCTCTGAATTACAACTACAATAGGAACAGTGGGGGATCGACACCATTTGAATGGTGTGGGAATAGAAATGGAGGAAAAATTGCTGACTACAAGAACCAGGAGCACCATTCAGGTGGACCTGAGGACACAGGTAAACCTCCAAGCGGCCTCAGTGACCTTCTAAAAGGATGCAAATGACCAGCCGTCTGCAAGGAGTATAAATCCTTCCATTCCTCACTATCCTGTCAAAGCCAAGAAAGTCCAGTTGCTTCCAGAAAGCATCACCTTTGGGACAACCATGACCTGGAGAACTGAGAATCTCCACAGACTTTGGGATTACAGACGACACAATACACAACTACACAATACACAATTACACAATACACAATCACACAATACACAATTACAGACTACATAATTTGGGATGAACACCCTTGGAATGGTTTGGGAATAGGAATGGATTTCGAGAAGAAAAATGGCAAACTGCGCACTACTTAGCCAACCTTGAGGACACAGATGAACTTCCAAATGACCTCAACAACCCTATAAAAGGATGCAAATGACCAGCTGTCTGTAACGAGTATAAATCGTTCCATTCCCCACTATTCAGTTAGAGGTGAAGAAGCTTCTTGGATGAGAAGAAAAACGTCTTCAAAGAAAACACAGAAAGTCCAGTTGCCTCCTGAAAAAGCACCTTTGGGACAACCACGACCTGGATGATTGAGAATCTCTGTAACACACTTTTGCAATTGGAACTGGAATTTCCATTGCTAACCAAGGCAGTTGTTAAGTGAACTACCAGTTATAGGACCTTGTATGCTGTGGTCATGAAGCAAATCACTGCCATTGTTAAGTGAATCATGTGGCCATTCAGCAAATTCTGGCTTGCCCCACTAATTTTGCTTGTGGGAAGCTGGCTGGGAAGATCAGATATGATGATTGTGGTCCCTGCAACCGTCATAAGTCCATGCCAGTTGCCAAGCGCCTGAATTATAATCACGTGACTCTTGGGGATGTTACCATGGTCATAAGTTGGAGGAGTGGTTGTAAGTCACTATTTTCAGTGCCACTTTAACTTTGAACTGTCACTAAACAAAAAATTGTATGTCAAGGAAGGATTACATCTGAAGAAAATATTGTCCCATATATTGTACTAGCTCAATACCCATGCTTCGCTACAAAACTGTGGTCGGGCTTAGTTTTTGGGGAGGAAAATAAGGGGAAAAAACTTCTGCCTCTGCCTGCCAGCATCCATCGGTATTCATGTGGCAGTGTGTGAGAGAGTTGAGGGCTGTATGGAAACTGAAACAGTATTTGCTGTGTGAGCAAGGAGACAGCAAGGAGCCTGGGCGTGGCTTAGCTCAACTGTTCTATACTAAAGCTGCTTGGTGCTGTGAAACTGAAACTGAAACTCCTCCCTTCTGCTTGTGTTTTGCATTTGGAACAGATTTCTTTTCAGGTGGGGAGGGGGAGTAGAACTCCTTAGCATTAGAGCATGTTAATAATATACAAAATACTAATGCTCTGATGGTCATTTCAAAAATCCTTTCTTAGTGAGCCCCTAGAAGCCAAAAGGAACATACGTGCCAAATTTCAAGTTTGTAGGCTTTACAGTTCTGGAGATTTTGTGATGATGCATGAGAGTATTTTGCTTTTATATATATAGATAAGAGGTCCTTTCATAAATTATGTCCAAAAGCTCACATCCTGTGAGCACAAAAACATCCCAGGAGGTCTGAAAAAAAGAAGGAACGTTAGAAATGAGATGTCTTCTCATTACAGGTAATCCTTGATTTACAACCACAATTAAGCCCTAAATTTCTACTCCTATGTGAGCCTGTTCTTAAGTCAGTTTGGACTAAAAGACCTCCAATCTGTTAAAGGTGAGGTATACACTCCAAGCAGGTTTTTGAACAGCAATAAGCAATCAATACATCAGGAAGAATTAGCTTACAGAATTACTTGTCCCAGTTGAACTGCCTGTTTATTTATTTGTTTGTTTTATTTGTTTGTCCAAACACGGACAAGATAAGTATAGGTATGAACGTAAACAAGAGCAAAGGAAGTAAATACAGATAAATGGGGACAGTAGGACATGGACGGTAGGCACGCCGTTGCGCTTATGCACGCCCCCATGAAGGACCTCTTACGAATGGAGTGAAGTCCACAGTAGACAGGTTGAGGTTGAAGCTGCGAGGGGTTTGAGGCTGTAACAATGGAGTCGGGCAGGGCATTCCAGGCATTGACCCACTCTGTGGCTGGTATTTTGTGCCATTGAGTTTGGAGTGGTTTATCTTCAGTTTGTATCGGTTGTTTTCCCTTGTGTTATTGTAGTTGAAGCTGAAGAAAGAAAGTTGTTGACAGGCAAGGCATTGTAGCAGACAATTTTGTGAACTATGCTTAGATCGGACCACAGGTGGCGCAGTTCCAAATTGTCCAAGCCCAGAATTTTGAGCCTGGAGGCATAGTTGAATTCTATTGTGAGTAGAGGAATGGAGGACTCTTCTCAAGAAATACCTCTGAACTCACTCAATCGTGTTCATGTCCAATATACAGTGTGGATTCCAGGCGGATGAGCTGTATTCAAGAATTGGTCTGGCAAAGGTTTTGTATGCCCTAGTTAGCAATACAATGTTACTGGAGAAGAAGCTCTGCAAGATTAAGTTAACAACCCTTAATGCCTTTTGGGCAATACTGTTCCAATGAGCTCTGGGTGCTTAGATCGTTTGAGATCGTTTGAGATGAGTATTCCTAGATCCTTATCAGAGTGAGGCTCATCTATGAGATCAGATAACAGATAATCAGAGTTGGAAGGGACCTTGTAGGTCATCTAGTCCAACCCCCTGCCCAAGCGGGAGACCCTACACCATTTCTGACAAATGGCAGTCCAATCTCTTCTTGAAGGTCTCAAGTGATGAAGCTCCCACAACTTCCGAGGGCAACTTCTGTTCCTTTGGTTGATTGTTCTCAATGTCAGAAAGTTTCTCCTTATTTCCAGATTGAATCTCTCCTTGTTCAGTTTCCATCCATTATTCCTTGTCTGGCCTTTGGGTGCTTTGGAAAATAGCTTGACCCCTTCCTCCTCTCTGTGGCAGCCCCTCAGATATTGGAAGGCTGCTCTCCTGTCTCCCCTGGTCCTTCTCTTCTCTAGACTAGCCATGCCCAGTTCCTATAACTGTTCTTCATATGCCTTAGTCTCTGGTCCCCTAATCATCCTGGTTGCTCTTCTCTGTACTTTTCCTAGAGTCTCAACATCTTTTTTATAATGTCGTGACCAAAACTGGATGCAGTACTCCAGGTGTGGTCTTCCTGAGGCTAAGATCATTTCAGTTAGGCCCCTATTTCTCAACTTTGGCTGTTTGTGTCAGTTTTGGAAGCCATATTGAGATTCGATGTTCCCACGCTGCCACAATTGAGCCTGAGAACATGGGAGGGAGGAATTCATTCGGGTATATCTAGTTCGACAAAATACAATTCTTTTGCTGGTTCAAAGTCACTGAATGTGGTGCATAATGAAACGGGAATCTTACTTTAGGACAGATGGTGATTGGGCCATGTGATGTGATGATGGCTAAGGAGGGATGGATTTATAGTTTTGAATTTTGCAAGGAAGCCCAAAACTTTCAGAGTCGGGAATCCACAGATGTGCCAGTTATTATCCAAATAAATGGAAAGATGTCTGTCCCGGAGTTATTGGTTGGAGGGTTGCTGGAATGCTGACAGTTTTAAGATTTAGGGGGACTTCAACTCCCAGAATTCCCCAGCCAGCTAGGTTATTCCTGTCCCCATGCCGTGTTATGCTGGCTGGGGAATTCTGGGAAGTGAAGTCTACACATCTTTAAACTGTTCAAGGTTGAAAAACACCGATCCAAGGGACAGTTCAGCTGGGACAACAAATTCTGTCAATTAATTCTTGCCATAGTAGACTGTTTAGCTAAGAGGCTCGACCAATTTATGGAGATTGAAAGCCATGTTTTTCAACTTTGGCAACTTTTCAGACATTATTTGGTTATTATTCTGCATTATCAGTAGCCGAGCTGATGTCTCTAAGGGAGGCCTGGGTTTCTTGTAAACAAGAAGTTATAAACCAACCGACCGATGGCGGAAGACTTTGTTTTATCGCTAATGATGAATAAGGATGGATGACCTTATCTGCCCCCAGGCCACAATTTGGTAAATGCAATTCAGCAACTCTTTGCATTCCACAATCTTTTAGTGGAATTGGATGGTTTTGACTGTGTTCCCAGTGCACAGTGCTAAGTAAATGAAAGCCCAGGTTATCTGCAGTCAATCTTGCCTTGAGGGCTTGCTTCAATGTGCTATTTCCACTCCAAATCCTTCTTCCCTCAACCTCCTTATTTACAAATAAGGCGGTTTATCGGTGGCATTTGTCACTGGCAAGATTAGCAAAAATGTTTAGCAATATGTCTGCCAAGTGTTGGAAGTGTAAGACTCCAGGTATTTATTATCATATGTGGTGCCCTTGCATGAAAGCAAGAAAATATTGGAGGAAAATACATACATGGTTGGAAAAGATGATCAAGCAACATATAGATCTGAAACCAGAAATATTTTTGTTAGGTATAATGCCGGAGGGCTATGATAAAGGGACTTATATATCTAGTTTTGCATGCATTGACAGCAGTAAGGATTATATTTACACAATATTGAAAAAATGAGAACATTCTATCAGATGATGTAATTCAGAAAATACTAGATTGTGCAGAGATGGATAGATTGACACTAAAAACAAAGAACAGAGAAGACACAGAATATTACTTAACATGGAATAGATTTTAAAAGTGGTTAGAGATAAGAGGTAGAAATTAATGATTGCTATGTATGAATTAAATACAAAGATGGTTTATAATTATAAATAATATGCCAATATAGCCAACGGAATTACAAATAAGCTAATATAAAGAGAAACTTAGTTAAAACTATTCTGTTACACTATTATTTTGGTTATTAGTATATATGTTAATATTTCTTTTTGTTCTTTCTTTGCTTTTCTGTAAATGATATGCCCTGACAATACACTGTGTTCAAAATGTATTTCTTTTCTTTTCTTTTCTTTTCTTTTCTTTCTTTCTTTCTTTCTTTCTTTCTTTCTTTCTTTCTTTCTTTCTTTCTTTCTTTCTTTCTTTCTTTCTTTCTTTCTTTCTTTCTTTCTTTCTTTCTTTCTTTCTTTCTTTCTTTCTTTCTTTCCACGCAAACAGGGATACCTTTCACAAGGGACGCAGAGCAGGTTGGGTGACCGGAGCCTGTAGGAAAGGGGTCAAACAGTTACATGTTGCTTGGGTTGCCGACACAATTCAGACAGAATTAATTGTGCAATCCTTTCAGCCACACACATGCACACACCGGATTTTTTTTCTCCAGCGGGCGCATTTTTTTTTCTTGATATCCATTGCATTCACCCCGGACAAACACGACCTTCTACACAGCAGGTTTCAGCAGGATGATGGTAACGTTTCCCACTCAGCTCAAGTGGGAAATATTTCTCCTCATGTGATTTCAAGCAGAGGCTGATTCATCCTTTCTCGTGACATTCACTCTGAAGCCAAGAAACAAGGAGACAGTCCAATTGGCTCCCTGTAGCTACAATGCTAAAGTTTTGTTTCACACCCCTCCCCCCCAAGAAAATGCCAATCTATGGGGCTGACTGGCATTTTTGGAGGTCACTCATCTGAAAGCAACAGGTTGCAAATGTCTGATTCTTTTCCTAGATCTTTCTGCTGTCTGAGTTTGATACTCTTCCATATCTGGGCTGTGAGAATTCAAATGGCCACAAGATGGCAGCAGAGAGAGACAGAAAAATAAATCTGGCTTTTTTGCTGCCACCTATTGGTTTTACCAAGGGACGCAGTGGCTCAGTGGCTAAGACACTGAGCTTGTCCATCAGAAAGGTATGGATTAGATTGATCGCAATTACATCATTAAAGGTTGGTTTTTTTTTTGTTTTTTTTTAAATGGCAATCCAATCTGGCATTGGTTATGTAACTAGTTTGGGAAACATCTGCAAGATGTTCAGCTCCAGCTCAGGGACCACAAAGGAGCTCTCAATATTAAACAAATCTGACATTACCTTTTAAAAAAACAACAACTTTGTTTTCCCCCTGAAGGATAGACTGCCTTGGAACATGGAGGTTTCATTGGAGATAATAGTCTAGACCAGGGGTGTCCAACCTTGGCAACTTTAAGACTTGTGGTCAATCTATTCCCCAGCTGGCTGAGGAATTCTGGGAGTTGAAGTCCACAAGTCTTAAAGTTGCCAAGGTTGGACACCCCTGGTCTAGACTTTGTGTATGAGGAACTTCGAAATCTCTAACCTCTAAGCAGCTGCCCCACCTCCTGATCATTAACACGCTCTGGGCTATGAGCGAGAGGATCAGATGACTTCACCCTAATAAAGGTGAGCGCACCTGGTGTCTTTGTTCCCAGCTGAAATCCTTGCGGTCACCCATGCAATTAAAAATTCAGGAAACGGTTCTCCTGCGAGAAGGAAGTGTGCATTCTGAGGGGTGAGTCGAGTTCACCTGTCTTGCACGCTCCCTCAGAGATCGGGAGAATAATATCTCGGCTGCGGATCTGCCCTCGGCTGATCTTCTGAAAGCATTTCGCTCCCCTTCCTGTTTCTCTCCAAGTACCCAAGTTGGATCTGATGAGGCTTATCCAGAAGCCCGATTCCTGCAGGAGAGGATTCCTGGGCTCAGGAGCATTGGCAGGAGGAGGGGCAGAAAAGTTTGACAGAGGCGACTTATAAGGGAGATGGGCTGCAAAATTTAATAAATAATGATGATAAAAAGATGGCAGTCATGGTCACACAAAAGAACCCTTCTCTCTCTCCTTCTCCTCCTTCTTCTTCCTTCCTTCCCTCCCTCTTTCTTCTTTCTTATTCCTTCCTTCCCTCTTTCTTTTTTTCTTCTTTTTTCCTTCCTTCCTTCCTCCCTCCCTCTTTCTTTCTTTTTTCTTCCTTCCTTTTTTCTTCCTTTTTCTTTCTTTCTTGTTCTTTCTTTCTTTCCTTCTTTCTTTCTTTCTTTCTTTCTTTCTTTCTTTCTTTCTTTCTTTCTTTCTTCTTCCTTCCTTCTTTCTTTTTCTCTTCCTCCTTTCCTCTTTCTTTCTTTTGTTCTTTCTTTCTTCTTCCTTCCTTCTTTTTCTCTTTCTTTCTTTCTCCCTCCCTCCCTCTTTCTTTCTTTCCTTCCTTCCTTCTTTCTTTTTCTCTTCCTCCTTTTCTTTCTTTCTTTCTTTCTTTCTTTCTTTCTTTCTTTCTTTCTTTCTTTCTTTCTTTCTTTCTTTCTTTCTTCTTCCTTCCTTCTTTTTCTCTTTCTTTCTCCCTCCCTCCCTCTTTCTTTCTTTCCTTTTTCCTTCTTTCTTTTTCTCTTCCTCCTTTCCTCTTTCTTTCTTTCTTTCTTTCTTTCTTTTTCTTTCCTTCTTTTTCTCTTCCTCCCTCCCTCCTTCTTTCTTCTTTCTTTCTTTCTTTCTTTCTTTCTTTCTTTCTTTCTTTCTTTCTTTCTTTCTTTCTCCTTCCTTCCTTCTTTTTCTCTTTCTTTCTTTCTTTCTTTCTCCCTCCCTCCCTCTTTCTTTCTTTCCTTCCTTCCTTCCTTCTTTCTTTTTCTCTTCCTCCATTCCTCTTTCTTACTTTCTTTCTTTCTTCTTCCTTCTTTTTCTCTTCCTCCATCCATCCCTCCCTCTTTCTTTCTTTCTTTCCTTCTTCCTTCCTTCCTTCTTTCCTTCCTTTCCAGTCTTTAACATTTTTATAAACAATTCAGGGCAGCATATCCAACAACACACCAATACTTTGGATAGATGAGAAAACAAAGGAACAGATTGTAGAAAAAATCAACTCAGAGGTGCCACTTTCTTATTATATTCATTTATATAGCCCATCTTTTCATTTTCATACAACTTTTCAAATAACTCAAAGTGGCAAACATATCCAACACACCTTCCTTCCTCCTTTCCCCTCACAACAACCCTGTGAGGTGGGTTGGGTTGAGTGTGAGGGATTGGCCGAAGGTGACCAGGTTGGCTTCTATGCCTCAGGAGGGACTAGAAGTCATCATTTCCTGGTGATTGGCCCAGTTGGCTTTCATGGCTAATGCAGGACTAGAACTTACAGTCTAATCCTTACAGGTGATTGGTTAAAAACAACCACTGACTTTCCTCCCTTAGGTGGGACTAGAACTCACAATCTGCTGGTGATGGGCCCAAAGTCACTTAGCTAATTTTCATGCCTTAAGATGAGACATGAGTCTCATGATTGGCCCAAAGTCACCCAGCCAGCTAAGGTAGAACTTGAACTCATGATCCCTTGCTTTCTAGCCCGATGCCTTAACCCCCAGACTAACATGAATTACAATCTTTTGATACCTCCCCCCCAAAGCTATTCCCTCTCTGTACTGCTCAAAAGAGGGACACTCCGATGCACCCAGAGATGTTGGATTGCAAAGACCATAATTCCCAGCCAGAATGGCCAACGGGAACTTCAGCGGAAGTTGCAGCTTCACCTATCTAGGGGGTTGAACGGCTGGGGAAGTGGTTACCTGGCCCAGAAAGCAAGTTTGCAATTCAGCATGATTTATTTCCTTTCGATTTATTTCAATATAACAAATTAGCAGGCTTCATACAACATGCTTAGGCTAGGCTAGCATGAAGTTGGTCAGCTATGGTTTATGGGTTAGATAGAAAAAAACCCAGTCAGTTGTGTGAGCCAGCCTGTCACATTAAACGACACTGTATATATATATTTCTTGTTGGAGCACAGCCCACTACACAAACATAATATTGTGTGCTTTGATCACCTAATGAACTCTTTAACCTGGATACTGGGTTAGCACAAGACTCTGAGTCACAGACTGATATCATACAATACACAAATATGTCCCAAAATCTAAAGTAAACATTAACTAAGCTTTTCTGGTAGCAGAAATTTTGCCGCTGGCTCTTTACCACACCTGTGTGGTACACATTTGTGGTACAGGTAGTCCTGTAACTTACCTGTCCTGTAAGAGGTAGTTAAAGATAAAGGTTCCCCTTGCACATACGTGCTAGCTGTTTCCGGCTCTAGGGGATCATGCTCAGCTCCATTTCAAAGCTGAAGAGCCAGCGCTGTCCAAAGATGTCTCCGTGGTCCTGTGGCTGGCAGGACTAAACGCTTTCAAAGGCTCACGGAACGCTGTTCCCTTCCCACCGACGTGGTCCCTATTTTTCTACTTGCATTTTTTTACATGCTTTCGAACTGCTAGGTTGGCAGAAGCTGAGACGAGGAATGGGGGCTCACTGCATTACACAGCACTAGGGATTTGAACTGCCGAACTGCCGACTTTTCTGATCGGCAAGCTCAGTGTCTTAGCGACTGAGCCGCTGCGTCCCACTAAGAGGTAGTTACAACCATTCATTTACTGGCTGGGATGTGTTGAAAAGAAATCCTGTGACTTCACAAAATGTGCCCTATCCTTATTTCCCCTCTTGAAGTTCCAGACATCCATTGTCTGTAAATATCCTCAGCTGCTTTTCATATACGTGCAGAAAAGCTGGAGCCCTGCAAATTTAGCAGCAGCTGATGTCATTCAATTTAAAAATACAGGCCGTCCCTGACTGACAAACACGATGGAGCCCAAAATTTCTGGTGCTAAGTGGGATGTGTGTTAAGTGTGTTTCGCCCCATTTCCCGACCTCTCTTGCCACAATTGTTACGTGAATCACTGCCGTGAAGTTAGCAACACCGTCGTTAACCATCATAAATACGAACCAGTTGCCAAGCATCCAAATGTTGATCAGGTGACCAAGAGGATGCTCCAATGGCCATAAGTGTGAAAAATGGTCATAAGGCCAGGGCTGACATGATAGCAGTCTTCTTGTATTTGAGGGTTTGCTACAGAGAAGAGGGGGGTCACTGATATTATCCAAAGCAGTGGTTGCCAACCAGTCTGCAGAGAAATGTCACCCCCAAAGCAATTAATCCAGGCTGTGTGGGAACACAAGGCTTGCATGGCTTGCATTGTGTGAACAACACGAGGTAGTAAAGGGAGGGGGGAAAGGGTGGAGCGGGAGGAACTTTCCCCACACGCCTCACCTGGCCACTGGGCTGCTTCTTTCTGCTTCTTTCTTCTTCTGGTTTTGGCTACACCCAAGGAAAACAGCAAAAGTCTTTCTTTCTCTCCCCCAAACTCTGCCAGAAATGAGTCTTTGGGATCCTGCAAGGCCTCCTGCTCCAAGAGGCTGCACCGGCATGGCAAGTCTCACAAAGACTCATTTCTGGCGTAGTTTGGGGGAGAGAAAGAAAGACTTCGGCTGCTTCTGCTGCTTTCCTTGCATGAAGCCAAAAGTCTCTCTCTCTCTCTCTCTCCCTCTGAGAATGGAGCTGGAGATGGTACCCTGCGATCCCAAATGAAGTATGATTAATCGGTAGGAAAACAGAGTGGGGAATTTTCCTGCAGACTTTTGGGGGGATTTTCCCAGGGTCTCTGGTCCGCAGGATTTAAAATTATGAGTTTGGTGGTCCCTGAGGTCCAAAAGGTTGGTGACTCCTGCTCCAAAACACCTGAAATCAGGACAAGAAGCAATGGATGGAAACTCATCAAGGAGGGAAGCAACCTGGAACGAAGGAGGACTTTCCCGACAGTGAAGACAATTAGCCAGTGGAACAGCTTGCCTCCAGAAATTGTGGATGCTCCAACATTGGAAGTTTTTAAGGAGAGATTGGACAATCATTTTTCTGAAATTGTATGGGTCTCCTGCCTGAGCAGAGGGTTGGACTAGAAGACCTCCAAGGTCCCTTCCAACTCCCTAACTTGCCCTGTCAGTATTCATGGAAATGTTCTTGCTGGTTCCTTGATAGGTTGCTGTTTAGTGTTAGCTTGTTTGTCTGCATCCTTGATTGGTTTACTCTATTATTTACTTTTGGATTCTAGGATTAATCTTCTAGTATTAATCATATAGCATTCATCTTGGTGTTAATCTCTGCTTATCTCAATGTTGATTGCTGGGGAGGAACTGTTTTGATCCCTCTCTTTCCTTTTTGGCTTTCGGATCTGTTAAGCCTGGGTTCCCCAACCAGGGTTAAGGAGACAAGCTAAAACAGAATGTGCAGCGTTAGTCAGATAGGCACACAGATAAATGAGTGAGATAAGTTTGTATGTTTGTTAACATACAGTAAAAATAACAGATACGCTTGTGCTATCAAAAATATAGTTTATTCCATTTATAGCATAGTCAAAATAACAGTCCATTAGTCATGTATCATTTTGTCAGTCCATTCAAGGATATTCAGTTAGCAAAGTCCGTGTAGAATATCCAATGTCAGTTCACTTACAATAAATCAACAGTCCTTTCTCTCTCCCGTTCGAGTAAGGAAAAAACGCAGTCTTCATCCAGTAATTAGGGATCATAAAGCCAGAGAGAGCAAGCTGCAGTGCCTTGCTTCTTTTATGGTGCTTTTTACAACCACTCCCTTAATTACAGTCTTACAGTTAAAGTTACAGACACTTTAACTAACAAACCATGATAACATATTTATTATTTTACCTAAACCAGTTAGGGTAAACAATGTTATCCCTAACATTCTCCCCTTTTAGGTAATAATAATACTATAACTATTTACATCTTTAAATCATATTTGTTACAACTCTCTTTAAACTTAATTACTCCTTGAGCTTTTGTAAATTGGACTGCAATGTTTTCTTCCGTCATGAAGTATTCCAATTTAATTTGGCCCATTCTTTACAGATTCTCTAACATTTAAGTATCTTAAATCAGTATGCTTTGATCTAGTTTTTACAGCAATACTAGTAGCCAACTTTATGGCTGCCTGGTTGTCCTCGTACACAATAATGGATTCTTTAACAGTTACACCCATGTCTAATAATAACTGTTTGTACAAAATTAAGTCAGTGCATAATAATGACAGACATGAAAATTCCGCTTCCATCGTGGACAAGCTAATATGCTGTTGTCTGATTGACCTCCACCCTATTAGTGTCTTACCAAATAATATAGCCATCCCAGATGTTGATTTTCTAGTGTTTATGTCAGTTGCAAAACTTGCATCTGCATAGGCACTAAGACTCAAATCACCCTTTGGTTCTATATACAATGCATGGTTCATTGTTCCTTTAAGATATCTTAAAATTCTCTTCAATGATTTCCAATGACATTGATGTGGATCTGAATTAAAACGTGCCAGCTGATTAACACTATAAGCTATATCTGGCCTTGACCAATTGCTTATATATGATAAGCTACCAATCAAAGATTGATATATGGACTTATCAAATTTGGGACTTTGATCATCTGTTTGGCAAACATCTTGACTCATTGGAGTCTTTGCTGGTTTACAAAGTTCCATTTTGTACGTTTTAGTTAATTGGCAAATTTTATCTTCTTGAGATATCTTAAATCTATTTTTTGTTTTGTTAATTGTCAATCCTAGATACTTTTTAATTTCACCTAAATGCTTTAATTTTATCTTTTTAGCTAATAATGATATAATCTCATTAGCTTCATTATTAGTCTTAGTTATTAAAGCAATATCATCTGTAAATAATAACAATAATGACACTGTTCCATTATTTTCTCTTTTAAACACACATGGATCTGCTAAACCAGATTTAAAACCTATATTGTTTAATTCTTTCACAATATATTGGTTCCACTCATAGCCAGATTGTTTCAATCCATAAAGACTTCTTTTTAGTTTCCAACAATCATTACTATTTACTTTATTGTTTTTTATAATAACTGGTTTTTGTAAATATATTGTGTGTTGCAAAGGTGCATGCAGATAAGCAGTTCCTACATCTAAATGGTTAATGACATAGTTTTTCTTAGCTGCCCACACTAAAGCTGCTCTCAAAGATGTTGCCTTAAGACTTGGTGCAAAAACTTCATCGTAATCAGATGCAGTTTGATTAAATCCTTGAGCTACCAACCTAGCTTTATGGGAAACAGTCCCATCATTTCCAGTTTTTACTTTAAATATCCATTTGCACCCAATGGATTTTTCTCCTGGAGGTAATTTGGCATCTTCATATACTTTCATTACCTTTAATGAATTTAGTTCTTTTTCCATTGCCTTTTGCCAATTCTCCTGATCCTTAGCAGGATACATCCTAAGTTCATCTATACTAGTTGGAACTTTAGTTACTTGGCAAACTATACTAGCTTGATACTATCAGGTGGTCTAATTATATGTGTAGTACGTCTAGGTATTACAGGACTTACAGGTAGACTTTCATTTATTAACTGTTCTTGATTATCTAACTCTTCCTGATCAACTGTTTCCTCTTGTTCTGGTCCTATTTGCTCTTCGTGGACTTCTTCTTTAATTGGACTCTTCTTATAACTATTCTGTTCTTTCTGCCTTTTGTAGGGTTCAATAATTACTTCATTATTTAAATCTTGCTCTAATCTATTCCATCCTACATGTTCTAGGAATTTAGCACTAGCACTGGTGTAAACTCTAGATGTACCTGGTTCCCAGAATCTATAAGATCTATGATTAGATTTATATCCTGCAAAAAATAATCTTTTAGCTCTAGGCTGTTCTTTGTGTCTAAGTTGTGAAGGGATATGCACTCATGCTGGTGCTCCAAATGTGTGCATGTAACTTAAATCAGGTTTTGTACCATGCCACAGTGTGAATGGTAATTCACCTGTTGTTGAATTAACAACATTATTTAATATATGGTTACCACACATTATTGCTTCTCGCCATAAATTGTCAGGTAATCCTGAATCAGACAACATAGTACATGCCATTGACTGTAGTGTTTGGCCTCTCTCTATAAAGGCATTGTGTTGTGGCCTATATGGTGCAGACTTTTTATGTTGAATACCTAACATTTTAAGTCTATTCTGGAATTTATTATTTGTAAATTCCGCACCATTATCTGTTATAAGAGTTACTAATTTCTTTTTAGTTTTTCTTTCTGCAAATTTTATCCAATTAAAGAAATTTTGATATGTTTCAGTTTTGCTCTTCATTTAATAGCAAAACCCATATCTAGAATAGTGGTCCATTATACTTAGTATGTAATGAGCTCCTCCTACACTTGGTTTTTTCGGACCTATTAAATCAGCAAATACTACTTCTAAAGGCTCTTTGGTAATAAATCCATCAACTCTATTAGCCGGTATGACCCTGCTTTTGCTTTGATTACAAGCAAAACATTGCAAATACTTATTACAAGGTTTCAAACTTATTCCTTTAGATAATTGAACAGTTCTCTTAAGCATTTTAAAATTTAAATGCCCTAGCCATCGGTGTAACAAGTGAATACATTCATCATGAGGTTTCTTATTATCAAAAACCGTGTAAGCCACCTCTAAACCATTATCATTTAACACATATAATTCGCCTCTTAAAGATGCAGTAATTTTCTTATCTTCTTTTTCAATTATGCAGTTATCTCCTTTAAAGAGAACTACATATCCTAGTTTAACCAAAATTCTAATGGAAATTAAATTAAACTTAAGTTGTAGTACATATAACATTTTTACATTCTCTTTTATGAAAGAACAATATGCTATACCTTGACCTTTAGCTTTCAGTTTCCAGCCATTGGCTAACGATATCTGTTGTGTACTCTGGGACATTTTAATAAAATTTTTGTTATCATTTGTTATACAGTGGGATGCTCCACTGTCAACCACCCATAAATTTTTTTTTACAGCTCCATTAATATACATGGCTAACTCTAAATCTTTATTTATCTTTTGATGACTTTTAGTATTCTGGCCAGTGTTCTTGCGCTTTGCTTTTTTACAAAATCTTGCCAAATGTCCTCTTCCTCCACAATTAAAACACTTTGTAATTGCGTATGCAGTAGGAGATTCATTATCTTTTTTTTGAGGTTGCTCCCTCATTAACTGATCTCTTTCAAGTCTTCTTCTGGCCTCTTCAATCAATCTGCCAGTTATATCAGTTAAAGTTAGGCTTTCCTTAGGCAAAACTTCAAGGGAAGTGACGTAGTTGTCATAATTTTCATCTAGTGATGATAGAATTATGTAGACTTGGTGTAGTTCAGAGAAAATAAGCTCTTTCTCGTGCAGTTCTTGAAAAATGCTTTTTATAGAATTCAAATGACTAAGCATATCACCATTCGTTTGGAGATGCGTCCTGAAAAGCTTCCGTGTTAGATTTATGTGAGCACCAACGTTATCTCGGACATAAATCCTCTTCAGCTTCTGCCAACACCCAACAGCCGTTTGCTCTCCACGGATATGAACAAGTTGCTGGTCAGACAGTGTTAGTCCTATTATGCAAAAAGCTTGTTCATTCTTCTGTTTAAATTCTTTTATTTTTTGTTTATCTTCCTCAACCTCTGGATCCCATTCCTCTACGTTTGGTGGGTTTTCAATTATGTTCCACAGACCTTCTCTTCGTAGAAGTAGACTACATTTCATAGACCATGAAACATAGTTTGTTCCATCCAGCTTGGATATAAGGGACAAACTTTGTAAATTGACTTGTGCCATGTTTTCTTATATGGATATAAAACTATAATTAATAAAACACAGCTGTCCGTTTACTGTAATGTATGACAACACAAACTCTCACTTTTTACATAAATCTGTTTTATCCTAGTTAAACTGACTTTGCAGCCTCTGGGCCCATAACCAGTGTTAAGCCTGTGTTCCCCAACCAGGGTTAAGGAGACAAGCTAAAACAGAATATGCAGCGTTAGTCAGATAGGCACACAGATAAATGAGTGAGATAAGTTTGTATGTTTGTTAACATACAGTAAAAATAACAGATATGCTTGTGCTATCAAAAATGTAGTTTATTCCATTTAGAGTTTATAGCATAGTCAAATAACAATCCATTAGTCATGTATCGTTTTAGTCAGTCCATTCAAGGATATTCATTTCGCAAAGTCCGTGTAGAATATCCATTGTCAGTTCACTTACAATAAATCAACAGTCCTTTCTCTCTCCCGTTAGAGTAAGGAAAAAACGCAGTCTTCATCCAGTAATTAGGGATCATAAAGCCAGAGAGAGCAAGCTGCAGTGCCTTGCTTCTTTTATGGTGCTTATTACAACTACTCCCTTAATTACAGTCTTACAGTTAAAGTTACAGGCACTTTAACTAACAAACCATGATAACATATTTATTATTTTACCTAAACCAGTTAGGGTAAACAATGTTATCCCTAACAGGATCGTCTCTTTTGAGTGATATATTTTGTAGATGTTGTTTATCTCCATGTGCCTGTTGATGGCTGATTTGTCTTAGCGCCAGATCTCCAGAAATTCTCTGGCATTTTTTTATCATTAATACATCCAAACTTGGGGGTGGACAGATTGTGAACAACTAAGACTGTCAAAATGCTGTCATCTTGATGGATAAAAGCAGTCTTTCTTGAGTCAAAGTAAATTTGAACATTAAGGTTGTTTCTCACCAATAACATGGCTGTATTTTGCTATTGTCCCTACTTAAGAATGTGTGTGTATTTTTTAACTTATACAAGATGTTTTACAGGTGGCACCTCCCCCCAGCAAGGCTTGCCAAAATGTATAAAAACTTATCACCAAAATGTTGAAAGTGCCAGGACCTACCAGGTACATTCTATCACATGTGGTGGACATGTAACTACACAAGAAAATATTGGAGATTGATACAGACATGGAAGAGCACATTCCGTTTAAGCCAGAATTATTTCTCTTAGGAATAATAATGACAGAAGGTTATAGAAAAGGCCTAACATATTTAATAATACATGTATTGACAATGGTGAGAATGGTATACGCACAATATTGGAGGAATGAAATCATACCACCAGAAAGAGAGATAGTAAGGAAAATAATGGCTTGTGTAGAATTGGATAGGCTAACCTTAAAATTGAAAAACAAGAGGGAATCAGATTATCATGAAACATGGCATAAGTTTTATCAGTGGGTGCAAAAAAGAAGGAAACAAAAATAGCTACCTTAGGATGAATAGAATCAAACAGTAAACATTGTGTCAATAATGTGAATGTTAATGGTCTAGTAATATGTTTGTATGTGAAAGATTTGAATAAAAATAACAGACTTTAAAACCAGGATCCGTAGAAGGCTTTATTTAAGATATTTGCAAATAGGACCCCAACTCCCAATTGATTAGGAGAAGGAGACACTGCCCTTAAGATAGTTACAAACATTTATAGAATATCACATCGAAAAGATTACATAATCCTTCCTGTTTTTTACACATAGGATTTCTAGGGACTTCCATCACCAAGAAATGGGTAGACCTGGGTACGTTTCCATCCTGTAACTCCTCCAAAACTAATATGGCAAATGTAACTCCAAAACAGTTGTGTTGTGTTGTATACTTATAAGCTGTAAATATATATATACACATACACATACACATACATATATATATGTTATGTCTCACCTATATCCATAGGTGAGCAATCAAAATTCTAAAGTTCCAAAAATATAAGCAACCAAAAACAAACCCCAACAAAGATAACTGCTGAGGTTTTTCCAATCCTCAGCAATAGTTCTGAAATCTGTTTGGCAATCCTGAAGTGCCTATAAATCACAATGCCTCAGAGAATCTTCACAGTACTTTCGCTCTAACAATACACTTTGCTTCTGGCAAGTTTCTCAAGCCGATCCGTTTCCTTTTATCCCCTAAGGGGGCATGTTAGTCTCATTACTTAATCACTGGCTTGATGCTTCTTTCCTAATTGAGATTAACATCTCAATCTTGGTCTATTTCTCACGTCAAGCCAGGATCCCTCAAAGTCCTCCTCCTCACTTGAAACCTCTCGCATGTTTTCCTGATTATCTGTTACCAGCTGCTGCGTAATCAGAGAGGGAGATTCGGGGGGGGGGGGGGGGGAGAGAGGACTCCGACACCTTCAATAAATTAGGTTTGTCTCTCATAGCTAAGTCCACTTCCTCATCCTGGCTACCTTCCAAATCAGCCTGGCCTTCTTGTTCTTATTTCAGTAATAACCTCCTGGTTAGGTTATTAAGTCCTACATGTTAGATGATGCAAGAATCAGTAACTTTCCTTCACAGCAATAAACATCAGTAACTTTCCTTCACAGTGAAACATTTGTCTTGCACGATCATGCATTCCTTCACAGCAATGCATGATCGTGCAAGACAAATGTTTCACTTGGTATTTTAAACAAAATGCTTTGCTTTCCCGGTTATTATTCAACCTCTCAAGTGTTGCCTGCCTTTGGGAGTTTTCTTAGGAAGCCGTAAAATAAAGTAGTAAAATAAAATAAAGAGTAAAGTAAGATAAGGCACAGGTAATCCTCAACTTACAACTGTTCGTTTAGTTACAGCATCAATATTATACAATATTATAATGTCTGGGATGCCTAGTATGAATGGTTTAAGAATAAAAAGAAATCAAAATGGCAATTAGATAAAGAATAAGAAACTATGTATTTATAGTCATATCTATCTATATTTATTTATATATTAAGTTGAAATTGTATAATGAAAGAAATGTGTATATAAAAAGATGAAAAGGAAATGTAAAAGATGTCTTGATGTTGATATAATGATGTATAAAGTTTTATTTTGTTTTTAAATTTTGAAAACTAAATAAAATTTAGTAATAAAAATAAAAAATAAAAAAAATAAAAGCAATTTCAACAAGTATCCCCCCCCAAAAAAGTTACATCACTGTAAAAAGTGACTGATGACGGTTTTCACACTTACAACCGTTGCAGCGTTTCCTGTGATGATGACGCCATCAAAATTAGGATGCTTGGCAAGTGGCTCATACTTACAACGGTCGCAGTGTCCTGGAGTCACGTGATCTTTTCCTGTGACCTTCGGAAAAGCGAAGTCAATGGGGAAGCCAGATTCACTTAATGACCGTCTTACTAACTTAAACAACTGAGGAATTCACTTAACAACTGAGGCAAAGAAAGGTTGTGAAATGGGGCAAAACTCACTTAACAAACTGCCTCAGTTAACAACAGAAATCTTGGGCTCAATTGTGGTTGTAAGTCAAGGATTACCTATAAAGTAATAAAAAATAAAATCATAAAATATAATACAATTAAATAAATGAAATAATAAAATATAATTAAATATAATTAAATAAATACCTTAATAAATTAATACAATAAAATAAAAAAACAAAATAAAATTGCTTTTTCACTGTGTTGGAAGAAAATGTCCTTCTGGATTCAGTTCCAAATGGGGAAGAAAGACACTGGAAACATGGTGACTGCTTGGAAAGATGGTTTAATGGTGGACAGGATCATGTCCCTTGAGTGAAGGGGGGGGAAAAAGGGAAGAGATGCTAAGAGTCCCTGGGTTTTATGCCCTCTGTGTGGATTTAAATTTGAGCTTGTGTTCTGATTGGTTGTCAGACTCTCATGGGGCCATGCAGGGACCACTCGGTAGGCTGTCCTGAACCCCTGGCTTGGTTGAGCCTTGCTGGATGATGATGATGTAATGAAAGGGCTTTAGGCAATTCCTATTATGAGTCTGCAGCTAAAGAAGGTAGATCTTTGTTATGTAGAATAGACTGGCCTAGCCTTCATGGCCCATTAGCAAAGGTGAAGGTGGGCTGAGTTTCTGCCTCTCTGAGTTTCTACTTCTCTTTTAGGGGACATATCCTGTCTTTTTAGCATATCCTACAATATTTCATTTTTCTAGGAGAGGGGTGGGTTATAACTTCTAACAGCTGCAACACCCAATACCTTCTTTTTCTTGCTTCCATAAAAAAATGCTGGGCATTACTCTAATAAAGACTTGCACGAATGCAAATGTTTCGTTGATTCTGCTGCATTCATTGAATTCATTATATCCCCATCATTACTCCACCCCTTAATTGTTGCATGTCAGATTTGCTGTCAGGCAGGCAAGCAGGCAAAACAGTTCTAGATCTGGTCAGTTGCTCTGCCTATTTTCTCTGCAAACAAACCTCCTGCTTCCCAGCAGCAAACACACTTCAATAATCTGGCCTTTTGCAAATTTCTAAAATCCCACACGGTGATGCTGGAATCCAGGATCAAAAGTGGGTCATTTGAGGATAAAGGAAGCTAAGAAAAAAAAAAAGAAAAACCATTCTAGGCTTGCGTCTATAAAAAGTGGCTCTGTCTGTAACCAGCTCAGGAACAAAGGCCTTATATAACCAATCCTTCAGCCTGCATACATAATTCTTTGCAGCTAGAGAAATAATCTCTCTGGGGAAAAGACGCTGCTTGCTTTCTACATCAAGGGGTGTGGATGTTTTGAATTTATTTTACATTTCTTCCCAGGAAAGAGGCATAGATGCGGCGTAGATGTTTTCTTCCATAAGGAATATAGACTGACAAAGTTTTGGAACACAATACCCCAGATGTCACAAATGTGGAGAAGAAAAAAGTGTGGATCATCGACATTGCCATACCTGGTGACAGCAGAATCGACAAGAAACAATTTGAAAAAAATCACCAGATATCAGGACTTGAGAATTGCACTGCAGAGACTCTGGCATAAACCAGTGCAGGCGGTTCCAATGGTACTGGGCACATTGGGTGCTGCTGTGCCTAAAGATCTAGGCAAGCACTTAAAAACAATTGGCGCTGACAAGATCACCCTTGGTCAGCTGCAGAAGGCCACCTTACTGGGATCTGCTCGCATAATCCGCTGATACATCACACAGTCCTAAATACTTGGGAAGTGCTCGACTAGTGATTTGTGGTACGAAACTCACCATAGTTATCTCGTTTGCTGTGTACACTGTTGTTTTTTGTGAATAATAATAACAATAACAGCACCTCTATTATCTAACCATTGTTAAAACAAATCCCATGTAGAAAAATATTCTGCACCTTTTTTATCCTTTATCTTTCATTTTAATGTATGCCGATTAAGGTACATTTTAAAGTGATTCCCTAAGTCTACTCTAATTAATAGACAAGTCTGCCACCTAGTGGTTTGATTATAGAACTACAGTTTGGGAATCTGGGAGATTACAGAAAGGGTGGTGTACAAGCAGGTGTGATTTTTGTGAGTGTGAGTCTCAGACAAGAGCTTCTTTGTAAAAGTAAAATCTCTGTTTCCTGCCCCCCCTCCTTCTGCAGCACTTTGGTAATATGGTGTTGTGGGAAGAAATATCCACCTGGTTCAGTTCCAAGCTGGGAGAAAGACACTGGAAACATGGAGGCTGATTGGAAAGACGGTTTAATGATGAAGCACAATCACCAAGCCCATGGTTCTGGTGCAGCTGATCACATGGAGTTGAGAGTGTATGTGGGGGGCGTATTTATACCTTCTCTTGGGCTTTGCACTTGAGCTTCCTGTTTCTGTGCAAGAACATGCATTCTATTGACTGTTGTCAGATTCCTATGGGCTCATGTAAGGGGTTATGTAGGGGTCATACCTGGCTCTATAGGCAAAAGAGGAAATGCAAATTGTAGCTAAGTTTGGTTGAAGTTTGGACTGCTGAAGGGGCTTGTGTTCTGAACGGGTGTTGGGCAATTCCTATTTGTGTCTAAATGGCTTTCATCCTGTTTGGATCTTGAGCCAGAACTAATCTTACCATTCTGCATTTGTTCGCACTTTGCTGCAGGGAGTTTCAAAATATCCTGTCTTGAATGGATTTCTGCCTGCAGTGTTTGTTTTGCTTATGAATAGAGCTATCTAGATATTTGTCTTCATTTTTTCAATAAGCTCTTTATCTCTTAGGTACTGGCATCAGTCATTAAGGAAAGTGGGGGTTGCTTTCTACCTCTAAGAAAACAGGTTTCATTTATTTCTCCCTTTGGGGAAATATAATATTCTCTTTTTAATATTTCCCAAAATATTTCATTCTTGTGTTCTGACTCTCTACAGTGTGTTTTTTTCCCCAGCAGGATTTGGGGGAGTCTTGTTTCTTGGGTTTATTTTGAATTTATAAGCTGCTTACCTTGAATGAAGTTCTAAGCACGCCTTAATTTGGAATGGTGCTTCCCTTCCTTCAGCAACAAATGCTGGTCGTAAGTCCCAATTGTCATAAAAGCGGATCACCCAACATGACCAAGCTGATTTTATGACTCTTTTTGTGTGTGTGTGGTGGTCGTTAAGCAAATGATCATGATTGCTCAGCCAGTCATTAAGCCGCCACCCATTGGTCATTAAGCAAACCCATTGTTTTTGCTGAAAATTGGAAGTCAAGGCAAGGTTTCGGCAAAAGCTTCAAAAATCATGGTTATATAAATGTAAATGCAGTCTTAGGACCCAAATAACTATCACTTAATGGTGTGTGTGTGTGGGTGGGGAGAGAGGCAGCCGTCAAATTTTGGAACTGGATCATAAGTACGGTACCTCTTGAACGGTCTGTTGTAACTTTGTGTCAACTTATAAAATATTTCTATGGTCTTTAAAAAGAGTTAACAACTATTCTGACCCAAACCTGGTTCCAAGAGGGTAAACATAAGACGAAGGTAATAGCACCACCTTTTACTGTTTCATTAACGAATCCTGTTTCTTCCCAGCTAAAAGGCTGCTTCCAACTCATTAGCTCCGATGAGGAAGAGCCTGGCCAAGTTTTTGCAAGGCTGCCAAGAACAACAAATAAAGTTTCTAAACAGTAAATCAAAGAGATTCCAAACACCAACTCGGATATTCCTAACGTCCACCAGGCTCGAGTATCAAACTTCTTTGCCTTCTGCAAAGAGCTGCGGTTTCTCAGCTGGCTTTTATCTTCTCAGGGAGGGGCCATCACCTTGCAGCCTTACTCCCGAGTCGCCTCTTTCCTTCGAGCAGCCCTGCATGCACGTACGCTGTGTACAGGCTCCTCGGGGACCTCTTCATCACTGCTGCCAGCCTCCACAATCTCCACTCCCTGATGGTCCTGGCCCCATCCCTGCATCACACGCAGGCCCCTCATCTGAGTCCTCGTTCTTCGAGACCTCAGCCGTCCGCACCTGCTGCCGGCGAACCACAACACCAACAGAAAGGGAGGGGGGAAAAGGATTTGAAAGAGCAGTGTGGCAATTTGGAAATCGAAAGTGCATTCCATAAATAGTTTTTCAAAGATAGTAACTAGGCGACTGAAGTTTCTGCCATGCAAAATTCTAATTGGAGAACATGATTGATGACTCTTGGCTATGGATGTGTCCCATTGGAGAATATGAATTATGATACACCCAAGGGGGGGGGAACCAGGGTCAAGGGTGACAATGAATGATGTGTCTCAGAGTCGGCTACTCCCAGGCAGTGCTGGCATGTTTACTGCCAATAAATCCTTTTGAAGTTTTGGAAGTTTGCCTCAAGATTCATGATTTAAATGGAGGTAACAGCCGGAATCTTGACACGCTGAGTGACAGGTCATAAGTAGAGGCTATCTTTATGGCTATTCCTCCATTATGACTGCAACTTGAGCCCAAAAATTTCCGTTGCTAAGTGAGACAGCTGTGAAGGGAGCTTTTGCCCCATTTTACAAATCTTTCTCACCACTGTTCTTAAGCGAATCGCTGCGGTCATTAAGTTAGAAACCTGGTCGTTAAGGGAATCCGGCTTCCCCCTTGACTTCGCTTGTCAGATGGTTGCAAAGCGGGAAACGCATGACCCCGGGATCCTACGACCGTTGTAAACATGAGTCGATTGCCAAGTGCCTGAATTTTGATCAGGTGATGACAGAGGTGCTGCAGGCATCGTGTGAACAACGGTCATAAGTCACTCTTTTCAGTGCCATTGTAATTTAGAATGGTCACTAAACAAATGGTTGTAAGGCAAGGAGTATCTGTATAGTTGAACTGATAGCTGGCTAGATGGGTAGAAGTTATGAATAGTACCTCTCAGAAGTTGTGGAGTGCCATCACTTGAGACTTTCAAGAAGAGATTGGACTCCCATCTGTCAGAAATGGTGTAGGGCATTTCTAATCTTTTTGGGCTCGTGTGCCAAAAATTGTGCGTGCACTCATATGCCAGCACCCAGAAGGCCTGTTTGAGGTCTTTTTCAGCCTCCCAGAGGCTTGAGAAAAACTTCTGCAGCCTTTGCAGACTGAAAAATGGGCTTGTTTCATCACTTCTGGTATTTCCGGAAATACAGGAAGTGACAAAACAGGGCTCTATTTTTCAGCCTGTAAAGGCTTTCCTCAAACCTCTGGGAGGCCAAAAAAGGCCTCAAACAGGCCAAAAATCAGCTGTGAGGCATGCACATGAGCAGTGAGGTAAGTTTGCCTGAGGCTCACGTGCCAGCACAAATGGCTCAGGGTGCCACCTGCGTGCCACCTACATCACAGGTATAGGGTCTCCCACTTGGCGGGGGGTTGGACTAGATGACCTACAAGGTCCCTTCCAACTCTGATTATCTGTTATCTGTTATTTTTTTTCCTTATCTGTTTGCCCTCTCAAGCTAGAGATCTTCAGGTGTTGAATTGTCTGGGTGTCCTAGGAGAAGCCTCATCATCTTCTCCCTCCCAGCAGTGGGGTTGGTAGTAAAAACTTTGTACTACTATGGTTTTAGTCACAATTGTCCACTAGGGAGCACTAGGAGACTGTTTTTCTTTCTGTTAGCACTGTCAGAGGGTTGCCTAACAAGTTCCAGTTGAGTGAAGGGGGGGGGAAAATACTCCCTTGCCAACAATCAATTAACCTAGTTAAGCAGAGAGGAGAACACCAGGATTAGTACTAGAACAACAATCAAGCGGTAAATGATACCTCAGTCAAGGAACCACTAAGTCAGGCAAACAATCAAAATAATAAACAGCAGTCCAATCAAGAATGCAACACTTCCATCAACACTGACAGGTCAAACCACTTATATATAAACGGAGAACAAACCCTACACCTTATATGCACGGATGATGGTACCTAGTTGGGTCGTGAAATGTCTGCAAGAAAACAACCAAGCTTCAAAGACCTCACAGTCCTCCTCCTCCTCCTCCTCCTCCTCCTCCTCCTCCCTGAATACCCCATTCTCTGCAAGCACTGGTGATGTTACATAGTTAGGTCATGAAACGACTGCAAGAAAACAACCAAGCTTCAAAGACCTCACAGTCCTCCTCCTCCTCCTCCTCCTCCTCCTCCTCCTCCTCCTCCTCCTCCTCCTCCTCCTCCTCCTCCTCCTCCTCCTCCTCCTCCTCCCTGAATACCCCATTCTCTGCAAGCACTGGTGATGTTACATAGTTAGGTCATGAAACGACTGCAAGAAAACAACCAAACTTAGAGACCACTAAGGATCCCACAGTCTTCCTCCTCCCTGAATATCCCTCTCTCTGCCAGCACTGATGTTGTTATCTAGTTGGGTCATGAAACATCTGCAAGGAAACAACCAAGCCTCAAAGACCTCACAGTCCTCCTCCTCCTCTTCCTGGTGATTGGTCCAAAGTCACCCAGCTGGCTTTCATATGCTTAAGGCAGAACTAGAACTCACAGTTTCCTTCTTTCTAGCTTGGTGCCTTAACCGCTCCTAACCAACCTGACTCTGTCTTCTCCCCTTTGCAAGATTAGGTGTCATTTGTGGAGGTTACAAGGCAGATCTGCAGACCTGACCCTGACAACAGAGTTGATTCATTCACACCTCTACAACCACCGATGCCAAAATGTAGGGCAAGCAGCTGCATTGAATAGAAGCACGGTGCGTTACAATGGCATTTGTGGTTTTGCGAAGCAGTGAGTCAGCCGGAAATCCCATGATGGATGCTGCAGAATGTCTGCTACTCAACAGCCGCCTCATCAGAAGGAGCAGAGTTCAGTATCCTGTCTCAGCGAAGCACACAAATTCACGAAGGCTCGGGTCTCTAAACTACAGGTAGTCCTTGACTTAACCACAAATTTCTGTCGCTAAGCGAGACCGCTGTTCCGTGAATTTGGCCCCATTGTACGTTTCACTTCTGTTGTTAAGTTAGTTAACATTGTTGTTAAGCAAAACTGGCTTCCCTGTTGACTTTGCTGCTCAGATGATCACCAAAGCTAACCCCAGAACAATTTGCAACCGTCATAAATACGAGTCAATAGCTAAGGATCTGAATTTTGACCATGCAACCATGGAGAGGCCAGGAGTGGTGCAGTGGCTAAGAGGTGGAGCTCTCGCCTCACAATCAGGAGGCTGTGAGTTCGATCCTAGGTAGGGGCAGATATTACTCTCTCTGGGCACAGAGAATATATCTGCTGGGAAGAAAAAAACTCCGCATTGGAGACAGGAAGGGCATCCGGCCAGTAAACACTCAGCTCCATTCAGTTGTCCAGACACCATCCCAAAAGGGGTTATGGGGGTTATTATAAGATGAACCATGAAGATGTCACCATGGTAGTGTGAAAAGTAGACATAAGGCACTTTTTTTTTGGGGGGGGGGGTGCTTTTCTAACTTCAAACACTCACTAAATGAGTTGTTGTAAGTCGGGAACTACCTGCCGTGCCCCTGTCGGAGTCTGAATCCGAGGAGGAAGATGAACAGCTGATAGGGAGTGGGAGTGTGGCTCCCTTGGCTGTGGAGGAAACTGGGGAAAGGCAAAGTCCAGCAGGGGAGAGGTAGAGCAAGGGAGAGGGAGTGCAGAGGAAGACCCAGGCCCACTCCCTCTTCATCCTAGGACATGCAGGGAGGAATGGAGAAGAGAGCACCATGAGTTGCATGGCTTATGGGGGAGGAAAGGGCCCTGATTCCCTTCATTAGCCACAGCTGGGAATGAGAGTTTAAAAGAAATGTATGCTGAGCGCGGCAGCTGCTAGGAATGTGAGTTTATCTTGAGTTGACTTTGGTTATCTGTGTTCCTGGTGTCCTCCCAACAGTATTAAGTTATTGCCGTGCCTTGTCTCTAGTTCTTGCTCCTGCCCTACCGGACTAATTACCTCATTTTGCCTTGATTGGACTTATAGTTACAGTTTTTCTTGACCACGTTTTGGATTTGATTCTCTGCAACCAAAGGCTGTTCCTGGAAGAGTTTTTCTCCAGCCAGAAGGGAACCAGGACATTGAGGGCAAAGTTGGAGCTAATAAAGGGATTCCTACTGATTATCTGACTGTGTTGCCTTTGTGCCACGCCCCTTTGGGTCATCACACAACCTGTACAGAGGGATATGCTTGTGTTTAATTAAGCTGATTTGCAACAATCCCCAAATCTTTCACTGGAACACAGAAGAATAACAAATAGAATGAACTGGAAGGGAAAATCTGCGTCAGACAGTTGAAAGCACTATGTTAGGGATAACGTTGTTTGCCCTAACTGGTTTAGGTAAAATAATAAGTATGCTATCATGGTTTATTTGTTAAAGTGTCTGCAACTTTAACTGTAGGAATGTAATTAAGGGAGTGGTTGTAAATAGCACCATAAAAGAAGCAAGATATGGCAGCTTGCTTTCTCTGGCTTGATGATCCCTAATTACTTGATGAATTGAAGACTGCGTTTTTTTCCTTACTTGAACGGGAGAGAGAAAGGACTGTTGATTTATCAACTGTAAGTGAACTGACATTGGATATTCTACATGGACTTTGCTAATTGAATATCCTGGAATGGATTGACTAAAACGATACATGACTAATGGACTGTTATTTTGACTATGCTATAATCTCTAAATGGAATAAACTATATTTTTGATAGCACAAGCGTATCTGTTATTTTTACTGTATGTTAACAAACATACAAGCTTATCTCACTCATTTATCTGTGTGCCTATCTGACTAATGCTGCACATTCTGTTTAGCTTGTCTCCTTAACCCTGGTTGGGGAACACAGGCTTAACACACTAGAGTGTCAAATTGTACATAAAATAATTCACCACAGTGGTTATCAATTCTCAAGAATTGACAAATGCTTTAATGAACAACTGTTTTTTAATTACTCTATACAAACATTACAAATAATCATTTTTAATGGCAAAAAACCCCAATCCATATTCACAACTCAAAAACACCACAATCCAGTTTTTCTAGCCAAAAACAGCAGATACAGGAGATAACGTGAAATTAGTTTTTCAAAGGAATTCCATACACAGATTCAAAGAAGTCCTGTCCTTTTTCCAGTGGAGAAAGCAGAGAAAGAAGGTCTGCAGATTTGAAAAATCTGGGGAGAGAAAAGAACTTTTGGGAAACGAAAGATGGGTGCTGAGGATTTTTCTAGGGAGACCAAATCTGCACAAATGTTTTCAGAAGAATGGCGTGCAAAATGGAAGCTAGCAAGAAACATCTTTGACATATGTCCTGTGAACTTTGAAGGAGGGTGGAGATGGCCATAGCGCTTAGACTTACGTACTGCTTCAAGTGTTTCATAGCCCTCTCTAAGTGGTTTATGGAATCAGCTTGTTGCCTCCAACAATCTGGGTCCTCATTTTACCGACCTTGTAAGGATGGAAGGCCGAGTTAACCTTGAGTCAGTGAGACTCAAACTGCCGAACTGCAGACAGTTGGCAGTCAGCAGAAGTAGCCTGCGGTACTGCACTCTAACCACTGTGCCACCACAGCTCTTCCTTCCTTCCTTCCTTCCTTCCTTCCTTCCTTCCCACTAAGCAAGAACACATAGACTTATATACCGCTTCACAGTATTTCACAGCCCTCTCTAAGCAATTACAGAGTCAGCCGATTGCCTCTCCTTCCCCCCCCCCCAAAAAAATCTGGGTCCTCATTTTACCCACCTCAGAAGGATGGAAGGTTGAGTCAACCTTGAGCCTGGTGAGATTTGAACTGCCAAATTGCAGGCAGCCGACAGTCAGCAGAAGTAGGCTGCAGTACTGCACTCTAACCACTGTGCCACCATGGCGCTGCTTGCTTGCTTGCTTGCTTCCTTCCTCTCTTCCCACTTAGCAACAAACATACTTATATACTGCTTCGCAGTGTTTCACAGCCCTCTCTAAGCAGTTTACAGAGTCAGCCTATTGTCCCCAACAATCTGAGTCCTCATTTTATTGAGCTTGGAAGGATAGAAGAATGAGTCAAACTTGAACTGGTCAGGATTAAACTGCTGGCAATCGGCGGAATTAGCCTGCAATACTGCATTCTAACCACTGCGCCACCACAGATAGATGATAGATAGCAATAGCGCTTAGACTTGTATACAGCTTCACAGTACTCTTCAGGCCTCTCTAAGCAGTTTACAGAGTCAGCCTATTTCTCCCAACAACCTGAGTCCTCATTTTATTGACCTCAGAAGGACGGAAGGCTGAGTCAACCTTGAGCTTGGTGAGATTTGAAATGCCAAGTTGCAGGTAGCCAGCAGTCAGAGGAAGGAGCCTGCAGTACTGCACTTTAACCACTATGCCACAACAGATCTCCTTCCTTCCTTCCTTCCTTCCTTCCTTCCTTCCTTCCTTCCTTCCTTCCTTCCTTTCCTTTCCTTTCCTTTCCTTTCCTTTCCTTTCCTTTCCTTTCCTTTCCTTTCCTTCCTTCCTTCCTTTGGATTTTAGTAAAATAAAATATATGATGTTACTCACCAGACATTTACAGGTGGTCCTTGACTTACAATTTCAACTGAGCCCCAAATTTCTGTTGCTAAGCAAGACAGCTGTTAAGTGAGTGTTGTCCCATTTTACCACCTTTCTTGCCATGGGTTGTTAAGTGAGTCACATAGTTCTTCAGTGAATCTGGCTTCCCCCCTGACTTTGTTTGCCCGATGGTCGCAAAGCGGGATCACATGACCCAGGTGCTGCAACGGTCATAAGTATGAGCCCAGTAGGCAAGCATCCGAACTTTGATCCCGTGACCACGGGGATGCTGCAGCGGATGTAAGTGTGAAAAGTGGGCATAAATCACGTTGTTTCAGTACGTAACTTCAAAACGGTCCCTAAATGAACTGTTGTAAATTCGAGGACTACCTGCACGCTATTGAATGTCTGTTGTAGGATCATATTTTGTGAGTGTCATCCTTCTGAATAGTCTCATGCAGAAGAAGAAGTTACAGATTATCGGTAGTCCTCGACTTATGACTGTCAGCTTTGGAAGCCATATTCCAGCTGCCACATAGCCTAGGAGAGTGGGAGGAAGGAGATTTGGGATAATGTCAGCATTCCAGCAAACCTCCATTCCAATCAGCAACTCCGAGACAAACATAACTCAAAAGTTGTGGTTGTGTTTTGTTTATTGCTTATTGTCTCTTTTAGGAGATGAATTTCTCAAGGGGGGATGCCTGTCAGCTTTGGAAGCCATATTCCACGCTGCCACATAGCCTGGGAGAGTGGAAGTGGGGTGATTTCAATGAAGTAGCTCTAAGTAGACAAAATATAATTCTTTTGTTCGTCCAAAGTCGTTGAGTATGGCGCAGGATGAAATAAGGATCTTACTTTTGGACAGATCGTGATTGGTCCACGTGATGTGATGACCGCCAAGGGGAGATGGATTTGTAGTTTGGGAAATTGTGAAAAGCCCGAAAAAACTTTTAGAATTGGGATTCCACCGATGTGCCAGGTGCTATTCTAATAAAGGTACTTTTGAGATGGTTGTCTCGGAGTTACTTATTGGAATGGAGGTTTGCTGGAACGCTGACAGGAGGAACACTGTATTCCAGTTGGAGGAAAGGGAAGAAACTTGATATATAATTAGTCCTCGACGTACAACGACAATGGAGCCCAAAATTTCCATTGCAAGCAAGACAACGGTTAAGTGAGATTTGCTCCATTTTACGACCTTTTTTGTGCCACAGCCATTAAGGGTTAAGGTTAAATTAGTAATGTGGTTGTTAAGTCAATCTGGCTTCCCCGTTGACTTCCCTCGTCAGAAGGTCGCAAAAGGGGGAAATCACGTGACTCTTAGACACTGCAATTGTCATAAGCACATGCCAGTTGTCAGGCACCGGAATTTTGATCCTGGGGATGCTGCAATGGTTGTAAGTGTGAAAACCGGCCCTAAGTCACTTTTTTTGTAACTTCGGTCACGAAACAAATGGTTGTAAGTCGAGGAGTATATCTGCAGCATCCTTGGTTTGCAAACTCTTGGAGAAGCGTCAGCCAAAGACTCTGCAGTGCCTGATCTTGGGATTATGGGACCAGAAACATATCATAACCAAGAAGGGTAATAGGTTGCAGCACATCAAAAACTCTGCAGTGGTTGTCTTGAGAAATGTTTTGTGCAGTTGAAATTCCAGTCTTGGAAGTGTTGTGGCCTGTTGGCCACTGGCCCCTCCAGCAGCTGAATTAGAGGAGGAGAGGAGGTGTGGGAGTCAGGGTTAGAATCAAGGCAACCTGAGAGCTCTGAAGAGGAAGAGAATGGAGCTGGCAGAGAGGGGGGGAGGGAGGGAGGGAGGGAGGTGGAGCCTAGGCTGTCCATCAGCCCTAAGATGGAGAGTCAACAGCCCCAGGTCTGGAGGTGGCTGGTGAAGAAGAGAAGAAACAGCTGGGTCCAGTGACTGATGTGCAGATGCACAGAAGGCAGAGGAGAGGAGAGCACTGAAAATCTATGAGCCGGTCCTCGGGACAGAAGAGTCACCGCTGCTAGCGAAGCCCCACTCTAACTCTGGGGATAAAAGGCAGAGGAAGAAGATGAATAAATGAGGCAGACAACTATTCATCTCCCTGCCGGCCGGACTTGTTAGCCTGCAAGAACTTTCTACCGGGGCTACTGACATTCCTAATAAAGGAAATTTTTAAAATTCACTTCAAAGAGTTTGCCGTGTTTGGGGAGCTGGGTCAGAACAAGGAGTCACTGCAAGTTGTCTTCTCAATGCAGGTCTTTCCGTCCTCCTGGTTGCCCGGTGAATGAGAATACAGGATGCGCGAGGATATCTCACCCAATTTTTGCACTCTCACAACCTGCAAGTTCAGAGTAGGGAATAGGTAGATGCCAATCCAGTCCTGGCAGTCACTTCCTGCTGTCTGGATTGACTTCACCAGGATGCATCTTTCATAGGTCGTTCCTCAGGATAGCAATTTCTCCATGATGGGGTTGGTAAACGAAAAAGTCCTAAACATGTTTTGGTCCATACTGTTGATGAGAGTCCGGTCGCCGATGGAGAGCCGGGGGTTTTCATTGATAAATTCCTTGTCGAAGTTGCTGCAGTCTCCTGGTGATTTCTTTCAAGGAGAGAGAGAGAGAGAAAGTGGTGTTAGACCCAAACAAAGGAGGAAACTCTTCTCCAGCAGCCAAAGAGGGAGATTTATCTGAAGATGAAGCCCCTGAGCATTTCTTTTTAAAAAAGACAGGATTGGAAAAATGTGCCCTCGTCACATACTTTCTGAGGAGAAATGTAGAAAGTTTTCCACCATGAGGACTTTAGAAAGAAGATGCAGCCGCTCTAGGAACGCAAAGAGTAGAGTAGAGTAGAGTAGAGTAGAGTAGAGTAGAGTAGAGTAGAGTAGAGTAGAGTAGAGTAGAGTACAATAGAATAGAATAGAGAGAAGAATAAAGAATAGAATAGAATAAATAGAATAGAATATAGAGAATAGAGTATAGAGTATAGAATAGAATATAGAATAGAATAGAATATAGAGAAAAGAGAATAGAATAAATAGAATAGATTATAGAGAAGTAAAGATAGAACAGAACATAAAGTAGAATAGAATATAGAAAAGCATAGAGAATAGAATAGAGTAGAATAGAATATAGAGAATAAAGAATAGAGAATATAAAGAAGAATAGAGAATAGTATAGAATAAATAGAATAGAATATAGAGAATATAGAGCATAGAATATAACATAGAATATAATAAAATATAGAGAAGAAAAGAGAATAGAATAAATAGAATAGAATATAGAGAAGTAAAGATAGAACAGAACATAGAGTAGAATAAAATATAGAAAAGAATAGAGAATAGAATAGAATAGAATAAATAGACTAGGATAGAATATAGAGAAGACTAGAGAATAGAATAGAGTGGAATAGAATATAGAGAAGACTAGAATAGAATAGAATTTAACTTTCCTTGGGGTGGATAGCATTTCCAAGACCAAAGGTAAAACAACTGAAGGTGGACTCAAATACCAGCACAGTGATGGCAAACCTATGGCACGTGTGTCAAGGTGACAACCCACGATGTTTCAGATGAGTGTTCTCCAACACCCAACAACTATTTTGGCAAGCATGCCCCATTCTCGTGTGAGTTGTGGGGGCTGTGTAAGAATCAGGTGTGCTCTGACTCACTCTCCAGACCTCCTGGAGGATCTGGACACTCTCACAGCCTCTGAAAGTCACACAAGAACAGGGTATGCTTTTGTGCAGTTTTTGAAGGCCACGGAAGAACATTTTCCAAAGCCATTTCAACAAGGAAGCTATTTCAACAACAAAGGGGCTGCTTTGAATAGGCTGTAGGGGTCCATCAACAGAAAGAGCACACCCATTGTTTTATGGTTATATATCAGGGCTCTCCAAACTTGGAAAATTTAAGACTTGGGGACTTCAACTCCTAGAATTCCTCAGCCAGCATGGTTGCCTGGGGAATTGTGGGAATTGAAGTCTACAAGTCTTAAAGTTGCCAAGTTTGGAGACCCCTGTTATATATGATAAGAGCAGCACAGCTTTTATACATGCAGTGTGGGAAAGATTCTGTGATACCCAGAGTAGAGGAATGGTTAATAAAGATGATAGAACTGGCACATTAGCCAAGTTTTAATGGGCCTCGTGGGAGAAACAAATAACTGAAGACATTGATCTATAATTGGAAATTCTATGGACTTTTTGCAAGAGATGGGGGGAAAATCAAATTTTGACTTATGAATTGGATGATGGTTAGAATTTAAAAAGTGGAAAAAAGATTTAAAAAAATTATTTCCTCCTTTCTTTGGGGGGAAATAGACTGTAATGGATATTATAGTGTTAAACTAAGAATCAAAAGTAAGCATTTTTTAATATCCTGGAAGAAGGACTTGCAAGACATTCATGATATATATTTACATTTTTCTTTCTTTTAGTTTATACTTCTTCACGCTTCTATCCCTATTCTTTTTTTACTCTTTATTGTTTCTCTTAACTGTCAGTTTATGTTTTTTCTTTGTGTGTGTATATTTTGCAAAATGTAATAAAATTATTTGAAACTCCCTCCCAAAAGAGAGCATTTCCTGAAAGTAAGTGGCAGGTGGCAGGGGTCACAAATATGATTGGGCTGAATTTAAAAAATAATAATAAATTTAAATGATAAAGTTTTAAAGAAAATATTTATTTTATTGAATTTTTATATTTTTAGTTATTAAAAAATAAAAAGGCAAAGAATTGTTTCTCTGTTTTGCAGAGGGGTGACATGCCAAGAGAGAGAAATTTGGCATTTTCCAAATTTTTGACACGCCAAGCCCAATATGTTCACCATCACTGCATTTGCACGATCAAGTGGCATGCACCTGTAAGTCACTCTCACACAGCCACACACTGCCTGCATTTGCAGATACTTACCCTGGTTATTAAATTCTTGTGTTGTGGGTTTGCATTAAAAAAACACATAGGTGAGCTGGGTTGGCAGTTAGAGGAAACTTTACCAAGATTAAAGTTAACTAAATTTAGTGTATTGTGTGAAGGCATCTGCTAGGACCTGATTTGATGTGATTAAGCCAACTGTATGAACTGGCACCCAAAACTTAACTTTTTTTGCCCCTGGATACTAAACACCTGGATTAGCAAGGTCCCAAATGTTGTCATGACCCACGGCGTGCCACAAAAGCAACAAAGTCACAAAAGTAGGTAAAGTCCCTTTAATACCTCCAACTTTGCCTCCAATGTCCAGCTATCATCTACTGGAGAGAAAACTCTCTCAATATCAGTTTTTAAAGGGAAGAAATTCAGTCCGAACCCAAAGTACATATAGATTATAAATAAAAACCAACACAAACCACGCTGCAGCAATTAACCAGACAGGGCAGGATAAGGAATTACAGACTTCAAAAGACAATGAAACACACACAGTTGGGAGGATGCCAGAACTCAGATAAGACTTGACAAAGAAAGATAATACATGCTTTGCTTCCAGCAAGGACTTGTACACAAATGCCCTTTTTAAATCCTGTTCTCCCAGCTGCAGCTAATTAAGGGAATCAAGGCCCTTTTCTCCCCCGTAACCCACTTTGTTCCCTTCTCTGTTCCTCCCTGCAGGCCCTAGGATGAAGAGAGGGTGGCCTTGGGTCTTCCTCTGAAGGCCCAGCCAGACTGTGCCCTTCCCCAGTTTCTTCCACAGCCACTAGAGCCACACTCCCACCCCCTGTCAGCTGTTCAACTTCCCCCTCGGAATCAGATTCCAACAAGGGCACGACAAAAGTGCTATTTCTAAAGGCAACTAGACTTTCTTGTTTTCTTTGAAGACGTTTCATTTCTCATCCAAGAAGCTTCTTAAGTTCAGTTCAGAACTGGAGAAGCTTCTTGGGTGAGAAGTGAAACGTCTTCAAGGAAAAACAAAAAAAGTCCAATTGCCTTTTGAAAAATGCACCTTTTTTCAGTGACATAACTTTGAACAGTCACTAAAGGAACTGTTGTAAGTTCGAGGACTACCTCTGTGCTATTGAGTATCTGCTGTAGGACCATATTTCATAAATGGACATAACTTACAGGCAGACCTCAACTTACAACATTTTGTTTAGTGACCGTTCAAAGTTACAACGGTGCTGAAAAAAGGGACTTATGACTGTTTTTCACACTTACGACCATTACAGCCTTCCACCTGATCAAAATTCAGATGCTTGGCAACTGACTCATACTTATGACTGCTGCCGTGTCCCAAGGTCATGTCCCTTCCCTTTTGCGACCTTCCGACAAGCCAAGTCAACGGGGATGCCGGATTCACTTAACAACCACATTACTAACTTATTGACTGTGGTGATCCACTTAACAACGATGGGAAGAAAAGTCAGAAAATGGGGTGATACTCACTTAACAAATGTCTTATTTAACCACAGAAATGTTGGATTTCTTGTTTCTGTTGTATTTCACGCTCTCTAACAAGGTGGCTTCTGCACAATGATGGCTTGTTTAGCATTTTAATTAGTCCACATGAAACACGGTTATTGTGTCATAAGCCGAGAACGACTTGTACTTTTTTCACCACTGTTGTAACTTTGAATCAGGGGTGGGCTGCTGGGGGTTCACAGGGGTTCGGGAGAGCCCCTATGTCATGCCCTTGGTAGAGTCGGACTCCGAGGGGGAGGAGGAACAGCCGACAGGGAGTGGAGGTGTGGCTCCGGAGGTTGGGGAGGAGGCTGGGAAAGGGCAGAGGCCGGCTGGGCAGTCAGAGGAAGAACCAGGCCCATCCCCTCTTCATCCTAGGACACACAAGGAGGAATGGAGAAGGAAACAACTTGGCTTACGAGAGAGGAAGTGGCCATGATCCCCGTAATTGGTTGCAGCTGGGGAGAATAGTATATAAGAGAGACGATTAAAACAGCGTTGCCAGAAACAAAGCGTGCTTTATTTTGGGCTGAAGTTACTTTGGTTGGCAACCTTCCAACAGACTGTGCCTTGGTATCTCCTTGCAGTTGGTAATTACTTATCCTGGTCCGTTGTGGAAATTCCTTCATTGTAGTTTCTTTGTTTTTTTTTTATTTCACCTCTATCTGCTCATTAAGTTCGGACTGTATTGCTTTCTTTTGAAGGCTATATTTTTGAGTAAGTTTTATTTCCAGCTGAGTATTATTGTACAGTGGGGCCAAGTTGGAAGCATGAAAAGACATTTATTTAAGCTTTGGATTTTGTTACGTTTGTGTTACACTCTGGGTCATCCCACCCTAGCTAAGATTCTGTGCAGTTCAGAGAAACCCCAAGCCCACTCCTGGCTGGCCTCACCCCACCCTGCCCTACCCCTTCCAGGAGCCCCCATGCAGGCCATTTTGGATGCAGGTAAGTTCAGGATGCCTGGGGAGGCTCAGTGAGGGCAAAAAACGGGCCTCCCGGAAGTTCAGGAAGACTGGAAATAGGTCCGTTTCCAGCTCCCAGTGAGCCTCTGGAGCCCAGGAAGGCCGTTTTTACGCTCCTGGAGGCTCGAGGAAAGCCTCCGGAGCCCGGGGAGGACAAAAGTACCTCCCCCCCCACCATGGTGCAGGAGGCTGACTAGGCCACGCCCACCCAGCAACCGGGCAGAAAACCCATTGCTAAAGTTTTCGAAGCCCACCCCTGCGTTGAATGCTTACTACATGAATGGTCGTAAGTCGAGAACTACCCGGAATTGGGAGAGGGGCTATTCTGAATGGAATAAACCAACGAATAAATTAAAAGTATGTAACTGTGGCTTGGAGAAGTTATTCAGAGCACGGAAGAGAGTGAAAGAAACAATCCTCACCACGACGGGCCTGAAAGGCGGGTCAATCTCTTTTCTTTCCAAAGCTTCCCATGTGATTTCCTGAAAGAAGGCATGCTGTCGAATATTCCCTCTGGCTCCCAGCCGCCTCTCTGGCTCTCTAACAAAAAGCTAGAAATCAAAAGATCGAAGCGTTAGGAAAAATGGATAAAATTCCCAGTGAAACATGTGCTCCCTTCACTAGCACGTGGCTTTAAAGAGCGAGAAAATGGTCTCTTTAGATCTTAAGGTTAAAGAATTTAGGTGGTCCTCGACTTATGAACATAATAGAACCTCCTTATCATGGCCGTAAGGGGTGATTGTTGTAAAAATAAGCCAATCAGGCGCTCAATCTCATTGTATGACCTTTTTTTTAAAAAAAAAAAAACAGTGGTTGTTAACCCAATACCACAGTGTCAGAGTGTTTACAGCTTGACTACTATTGTGACACAACCCAGGAGCACAACGTAGCACACAGAGGCTTTGTCTTTTAACACTGGTTTATATACACTGCTCAAAAAAAATAAAGGGAATACGTAAACAACACAATGTAACTCCAAGTCAATCACACTTCTGTGAAATAAAACTGTCCCCTTAGGTAGCAACACTGATTGACAATCCATTTCACATGCTGTTGTGCAAATGGAGTAGACAACAGGTGGAAAGCACAGGCAGTTAGCAAGACATCCCCAATAAAGGAGTGGTTCTGCAGGTGGTGACCACAGACCACTTCTCAGTTCCTATGCTTTCTGGCTGATGGTTTGGTCACTTTTGAATGCTGGCAGTGCTTTCACTCTAGTGGTAGCATGAGGCGGAGTCTACAACCCACATAAGTGGCTCAGGTAGTGCAGCTCATCCAGGATGGCACATCAATGCGAGCTGTGGCAAGAAGGTTTGCTGTGTCTGTCAGCGTAGTGTCCAGAGCATGGAGGCACTACCAGGAGACAGGCCAGTATATCAGGAGACATGGAGGAGGCCGTAGGAGGGCAACAACCCAGCATCAGGACCGCTACCTCCACCTTTGTGCAAGGAGGGACAGGAAGAGCACTGCCAGAGCCCTGCAAAATGACCTCCAGTGGGTCACAAATGTGCATGTGGCTGCTCCAACGGTCAGAAACAGACTCAATGAGGGTGGTATGAGGGCCCGACGTCCACAGGTGGGGGTTGTGCTTACAGCCCAACACCATGCAGGACATTTGGCATTTGCCAGAGAACACTAAGATTGGCAAATTTGCCACTGGCGCCCTGTGCTCTTCACAGATGAAAGCAGATTCACACTGGGCAGGTGACAGACATGACAGGGTTTGGAGATGCTGTGGAGAATGTTCTACTGCCTGCAACATCCTCCAGCATGACCGGTTTGGCAGTGGGCCAGTAATGGTGTGGGGTGGCATTTCTTTAGGGGGCCACACAGCCCTCCATGTGCTCTCCAGAGATAGCCTGACTGCCATTAGGTACTGAGATGAGATCCTCAGACCCCTTGTGAGACCATATGCTGGTGTGGTTGGCCCTGGGTTCCTCCTAATGCAAGACAATGCTAGACCTCATGTGGCTGGAGTGTGTCAGCAGTTCCTGCAAGACGAAGGCATTAATGCTATGGACTGGCCCGCCTGTTCCCCAGACCTGAATCCAATTGAGCACATCTGGGACATCATGTCTCGCTCCATCCACCAACACCAGGTTGCACCACAGACTGTCCAGGAGTTGGGGGATGCTTTAGTCCAGGTGTGGGAGGAGATCCCTCAGGAGACCATCCGCCACCTCATCAGGAGCATGCCCAGGCGTTGTAGGGAGGTCATACAGGCACGTGGAGGCCACATACACTAGTGAGCCTCACTTTGACTTGGTTTAAGGACATTACATCAAAGTTGGATCATCCTGTAGTGTTTTTCCCACTTTAATTTTGAGTGTAACTCCAAATCCAGACCTCCGTGGATTGCTAAATTTGATCTCCATTGATAATTTTTGTGTGATTTTGTTGTCAGTACATTCAACTATGTAATGAACAAAGTATTTAATAAGAATATTTCATTCATCCAGATCTAAGATGTCTTATTTTTGTGTTCCCTTTATTTTTTTGAGCAATGTACAAGACTACTATATACATGCATAGGTGTGTTAGGCAAATACCAGGCAATCAATCAATCTTCAACTCAACATGGAGAACTACAATGGAGACAGAACATGAGGAGAGAGAGACGCCTTCACATGGCCTCCCTTATATAGACAGTTTCTTAAAGTGGCAGTTCCCAGCTGACTCATCCTCAGTTCATCATCTTAGCTTACAGCCTGACAGCAGCTGGTGAGCTATTACATCTTCATTACCTTAACACACAGTGGTTAAAACAGGGCGTCATTTCCCCCATAACTGGAAGTATAGGTAGTTCTCGACTGACAACTTAGGACCACAATCGAGCCCAAAATTTCCATTGTGAAGCGGGGCATTAGCTAAGTGAGTTTTGCCCCATTTTATAATCTTTCTTGCTCTAGTTGTTAGGTCAATTGCTGCAGTTTGTCGTTTTAACCAGTCCTCCCAGCTTCAGCCCATGAAGGGGATCAGGGCCCCTTCCTCCCCCATAGACCACACCATTCACGTTTCTTCCCTATCCGTTCCTCTCTGTGTGCCCTAGGATGAGGAGGGGATAGGCCTGGGTCTTCCTCTGAATGCCCATCTGGCCTGTGCCCTTCCCCAGTTTCCTCCACAACCACTGGAGCCACCCTCCCACTCCCTGTCAGCTGTTTTATCTCTCCCTTGGAGTCAGACTCCAACAGGGGCATGACACCCCTATTCTGGTGTAATGGAATCTCTTAACCTCACCTTTACTAAGAGGTCCCTTGCAATCTTGTCAAGCCAGCGGGGGTAGAATGGGCTGTCCATGCGGATGGACTGGAAGAGCATTTCTTCATCCTGGCCATGGAAGGGAGACTGGCCAATCAGCATCTCGTACAGAAGGACCCCGAAGGACCACCAATCAACGGACATGTTGTATTTCTGCCCAAGAAGAATCTGCCATGGGAAAAGAAGGGAGAGTTGGGGAAAAAAAGAAATACAGAAAAAGGAAGCTTAAAGAAGGACGGTGCACACTTTAATGAAGGTAATCCTTGACACACGGCCACAATTGGGCTTAACATTTCTGCTGCTGCTAAGCAAAACAGCTGCTCAGTTAATTTTGTCCCCTTTTTAGGACCTTTGTTGCCACCGTTGTTAAGTAAATAAGCCCTGCAGTTCTTAAATTAGTGACGTGGCTGTGAAATGGATTTGAAGCGAACTGCTGTGATTTCACTTAACAACGGGGGTCAGACAGGTCCTAAAATGGAGCAAATTCATTTAACCATAGTCATGCTTAGCAACGGACATTTTAATTATCATAAGTTGAGGACTACCTGTATAGACTGCAATGCTGGACTTAACAATGGCGATGATAGAACGTCTACGGGACTCCAACCATTCCCCTTCTCCAATTTGTCCAAATCTTGTTGAAAGCAAAAGTACATTCCAACTCTTATCTTTTTGCCCACGAATATATTTAATTGGAGAACGGGAATGATGACACCCAGCCCATGAACGTGTTCAGTTGGAGAATGTGATTTATGACACACCCAGGGGGGAGGGGGGAAACAGGGTCACAGGGGACTGTAAATGACTTATGCCAGAGTTGGCTTCATACAAGGCAATGGCAGTGCCCAGTATGTCACCTCTAATTAATCCTTTGAAGTTTTTTGAAGTTTGGCTTGAGAATCATGTGTCAGGATTCTGGCAGTTACTTCAATTAAATCATGAGCCTCGAGCCACACACCCCAAACTAAAGAGGATTTATTGGAATTCAACATTCTACGTCTGGCACTAACCTGGATGTAGCCAACTCTGAGATACGTAATTCACTGTCACCCTTGATCTTGCTTTACCCCTCTGGGTGTATCATCCAACAAAAGACGTCAATAGCCAAGAGTCATCAATCATACTCTCCAATTAGACTTTTTCACGGCAGAAGCTTCAACCAGCTAATCAGTCTTTGAAAAAAATATGAATGGAATGTACTTTCGATTCCACACTGTTGCCCCTTCTTTCTGTTGTCAACTATAAAACGTGTATACAAAATGTTTTATGAGTTGACATTCGGCTCCCCTCCCTTCTTGAAGGTGACCTGTACAACACACCCCAAATCAATTTGATTGCAAATATGGAAGCTTATGCTCACGAAACACCTCCAGGCTCGGATGAGATCATGATTTAATTGGAGTGATTGCTGGAATCCTGACAGCAAGTTTTTCAGGTGGGAACAATGAAATTTCTCAGGATCTCATGAAAGAATTCTGAATCCAGCAAGACGGTAATAAACATCTTCTGATATTTCAGTAACACCACTCAAAGCAAATCGCCCAAATGTTATCGGGTTCTCAAACTCCTTTTTCTTCCTGATTCTTTCTGAAACTCTGATTATGACCAGAATAAATTTAACAGAACCAAAAAATATTAGAGTTGGGAGGGATCTTGGAGGTCTTCTAGTCCAACCCACTGCTTGATCAGGAGACCCTATACCGTTCTGGACAAATTGTTGTCCAATCTCTTCTTAAAAACTTTCAGTGACGGAGCTCCCACAATTTCTGCAAACATGTCATTCCACTGATTCATTATTCTCACTGTCAGGAAGTTTCTCCTGAGTTCTAGGTTGCTTCTCTCCTTCATTAGTTTCCATCTATTGTTTCTTGTCTTGCCTTTATTAGATGCTTTGGAAAATAGGTTGATTTCTGTGTGACAGACCCTCAAATATTGGAACTTTGCTATCGTGTCACCCTGGGCCTTCTCTTCACTACACTGGACATACCCAACTACTTCAGCTTCAACCGCAACAATACGAGAGCACACAACAGATACAAACTCAAGGTCAACTGCTCCAAACTCGATTGCAGAAAGTAGGACTTCAGCAACAGAGTGGTCAATGCTTGGAATGCCCTCCCTGACTCTGTTGTTACATCCTCTAACTAACCCCCACTCCTTTAACCTTAAACTATCCATTATTGACCTCACCCTATTCCTAAAAGGTCTGTAAGGGGCATGCATAAGTGCACCATCGTGCCTCCCGTCCCTGTCCTATTGTCCCCATTTATTCGTACCTATTTCCTGTATTCTTACTCATGTTTATACTTATACCTGGTATCTTGTAAGCGATTGACAAATCAAGTCAAGTCAATCAATCAATCAAATAAATAAATAATTCCAGCAACCATTCCTTATATGCTTTTTTTAAAATTTTGGACGAGCTAAGGCCCACCTACCTCGGGGGCAATATAATCAGGCGTCCCACAGAAGGTGCTCGTTTTAGCGTCCCCTAGCATGTTCTCTTTGCACATTCCAAAGTCAGCAATCTTGATGTGGCCTTCTTTGTCAAGGAGAACATTATCAAGCTTGAGGTCTCTGAAAGAGGATGAAGGGTTACATCTGTTCATTCAAGAGTCTCTTTTGGGGGGGTAACTTAAGGTAGCCTTCTCCAGTCCCCCAATCCATTGCAGCTGCCACTCCCTGCTCCTAAAATCTATTTATTTATTTAATTTATATCCCATCTATATATATATATTTTTTGTAAGTAGAGTGGTACCTCAGTACTCATTATTAATGAGTATTATTAATGCTTCCAGGACAGAGGTGGTATTCAGCCAGTTCTGACCAGTTCTGGAGAACCAGTAGCGGAAATTTTGAGTAGTTCAGAGAGCCGGCAAATCCCACCTCTGACTGGCCCAGCCAACCCCATCTCTTCTCTGCCTCCCATTGAGTCCCAGTTGATTGGTTGGGTCTCCTTCGGTTGCCCTGCACAGGAGAACGGAGCTGGAAAGCAGGTTAGTGGGGTGGGGAGGGAATGAGGATTTTAACCTTCCCCTGCCATGCCCACCAAGCCACGCCCACGGAACCGGTAGTAAAAAAATTTTGAATCCCACCACTGTTCTGGGAGGTACAATGAGTACCAAAAACAATGAATATCAAACAAATTTTCCCCATTAGCAATCATGTAGGGTTTCACAAGGCAGCGAACACTGAAAAGTTGTAGCTTGTATGTGTTGAGTACTAAACAAACAATGAGTACCTAGACAATTTTTTTGCATCAAATTTCACGGAGTAGCACATTGGATGAGTTCAAAGCAGTTGAGTACCAAGGTACCGCCATAACTCAAAGCGGCAAACATACAGAATACAAGTAATCCTCAATTTACCACCATTCATGTCATGAAATTGGAAGTTGCAACATTGCTGGAAAAAGTGTCTTATGACCATTTTTTCACACTTACAACGGTTGCAGTATCCCCCCCCCCCCATAATCACCTGATCAGAATTTGGGCATTAACAACAAGAACCTGCACAGAACCCTCGCAGTTTGCAGTTCTCTATCACTCTAATCTTTTATTTGGAAGTAGCAAAAATTCAGGATTAAAAAAATTATAATCTCTACCTGTATATGATGCCTTTGGAATGAAGGAACTGCAGCCCACAAATAATTTCAGCAGCATAGAACCTATAAAATGTGGAGATATTTCTGTTATCACAACAACAACCAAAATAGAATCCTCCCGGCTGGCTCAGATGATAGGAACAATAATATTTCAGTACAATTATTAATAACAAGGTTTGTTATCGTTTCTATTTGTCTACTCAGTCTCATTATGGAAGCACAGAATAGAAATGAGGTTCTGGAAATATAGTTAGGAAAAGATTGGATTTTGCAGAGATGGATAGGTTGACACTGAAAATAAAAAGTCAAGGAAATACAAAGTATTACTTAACATGGAATAGGTTTTATCAATGGTTAGAGATAAGAGGTAGAAATTAGATGAAGAAATAGCATTGTTATGTTTAAAATCAGTCTACGAAGGGCAGAAATGCAGTCCGAACCCAAAGTAAAGATAATTAGAAATAAAAAAAAACCCAACACAAACCACACTGAAGTAATTAACACGGCAGGCCAGGATGATAAATTGCAGACTTTCAAACCACCCACAGTTGGGAGAATGCCAAAACCTAGATAAGACTCAACCAAGATAATGCACGCTTTGCTTCCAGCAAGGAGCCATGTGCAAACGCCTCACTTATATCTTGTTCTCCCAGCTGCAACCAAAGAAAGGGATCAGGGCCTTCTTCTCTCTCGCAAACCATGTTGCTCCCTTTTCTGGTTCTCCCCGCATGCCCTAGGATGAAGAGGGGATGGCCCTAGGTCTTCCTCTAAATGCCCAGCTGGACTGTGCCCTTCCTCCATTTCCTCCACAGCCATCAGAGTCACATTCCCACTCCCTTTCAGCTGCGCCATCTCCTCCTCAGAATCAGACTCCAACAAGGGTATGACACCTCCCTACTAGCAATCAGTACCCAGATGAGCATTGATTAGCTCCAAGATTAACATCAGACCAACAATTAAGTAAACTATACCCTAATCAAGGAACTGCCAAACAAGCCAACAATAAACAACTAAAGAAACACCAAAACCACTCCAAACAAAACTTATAGAAAAAGCCGGAAGGCGGAGCTTCGTTTCGGCGATACAGCTGCGATCTCGGGGCTCTGAGATCGCAGCCGATATTTTTGCCCCTGGTCGGTCCCAACGGACCTAAACCGTCCCGTAGAGACGGGGATTGTGAAGGGCACTGTCCCAGGATCCCAGAGATATCACAAAATCTCTGGTTTGATCCAGGAGAAGCCCTTTTACTGGCGGCGGAGAGGCAGCTCCCATAGCTGCTGAAGTCGGGACAGTTCCGGAAAGAAAGTAGCTGGAGTGAAAGTGTGTCGGCTGGGTGAGAAACTTCTTTTGTGTTGTAAATTTGCTGAGATTTGAAAGGGCACCCTGAAAAGAGAAGACACCTATGAGATTTTTTTTGACAAAAACTGTATGAGCGGCGTTTTTTAAAGTGATGTCAAATTGAGGCTTGGATTTTTTTTCTCTTTCTTTTACTTTTTTTGGGGACTTTAATGTGACTTTGTAGGTAACCGGATTGAATTTTCTTTTACATATATTTTTATGCTCCTTTTGATTTTTTAATTTTCTTTTAGGATAGAGGCTCCCTTTGGCTATTTTTTTCTTTTTCTTTTTCTGTATAAATTATCCTTTTTTTCTGGCTGGGGGGGGGGAAGAGCATTAAGAAACTTTGTAACACTGCCAACTAGAGGCTTGAAAATATTTTATTTGAATTGGAGAGAATGGTAAGAAGACTCCTTCTCAAGGACATCTTAATGTGATAAGATAGAGGGCGAGCACAGCAAAATATTATTACAGGTGTTTTCCTGGACTCTTATCAATATTTCAACACTTGAGGCTTGGCTTTGAAGCTGCTGGAGAAGAGAGTCATAATAAGAGCCTTGGATAACTAAATAAAATGCAGTGTGCATATATATATATATATATATATATATATATATATATATATATATATATATATATATATATATATATATATATATAAAACTTGTGATATTCCTATTCACCAGACTTTTTGTAAATTTCAATTCTAGTAATATTCTTATTTTTGCTTTTTATTTCAAAGGGAAAGAGTTTTTTTTCCTTTATTTTTCCTTTTTTCTTCTTATTTTTATTGGGATCCTTTTGCTTTTTCTATTTATGTTTTTGGACCACTCTGTTCTTCTTTTTTGATTATTGAGACTTCTCAACTGGATTAAGGTGTGAAGAACCTGAAGGACTCTCTTCTCTTCTTTTTTCTTTTTGTTCTTTTTTTCTCTTAATCAATATTATTATTTTTGGGTTCTTTTTCTTTCTATTTTTTATTTTTTATGGGGGACTACTTCGTAATTGGATTAGGGTCTAGAAGAACCTGAAGATCTTTTCTTCTTCCTTTTTTCCTCTTTCTTCTTTGGTTTTGGGCCTTTTATTATTGGACATTTCCATTTTGGATTATAATTGACTATTCTACCAGTTGGATTAAAAGTTAAAAAGAATTTGAAGATTTGGAAGCATTAAAATGAGCAGGAAACCAATATCATCTGGCATTTCTACTTCTACCTCTGCATCCCCACCAGCTGGAGGACAACGTTTAATTCAGACAATGTTGAAGCAAGATAAAGAACAAGAAAAAGTAACTTTACAGATGATTATGCAAGGAATTCAAGATCTCAAGATAAAATCGGACACCATTGAACAAAGAATAGAGAACATTGAACAAAGAACGGAGAAGTCTGATGAAAAAGTGGAAAATATTAAACAAATAATGGTGAAGTATGAGGAGAGATTCCAAAAAATTGAAGAAGAAGGTAAACAAAGAGAGGAGAAGATTGGAAATATTGACAGTAGATTAACAGTGGTTGAACAAGAAAAAAGTAGGAAGTTGAGGTGGGAGGAAGGTCAGAATTTTATCTCAGATTTCAAAATATAGAAGAAGAAAAAGGAGAAAATTTGGCCATGATAATGATAGAAATTTTGGCAGATGCTTTGGAAATTACAGAGGAAAAGATGATGGATGGAGTAGATGAGGTATATCGAGTGTATACAAGATATGCGATGAGAAATATATTACCAAAGGAAGTCCATATTAGATTCACCAAAAAATCCATTAAAACACAAATACTACAAGTGGTAAGAGAGAAAACATTGAAATACAAAGATAAAGAGATTGTGGTTTTAAAACAAATACCCAGAAGAGTGAGAGAGATGAGAAGAGAATATCGATTTCTGACCAAAATGCTATTGGAAAACGAAGTGAATTATAGATGGCTGATTCCAGAAGGATTAATGTTTATGTGGCAAGAGCAGAGACATAGAATTGATTCAATTGAGAAAGCAGAACTTTTCCATGCAGAATTTTTTGGAAGAAGAGAAGAGGCAGAGAAGGAGGTCTCATTAATTGAGTTTCAAGAGGAACAACTGGAGACTGAAAAAGAGAAAGGAGCAGTAGGTGGACAGGTGGATAGTAAAGAACGGTGTGAAGTGAGATCCACAAGAGCTGTTAGACCTATATATAAAGCATAGTCATGGAAGAAAAAAAACTGATTACAATGAATATAAATGGACTCAATTCAGCTGTTAAAAGAAGGAAAACTTTTCATAAATTAGAGAAATTAAAATTTGATATAATTTGCTTACAAGAAGTTCATATTACAAAACAACATGAACAATTGTTAGTACAGCCAAAATTAGGGAAAATATTTACTTCTTTGACTCAATGTAAGAAAAGAGGAGTGGTTCTATACATTAAAGAGGCTATCCCAGCAAAACTGATATACACGGATGAAGATGGAAGAGTATTAATGGTGGAAATAATGGACAATAATATAAAAATACTCTTGATTGCAATTTATGCTCCAAATGATAAACAAGAAGAGTTTTATAAAAAAACTACACATGAAAATAATTGGACTGGACTATGTTAATATAATTATGATGGGAGACTTTAATGGAATTGTGGACAATAAACTGGACTATATAGCAACAACAACAAAGCAAAATAGAAAGACTCTCCCTAAATCTTTTTTTAAAATGACAGACGAATTAACTTTAAAAGATATTTGAAGAGAAAGAAATGTTAAAGCTAAACAATATACTTTTTATTCAAATAGACATTTATCATGGTCCAGATTAGATATGATTTGGATCTCAACAGAATTAATATCCAATATTCAAGAAACAAATATCGAAACAAGTACTTGGGCAGAACATAGCCCAATGACAATTAAATGGAAAGGACAAAAAAAAAAGATCGAGATGGACATTAAATAATACTATCTTAAAGGAAAAAGACTTTATACAACGGATGGAGAAGGAACTGGCTTTTTTCTTTAGAGAAAATAAAAAAGAAGATACTTCAACACAGAATGTTTGGGATACAATGAAGGCATATGCTAGAGGTTTGATAATAGATTATACAAGAAAAAAGAATATTAGGAAAAGGCAAGCTTCTAAGGCCTTGGAAGACGAGCATAAAAGACTTGAAAAAAAAATTACAGAAAATGCCACAGAAAAAAGATATTAAATTGAAGCTGGATGTAATTAAACATAAAATGGAATTAATAGAGAAAGAAGAACTGGCACAGAAAATTAGAAATTCTAAACAGAATTATTTTGAAGATGCAAATAAACCAGTCAGATGGCTAGCATATAAATTGAGAAAGGAGAAGGAATCAAGAAAAATATTGAAGCTAATAGATGATCAAGGCCAAGTTTGTTATGGTAATAAGGAGAAAAAGGAAATTATTCGAGATTTTTATGGGCAACTATATAATCAAGAGAATATTGATGAGGAAAAAGTCAAACAGTATTTACAGAATGCCAACTTACCGAAGATACCTAAAGAGACTGAAGAAATGTTAGAAAGCAATATAACAATGATGGAATTAAATGAAGCACTTAAGAAACAAAATAATGGGAAAGCACCAGGTCCAGATGGGCTTCCGGCAGAATTCTATAAAACATTTCAAGAATCACTGAGTTATGAATGAAGTTATGTCAAAGAAGATGATACCCAAAACATGGACAGAGGCTTATATTACACTTATTCCAAAAGAAGAGGCTGACCCACTGCAAATTAAGAACTATAGACCTATTTCTTTATTGAATGCAGACTATAAAATTTTTGCTTCAATTTTAGCAGAAAGACTTAAAAAATATTTAAATAATTTTATCCATCCAGATCAAAATGGATTTCTGCCAAAGAGACAAATCAGAGACAATATGAGAGTAATCTTGGATACTTTGGAATACTATGAGGCTCATCCTGAAAAGCAAATGGCTTTGATATTCCTAGATGCTCAAAAGGCATTTGACAATGTGAACTGGAGATTTATGTTATTACTATTGGAACAGATGGGTTTTTCCAGAAAATTTATTCAAGCAATAGAAGCCATATACAATAAACAGACAGCAAAGGTAATGATGGAGGGAGAACTTACAGATTTTATTAATATAAGAAAAGGCACAAGACAAGGTTGTCCCCTATCTCCTTTGCTATTTGTGTTGACTTTGGAAGTGTTGAATAGAAATATTAGGGATGATAAAAGTATAAAAGGAATGAAAATTAAAAAGGAAGAATTCAAACTACAAGCTTTTGCTGATGACTTAGCTTTTATTCTGGAAGACCCGCTATAAACAGCTCCAAAGTTATTGGAAAAGATAGAGACATATGGTGAGATGGCTGGTTTGAAAATAAATAAAGATAAAACAAAGATTTTGACAAAGAACATGTTACTGAGACAAAGAGAAGAACTGGCAGACCTTTTGAAAATCCAAGTTACAAATAAGGTTAAGTATCTGGGGATATATTTGACAGCAAGATGTTGCACATTAAAAGAGAATAATTATATTAAACTCAAACAACAGAGAGATACAGACTTGAAGAAATGGGAAAACTCGCAATTGTCATTAATAGGGAGAATTTCAACAATTAAGATGAATATTTTACCCAGAATTCTATTTCTGTTTCAAACAATACCAATTAGGCTTGGAAAAGACTATTTTGAAGATTTAAATAAAATCATGTTGAAGTTTATATGGCAAGGGAAAAAAGCGAGAATAAAACTAAAGCTTTTGCAAGACGCTAGAATTAGAGGAGGTTTTGGCCTGCCTAATTGGGAATTGTATTATCAAGCTGCAAGTTTGATGTGGGTCAAAGAATGGATAACATTAAGAAAGCATAGATTGTTGACATTAGAAGGGCATGATTTGCTGTTGGGCTGGCATGCTTTTTTATGGTATAAGGGAACTAAAACACAGGGTTATTTTAGAAGACATTATATACGGGAGTCTTTGTGGTTCAATTGGGAGAAGATAAAAAAACAATGTTATTTGAAAATACAGTTTGGTTATCGACTATTGAAGCATTTTCCTATCCTATAATCTATAAGAAGGAACAAACAGTTAGATATGGGGAACTGTTGGATGAAAAGGGTGGACTTAAATCGATCCAAAACTTAGAGGAACAAGGTATAAGGATGAATTGGTTTTCATATGTGCAAATACATTCAAGGTATGTTGAAGATTTTAAAATGGAGGGATTCTATGATAAACAGACTGATTTAGATAAGATCTTGATGAGTACTGTTGAGAAGGTGATTAAAAAATTATATGGTTATCTACTGAGAATTAAGCTAGAGGAAGAACAAGTTAAAGAAACTATGATTGTTTGGGGGAAGAATTTTGGATATGGGATTGATTTAGAGAAATGGCAAAAATTGTGGTCTCAAAATTATAAAATGACAATGTCAACAGCATATAAAGAAAACTTGTATAAAATGTTTTACAGGTGGCACTTTCCCCCGACAAGAATAGCAAGAATATTTAAGAACAAATCTGAAAAATGCTGGAAATGTCATCAGATACCTGGCTCATATTACCATATGTGGTGGACTTGTGAGGATGCCAGAAAATATTGGACTAAAATTCGCATGTGGTTGGAAAAAATGACAAAGAAACACATAGACTTGAAACCAGAGATCTTATTGGGAATTTTACCTGATATATATAGAAAAGATTTGAAATACCTGGTTGTAAATGTATTAACAGCGGCTAGGATTGTATTTGCTAAAAATTGGAAGAATGAGAAAATACCATTACAGGAAGAAATTATTAAGAAAATATTGGAATGTGCTGAGATGAGTAGATTGACACTTGAAATTAGAGAGCAAGAGGATAAACAATTTTATGAAATTTGGGATCTTTTTTATCAATGGCTAGATGATAAAATACGATAGTAGAATATTGACACTATATTTATAAAGTGTTTTGAGGATTGATTTGGTACGATTATATGATTTGTTACAGAATAAACTGTTTAAAGTATTGTTATCTCATAAGGCATGAATGATTAAAAGTATAGTCAAAAATTTCTTTTTTTTAGTGATATTAGGATATATAAGTTTGGATTGACAATATGTGTTGTTATGTAACATAATTGTAATTGAGACTACAAAATGAATGCACAAAACTGATGAACCAACCGACACACTGGATGTACATATGAGAGTTGACGTTTTAATGTTTTGTTTGTCTTGTTTGTTTGCAGAAAATTAATAAAATTCTTTTCAAAAAAAAAAAAAACTTATAGAAAAAGCCACTAGAATATAAATTGAAAGTAAACCTCCCTCCATACTAGCACTGATGATGTTACTTAGTTGGGTTATGAAACATCTGAAAGAAGACAACCAAGTTCAGAGAGCACCACAGACCCCACAGTTCAACCCTGAGCTACAAATACTATCCTCTATTTATAGAAGAATTGGACAAAACCAGGCCCAGCTCACCTTGCTCGGTCCATTTCAAATTTGTGGCAGTTCTGAATATGGAACATCAGGTCTCCTCCATTGAGGTATTCCATTACAAAGAAGAGGTTCTCCTAGCAATGGATGAAAGAATGACCTTTAGTGTTTGGGTAAAAGTTCTAGAGATAGCCTTAAAGTTACCAGATTATTTGGGATGGCAACCTTTCATCCAACATATCTGGAACAGATAAAGTTAGAGAAGGGAATTGTGAGAAAATATTCCTTTAGTACAGGGGTGGGATTCAACCGGTGTTACTACTGGTTCGGTGATCCGGCTGGATCTTCTTTGGTTGCCCTGCACAGGAGAATGGAGCTGGAAAGCAGGTTAGTGGGGTGGGGAGGGAATGGAGATTTTGCAGTATCCTTCCTTGCCACGCCCATCAAGCCACGCCCACAGAACCAGTAGTAAACATTTTTTGAATCTCACCTCTGCCAGGGACTATTGTAGCTCCCTCTTAGTGCCAAAATTAAACCCCAACTCTGCCTACATGGCCTACAGTTGTTGCATTTGGGAACTTGCTGTGCTCAATTCGTGCAAAACATGGGTTAATTTTCTTAGCACTTGGCACATATTGCATGGGCTCGGCCCATTTAGTGAACACGAGAAACATAGAAAACAAGTGAATTTAAGCAAGTTGACTTAAATGAAGCATGTTTTGAGGGCCAGTTTGGTGAAGTGGTTAAGACAAAAGGCTAAAGCTGGGAGATTGTGAATTTTAGCTATGCACAAAGCCAGCTAGGGGAACCTTGGGCCAGTCACCTTGTCTGAGTCCTAATAAGGAAGCAATGGCAAACCCAATGGTGCTTTTTTTTTTTTTTTTCAAGAAGCAACTGGAACTTTCTTGTTTTTTTTCTTGGAAGACATTTTGCTTCTCATCCAAGAAGCTTCTTCACCTCTTCAAAGAATCCACTAGAATTGGACACAATTGAACAGAAGACACAAAGAGTCAACAACGCCACGTTACGCAAGCAGGGAATATGCCAAAACTGCAAAGCAAGCCTTATTTCTCTGACTCGATTTGGACAAAGGGATTGACAGATTAATGTATCCTTTTAACCTTAGTTTGGAAAGTACAGAAGACGTGGGTGAGAAAGGGGTGCTCCCAAGCCAGGGAGAGGACATGCTTCTCCACCATGGTGCATTCCACGTCATCATCCATCAGAACCACCTCCTTCTTCAGGGCTTTCATGGCGAAAAACTGGTTTGTGGTTTTGAGCTCAACAAGGAAAACCTGGAGCAAAATATATATGTATATATATATATATCACCAAGGAACAGGTAAGATGAGCAAAGCCATCAACGTTGGAAGATAATTCACACACATGAACCTGAGAGTTTTGCATGAGTTTGCAATCAGTTGTGGATCTGTACGGACACCGTACAGATAGTCCTCCACTTATGACCATGTCAGGGCTCCAACAATGCACCCCCATTCAAATCATAAGTCTCTAGCTGCATCGCTCAGAGTAAAAAAAATTGATTTATTAGGCGTGACCACGTCAGTGTTACCTGGGTGCAGCCGACTCTAAGACACATCATTCATTTCACCCTTGACCTTGGTCTTCCTCCCACCCCCTGGATGTATATTCTCCAATGGGACACATCCATAGCCAAGAGTCATCAATCATGCTCTCCAGTAATAATCTTGTGCATCAACAGCTTTGGCTGCCTAGCAATTATCTGAAGCATTTAAGGAATGCACTGCTTTCCCCACTTCTTTTCTGCTGGCAACTAAAAAGACCAAAGAAGTATTTTTTTTAGTTGACAGACCATTCATTTTAGTGACCGTTCAAAATTACAACGGCATTAAGAATAGAGACTTATGATCATTTTTCACAAGACTGTTGAAGCACCCCCCCCCCAACCACGTGATCAGGATTCAGATATTTGACAACAGACTCATATTTAGGATGATTGCAGTGTCCCAGGATCATGTGATCATCTTTTGAAACTGTTGTGGCCTCTCGGCCGCCAGCCCCTCCAGAAGCTGAATAAGAGGGGGAGGAGGCATGGGAGTCAGGGTCCGCATCAAGGCCATCTGAGAGCTCCGAGGGGGAAGAGGGAATGGAACTGTCAGAGACAGAGGCGGAGCCTGGCCTGTCCATCAATCCCCAAATGGAGAGTCAACAGCCTCCAGGTCCAGAGATGGCTGATGAGGAAGAAGAGGAACAGCTGGATCCAGTGCCTGATGCACAGATGCACAGGAGGCAGAGGAGAGGAGAGTAGTGGAAATCTATGGGCCGGTCCTCGGGACAGAAAAACCACCGCTGCTAGCTAAGCCCCTTCCTAGCTCTGGGGATAAAAGGCAGGGGGAGGAGACAAATAGATATAGCAGACAACAACTGGTCTCCCTGTCAGTCAGCCACTGATAGTCCGAACTTCTGAATCCTGTCTGGAACTGTATCAGAATTCTTCCTTGGAATGTGCAGCACTGAGAATCGGGCACTCCTTTGGAACATTTAGTTAAAAAACAGCATACTTGTCATGTTTGGGAGCCAGGTCAGAACAGCAACATTCTGTCAAGCAAAGTCAATGGGGAAGCTAGATTCATTTAACAATGGCAGTGATTCACTTAACAACTTTAACCAGAAAAGTCGTAAAATGGGGGCAAAGCTCACTTAACAACTCCCTCTCTTAGCCACAGAAATGTTGGGCTCCCATTGTGTTTGTAAGTTGAGGACTATGGTTTGTTTAAAATCATACTTCACCTCAACTCTGAGCTAATGAGAGACCTTTCTTCCTGGATCTTGTTTCAGGGGTCCTTTCATGGTGGCTTAGCAGCTCTCCAGCTACCCCTTCATACTGGCATTTCAAGAATAAAGGAAGGAAATGAGGATTGGGGAGTGGAGAGGACAGAACTATGAAAATGACTACACACTCCCTGCATAATTTAAAAATCAAGGGTTTTTTTTTTTTGTTCTTCTCACCATCACCTTACCTTGCCAAAACTTCCTTTCCCCAGAATTCTGTGCAAGTAAAAATCATCGATGGTTAACTTTGGCAATTCTACTTGAATGTCTTTCCTCAGTTCCAGGAGAGAATCAGAAATCGGGACGTCATCTGCTGGGGATTCCCAGGAAATTCCTTGTGGTTCTATAAAAAAATTCCAGGGTACTTGTGTTGAAATATATTCATTTTTTTTAAAAAAACTTCATTCCATCCCTTAAGGCAGAATTTGTCATGCTCCTGTCAGAGTCTGAATCTGAGGAGGAAGAGGAACAGCTGATAGGGAATGGGAGTGTGGCTCTGTTGGCTGTGGAGGAGGCTGGGGAAGGGCAAAGTCCGGCTGGGCAGAGCAGGGAAGAGGTAGAGCAAGGTAGAGGGAATTCAGTGGAAGAACCAGACCCACTCCCTCTTCATCCTAGGGCACACAGGGAGGAACGGAGAAGAGAGCAATGTGGGTTGCATGGCTTATGGGGGAGGAAAGGGCCCTGATTCCCTTCATTAGCCACAGCTGTGAAGACAATTGATAAGAAAGGCAGACTGCGTGTGGCAGGCTGCTGGGAACAAACGTGACTTTATCTTGTGTTGTCATGACTTATCTGTGTTCCTGGCGTGACTTTGTGTGGCTTTTGCTGTGCCTTCAAGTCTGAAATTCTTGCTCCTGCCCTGCCAAACTAACTACCTCATTTTGGCTTGATTGGTCTTTAAGTTACAGTTTGTGTTGCTCATGTTTTGGACTTAATTTTCTGCAGTCAAAGATTGTTCCTGGGAGAGTTTTTCTCCAGCCAGAAGGTAACCTGGACATTGGGGGCAAAGTTGGAGATAATAAAGGGACTCTTATTGCTTATCTGACTGTGTTGCCTTTGTGCCACACCTGGGTCATCACAGAATCATACAACATGATACTACAGAAGAGATCTCCAAACTTGGCAACTTTAAGAGTTGTGGACTTCAATTCCCAGAATTCCTCAGTCTGTCATGCTGGTTTACTGGGCATATGTGTATGTGTGATTTAATTAAAGTCAACACCAGTTATATAGGTAGCCCTCAACTTACAACAGTTCATTTAGTGGCTGTTTGAAGTTAGAACACAGAAAAAAAGTAACTGATGACCAATTTTTCACACTTACGATCATGGCAGCATCACTGTGGTCATGAGATCAAAATTTAGACGCTTGGCAACGGACTCATATTTATGACGATAAACAACTGTGTTACTAACTTAGGAATGGCAGTGATCCACTTAACCAACATGGCAACAAAGGTTGTAAAGTGGGGCAAACGTCACTGAACTCATTTCTCACTTAGCGACAGAACTGTTGGTCTCAATTGTGGTCATATGTTAAGGAGTATCTGTATAGCCCAGAGGTAAGAAAAAATTCTGCTAGTAGGAAAACATTAATAAAATGAAATAATACCTTTTCTGCCTGTTGGGGGCACAGAAGGGCTGAGCGGTTCCTCTTTCACACAGGAAATTTCAACTGGTCCTTCTCGTAAAATCTGCTCTGAATCACGCAGACTTAGGGCCTGAATCAACACAGAACATACAAGGGTGAAAAGAAGACTTCCGGTCTGACGTCACTGCATGATCGGCTCAAGAGAGCGGGGCTCCGCATCCCAACGTCGAATCCTCTTTGTTGGAAGGCCCGCCTGCCCCCAGGGGCTAAAGTAGGGATATAGAAATATCTATATTTCTAGATATTTCTATATCCCTGTAGGGATATAGAAATATCTAGAAATATAGAATAGAATCTGTGGACATGGTGGCTCAGTGGCTAAGACGCTGAGCTTGTCAATCAGAAAGGTCAGGCGTTCGACAGTTCGAATCCCTAGTATCACTTTTTTCTTTGTTTGTTCTTTTGCCTCTGCAAGAGGAATCTGTTGTCTGGAGAATCATGTTCAACCACAGACAACTCATAGTGACTTTTAATGAAGATATTCTCTACTTGTTTCCCTCCGTCCATCTTTTTTTTACAAAGACAACCATAAGGATGTCCTGCTTACTCACTTGTTGCCTGCTCTCAATCAGCGCCAATGCTTCAGCCATGAGTTTCTGGTTCACGCCGCAAAGATTTGCCACTTTGGTCTGGCACTTGTGGTGGACGTTCATTGTGCAGGCTGCAAGGCAGAAATCAAGTCAGACCTCCGGCTTGGAAACTGCTTGTGAGAGATGTGTTGTGTTCTTTTGCCCCAAACTGAAATGATTGCTTTTATTGCTTCAATTTTTCCCATAACATTTTATTGCTAAATGGTTCACTGCCTTGATAGGACATAAACAGCAAACATTGGATTGAGAGATACAGATACAGATTAACAGATTGGAAGGGACCTTGTAAGTCATCTAGTCCAACCCCCCCCCCCCCAAGCAGGATACAGAGGGGAAAAGGAGATGGGGAGGGAAACATACTCCTACAGATAGTCCTCAAACTTACAACAGTTTGTTTAGGGATCAAAATTATAACAACACTGGAAAAAAAAGGACTTGTGGCCGTTTTTCACACTTAACAACAGTTGCAGCATCCCTGGTCACGTGTTCAAAATTCGCACGCTTGGCAACTGGCATGTACTTATGATGGTTGCAGAGTCCTGGAGTCATGTGATCCAGCTTGGTGACCCTCTGACCAGCAAAATCAATGGAAAATCCGGCATCGCTTAACAATCGTGTTACTCATTGAACAACTGCCCCGATTTAAAAGTAATTTAATAACTGTGGCAAGAAAGGTCATAAAATGGGGCGAAACTGACTTAACCAGCATCTCACTTAGCAACAGAAATTTTGGAAATTGTGGTCATACATTGAGGACTATCTATAGTGGGGCTAAAATGTCATGCTGTAGATCCCCCACTTATTGTCGTGCCCTGTCGAAGCCTGAATCTGTGGGGGAGGACGAGCCAGAGCTGGGGCTAACAGAGGTTGAGAGGCTTCATTGACTTCAGAGGAATGTGGGGAGGAGCAGGACGAGGCAGCCCAGGGCCCATCAGGATTGGGACAGTTTGCTAAGAGGGAGGAATGGGGGAGGGACAGGATGACTGAGAGAGGCCAAGCAATCAAGATGAGGAGCGACGGAGCTCAGGCGATGATCAAGGACTGCTGCCTCCTGATCCCTGATCATGGAGAGTGGAGAGAAGGTGGGAACAGCACAGGCCAACCCGACAACTCGAGAGGAGAGCGCCCCGCCCCTCTTCACAAGGCACACCTGGGGACTGAGATTTAAGGAGACACTGTAGGAAGGGGTGTTTGTCGGGAACGCACACTGAATTTGTGGAGTTTTGGGTGACATTGCAGACTGCTTGCTTGTTCCTTACTTCATGGATTCATTTCCCTGCTTTGCTGGACTGCTCGCAGTCAGAGGCTGATCTATGTTTGTGCTTTTGGCTCTGGGACTTGTCAAGAACATGGGGGTGTTTGGGAAAAATTTGAAGCATTAACGGTGAATTCGAACTCTCCGTTGGCTGTGTGGCCTTCATGCCTTGTCCCTAGTGGTGGGATTCAACATTTTTTACTACTGACTCTGTGGGCATGGCTTGATGGGCGTGGTGTGGTGTAGCATGGCCTGGTGAGCATGGCTTGGTGGGCATGGCAGAAGAAGGATACTGCAAAATCCCATTCCTTCCCCACCCCACTAACCTGCTTTCCAGCTCCGTTCTCCTGTGTAGGGCAACCAAAGAAGACCCAGCTGATCAGCTGGGACTTGGGAGGCAGAGAATAGATGGAGGCAGGGCCAGTCAGAGATGGGATTTGCCAGTTCTCTGAACTACTCAAAATTTCTGCTACTGGTTCTCCAGAACTGGTCAGAACCTGCTGAATACCACCTCTGCTTGTCCTGGGTCATCACACCAAAGCACCAGCGATCTCAACTCACCGTCGCATTTTAAGCCCTGCCGTGCCAGGCCCCAGAGCAGTGTTCCACAATGGTCACAGAAGGTGGGGCTTTTATAATTGTACACCTTGAAGCGATGGGGCATGTCGATCTTAAACCTTTCTTTGTGGAACTGGAAGAAAAAGGAAGGGAAAATGTGGTTTAACAGATCCCCGTAGCTTTGCCCTGGTAACTGTGATTCTACCTTGTTGTATGTTGTATGTAATAATTTATATTTGCACGCTGCCAACTCGATGATTCTGGGAGACTCACAACAACCAAAGAAACAACAACATCATCAATAAAACATAAATGTTCCAGTAGGTGCATTCACACAATATGCTAATCTTAGTTATTGTTGGGTTTGTGTGTTTATAGATAGTCCTTGACTTAAAACCACTTGTTTAGTCACTATTTGAAGTTACAACGGCAGTGAAAAAAGTGGCTTTGGACTGTATTTTACACTGACAACAGTCGCAACATCCCCATGGTCACATGATCGAAATTCATATTTATGGTTCATATTTATGATGGTTGCAGTGTCCCTGGGGGTCATGTGATCCTTTTTTGCGACCATTTGACAAGCAACGTCAATGGGGAAGCCAAATTCACTTAACGACATGTTACTAACTTAACAATGCAGGGATTCACTGAAGGATTGTGGCAAGAAAGTTCATAAAAGGGGGCAAAATTCACTTAACAAAGGTCTTGCTTAGCAACAATTTCTGGGCTCGATTGTGGTTATAAGTCGAGGACGAGGGGACCAACCAGGTAAACAAATTACTGTTGTGATTATTCTCATTTTAACCTTTTTATTGAGTTATAAAATATTATAAGATACAAAATACAAAAGTCAATAGGAAAACGGTGGGCAGAAAGAGAGGGAAGAGAAGGGAGGAAGGATAAGAAAAAAGAAAAAGAAACCTTGACTTCCAATTCTCTCTGTTTGCAATAAAATAAGGCATTAACAACAAACCTATTACGTTGTTTTCATAATAATGTGAGCAAGCCGTTTCTATAAAGATCTATCAATTTCAGGGGTGGGCTGATACCGGTTCACACCAGTTTGACTGAACCTGTTAATTTCATGGCCATTTTGGTGAACCGGCAAATCCCATCCCTGGCTGGCCCCATCCACTCCACCACACATCTCCCAGGAGTCCCCACATGGCCCATTTTGGATCTCAGGTAAGTGCAGGGTCTGTGTGGAGGCTCAGGGAGGGAGAAAAATAAGCCTCCCGGAAGTTTCTGGAAGGCCTGAAACAGGCCGGTTTCCGGCCTCCAGAGAGCCTCTGGAGCCTGGGAAGGGCAAAAACAACATCCTGGAGACTCGAGGAAAGCCTCCGGAGCCCAGGGAGGGTGAAAACGCCCCCCCCCGGCTCATGTTTACTCCCAGGGTGGTGCAGGAGGCCAACTAGGCCACGCCCACCCAGCAACTGGGCAGAGAACCAGTTGTTCAATTATTTGAAGCCCATCCCTGATCAATCTAATCAGTAAAATGCAAAATCAGAGTTTCATTCTTTTCCATTTCAAGCACAAAATTCAGAAGCGGTCTCCACGTGGAAACAAAAGTACTTAATAATATTTTTTTCTTTAATCAAAATAGTCCATTTTGCCCATTTCAGAATAACTTTTGTGGTTATTCTCATTGAACTGGCTTCACTTGGCGTGCTAAGACAGACCAAATCAAATCGAGGTTATCATAGCCACGTTGAGTGCCTCTGTGTTGGTTAACTCTAGCTACCAACTCACAAAAATGACACAACCCCAAACCTACCATAGTTTCTCTACTGTTAATAGCCGATCCCGTACACTTTGCGATGACTTTGTCAATACACTTTTTGTGAATCGCAGCATTGCATTCTGGGAGAAAAAAAGAAATCCTTTTCACTAAAAAAAAGTTTTACAGGTAACACAGAAAGACCACAACACAAATTATACTCTTTTACACACTACTGGATGGAAATACAGCAAGATGGGCAAAGAAAATAATTCAATTTGGTCCCAATCAGGAGTGGCCACTGGTTTTGGGCAACAAAAGTCAAGATGCCATCTAAAAAACAGGCAGAGCTTTTGATGGTGCCATCCTGGTCACTATCTTGACTTTTTTTGAACATACCCAGCAGAATCCCTGGGCCACCTGGAGGGAACATTCAACAGGTAAAGATTCCCCTCTGACATATGTGCTAGTCGTTTCTGGCTGTAGGGGGCAGTGCTTATCTCCATTACAAAGCCGAAGAACCAGCGCTGTCCAAAGATGTCTCTGTGGTCATGTGGCTGGCATGACTAAACGCTGAAGGTGCACAGAACACAGTTACCTTCCCACCAAAGTGGTCCTTATTTTTCTTTCCTTATTTTTACATGCTTTTGAACGGTTAGGTTGGCAGAACCTGGGAGCTCACTCCATTACGTGGCGTTAGGGATTCGAACCGCCGAACTGCCGACCTTTCTGATCGACATGCTCAGCATGTTAGCTGAGTTCCTTTCCCCTTCTTCTCGGAGATATTGATTCAAATCCTCCTTGGAAACCATTTGTCCAAAATAGCAGTGGGTTTCCTGCTAGAGCAGGTTTGACTCTCTAAGATCCCATCTAACTTTGTTATTCTGGTGTTTTGTTTTGTTTTTCAATGTTATGCCTTGCATAAAATTTGCATCTAGACTCCTGAAGTTCAGAGACCAGACCCGGGAGCTAAAAAATAAATAAGGAATTTGGTATATGTGTGTGTGTTTGTGCGTTTGTGTTTCTGTAGGATTCCCAGCCTCTCCAGTTGCAGAAGCAACCACTGGGGCTCTGCTAAATTCCACCCACAATTTTCATTTTGATATGTGATGGAAGGAGAACATGATCTCATCTTTACAGCTAAAGGTAGTCCTGATATTGAATTAATTAAGGGTGTCGGTTAAATCTAATTTTAAGCAAAGGTTTTCTTTTCATTTTTTGGGGAGCACAGCTCCCAGCATGTATTCAAATTATGATTGGAAAAAAGAGGTTGAGTTATTCTAAAATTTGATAGGGTTCAGGTTTCTTTTCTTTCTTTTAATAATTTTTATTATGCTTTTTCACAATTACACGTCTCTTATACATTCTTAACAACTCTATGACATCGATGTTTTCATATCTACCTACATACATATATACTTTTAATTCTTATTTCTTTTGTCTAACCAACTATACCACTTATCCCAGACCATATAATATTCCGATTCCTCCCTATCATGAAATTCCAATGTAAGTTTAACCATCTCTGTACAGTCCACTACTTTCTTTATTATCATATCTTCAGAAGGGGTACTGTCCATTTTCCAATTTCATGCATAGGCAATTCTTGCCACTGTCACTATATGTACCATAATATATTTGGTTTTTTAAATTAAATTCTCTTCTGATCATTTCTAATAAAAACATTTCAGGTTTGAGTTCAGTTTGAAAACCTATAATTTCCTGTAGCCAATTTTTAATTTTAGCCCAATATTTCCTTGCTTTGGGACACAACCACCATATATGAAAGAAGGTACCACGTTTTTAAGGTTTCTAAGGCAGAAAACGGCACCTCATAACTTTGTATTTGACCGATAGAAAAAGCTGGAAGTTCCAATTCAATCATAAAATATTTTCTCCCTTGATTCTGGCTTCTTATTCTTGAAACTAATTCTTCTTCTTGAATACCCTGAGAAAAACAGGAAACCTAATGTGTCTATTTTCTTTCTCAGAGATTGAAAATGATTTGGAAATGTACTGGACTATGAGAACGTTGAAAATATGACCAGGATTGTTACACTTTTAAAAAACCCACTTAATTTTTTTTTTTTTAAAAAATGCATGCTTTGTTTCCATACAGAGATTGTTGTGATTATTTAATCACTCTTTCATTCTTAGGCTTTTCAGCAGAGTATTATGAATTATTGCACAGTTATGATAACCATTAACATATAAATATAATATACTGAAAGATCTTACGCCTGCACTGATAACCTTGCTTGTTAAGGCCCCTGGAATACAAAGAGAAAAAAAAAACAGTATTAATATAAAACAGATTTCAAATCATGCCTGCATTTGAGAAAAATGACTTTTTTTAAAAAAACCCAATAACCGCAGGTATTCATGTTCAGGCTTATTGAATTTAACTTGTCAAATTAAATTCTAATTATCCATTGAATTATCAAATGTTATTAAGTTTCCCAGTATGATTTGATTGCTTATTTAGTATCCTATGGCTATCACTAAATGTTGTATCTTATGATTCTTGATGAATGTATTTTTTTTTTATGTACACTGAGAGCTTATGCACCAAAGACAAATTCCTTCTGTGTCCATTCACACTTGGCCAATAAAGAATTCTATTCTATTCTATTCTATTCTATTCTATTCTATTCTATTCTATTCTATTCTATTCTATTCTATTCTATTCTTTTCTAAAAATTTTTAAAAAATGATTCAGAGGATCAAAAGTCCTGTAGCACTTGAAGAAGACAGATTTATCCAATCAGAAAAACAAGCAGAATCGAACCCAATTTTGATGATGCAGTTCAGCTTTCTAAATGTAGTTGGTGTTCTGTCCCTAATTTACATACTCGAAATCCCCGTGCTTTGATTGGCTAAAGCGCGGGGATTTCTGATTGGCCAGGCGAGCCGCGCTGATTGGCCCATTTGGAGTCTCCCGCGATTGGCTAACTCCAAGAGCGGGAGACTTGAATCGCTGCTATTGGCCGCGGCCGCCGCAGCGAAAAGGATAAAAGCCGCGGGCTTTTTCCTTTTCACCGGTTCGGTTCACAACTGTTTAATAAAGAGCTTGAAACGTAGTCACTGACTCCTGGCGTCTTTTGCGGACACGACACTGGCGACGAGGGTGGGATCCCGACCCTGAACCGAACCCCGTGTCCAACAAGAGCCAGTTCCAGCACCGAAATGGCGAAAATCGCACCGCCCGCCCCCTTCAACCCCGCCACCGAGGACTGGGAATCGTTCTCAGACCGTTTCCGCATGTACCTCGAGTGCACCGGAATGAAGGACGCCCCGAGCCCGCTAAAACGCGCCGTTTTCCTCACCCATTGCGGAACCGAGGTATTCCAGATGGCCAAAGCATTGGCCAAGCCGGCCGACGCAACCGCCATGGACTGGGACGTCCTCGAACCTATCCTGCGGCGCCATTACGCCCCCGAGGTCCCCATCCTGATCCGGCGCAACGAATTTTACCGGCGCGACCAGAAACCGGGCGAAAAACTGAGCGATTTCGTCGCCGAGCTAAGGCGCCTAGGTGGACTCTGCGAATTCAAAGGTCTGAACAGCCTCCTAAGAGACCGATTCGTACTTGGCCTATGGGACCCTACACTCCAGAGCCGACTTATGGCCAAGGGCGACATCAGCCTAGCAGACGCCCTCACCGCAGCCGCAGCCGCAGAAGCAACCCGCACTTCCGCTGACAGCATGCGGAAATCAGACGCGAAGGGCGGAAACAACAACCCGGCAAGGTCGACCGACCCAAAAAACGAATCAACCGCACACTACGGAGAATTCCAGTCTGCATCCAGCACGTCAGAAGACGAGGAGGACATACATCGCGTGCAGACGGGGCGCAGCGACCAACGAAACCGAAGAGGTCGTAGGTTGAGGACCAACTGTGCCGGGTGCGGCGGCGACCACCCCAGATCAGAATGCCGATTTTTTGACTCTATCTGTAGGCATTGTGAAAGAAGGGGACACATCGCCCGGGTTTGCCGCCAAAAGAAGACTCGCAGTCCACCCAGATGGGACCAACACGATCGAAAAAAGGAAAGCCCCCCGCCCAGGACCAGAGATCGCCAATCGGACGGACGGTGGGACCGAATCCAACGACCTTCAAGAGGCGGTGACAGTCGGCGCAAGGAAGATACCCACCAGACGGTAACCATCGGCCACGCCATCTCCGACGGCGCCAGAAAGGTACACGTAGAAGTCCATATTGAAGGCCAACCATGCAAGATGGAGGTGGACTCCGGATCCTACCTCTCCATGATTGCATGGCACGAGATAAAACGACTAGTGCCCACCCTCCATAAGAGGAACATAAATGCCCAAAAAATCATTATAAAAGACTACCAGGGAAACCGCGTCCCGGTAGTGGGCACCAAGAACTTTAATGTAACTTATAAGGGCCGCACCGAACAACTCCCACTCACAATCGTCGATCGCGACCGCCCAAGCCTGCTGGGACTACAATGGTTCACCCCACTCAACATCGCGCTGACAGGAGTCAACCACGTCACCGACGACGGCTGGGAACAGCGGCTAGCCCAGGAGTTCCGGGAGGTCTTCGACGGAAGCCTGGGCAAGTACCAGGGGCCCCTTATCTCTTTTGACCTAGACCCTAGGGTTTCCCCCAAGCGGCTAAAACCTAGGAGGGTACCATTCGCCCTAAAACCTAAAATTGACGAGCAGATCGACAAGCTCGTCAAACAGGGGGTGTTGCAACCGATAGACCATGCCCGATGGGAGACCCCTATAGTGACCCCAGTCAAGCCAGACGGGTCCGTGAGAATTTGTGGGGACTATAAGGCCACCCTAAACAGCGCGTTGCAACAGAATGCCTACCCCGTCCCGATCGTGCAAAACCTACTGCACTCACTGGGAGGGGGCAAGGTCTTCGCCAAGCTCGATCTCGCCCAGGCATATCAGCAGTTGCCGGTCGACGAAAAAACAGCGGAAGCCCAGACCATCGTTACCCATCGGGGGGCCTTCAAGTGCAACCGACTCCAGTTCGGAGTCAGCGTGGCACCAGGCATCTTTCAGAGCCTGATGGAACGTTTACTACAAGGCATCAAGGGGGTGGTGCCCTATTTTGATGACGTATTAGTGGCGGCGCCAAACGAAGCCGAATTAGAAAACCGACTCAGGGAGGTCTTAACAAAATTTAAAGTAACGGGACTAAAAGTAAAACGAGAAAAATCCCAACTATGCACAGAGCGAGTGGAATTCTTGGGCTACCTTCTAGACCGGCATGGCATTCACCCTACAATTAAAAAAGTGAAAGCCATCAAAGAAGCCCCCACCCCAAGGTCTAAAACGGAACTACAGGCTTTCTTAGGGTTGCTGAATTTTTATAATGTTTTCCTACCCCAAAAGGCTACGGCGGCGGAGCCTTTGCATAGACTCCTGGATAAGGCAGCAACCTGGACTTGGGGGAGACGAGAGCAAGCCGCCTTCCAAAAAACCAAAGACCTTCTCACCTCCGACGCCGTCCTGATTCAATTCAGCGAAACCTTGCCCTTGGTTGTCACTTGCGACGCATCACCTTTCGGCGTCGGCGCTGTCCTCAGCCATACCCTCCCCGACAAAAGAGAAGCACCCATCGCTTTCTTTTCCAGGACTCTAACTAAACCGGAGCGGAACTATAGCCAGCTGGACAAAGAAGCTTTGGCTATAGTTGCCGCCGTTAAGCGATTCCACGAATACCTTTACGGCTGCCCGTTTACCATTGTGACAGATCATAAGCCGTTGCTGGGCATCCTCGCAGGAAACCGAGCCACCCCGAACATTTTATCACCCCGGATGACAAGCTGGTCCGAGTTCCTGGCAGCCTACAGCTACGAACTGTTACACAAGCCAGGTAAGAAAATTTCGCACGCGGACGCTTTAAGCCGCTCGACCTTACCAGACTCTGATCCTGACCCAGCACCAACGACAAACACCCTTAACATCGAGAACCTGCCCAACCTACCCATTACCGCATCGGATATTGCCAGGGAAACTAGTAAGGACAGGCGCCTGGCGCGAATTTTACATTGGGTGGAAAAAGGTTGGCCTGAAAGGGACAATGACGAATCCGTTAAGACATTCAGAAACCGCCAGACTGAACTCTCGCTGCTTAAAGGGTGTATTTTGTGGGGTGACAGGGTGGTCATCCCGGAAAGGTTGCAAGGGAAGGTCTTAGAGATGCTGCATGAGGGGCATCCTGGCATCGTCAGAACTAAAGCCCTGGCCAGGAGTTACGCTTGGTGGCCAGGGATGGACAAGCAGATAGAGGCATGGGTAGCTAAGTGCCGACGATGCCAGGAGACCAGACCAAGCCCACCCACAGCACCCATCCTGGAGTGGGAAACACCAAGGGGGCCCTGGTCCAGGATCCATTTAGACTTTGCCGGTCCCACGAATGGGCATACCTTTCTAATAACAGTTGACGCTTACTCCAACTGGTTGGAGGTAAGCGACATGAAATCCACTACCACGGAGGCCGTTGTCAAAGAACTTTGCAAACTCTTTTCCACACACGGCCTCCCAGACGTTGTCGTCTCCGACAACGGGCCCCAGTTTACTTCCCTCGACTTCGAGAGATTCCTGGCGGAGAGGGGCATCCGCCACGCATTAACAGCACCGGCGCATCCGGCGGCGAACGGTAGGGCGGAACGGATGGTACAATTTACCAAAAAAACCATCCGGAAAATGGACCACGGGGAGATCAACGACAAAATAAATAAACTCCTCTTTATACAACACATCACCCCGAACACCACTACCAACAAAAGCCCAGCCGAGTTACTAATGGGTAGGAAGCTGAGGTCCCCACTCGACCGGCTGCACCCAACATACAACCCGGAGCGGCCCCCAGACTCAAGTTCAAAATACCGGACATTTGCCCCCGGCGACTTAGTGTACGCGAAAAACCTGACGGGGGACCCCCTATGGATCCCAGCCGTCATCACCCAAATCACAGGCCCACGATCGTACCGGCTCCAAACCACCGATGGGCGAGCCTGGAAACGGCACATTGACCAGCTCAGGTCACGAACAGCAACAGACCTCAACCCCCAAAACACGAACCAAGGGGGGAGGGAATACCCGAATAAACAAACGCAAGAAAAAATAAACCAGCAGTACTTACCGGAACGCAGCCATCGCGATCCCCCACCGGAGAAGAACCACCTGGCCAGCTCAACCGACTCGGAGAAACCAAGCGGGAGCGGCGAAACCCGTAGCTCAACCAACCCGGAAGGCCCAGGTGGGAGCCACGGAGAAAGAACCGGCCCGATCACCCAGCCGGTTCGCACAGAAGAGGGAGCAGCCAAAAACATGACCGTTCCGGCCGACATCCAGCTTGCAACTGAGTTGCGCAGGTCAAGTAGGACTAGATGGAGCCCCGCCTACCTACGTGACTACGCAACGTGATGGACTATACCAAGAGGGGAGGGGTGTTCTGTCCCTAATTTACATACTCGAAATCCCCGCGCTTTGATTGGCTAAAGCGCGGGGATTTCTGATTGGCCAGGCGAGCCGCGCTGATTGGCCCGTTTGGAGTCTCCCGCGATTGGCTAACTCCAAGAGCGGGAGACTTGAATCGCTGCCATTGGCCGCGGCCGCCGCAGCGAAAAGAATAAAAGCCGCGGGCTTTTTCCTTTTCGCCGGTTCGGTTCACAACTGTTTAATAAAGAGCTTGAAACGTAGTCACTGACTCCTGGCGTCTTTTGCGGACACGACAGTTGGCCTATCAGATTGGTTCAGATTGGGAAACCAAACTGGATTGGATCAAATCTGGATCAAAGAAGGATTCCCAAATGACATGTTTTTGATTGTCAAAGGGAATTAATCTGATTTTTCCAAACTCGAAATTTTGGGCCCTGGAACGTTAACAGCTCTCAATAGGAAGCTGCAAAACTCAATCACTGACCAACCAAGTGATGCTGTTGAGATGTCATCGAAAGCTCATTGGGTTTGGGTGGGGACAACAATGCTTCAATTGAACCCAAATAAAACGAGGTATCTATGGATACATGGTCCTTCCAGGGCTGGAGATTCTCCACCTGCTTCTCATGGTTCTGCTTCCTACAGCAGAAGACCTGTCTGACCAATTGATCTTTAACAGCTCTTAAAAAGAAGTTGCATATCTCAATCCTTGGTTAACATAGTGATGAGGCTCATCTGCCTGGAACCCAACACTGTATATCGGACTTTAACACGACTGAGCGGGTCCAAAGGTATTTCTCGAGAAGAATTCTCCACTCCTCCACTCACAATAGAATTCCCTCTGCCTCCAGGCTTGAAATTTTGGGCTTGGACAATCTGGAATTGCCTTGTCTGCAGTCCGATTTAAGCATAGTGTACAAAATTGTCTGCTACAACGTCTTGCCTGTCAATGACTTCTTCAGCTTCCACCACAATAACACATGGGCAAATGACCAATACAAACTCAAGATAAACCGCTCCAAACTCGATTGCAGAAAATATGACTTCAGCCACAGAGTGGTCAACACCTGGAACGCCCTACCCGACTCCGTTGTTACTCAACCCCTCACAGCTTCAACCTCAAACTATCTACCGTGGACCTCACCCCATTTCTAAGAGGTCCTTAAAGGAGGCGTGCATAAGCGTACCAGTGTGCCTACCATTCCTGTCTTACTGTCCCCATTTATCTATATTTACTTCCTTTGTTCATGTGTCTCAGAGTCGGCTACACCCAGGCAGTGCTGGACATGTTAACTCCCAATAAATCCTTTTGAAGTTTTGGCAGTTTGGCTCAAGACTCATGATTTAATTGGGGCAACTGCCGGAATCCTGACAGCATGTTTATGTTCACACCTACGCTTGTTATCCTGTACATGTTTGACAAACAAAGAAAATAAATAAAAAATAAAATGATTTGGGGTCTCATCTTTGGGTCTGGGTGGAGATGACAATGCTTCAACTCAGTCCAAATGAAATTAAATATCTCTGGATGTATATGGTTAGGGTTAATGAATCAAAGCAGCTCTTTTGAAAAAAATGACCAAAACAGCTCTTTGGAGTCATGGATCATAGTATCTCTTCAGACCTATGGCTCATAACAGCTCTTTTGATCAATAAATCATAGCATCTCTTTTGACCAATGGATCATAACAGCTGTTGGACCAATGGACCATAGCAGCTCTCCAGAGACAGCATCTTCCCATTAGGAAAGAAAATTGCATCCTTCCCTATACAGATCAAGCCCAAAAGGACCCCCTCGGTCATACCAGACAAATTCGTGGCAAACAGAACAGAACGTGGGCTGGGGAAAGAAAGTGGCTGTAAACTCGTGGCACTTGACATTATGAATCTTCGCTTGCTTGATGGCTCCCCTCCGTTGATGCAGAGAGAAAAAACCCTCCTTTTCACAGTCGATAAATTCTGGATCATCTGAGTAAGTGAGAAAAGCAAGAAATTCCGTGGTCAGGCCATGAATGTAAATAACATATATTTAAAACAGTTCGAAAAAGTGTGAAGAAACACCCCAATTGATAAAAATAACCAGGCACACTTCCTAAAATCTTGAGAGCCCCTGTTACCATCAGAAGAACGTTAGCAGTGCTTGTGTTATTTCTGGACATCACCAGAAATGTGACTGATGGGGGAGAGATTATACTTTTCTTGGTTCCCCCCCATAAATAAAAATTCCCGTTTGCGAAAAATCTAGCACGTTGAGAAGAAGGGAGTTTGTTTAGATTGGGGCTTTATGAGCCAAATATCTTCATGTAAGGCGCATTGAATACAATCTCCATAATCTAAAATACTGATTTCATGAAGCAGGAAAAAAAAAAAAAAAAGGCAACTATCTTCTGGATGTTGCCAGAGAACAATTCCCATCGTCCCGAATTGATTTTGCTGAGGCTGATGGGCATTGCAACTTAGACCTAAGGAGAAATTTCCTGACAGTTAGTCAATGGAACAACTTGCCTCCAGAAATTGTGAATGCTCCAACAGTGGGAGTTTTTAAAAAGAGATTGGACAGCCATTTGTCTGAAGTAGTATAGGGTTTCCTGCCTAAGCAGGGGGTTGGACTAGAAGACCTCCAAGGTCCCTTTTCCAACTCTGTTATTCTATTTCTATTCCTAAAGTCAGCAGTCCCCAAACTGAGATATAAACGAGGGCAGTGTTTTCCAAATCTTGGCAGCTTGCTGGCTGGGGAATTCTGGGATTTGAAGTCCAGCCATCTTAAAGCTGACAAGATTTGGGAAGCACTAAAGGATGGTTTCTTTCTCTTTTCTTGTTGGGTGTTTGGCACAGAATGATGAGCTAGGAAGATGCTGTTTTCTAGATAACATGCTTCAATCCTAAACTCTGCAGGTAGTCCTCCAAATTCCTATTGCTAAACAAGACAAGTGAATTTTGTCTCAGTTTATGTTGTGAATTAATAAAAGTGCTTAAATAAAGATTATTAAAACCTTTAGAAAAGTGCAGGGTTCTGGCCGATAATAGCAACATCTGATTGGTCCGTTCAGGAGGATCTGATTGGCTATTAGCGGGCCTCTTTCATTGGTTAAGAGAACTAACGCTTCCCGTTTCTTATTGGTTACTTGATCAGCAGCTTGCCTATAAAAAGGGCTGTTGCTGCCGGAGTTTTTGCTCTGTTCCACAATGTTAAATAAAGAGTTGAAGTTCACTGTTCATCGTCTCATCTCCAATTCTTGCGCCCATGCGCCCATGCGCAGAACATAACACTGGTGACGAAGGTGGGATTTGGAGATGTCAGAGCTGACTGAACACTACAGAGCGCTAAACAGAGCACGTGGCTGAAGACGCACCAACTGCTGAACCATGTCTAGCAGCGTCATACCACCCGCTCCATTCGACCCAGCACAAGAGGACTGGGACTCATATATGGATCGATTCCAGATGTTTCTGGAGACCAACAACTTGAAGGATGCCACTACCGGAAAGAAGCGAGCGGTATTCCTAACTCACTGCGGGCCGACCATGTTTAAGATGGCCAAAGCACTAGCTAAACCAGCTGAGGTGAAGTCCATGGACTGGGACGTCCTCGAGCCCTTCTACGGGCCCACTATGCACCAACCGTGCCAACGCTTGTCCGCAGACATGAATGTTACCAGAGAGATCAGTGGAAGGGAGAAAGCGTTGCAGATTTCATTGCGGATCTCTGGAATCTGGGAGGCCTCTGCGGGTTCACCGACCTCGAAGAGGCCCTGAGAGACCGAATAGTTCTGGGATTAGATACTCCAGCCACACAAAGTAAGCTGATGGCGAAAGGCAACATTAGCCTTACAGATGCCATCGCTGACGCTACTGCAGCAGAACCAACCAGGAAGTCGGCTGCCCGAATGCACCGCACCCACGCCCCACTCCGCCAACTCGCCAGCGAAACCTCACCTCACCTGGAAGGGCAGGCAATGACAGCCCACCACGAGGACCTTGAATCATCATCAGAAAGTGATGAAGAAGAGGTCAACCGGCTCCAGTCTGAACGAGACCAACGCCATCAACGTAACCAGAGATTGCAGCACCAATGCGCTGGTTGTGGGGCAAACCACCCACGATCAGACTGCAAATTCCTCGACACGCTCTGCCATGTGTGTGGGAAAAGAGGTCACATCGGAAGAGTTTGTAGAAGCAAGCAAAGATCCAGCCCGCCTCAGAGGGGACCAACTACCACCCAACCACAGGAAGTCATCCTGTGAATCGGGAACATTTGAACCACCAATGGAACAACCACTCCTATAGAAATAAACCACTAGCCCATTCAACGAAATGAGAAGAGGCACACCAAACCATTATGATTGATGACGTCTCATCATTAGACGCCAAGAAGATCCGAGTGAAGGTCGCCATCGAAAACCAGCCCTGTATGATGGAAGTCGATTCAGGATCGTCCCTCTCGATGGTTTCCTGGAGGACACTTAAACAATTAATTCCCACCGTCCGGCGGCAAGACCTCAGATTCCAAAGAATCATACTCAAGGACGACCAAGGAAATCGAATTCCAGTTGTTGGATCCAGCAAAGTCCGTGTCTCATTTAAAAATCATACTGCTTCCCTACCACTAACCGTAGTCGACAGGGACCGGCCTAGTTTGTTGAGCTTCCAATGGTTCGCTCCACTTGGGATTGAAGTAGCCGGAATTCACCGAACCAACAGCGACGCCTGGGAAGAGGCCCTCGTCCGAGAGTTCCAAGACGTCTTTACAGAAAAATTAGGCGAGTACAAGGGGACCCCGATATCATTTAACCTTAACCCCGAAGTAGCTCCCATCCGCCTTAAGCCTCGTTGAGTTCCATTTGCCCTTAAACCAAAGATTGACGAGCAGTTTGATAAATTAATAGCCCAGGGTGTGTTAGAACCAACCGACCATGCTCCCTGGGAAACCCCAATCGTAACACCCATCAAGCCGGATGGATTGTTAAGAATTTGTGGGGACTACCGAGCCACCCTGAATCACTCCCTTCAGCAGAACACTTACCCGGTACCGGTGGTACAACACCTTCTCCATTCCCTGGGGGGCGGAAAAGTCTTCGCTAAATTGGATTTAGCACAGGCATACCAACAACTGCCTGTAGATTAAAAAACGGCAGAGGCACAAACGATCATGACGCACCGAGTTGCATTTAAATGCAACTGACTCCAATTCGGAGTTAGCGTGGCCCCAGGAATTTTTCAGAGCTTGATGGAGAGACTATTACAGGGGATAAAAGGGGTTGTACTGTATTTTGATGACATTTTAATTGCTGCTCCAACTAGAGAAATACTAAGGGAGCGCCTGAGGTCGGTTCTCCAGAAATTTAAAGAGTCTGGTCTCAAAGTTAAAAAAAATAAGTGTCAACTATGTACGGATAAAGTAGAATTTTTGGGATACTTAATCGACAAACAAGGCATTCACCCCACCGATAGCAAGCTCAGGGCAATCAAGAACACCTCAAGGCTCTGAAATAAGACTGATCTCCAAGCTTTCCTGGGCCTTATCAATTTTTACAACGTCTTCCTGCCCCACAAAGCGACCGTAGACGAGCCCCTACATCGCTTGTTGGACAAAAAGGCAACCTGGGTTTGGGGACACAGAGAGAAACATGTGTTCCGACAAGTAAAAAACTTATTGACCTTCGATGCTGTTTTGATGCAGTATAATGAGACTTTGCCTTTAACGGTTACCTGTGATGCATCACCATTCGGAGTGGGTGCCATTTTGAGCCATGTGTTACCAAACGGCAGTGAAACCCCTATTGCTTACTTTTCAAAAACGCTATCAAAAGCTGAACGTAACTATAGTCAAATCGATAAAGAGGCTCTTGCTGTCGTTTCTGCTGTTAAACGATTTCATGAATATATTTATGGGCGAGTTTTTACTACAGTTACCGACCACAAACCTTTGCTGGGGATTATAGCGGGGGACAAGCCAACCCCTTATATATTATCCCCCAGAATGACTCGCTGGTCGGAATTCTTGGCTGCATATAATTATAAGTTGCAACACCGCCCGGGGAAAGCCACCCCCCACGCTGACGTATTAAGCCATGCACCACTTCCAGAAACCGTTGATGACCCAGCTCCAACCGTCACAATGCTCCAGTTTGAGACACTTCAATCACCACCATTGACAGCTCGAGATATCACGATCGAAACCAAACCCGATCCCATTTTGGCGCGAGTTCTTAGCTGGGTCGAGCGAGGATGGCCATTGGATCAAATCCCTGACAACTTCAGTCCTTTCAAGAATCGACAGACGGAACTGTTTTCCCAGAAAGGCTGCATCATTTGGGGGGATAGAGTCATCGTCCCAGAGCGGCTGCAATGAGTGGTATTAAAAACCTTGCATGAAGGCCACTCGGCATCGTGCGCATGAAGGTGCTCGCAAGAAGCTACGCGTGGTGGCCGAGTATCGACAAGCAAATCGAGGCCTGGGTAAAGACTTGTTGCAAATGCCAGGAAGTTAGCAATGCCCCACCGAAAGCAACCCCAACAGAGTGGGAAACACCAAGGGGACCATGGTCCCGTATTCATATTGACTTTGCGGGACCTACTAAAGGACACACATTCCTAGTAACGGTGGATGCCTACTCAAACTGGCTTGAAATCCATGAAATGAAAAGTACCACAACTGAATCCATCATCAGGAAATTGGACAGATTATTCGCAACCCATGGGCTACCAGACGTCCTAGTATCCGACAACAGCCCCCAGTTTACCGCGCTTTCCTTTGAACAGTATTTGGCGGACCGTGGTATTCGACATGCGCTAACTTCGCCGGCACATCCTGCGGCCAATGGAAGAGCCGAGCGCATGGTACAATTTGTCACAAGGACCCTACATAAAATGGACTATGGTGATATCGAAGGTAAGATTAACTGGATACTCTTTCTTCAACACATCACTCCACACAGCGTCACCAACAAGACTGCGGCTGAATTGTTAATGGGACGAAAACTCTGCTCCCACCTTGACCAACTACATCCATTGTACGAACCAGAAAAACCACACGGATCCAGTGGAAAATGCCGCGAATTCCAGATAGGTGACTTAGTCTTCGCTAGAAACTTTTCTGGCGATTCTTTGTGGGTCGAGGCAACTGTAATCCAAGTCACAGGACCCAGGTCATACCGAGTAAAAAGTCGCGACGGAAGAATATGGAAGCGCCATTTTGATCAGCTGCGTTCAAGGTTGCAACCTGGCTTCTGCAACTCCGGTAAATTCCAAACTGAGGGGGGAGGAGATGCCGAGGAGGCCGAGTTTGAAACGGCAGAAAACACGAGTGGAAGAAGTGAGCATTTGGACTTAACGCATGAAAAAGGATCAGAGAGGGTGGTGGACTTGCCTCATAGAGACACCTTGTCAGAGGCAAGCCCACAAAGGCTAGAGGACAACAAGGACATTAGCGGCACCGAGTTTTTGAATGAAGGACCGGAGGTACCCTACTTGCCAGAAAACTTCCCGCCCAAACAAGATTATAGACAAGTACCGGGGGGACAGCGAAAATCTAATAGACAATCTAGACAACCTGCCAACCTCAAAGATTACGTCACCGCACCCCTTAAACGGAACCCGGGGGGAAGGGGTGTTGTGAATTAATAAAAGTACTTAAATAAAGATTATTAAAACCTTTAGAAAAGTGCAGGGTTCTGGCCCTGCACTTCTGATTGGCCAATAATAGCAACATCTGATTGGTCCGTTCAGGAGGATCTGATTGGCTATTAGCGGGCCTCTTTCATTGGTTAAGGGAACTAACGCTTGCTGTTTCTTATTGGTTACTTGATCAGCAGCTTGCCTATAAAAAGGGCTGTTGCTGCTGTAGTTTTTGCTCTGTTCCACAATGTAAAATAAAGAGTTGAAGTTCACTGTTCATCGTCTCGTCTCCAATTCTTGCGCCCATGCGCAGAACATAACAGTTTACTTTCTTGCTACGGTTGCTAAGTCAATCACTGCTATCATCTCGACATTTTGACCACACGCTGCCTCTCCCTCTATGGCTTAATGCAATTGTACAGTTCATGTTGTGAACGTTGCTGCATTCCCACAAACTCCTACATCCTATTTTAGCATCTATGGAGAGTCTCAAATCATCCAGGTTATGGTTGTCCCAAAGGTGCTTTTTTTTTTTTTCCCAAGAGGCAATTGGACTTTCTGGTTTTTCTTTGAAGACATTTCGCTTCTCATCCAAGAATCTTCTGCAGCTCCAACAGGATGGTGATGAATGGAAGGATTGATACTCCTTGCAGACAGCTGGTCATTTGCATTCTTTTTAGAGAGACGTTGAGGCTGCTTGGAGGTTTATCTGTGTCCTCACTGTCATCTGAGTCTAACTCTATGGAGATTCTCAGTCATCCAGCTCATGACTGTCCCAAAGGTGCTTTCTTATTTTTTTAAAACAAACTTTATTGATTATACAACTAAAATATCAAACAAACACATACAACAACACAGAGAAAAAAAAAGGAAAAAAGAAAATGATTAAAAACTAGCAATTCTATTATTGACAGTCTATGGTTCCTTGTTTGTTATCAATATTGATGATATATTTACAAATGCATCTTATTGTGAATATATAATTACTACCTCTTTTACATTTTACGTTGTTTACTAATATATTTTCTATTTTTGTTCTATCCAGTCATACCAGCATTCCCAGCTTCTATAATATTCTGATGTTTCTTTTTCCTTAAGTGCTAAGATTAATTTATCCATCTCTGCACAGGCTGTTATTTTCTGAATAACCATTTCCTCTGTTGGAATATCTGCTTGTTTCCAACACTGTACAAAGGTTATTCTGACTGCAGTAAGAATGTGCAGTATTATATATTTGACTTTTTTAGAAATTTGTCCATTAAATATCCCCAATAAGAAGAATTTTGGTTTTAATTCAGTTTGCTCTGCCGTTATTTCCTCTAACCATTTTTTTATTCTATGCCAGTATCTTTGGGCTTCAGTGCAGGACCACCACATGTGAAACTATGTTCCGTGTTTCTTTTTACATTTCCAGCAATTCGGATTCAAGGTGTTTTTTCAAGAGGTAAATGGATTTTGTTTTTCTTTGAAGATGTTGTGCTTCTCATCCAAGAAGCTTCTTGAGCTCTGACTAGATGGTGGGGAATGGAAAGATTTATACTCCTTGAAGACAGCTGGTCATTTGCATCCTTTTAGAGGGTCGTTGAGGCCACTTGGAGGTTTGTCTGTGTCCTTGGGATCACCTGAGTGGTGTAAATGGGTGTGGAGCCTTTTTGGAACTGCTGAAAGGACGTGTTGTAGACTGGAGCTAGGTGATGGGATACAACTGTCCATTTTGAGGCAGGAAATTCACAGCAAATATGGAGGAAGAACTCAAATGAATAAATACAGGTAATCCTTGACTTACAAGAGTTCATTTAGTGACTGAAATTAAAACAGCACTGAAAAAAGTGACATGACCATTTTTCACACTTAAGACCACTGCAGCATCCCCCGTAGTCACGTGATCAAAATTTGGATGCTGGGATACCAGTTTGTATTCATGACGGGGTCCTGTGATCCCCTTTTGCAACCTTCTGACAAGCAAAGTCAACGGAGAAGCCAGATTCATTTAACAACTGTTTGGCTAGTTCCTATAATTGCAGTGATTCCCTTAATGACAGTGGCAAGAAAGTTGTAAATGGGGCAAAACTCACTTAACAACAATCTTGCTTAGCCATGGGAAATTTGGGCTCTGTTGTGGTTGTTAAGTCAAGGATTAGCTATATGTGGAAATAAAGTAGGGTGCTGAAAAATAAGCACCTGGTTTTGAATTAGCCCTTGTGTGGGAAAAAGAAAACAGAGAAAATAGCTCACATGTTAATTCTAGCAAAGATATTTTGGAGCACTTAAAACCATCATTTTCCCTTTTTTCTGCAGCTCTGGTCAATTTTTTTAAAAAAATTAAAAATATTCTTGCTTTAAAGTTCTGTATTTTCAAAGTGTTGGAGTCAGAATTAAACTTTTGGCCAGGGATGGGGTGAAATGCTAAAAAGAACATGAAAAGAACATGAGCGGAATTGATACTTGCCAGTACTTTCCAAAAAGTATCTTGCATTCATTAACATCCTTCCTTGGGGTTTTAATTCCAGCTGTAAAAAGAAGACAGTGAAATAGAATTTAGAAAGGAAATGGGAATGGGAATGCAATCAGAGATTTCTTTTTTTCAAAATAATGCAGCCAGTCCAGGCTTTGCTATGGAAGTGGAGTTTTACAAATAGACAAAGAATGGGAGGGAAAGAAAGAAGACAGAGAGAAAGAAAGAGGAAGGGAGGGAGGAGGAAGCAAAAGAAAGAGAAAGAAAAGAGAGGGAGGGAGGGAGGAATTAAGGAGGAGAGGAGAGAGAGAAGGAAGGAAGGAAGGAAGGAAGGAAGGAAGGAAGGAAGGAAGGAAGGAAGGAAGGAAGGAAGGAAGGACCAGGGGGAACAATGGAAGGAAAGAAATCAAATGAAAGAAGGAGGGAGGGAAGGAGGGGGAAGAAGAGGAAAGAAAGGAAGAGAAAGAAAGAAAGAACGGGGGGGGGGGAATGATAAGTAAGAAATTAAATGAAAGAAGAAAAAGAAGGAGGGAAGGAGGAAAAGAAGGAAAAGAGGGAGGGAGGATGACTGAAGCCCAAAACACAAAAACTTTTAAAAGTTAACGCTGGCCCAAGGAGTTGACACTTACCCAGATTTCCATTTTCCCGTTATTTTTCTTGCACTTTTCAGCAACGAGGTTGAGCTCCACGGTGGTCTCTGAGACCATCTCTGCACTCTTGTCCTTCACCACAATGTACATGACACGGCCCCTGTGGATGTGGGCATCGAACGTGCTGTTCCAAGGAGGATACATTGTTGGCTTCTTCTGGACAAACACGGGGCCTTTCTCTAGGATTGACAATCATTCCTTTTTGTTATACTCACAATGCCATCAAAACACAGGGAACATCACGACACCCACCCACCCACCCTAACAAATGGACCTTGACGTGCCTAACATCCAAGGGGTGGGCTGCAACTGGTTTGGGTGAACAGGTAGCTAATTTTACAGCCCGTTTGGCAAACCGGCAAATCCCACCCCTGGCTGCCCCTGTTCACCCTGTCCCTCCACTCCCAGGAATCCCCATGTCATCCATTTTGGATTGCGGGTACATACAGAGGCTCAGGGAAGGTGAAAAATGGGCCTCCCGGAAGTTCTGGAAAAGAACCTCCGGAGCCCGGGAAGGCTATTTTCGCCCTCCTGGAGGCTTGAGGAAAACCTCCAGAGCCCGGGGAAGGTGAAAATGACACACACACCCTGCAGCCCATTTTCACTCCCAGGCCAGGCTGCTTCAGGAAGCTGACTAGGCCACAGCCACCCAGCAACCGGGCAGAGAACTGGTTGCTAAATAGAATAGAATAGAATTCTTTATTGGCCAAGTGTGATTGGACACACAAGGAATTTGTCTTGGTGCAAATGCTCTCAATGTACACAAGAAGAAAAGATACATTCATTAAGAATCCTAAGGTGCAACACTTAATGATAATCATAGAGTACAATAAGCAATCAAATCATACTAGGAAACAGTCCGTATAAATCGTAAGGATACAAGCAACAAGGTTATTTTTTTGAAGCTCCCCCTGTTAACATCCCTCTCTCTTTCTCTGCCTCAGTTTCTCCACTCTCATTTTTTCTCAGTTTTTCCAAACCTTTTCAGGTGCACATCAGTGGGTGGTATTCAGCTGGTTTGCACCGGTTCAGGCAAACCGGTAGCAAGGATTTGGCATGGGTCGCCTAACCAATAGTAAGTTTTGGTTCGCCATTGGTTGCCACTGGCTCACTTTCCCCGCCCACCCAATGATCACTCATTCCACCTGGCTGATGCTCGACCCTTAAGGTATTTCTTTCTTTTTTTCCCTCCTGATGATCAGCTGTTCATATGATCAGCTGTGCCAGGATTCCCTTCTCTTGTCTCACTGCTTCGCCCAGCAGGATTCTCTAAGGTCCAGGAAGACAAAAAATGGAGGACGGGCACAGCCCTCCTTCCTGTACATTTTTTGCCTTCCTGAGCCCCAGGGGAGCTTCCTGGGAGCAGAAACACCCCCCCCCCCCGGAGGCTTGCCTGCCCAGAAGGAAAATTGGGTGGCTGGGTGGCTGAAAAAAAACAACCCACGCCCACCAAGCCATGCCCACAGAACCAGTAGTAAAAAAATTTTGAATCCCACCACTGGTGCACATCAATAGGAGAAAACTTCCAATACAAGGGAGTCCTCGACTTACGATCATAATGGAACCCAAAACTTCCACTGCTAAGCAAGACAATTGTTAAGCAAGTTCTTCCCCCTTTTGCAACCTTTCTTGCCACCACTGTTAAGTGAATTACTGCAGTTGTTCAGTCAGTAAGTGAATCTGGGTCCCCCGTTGGCTTTGTTTCTCTGAAGGAAAAGGGGGACCCTGGAAGACACGGCAACCGTCATAAATATGACTCAGCATCAGAATTTCGATTCCATGACCACGGGATGCTGTAATGGTCATGTGAAAAACAGTCACAAGTTCATTTTTCCAATGCCGCTGTTACTTTGAATGCTCACTAAACAAACTGTTGTAAGTTGAGAACTATCTGTAATTTAGGGAAAATTCATAGACGTTTCTGGACAAAGCAAAAACACACCCAACAAAAATACTTATGTTTTGAAAACTTCCGGTTTGCGTGGCTTCGGGGCAGCAGGAATTCGCGACAGCTCGCGATTCCTGCTGGGCTAGCCGTCGAGGTACCCCCGATCCAGATGGGTCAGGGGGATATGGCTGCCCTGTAGGGACAGCTGAAGATAGAGGGGAGTCGGAAAGGGAGGTGGGGGCATCGCAGACCCCCCCTTTCTCCGGGAAAACCCCTTTTTCCCAAGGCGGTGGAGCGGCGGTCAGCAATGGCCGCCACGAAGAAGCCAGCAACCGGGTAAGAACTGTGCTGGAGGAAGTGTGAAGAGTGAAAGTTCTGTCTGAGCCGGGTCAAGTAACACCTTTTAAATTGCCTGGAATTGAGCTGTTTGTTGCTGGAGGATACATTGTATCCCTAAGAAGAGCGAAAAGCGGCGGAGAAGCTGTTAAAGGGAATTTTTTTTTTTTTTTTTATTCTCCCACCCCACGGAAAAAGCAGAAATATTTGGATATATTAGATATTGAAAGTGGATTGTTTTGAAAGCTAAGATAAGAGACAAAGGGATTTTTGGACATTGAAAAATGTGAGAAATTTTGAAAATCTCTGCTGGAGGTATGGATTTTTGATTATTAAAATTCTCATTGCAAGTGGGAAGGGAGAAAAAAAAATTGGAGCAGAAGCTGAAAAAGGAGGAGATTGATTAGAACGTCTTTGTGGATCCCAAAAGAAGATATATGGTAATTGGACCTCTTTGATTAAAAATTAATTCAGAAAGAGAAAGAGAAGAAGGAAGAAAAGTATTAACTTTTGGAACTTTTTTTCTTTTTTTAATTGCTTTTGATTGTCTTTGATTAAAAATTCTTGTGGTTGTTTTGGAAAAAGTTTCCCTTTTCATAATGGCATCGTCTGTGGATGAACTAGAGATTGAATATCAAAAATATAAAAAAGAAGATACTTTGGGCGCTTTGTTTCAATTCTTAGAAATGGCGTTATGTTCCTTTGAAAAGTTGATTACGCAGCAGAAGGACTGGGACAAGGAAGAAGAGGAAGAAGAAGCCATCTTTGATGAACAATGGGTCCCTTCTGGAAAGGAGGAGAAAAAGGATAAGAAAAAGGGGTTTTTAAGAATTATAAAAACAACCAAAAGAGAGAAAAATGAGCGAAAAGATGGAGGCAAGGTTAGAAAGCAAAGGAAAAGGAGCAAGAAAAGCGAAGAGAAAAAACAAAGAAAGAGAAAGGGCAAGGAGAAGAATAAGCAAGAGAGAAAGGGGGGGAGGAGAAGTCTTAATGTGGGGAAGCAAGACCTAAGGAAAAAAAGTTTATTTAGAGATAATGGGTAAATTTAATTTAGATTAAAAGAGGGATTCTGGAGGGTATATAAGAGTGTGTTTTTATATGTATATTTAGAATATAAAATTTATTATGTAATTTTAGAATTTTTTATTTTTTTTTTTAAACAGAATCCCAAGAAAGATTGCTATATGTAGTATTTCTAAGTTAGGGTAATGAGTTATAGATGTTACTCCAATTGGTGTACAGGAGAAGTATAGTAAAAGAAAAAAAAGATGAATGGATAATTGGAAATAGAACAGACAAAGAATGTTATTGAAAATGGTAATAAGATATGGAAGGATATATATGCTTTTTTTTTTTGGATTTTGTGTATTGATAAAAGGCAATAAAATTTTAATTAATAAATAATTTGGATGGAAAAGAGAAGTAGGGACAAGATATGAAGTTAATATTATATGAAATATTGATATTATAATCTGGAAATGTTATGCTTTATTGGTTTATTATTATTATTTTTTCTTAGAAAAGAATTTATAAGCTGCTATGCCTTGATTTTTTGTGCATTGTTTTTATAAAACTGATAAAAATGGTTTTTATATATATATATAAAAAAGAAAATGATAATAAGATTTGGAAGGAGATATGGGTTGAATATGATGTTTGAATTTGTGTCTGTGTAAAGAGTTTTAACCCGGGAACAGACAACCTTCAGAAAAGATCTTTTAGTTTTGTTTATGTTTTGTGTTTGTATGTTTGTGTACTGTGCTTATGGTAAAACTAACAAAATTTGTTTTTTATAAAAAAAAAAAAAAGGAAAGAATCAATAAAACCTTGGAGGAATGCTAGACGAGAATAATTTATACAAGCCAGAAAGAAAAGAATATGATGACTATAAAATGGATAAATATGGAAGAGAAATGAAATTGAATAGGAGTAAAGAGAAAAAATGAGAAACTTGCTGAAAGATGTTTGTGTGTCCATATGGAGATGGGATAAATTGGAATTATGCTGTATAAAAATAATGTTTTGTTTGACTTGTAAGGATTTACAATGTTAAGAGGTTTTATGTGTTTATGTATTTAATGGTTAATGATGTGTTGTTTTATCTTTAAAATTAATAAAAATTTGTTTCAAAAAAAAAAAATACTTATGTTTTGGGGGAAATGTAACCACAATGAGCAAATCATCTCAAATCTGATGAATTAAATCTGGCAAATACACACACACACACAAAACAGGAACTTGATAGAAGCCATAAAGTGATTATTCACCTGACCCTAGTTTTGTGGTTTACCCTGTTAATATTTCAGCTGATACCTAAATGCCACAGGATTCTCAAATTTTCTCGGTCCGCTCCTTCATGGTCTGGAGGATGTTATGGAGAATGTGTGTGTGTGTGCACCAGAGTGTGCAAATTGCATTAATTCCCCTGACCTTTCTGTGTGCGACCAAGTGTTTTTCTACATTAAGTATAGTTTATTTTTAGCCTGTCAGCCTTCTCGAATTACAATTTAACTGACTGAGCTTTGCAAGGCCATATATTAACAGCATTTTTCCTGCGCAGAAGGCAGCAAAGGGAAGTGACTTTATTGGCACGAATCACAGGTTGTCCTTGACTTAATGGCCATGATTGAGCCCAACATTTCTGCGGCTAAACAAGATGATTGTTAAACCAGTTTGGCCCTGTTTTACGACTGCTGTTGCCACGGGGCTTAAGTGCAGTCGTTAAGATAGCCACGTGGTTGTTAAGTGAAATGGGCTTCCCCTCGTCAGAAGGTTGCAAATGGGGATCACATATAACATGACCCTGGGGCAAATGCAACTGTCATAAACACCTGCCGGTTTCCAGGCATCCGAATTTTGGTCACATGATCATGGAGATGCCGAAACACTTGTAAGCGTGAAAAACAGTCAGAAGTCATTTTTTCCAGTGCCGTTGTAACTTTGAATGGTCACTAAATGGATGGTTGTAAGTCGAGGGCTGCCTGTAGAATATTTCTAACATGGACGCCAGCGTGTTTTATGTGACTCTCTACTCTAAGCAGGTTTTGTCCCAAAAGAAGAGATGGTGGCCAAAACAGTGGGTTCAAAGCTGTGTGTCATCTTTCCTGAGTCTTTGCTGTGACCCAATGCTGCAAGTAAACAGCCAGGGCTCAGGACCCTGAATCACAACCCTTGTCCGGGATTATGGTTTTTAGAGATCCAGAATAATGTCGGGTTGTGTCAAGTGATGAAATCCATTCAAACAGAAAACAGCAAAGTTCCATCTTCCATAATAATTCATTTTCTTTAGAATAGCATCAAATTAGCAAAGTCTGTTGTAATTCCAGATCTGACACAATTCAGAATTACACCACATAATATTGGAAGTGAGAAACAACCTCTAAAAGTCACATTCCCCCAATAGAAGTAACTCAACGTTGCCTGGTGTCATCAAACACCACCTCCAGGTCTCAGCAAGGTCAGCTTTCATTCCCACGGAAAGAAACCCCACCTAGCCTAAACAACTCTCTCTATTTCCACTCCTCCCACTTTAGGAATGTGGCAAGCCCAAAACCTTTCCCTCCAGTACCAGCAAAGAGAAAGAAAGAAAAGGAATATATAAAAAGGCTAAATAACATGGCTACATATGTCAATTTCAGGCTTGACACTGTGTTTTACATGCAATAAACATTTAAAAAGTGGGTGGAGCTTCAAATTCATCATTGTAGACCCCATTTTGATTTTTCTGATCATACCTGTGGGCGCCCCTGACTTTAAGCTTCATAAGTGTAAAGGTTATATTGCAAGACAGGTAATTCCTGGGTTACAAGCATTCCCTTAGTGAAGTTACGCGATCAGTGCCCCCTAGCACAGTGGTTGCCAACTGGTGGTCCACCGCCCACTGGTGGTCCATGAAAAAGTTTTGGTGGGCCGCAGAGAAATGTCACCCCCAGAGCACCTCCCCCAAAGCAATTAATCCAGGCTGAGCGCCACCCACATGGCCTGTGGGAACCCTCTCCGCCCACTCACTCCTTACCTGGCAAACCTGCCTGCTAAGTTGCTATTTTCCTTTTTCTGACCATCAGCTGTTCTGCTCTGCCAGGAAATCATTGGATTTCTTGCTTTCTAGCTAATCTTTAGATCTTCGGCTCTGTTAAGCAGAACCGAACCTTCCTTAGGACTGAAGCAATGCAGACTCAGGTAGCCAATTGCAGAAAGACAAATCTCTAAGTGAATCTGTGATTCTGTGAGCAGCTCAATCTGCTTGCCTGCTTTGCCTGATTTTGGGTAAAAGTTGTTCTTTTTTTATAAAAAAAAAATTAAATATTTATATAAATATTTATAATATTTATATACAAGCCATGCCCAGCCGATCACATGACCACCAAGTCATACCCACAGAACTGGTTAGTGGTTCCCAGGATTTAAAATTATGCGTTTGGTGGTCCCTGAGGTCCAAAAGATTGGCGACCCCTGCCCTAGCATTTCCAAACAAGGCCTGAAACTACAAATCTTGCAGCACCACGGAAGTTGTTCATGCTTACGAACAACCACAGAGGCTCTGCAACATTCATCCAGCACATTGCTAGCTGAAATGGACATTTGGATGGGCAGACCTGCCCCTCAGAAGCTCCGTTCAGGCATCCAGAGGCCTCCCTCAGCCCGTTGCAGGCTGAAACCAAGCTTCCCAGGGCCACATGTGGCCCTGGGAAGCTCCATTTCAGCCTGTAATGGGCCTGGAGAGGCCCAGGGAAGCCCAAATGGAGCCTCAGATCTAGCCCCTGGAAGTTCCATTTCAGCCTGCAATGGGCCAGGGGAGGCCTCTGGACACCCGAATGGGGCTTCTGAGGGGTAGATGAATGTTGCAGAGCCTCTGTGGTTGTTTGTAAGGGCGAACAACTGCTGTGATACTGCAAGATTCGTAGTTTCGGGCTGTTAAGTTCTGCGCATGGGTGCAAGGAACGGAGACGAGACGGTGAACAGTGAACTTCAACTCTTTATTATACATTCTGAACAGAGCAAAACCCGAGAGCAAAAGCAGCCCTTTTATAGGCAAGCTGCTGCTCTAGTAACCAATAGGAAATGTGGAGTGTTAACCCCCTTAACCAATGAAAGTGGCTCATTAACAGCCAATCAGATTCTCCTGAATGGACCAATCTGGTATCACTATTATCGGCCAGTCAGAAGTGCAGGGCTAGAACCCTGCTATTTTCTAAAGCTTTTGATAAACTTTATTTGAGTATTTTATTAGTTCACAACATCCCTTTCCCCCGGGTTCCGTTTGGGGGTGTGGTGACGTAATCTCTGAGGTAGGAAGGTTGCTTCGACTGTCTATTGGATTTACGCTGTCCCACCGGTTCTTGTCCGTAAGCCTGTTTGGCGGGGCGTTTTCGGGCAAGACAGGTGCTGGTGGTTCTTCGTTGGAAGACTCGGTGCCGCTAGTGTTCTCATTGTTGTCCTCTGGCCCTTGCGGGCTTGCCTCTGTTGGGTTGTTCCTCTGTGGTGAGGCCACCCCCATCCTTGATCCTTCTTCACTTGTCACGCCCAATGGCTGACTTCTTTCGTTCCTGCTTTCCACCATCTCGAATTCGGTTTCTTCGACATCCCCTCCCCCCTCAGTTTGGGAGTTACCAGAGTTGCGGAAACTAGGTTGTAGCCTTGAGCGAAGCTGATCTATATGGCATTTCCATATTTTTCTGTCGCAGGTTTTTACCCCCTACAACCTAGGTCCAGTGGCTTGAATAACAGTGGCCTTGATCCACAACGGTTCGCCAGAAAGGTTTCTGGCGAAAACTAAGTCACCTATCTTGAACTCGTGGCATTTTCCGCTAGATCCACAGGGTTTCTCTGGCTCGTAAGACGGGTGAAGCCAGTCGAGGTGGGAGCGGAGTTTGCGTCCCATCAATAGTTCCGCTGGAGTCTTGTTGGTGACACTGTGCGGAGTGATGTGTTGGAGAAGGAGTATTCTATTTATCTTATCTTCAATGTCCCCATAGTCCATTTTGTAGAGGTTTTTTTTAACAAACTGTACTATGCGCTCGGCTCTTCCGTTACCTGCAGGGTGCCCTGGCGAAGTTAGCGCATGGCGAATACCGCGGCCCACTAAGTATTGTTCAAAAGGAAGTGCGGTAAACTTGGGTCTGTTGTCGAATACCAAAATGTCTGGCAGTCCATGCGTCGCGAATAATCTGTTTAACTTCCGGATGACGGACTCGGTTGTGGTACTCTTCATTTCGTGGATCTCGAGCCAGTTTGAATAGGCATCCACTGTTAATAGGAACGTATGTCCCTTAGTAGGTCCCGCAAAGTCAATATGAATGTGGGATGACGGTCCCCGAGGTGTTTCCCATTCTGTCGGAGTTGCTTTTGGTGGGGCATTGCTAACTTCCTGGCACTTATAACAAGTCTTTACCCAGGCTTCGGTTTGTTTGTCGATGCCCGGCCACCATGCGTAGCTTCGTGCGAGTGCTTTCATACGCACGATGCCGGGGTGGCCCTCATGCAGTGTCTTTAATACTGCTCATTGTAACCGCTCTGGGACGACAACTCTATTCCCCCACAGGATGCAGCCCTTTTGCGAAAAAAGTTCCTTTTGCCAATTCTTGAAGGGAATGAAGTCATCAGGGGTTTGATCTACTGGCCATCCTCGTTCGACCCAGCTAAGAACCCTCTTTAAAATAGGATCGCATTTTGTTTTGATCGCGATATCTCTAGCTATTAACGGCGGTGACTGTAGTGTTTCAATCTGGAGCGTTGTAAGTGTTGGAGCTGGGTCGTCGACGGTTTCTGGAAGTGGTGCATGGCTCAATGCGTCAGTGTGGGGAATGGCTTTCCCCAGGCGGTGCTGCAGCTTATAATTGTACGCAGCCAAAAACTCCGACCAGCGAGTCATCTAGGTAATAATATATAGGGGGTTGGCTTGTCTCCCGCTATAATCCCCAGCAAAGGTTTGTGGTCGGTAACAATAGTAAAATCTCGTCCATAAACATATTCATGAAACCGCTTAACAGCAGATACAACAGCAAGAGCCTCTTTATCAATTTGACTATAGTTATGTTCAGCCTTTGATAAAGTTCTTGGAAAATAGGCAATAGGGGCTTCACTACCGTTTGGTAACACATGGCTCAAAATGGCTCCTACTCCAAATGGTGACGCATCACATATGATTGTTAAAGGCAAAGTCTCGTTATGCTGCATTAAAACAGCATCTGAAGTTAATAGATTTTTCACTTGTTGGAACGCGCGTGCTCCTCTCGGTGCCCCCAAACCCAGGTTGCTTTTTAATTGAGGAGCCGATGTAGGGGCTCGGCTACGATCGCTTTGTGGGGCAGGAAGATGTTGCAAAAATTAATAAGCCCCAGGAAAGCTTGGAGATCAGTCTTGTTTCTGGGTCTTGGGGCGTTCTTGATTGCTCTTAACTTGCTACTGGTGGGGTGAATGCCTTGTTTATCGATTAGGTACCCCAGGAACTCTACTTTATCTGTACACAGTTGACATTTATTTTTTTTAACTTTAAGGCCAGAGTCTTTAAATTTCTGGGGAACCAGTTTAAGACACTCCTTTAGTATTTTTTTATTCGGGGCAGCAATTAAAACGTCATCAAAGTATGGTACGACCCCTTTTATTCCCTGTAATAGCCTCTCCATCAAGCTCTGAAAGATCCCTGGGGCCACGCTAACTCTGAATTGGAGTCGGTTGCACTTAAAAGTGCCTCAGTGTGTAACGATCGTTTGTGCCTCTGCTGTTTTTTTTATCTACAGGCAGTTGTTGGTACGCCTGTGCTAAATCTAATTTAGCAAAGACTTTTCCGCCCCCCAGGGAATGGAGGAGGTGTTGTACCACCGGCACCGGGTACGCGTTCTGTTGAAGGGCATGATTCAGGGTGGCATGGTAGTCCCCACAGATCCTTAACGATCCATCCGGCTTGATGGGTGTTACGATTGGGGTTTCCTAAGGAGCATGGTCGGTTGGTTCTAAAATGCCCTGGGTTATTAATTTATCAAGCTGCTCGTCAATCTTTGGTTTAAGGGCAAAAGGTTTGCTTAAGGCGGATGGGGGCTACTTCAGGGTTAAGGTTAAATGGTATCGGGGTCCCCTTGTACACGCCTAGTTTGTCTGCAAAAACCTCCTGGAATTCCTGGACGAGGGCCTCCTCCCAGTCGTCGCTGCTGGTTTGGTGAATGCTGGCTACCTCAATCCCAAGTGGAGCAAACCATTGAAGGCCTAACAAACTCAGCCGATCAGTCGATGACGGTCAATGGTAAAGATGCAGTATGATTTTTGAATGAGACCTGGACTAGGCTGGATCCAATGACCGGAATTCGGTTTCCTTGATAGTCCGCACAAATTCTTAATGATCCATCCGGCTTGATGGGTGTTATGATTGGGGTTTCCCAGGGAACGTGGTCAGTTGGTTCTAACACACCCTGGGCTATTAATTTATCAAGCTGCTCGTCAATCTTTGGTTTAAGGGCAAATGGAACTTGACGAGGCTTAAGGTGGATGGGAGCTACTTCGGGGTTAAGGTTAAATGATATCGGGGTCCCCTTGTACTCGCCTAATTTTTCTGTAAAGACGTCTTGGAACTCTCGGACGAGGGCCTCTACCCAGTCATCGCTGTTGGTTCGGTGAACTCCGGCTACTTCAATTCCAAGTGGATAGAACCATTGGAGGCCTAACAAACTAGGCCGGTCTCTGTCGACTACAGTTAGTGGTAGGGATGCAGTACGATTTTTAAATGAGACACGGACTTTGCTGGATCCAACAACCAGAATTCGATTTCCTTGGTAGTCCTTGAGTATGATTCTTTGGAATCTGAGGTCTTGTCGCCGGACGGTGGGAATTAATTGTTTAAGTGTCCTCCAGGAAACCATCGAGAGGGATGATCCTGAATCGACTTCCATCATGCAGGGCTGGTTTTCGATGGTGACCTTCACTTGGATCTTCTTTGCATCTAATGATGATGCGTGACCAATCGTGATGGTTTGGTGTGCCCCTTCTCATTTCGTTCAATGGGCTAGTGGTTTATTTCTGTAGGAGTGGTTGTTCCATTGGTGGTTCGATTGTTCCTGATTCACAGGACGACTTCCTGTGTGTTGGCGGTAGTTGGTCCCCCTCTGAAGTGGGCTGGATCCTAGCTTGCTTCGACAGACTTTTCCAATGTGGCCTCTCTTTCCACAAATATGGCAGAGTGCGTTGAGGAATTTGCAGTCTGATCGTGGGTGGTTTGCCCCATAACCTGCACATTGGTACTGCAGTCTCTGGTTACGCTGGTGGCATTGGTCTCGTTCAGACCGGAGCTGGTTGACTTCTTCCTCATCACTTTCTGATGACGATTCGAGGTCCTCGTGGTGGGTTGCCATTGCATGTTCCTCAAGGTGAGGTGAGCTATCGCCGGCGAGTTGGCGGAGCGGGGCGTTGGTGCGGCACATTCGGGCAGCCGGCTTCCTGGTTGCTTCTGCTGCAGTAGCATCAGCGATGGTATCTGCAAGGCTGATGTCGCCTTTCGCCATCAGCTTGCTTTGCACGTGTGGTGCATCTAATCCCAGAACTATTTGGTCTCTTAGAGCTTCTTCAAGGTCGGCAAACCCACAGAGGCCTTCCAGGTTCCGGAGATCCGCGATGAAATCTGCAACGCTTTCTCCTTTCCTCTGGTCTTTCTGGTAAAATTCATGTCTTCGGACAAGCGTTGGTATGGTAGGTGCATAGTGGGCCCATAGGAGGGGCTCCAGGACGTCCCAGTCCATGGATTTCACCTCAGCCGGTTTTGCCAGTGCTTTAGCCATCTTAAAAATGGCAGGTCCGCAGTGAGTCAGGAATACCACTCGCTTTTTTCCAGTAGTGGCATCCTTCAAGTTGTTGGTCTCCAGAAACATCTGGAACCGGTCCATGTATGAGTCCCAGTCTTCTTATGCCAGGTCGAATGGAGCGAGTGGTATGGTGCTGCCGGTCATGGTTTCCGCCGTTGATGCGCCTTCAGCCACGTGCTCTGTTTCGTGCTCTGTAGTGTTCAGTCAGCTCTGACGTCTCCGCATCCCACCCTCGTCGCCAGTGTTACATTCTGCGCATGGGCGCAAGGAACGGAGACGAGACGGTGAACAGTGAACTTCAACTCTTTATTATACATTCTGAACAGAGCAAAACCCTAGAGCAAAAGCAGCCCTTTTATAGGCAAGCTGCTGATCTAGTAACCAATAGGAAATGTGGAATGTTAACCCCCTTAACCAATGAGAGTGGCTCATTAACAGCCAATCAGATTCTCCTGAACGGACCAATCCGATATTGCTATTATCGGCCAATCAGAAGTGCCGGGCTAGAACCATGCTATTTTCTAAAGCTTTTGATAAACTTTATTTGAGCATTTTATTAGTTCACAACACGGGCCTTGTTCAGAAATGCTAGGAGGTGCTGGTCGCGTGACTTCGAATGTTCGCTTAGGGAATGCTCGTAACCAAAGGAATACCTATAGAATAGAGAGTAGAGTAGAGTAGAGTAGAGTAGAGTGGAGTGGACTGGAGTGGAGTGGAGTGGAATGGAATAGAATAGAATAGAATAGAATAGAATAGAATAGAATAGAATAGAATAGAATAGAATAGAATAGAATAGAATAGAAAATGGAATGGAATGGAATGGAATGGAAAGGAATAGAAATAGGAATAGGAATAGGAATAGGAATAGGAATAGGGTAGAATAGAATAGAATAGAAAATGGAATGGAATGGAATAGGAATAGGAATAGAATAGAATAGAATAGAATAGAAAATGGAATGGAATAGGAATAGAAATAGGATAGAATAGAATAGAATAGAATAGAATAGAATAGAATAGAAAATGGAATGGAATGGAATAGGAATAGGAATAGAATAGAATAGAATAGAATAGAATAGAATAGAATAGAATAGAAAATGGAATAGAATAGAATAGAATAGAATAGAATAGGAATAGGAATGGAATGGAATGGAATGGAATAGAATAGAATAGAATGTGGAGTGGAGTGGAGTGGAATGGAATAGAATAGAATAGAATAGAATAGAATAGAATAGAATAGAATAGAATAGAATAGAATAGGAATGGAATGGAATAGAATAGAATAGAATAGAATAGAATAGAATAGAATAGAATTGAATTGAATTGAATTGAATAGAAAATGGAATGGAATGGAATCCCCTTCTAGCACTGATTATATTACCTAGTTGGGTCATGAAACGTCTGCAAGGAAACAACCAAGCTCAGAGAGCACCAAAGAATCCTCATTTCAAGCCTTAGCTGCAAATATTCTCCTTTTTTGGTAAATGGAGGTCTGGGTTTAAAAAATAAAAATAAAAAGACAGTTTGAGAAATGGATCATTTTGAGCTGAAAAGTGACCAGCGTGAAAAAAATTAAATAGCCCTTCTCTGTCTCTTCTTTCCTCATTGAGATTCAGAGCCTCCCTTGGGGTTAAGGTTGAAATCCAAGAGAAAATAATACCTTAAACTTATCCTTGAAACTCACATTCTCCAATTTCTCACTGAAATCCAAGGGCCCAGGAGACCTTCTGCTAACACCCAACTGCAAATGATGTCCTAACCGAAAGAGGTGTTTCCTTACCAGCTGCCACTGCCTCCTTCACCATCACAGCGCAATAAGGATCGATCACGTCTCCTTGTGAAGGGAGGTAGGGGCCACTGTCAAAATTGGACAGCCCAATCCTCAGGAAAGGCGACATGGCAATTCTGCAGGGGATTAGAAAGACCTGGTTAGCGGATCAGTCTGGAAAAAAACCCCGAAACAACCACTTCACAAATGCATGGCAGAAGGCAGGAGGGCAAATCCATTGTGACTGGATTCAGCAGCCCATCTGCATCTGAAAGACAATGGTCACTCTTTTCTGAAGACAGCGAAGTCCACCTTCTGGTCAGAATAAAAGAGTGGAGTAGGGACCTTGAAGGTCTTTTAGTCCAGCCTCTTGCTCAGGCAGGAAACCCTATTGTGATGACCCAGGGTGGGATACAATATAAACACAGTCACAAAAAACAGGTGAATCCCCTTTTACTCCTTCACTTTGCTTCCAAGCTCCAAATATCCTTGACTGGAGACAAAAAACTCCCACACAAGCAGTTACAAGAAGGAGGAAATGTCATTTAAATTATAAAGAGTAAAAAACAACACAAACCAGGCAAGATAAGGGCTTGAAGACATCCACAGATATCAGAACACACACTGGGAAGGACGTCAAACTCAGAGAGGAACAATAAACTAGAGATATTTCCATGCTTTGTTTCCAGCACTCGCCCATACGCATGTCCCTCCTCTTATCCAGTTGTCACAGCTGCAGCCCATGAAGAGGATCAAAGCCCTCTCCTCCACAGTAGACCACGTCTCTCCCTTATCCTCTCCTTCCTGCATGCCCTAGGATGGAGAGGGGATGGGCCTGGGTCCTCCTCTGACTGCCCAGCTGGTCTCTGCCCTTCCCCAGCCTCCTCCACAACTTCCGGAGCCACACACTCCCTGTCAACTGTTCCTCCTCTCCACCAGGGGCATGACACTCATCCTGAACATCTGTAGCAGGTGTAAGATGAGGTTCAGCAGAATTTAGAGGATGTCAACCCACATCTTACCCATCACAAGACCCACACCTGACGTAACCTTCCCATCCAAAGACCTCCTGACCAGAGGTGGTATTCAGCCGGTTCTGACCAGTTCTGGAGAACCGGTAGCAGAAATTTTGAGTATTTCAGAGAACCGGCAAATCCCACCTATGACTGGCCCCGCCAACCCCATCTATTCTCTGCCTCCCATTGAGTCCCAGCTGAATGGCTGGTTCTTCTTTGGTTGCCCTGCACAGGAGAATGGAGCTGGAAAGCAGGTTAGTGGGGTAGGGAGGGAAAGGGGATTTTGCAGTATCCTTCCCCTGCCACCAAGCCACGCCCACCAAGCCAAGCCATGCCCACCAAGCCATACCCACAGAATCATTAGCAAAAAACATTTGAATCCCACCACTGATCTGAAAGACAACGGTCACTCTTTTTTGAAGACAGCAAAGTACACATTTTGGTCAGAATAACAGAGTGGGAAGGAACCTTGGAGGTCTTCTAGTCCAGCCCCTTACTCAGGCTGAAAATCTTATACCAAATATCTGTAGCTCGGGTGTAGGATGAGTGTTCAACAGAATTTAGAGGATATCAACCTACATCATACCCATCACAAGACCCACATCTGACGTGACCTCCCATCACAGACCTCCTGACCACACAAAGTCCTTAGAAAAAGAAGAACACCGACATTCACATCCCTTTCTAGTTCCCGCCGCCTTAGAAAAGTTCAAAACATTCTCCAAGATCCATCTCATCCGGCGAACCTTTTTTTTAAAAGTATTGTCATCTGGATAATAATAATAAAAAAGGACCAATAGGCTGAAAAAAGAGCTTCTATCCCAGCGCTTTATTGAATTCCACTGTATAGTGCAATATTAATGCAATATCAGGGGTTTTCAATTCAATTGTATAGAATGCGAGGGATGTGTGCTTGTGTTTCACTTCTAGAGTTATAAAATACACTGAAGATAGCATTTAATTTCATTGTTCAATGACAATAAAGTAAGCAAAATGATTGTCCAATCTCTTATTAAAAACCTCCAGTGTTGGAGCGTTTACAATTTCTGGTGGCAAGTTGTTCCACTGATTCATTGTTCTCATGGTCAGGAAATTTCTCCTTACTTCTAGGTTGCTTCTCTCCTGGATGAGTTTCCACCCATTGCTTCTTGTCCTGCCCTCAGGTGCTTTGGAGAATAGCTTGACTCTCTCTTCTGTGTGGCAGCCCCCGAGATATTATTGGAATCCTGCTATCATGTCACCCCTGGGTCTTCTTTTCATTAAGCTAGACCTACTAGATCTGGAGTGTCGGATTCAAGACCTGTGAGACGGATCCAGCCCTTGGGGATGCTTAGATCTGGCCTGAGGGGCTGCAAAGAAAGAGTGAAGGACCAGCCCACAGTACCTCTGCCAGCGAAAATGGAGCTCGGGAGGGCTGCATGGATTCCAGGAGGCCATCACAGCCGAAAACGGAGCTTGCGACAGCCGCGTGCCTCCCTCCTACATTCCATTTTCGTTGGCAGAGGGTTGCAGGAGGCCATCGCAAGCTCCGTTTTTGGGCTGTGATGGCCTCCCGGAACCCATGCAGCCCTCCCGAGCTCCATTTTATTCTTTTTTAAAGAATAAATAAAGCTTGAGACATCCAGGACCTGGATGGTTGAGAATCTACACAGAGACATTGGTCTCAAAACCGCTAGTTTTATCAGCCACCAGCAACACAAAGACACAACACAGTTGACACTTATCCATGCTCAAAACATTTCCCCTTCTTGGCTTCCCAACAAGCTGACTTAGCAAAAGTTGGCTGGCCAGCTGCTGCTAAAACATCCCAACAGTTTAAGTTTCCGGCTTTGAATGATATCAATTGAAAAGGACCGTCCAGAGCCAGGAGAAACATCTGAAAGTTGGTACAACTTTGCCTTAAAGGTCATGAAATGTCTATGGAGGTTTTCAGTCCTCCAGGTCATGGTTATCCCAAAGATGCTTTTTCAAGAGGCAACTGGTCTTTCTGTTGTTGTTTTTTTCTTTGAAGACGTTTCGCTTCTCATCTAAGAAGCTTCTTTACCTCTGACTGGATGGTGGGGAATGGAATAGTTTATATTCCTTGCAGACAGCTGGTCATTTGCACCCTATTAGAGGGTCACTGAGGCCACTTGGAGGTTTATCTGTGTCCTCAGGGTCACCTGAGTGATGCAAATGAGTGTGGAGTCTTTCTTGGAATGGTTGAAAGAATTGGAGAATCGAATTGAATCGAATAGAATAGAATAGAGAATAGGAGAGAAAATAGAATAGAATACTTTATTGGCCAAGGATGATTGGACACACAAGGAATTTGTCTTGGTGTAAATACTCTCAGTATACATAAAGAAAAGGTACATTCGTTAAGAATCAAGAATCATAACGTTCAACACTTAATGATAGTCATAGGGTACAATCAACAATCAAATCATACTAGGAAACAGTCAAGTGGGAGGGAATGGGTGATAAGGAGTGGTGAGAAGATTAACAGTAATAGTAGTGCAGACTTAGTAAATAGTTGGAGAGTGTCGAGGGAATTATTTGTTTAGCAGAGTGATGGCGTTCAGGAAAAAACTGTCTTTGTGTCTAGTTGTTCTGGTGTGCAGAGCTCTATAGCATCATTTTGAGGGAAGGAGTTGAAACGGTTTATGTCCGGGATATCTGGAGATAGATAATGTTGCATCCTTCCCCCTATGATGAAAGGGGGCTGTTCCATTTTGACATAGATGGTTTCTTTTAGCACAGATGGAAAGTTCCAAGAAGGCTCCACACCCATTTGCACCATTCAGGTGACCCTGAAAACACAGATAAACCTCCAAGCAGTCTCAACGGCTCTCCAAAAAGAATGCAAATGACCAGCTGTCTGCAAAGAGTATCAATCCTTCCATTCCCCACCTTCCAGTCAGAGCTAAAGAAGCTTCTTGGATGAGAAGCAAAACGCCTTCAAAGAAAAACCAGAAAGTCCAGTTGCCTCCTGAAAAAAAAGCAACTTTGGGACAACCAAAGGTGGTCTGGAGGACTGAGAACCTCCATAGACATTTGACGAAAGGACTGTGTTGTAGACTGGAGATAGATGATGTTGTATCTCACCCCCCTCTGATGAGGGAGGGCTCTTCAATTTGGACATAGATGGCCTCTTTGACCCTTCTTTCAAACCAGTGGCCCCCTCTGTCCCAAATGTGGACTTTGCTGTCTTCAAAAGAACGGCTTTTGTCTTTTAATTGTCGTGAAATGAACTGTCGGCTGGGGACTAGAGACAAAAAAAATGTGTCCTTAAGAAACCTTGCAGAGGTTAACTTTTAAGCCCAGGGAAAAAAGACTTATGTTACAGTGGACTTAATTGACAGGTCACCCCTCTGCTTAAATATGACTTTGTCAATGGTTTAATAGATGTTTATACACTATATATGGGACTGACATTAAATAGTTTGTGGAATTAAATTAATCGCTCTGGGGGGGCTGGGGGAGAAGGGGAGAGAATATGCAATGAGAAATAAGTCTTTAATCTTGTGAGGATAAACAGAAAGGGAAAACCAGACAAAAGTAGTCCTCAAAATACAGTCATATGTTTGGTTGGGGAATTCTGGGAGCTGAAATCTACACATCTTAAATATAATATTTTATTTGCCCAAGTGGGATTAGACACACAAGGAATTTGTCTCTGGCGCAGACTACAATTGAACCCCACAAATTCTGCTGCTAAGAGAGGAAGTTTGTTAAGTGAATTTTGCTCCATTTTACAACCTTCCTTGCCATCGTTGTTAAGTGAGCCACTGCAGTTGCTAAATTAGTCACATGGTTGTTAAGCAAATCTGGCTTCCCCATTGACTTTGCTCATCAGAAGGTCGGAAAAGGGGGCCGCATGACCCCCCCCGGGGGACATAGCAACCGTCATAAATACGAGTCAGTTGCCAAGTGTCTGGATTTTGATCATGTGACCAAGGGGGCAGCTTCAAATAATTTAACAACCGCTTCTCTGCCCAGTTGCTGGGTGGGCGTGACCTAGTCGGCCTCCTGCACCACCCTGGGAGCAAATATAGGTCATGGGGGGGTTGCGTTTTCACCCTCCCTGGGCTCTGGAGGCTTTCTGGAGGCCAGAAACAGGGCTGTTTCTGGAGTTTTTCACACTCCCCAGGCTCCCCAGGGCCTCCCGGAGCCTCCACATGGGCCTGCAATCCAAAATGAGCCACGTGAGGACTCCTGGGAGAGGTGGAATGGTGTCAGCCAAGGCTGGGATTTGCCTATTTGCCAAACTGGCCATAAAATTGACAACCGCTTCCCTTGAACCGATGTGAACCAGAAGCAGCCCAGCCCTGATGTGACAACCAGGAGGCTACAAGGGTTGTAAGTGTGAAAAATGGTCATGTCAATTTTTTCACCGCCAGCAGCCATTGTGCTACTAATTAAACAACTGCAGTGAGATTCACTTAACGACTTTGGCAAGAAAGGCCATAAAAAGGGGCAAAATTCACTTAACAAAGGTCTCACTTAGGAAGAGAAATTTTGGGCTCAATCATGGTCGTATTTGAGGACTATATGTATGATACAAGAGAAAAAAAGATCCTGGCATAACTAATAAATAAATAAAGCCAATATCCTGCCAAACTTTCGGGCTACCTTGTGTTTTATTACAGCAGTATGATTTAAAGTGGACAGAAAGAAATCATTTCAGAATAACAGAATAAACAGAGTTGGAAGGAACCTTGGAGATCTTCTAGTCCAACCCCCTGCCCAAGCAGGACACTCAGATTAACACATTAACAGGGTTGGAAGGGACCTTGTACTGTGGTCATCTAGTCCAACCTCCCACCCCCCACCCAAGCAGGAGACACACACTTTCTGACAGATGGCAGTTCAATCTCTTCTTGAAAGCCTCCAGTGATGAAGCTCCCACAACTTCTATAGGCAACTTCTGTTCCATGGGTTGATTGTTCTTCACTGTCAGAAAATTTCTCCTTATTTCCAGGTTGAATCTCTCCTTGTCCAGTTTCCATCCATTATTCCTTCCTTGTCTGGCCTTCAGGTGCCTTGGAAAATAGCTTGATCCCCCTCCTCTCTGTGGCAGCCCCTCAAATATTGTAATGCTGCTATCCTGTCTCCCTCCCCTTCACTCGACTGACTAGCCAGGCCCAGTTCCTGTCACCGTTGTTCATATGTTTAAGTCTCCAGTCCCCTAATCCTCTTGCTTGCTCTTCTCTGTACTTTTTCTAGAGTCTCAACAATCTTTTTTACAGTGTGGTGACCAAAACTGGATGCAGGACTCTAGGTCTTACTAAGGCTTTATAGAGAGGTATTAGTACCTCATGTGATCTTGATAGTGATCCAAATCTGTTTTGTTTTTTTTTATCTAAAGGAAAAACCCACTGATCATCTGTATCCCATCCATCATCATCTGAAAAAGGGGATCGCATGATCCCCGGACACTGCAACCATCATAACAACAGGATGAACCAATTGCCAAGTGCTTGAATTTTGATCATGTTGCCATAGCGATGCTGCAACAGTCATAAGTAGGGGTGGGATTCAAAAATCCCAACAACGCCATGGTGGGCATGGCCTACCAGAACTTCTGGGAGGCCATTTTTCGCCTTCCCCAGAGTCCGGAGGCTTCCCTTGAGCTTCTGGGAGGGTGAAAATGGCCTCCCCCAAGCTCTGAAGGCCCCCCCCAGAAACCGGAAACAGGCTCATTTCTGGACTTCTGAAAGTTCCAGGAGGCCATTTTTCACCCTCCCAGAGCCTCCATGCAGACCCTGCACTTATCTGCACCCAAAACAGGCTGCGTGGAGACCTCTGGGAGGGGAGGGACAGGGTGGGTGGTGGGGCCAGTCAGTAACTTCAACTACCAGTTCAGCAAACCAGATGTAAATTTAACATCCGGTTCACCCAAACCAGCCCGAACCAGCTGAATCCCACTCCTGGTCATAAGGGGGAATACCATCATAAATTACCTTTTTTTTAGTACTGTTGTAATTTCGAATGGTTCCTAAGTCAAGGACTACTTGTATAATGACAAGGAAAACCCCCAGACCCATGTCCTCTTGGGGGTAATGCTTATAGAACAACAAGAAAAAAAACTCCAGCATTTTCATATCTTACAACCTTCCCCCCCCCCTCTCTTTCATCTTTTTTTCAACAAGACAGCTTAGAAGTCTTTGTGCCGGTGTTCTCCATGGAAAACAAGCTGTACTTCCTATAATTAAAAAGCAGTTTTAGCTAAGACCAGCGTCTCTGGTTTCGTACACTGGATCTCATGTTCACACCTTGGAAACAGGTGCAGCTCGAACAACTCAAAGCCAGGGGTGGAAAACTCTTAGCATCACTCCTTTCAGAGTGCTGTCTTCCAAAACTGGGTTTGTTTTAACTACCTTTCTTCTTCCAACAAGCTAGGTTTCACAGAAGTCTATGAATGGGACTGTTTTGCAGAGTCCTGCAGCCCTGGGGGAGTATCTATCAGGATAAATGTATAGACTGTGGGAAGAAATATCCATCCAGTGCAATTGCAAGCTGGGAGAAAAATGCTGGAAACAACATGGAGGCTGATTGGAAAGAGGATTTAATGATGAACAGAACCACCAAGCCCATGGTTCTGGTGCAGCTGACCACATGGAGTTGAGAGTGGAAAAGGTATTATACCTTCTCTTGGGCTTTGCACTTCAGCTTCCTGTTCCTGTGCAATAACATGTATTCTATTGGCTGTTGTCAGACTCCCATGGGGTTATATAGGGGTCATCACTGGCTCTACAGGCAAAGTACGAATCCTAAGTGTTTGTCTGAGCTATGTTTGGTTGAAGTTTGGACTGCCAATGCAATGTCCTTAGGAGATTGTGCCATTGGTGAGCTCTGCTGCTAGATGGTAGTGGGTTAATCCTAATATGTCCTGAAGGGTCATGTCTTAATCCCATCACCCTACAGCTGAAAGTCTTTCGTTTTGTAGATAGGCTGGCCCAGTCTTTCTTAATGGGCACAAAATATCTGCTGGGGGCTATTAAGAAAGACTTGGTGGCTGCTTTCTGTCTTTAAAAACATGTTTCTCCTTTTGGGAAATATAATATTCTGTCTTTTTTAATATTTCCCAAAATATTTCATTCTTCTAGGAGAGGGGTGGGTGCTAATTTTCTACAAGGCCATCAGTGTTCTTTAACCTTGGTAACTTTAAGGTGGGTGGACTTCAGCTCCCAGAATTCCCCATGCTGGCTGGGGAATTCTGGGAGTTGAAGTCCACCCACCTTAAAGTTTGCCAAGGTTGAGAAACACTGCTTTAGACCTCTTCCCAGGCATTTTGCAACTGCAATTCCCAGAACTCTGTAACTATACTGACTGTGAAACATGGAGCCAGCAATGCTGGCTGGGGAATTCTGGGAGTTGAAGTCCACCCAGCTTAAAATGGCTGAGCTTGAGAAATGCTGGGGTCAGTTGCAATTCTTCCCAGTGGAAAGATTTGCAACTCAAAAGCTGGGATAAATGCGTGGGTATCAAGACTTCTGTTTTGAAATTCTAGTTCTCCAGGGAAACTGGGGGTGGGAGGCAGCCTTTCCTTCCTTTATGTATGGCAGCCCCTTTGGAAAACCCACAAAAGTCCAGGAAATGCCTTTTGTTTCTTCGTGTGGAAACTTTTCAGGCACCCACGCTCCGTCTTCCCAGACTACCTTCTCCAGACTGAACATTCTGGGTCCCTCCAGCCTCCCCCACCGCATATATGTCTTTTCATACACCTGATCAGCCTTGCTGGGATGCTCTGGGCTTGTGCCAAGTTTCAAAACTGAAACTCTAGTCTGCTTCTTCATTCAAGAAAGTAAAGACTCATGCAGTTTATCTTCCTTTCCTTTTCTTTCCTTCCCTTCTTTTTCTTTCATTTTCACTTTTTTCTTTCTGTGACTCTCTTCTATCTCTTCCTTCCTCCATTCTTCCTCTTTCCTTCCTTCCCTATTTCTCACTTTTTTCCTTCAATTTTGATTGCCTCTTCCTTTCTTGCCACCTTCTCTTCCCCCTCCTTCTTTCCTTCCTCCACCCTCCTTCCATCTTTCTCTTATTTCTTCCTTCTCTTCTGTTCCCCCTTTCTCTCTCTTTCTGTTTCCTCACACTCTCCTTCTTTATTTTTTTCCATCCTTTTTTGCTTCCTTCCTCTGTTCCCACCTTCTCTTTCCTTTCCTTTCCTTTCCTTTCCTTTCCTTTCCTTTCCTTTCCTTTCCTTTCCTTTCCTTTCCCTTCCTTCCTTCCTTCCTTCCTTCCTTCATCTCAACCCCTTTCTCTGTCTTCTTTCCTTCCCTCTCTCACTCTCCATTCCTTATCTTTCTCTCTCTCTCTCTCCTTCCTTCCTTCCTTCCCTCCCTCTGAATTATTCTGAAATAGTACTCACCTACATTACAATCATACATATAACCATGAAACTGGATGATTGGGCCTGCTAATTTGCTATCATCCACACTGCTGTTTGGCTAGGGATTATGGAATGGCATTCAGCACATTTGGAAGCCACAAAGCAGGGTAATGTTGGTATGTTTCAGCACATTGATTGTAAACAAGCAGTCCTTTCCTTCCTTCCTTGGGAATTTTGGGTAGGTGCAAAAGGAAAAGTTAATTCAGGCATTATGCCCTTAAGGTTACTGTTATGTATTGAAAATGGTATACTCGAAATCCCCGAGCCTTGATTGGCCAAGGCACGGGGATTTCTGATTGGCCCGATTTAGGTCTCCCGCGATTGGTGCAAACTGAGAGCGGGAGACTTGAATCGCTGCCATTGGCCGCGGCAGCCTTGCGAAAGGTATAAAAGCCGCGGGCTTTTTACCTTTCGCCGGTTCGGTTCACTTGTTAAAAATAAAGAGCTTTTAATTGAAGTCACCGACTCTGAGCTTATTTCCGGACACGACACTGGCGACGAGGGTGGGATCTCGCCCCTGAACCGAACCCCGTGTCCACCTAAGAACCAGCGACAGCACTAAGATGGCGAAGATAGCACCGCCCGCTCCCTTCAACCCTGCCGCCGAAGATTGGGAATCGTATTCGGATCGGTTCCGAATGTACCTAGAATGCGCCGGCATGAAGGACGCCCCGGGCCCGCTGAAACGCGCTGTCTTCCTTACACACTGCGGACCAGAGGTCTTCCAGATGGCTAAGGCATTAGCCAAGCCGGCAGACGCAACCGCCATGGACTGGGACGTCCTCGAACCAATACTGCGGCGCCATTATGCCCCCGAGGTCCCCATCCTAATACGGCGCAATGAGTTTTACCGCCGAAACCAGAAGCCCGACGAAAAATTGAGCGATTTCGTCGCAGAACTGCGGCGCCTGGGAGGACTCTGTGAGTTCGAGGGTCTCAACAGTCTCATAAGAGACCGCTTCGTACTCGGGTTATGGGATCCTACACTGCAGAGCCGACTTATGGCCAAGGGCGACATCAGCCTAGCCGATGCCCTTACAGCCGCCGCAGCCGCTGAAGCAACACGCACGTCGGCAGACAGCATGCGAAGATCTGATGCGAAGGGCGGGAACAACAACCCGGCAAGGTCGGCCGACGCAAGAAGTGAAGCGACCGCACACTACGGTGAATACCAGTCAAACTCCAGCACGTCTGAAGACGAGGAGGACATTCACCGAGTACAGACGGGACGCGGCGATCAACGAAGTCGAAAAGGCCGTAAGTCGAGGACCAGCTGCGCCGGGTGCGGCGGCGACCACCCCAGGTCAGAATGCCGATTTTTTGACTCTATCTGCAGGCATTGTGAACGAAGGGGTCACATCGCCCGAGTTTGCCGCCAAAAGAAGACTCGCAGCCCGCCCAAATGGGAACAGCACGACAGACGGAGAGAAAACTCCCCGCCCAGAACCAGAGAACGACAGCCAGACGGTCGATGGGACCGCGCTCAACGATCTCAAAGAAGCGGCGACGGTCGACGGAAAGAAGAGACCCATCAGACGGTGACCATCGGCCACGCCACCTCCGACGGCGCCAGAAAAATACATGTAGAGGTATATATAGAAGGCCAGCCATGCAAGATGGAAGTGGACTCTGGGTCCTACCTTTCCATGATTGCACGGCGGGAAATCAAAAGACTGGTGCCAACTCTACAAAAGAGAAACGTGCAGACACAAAAGATCATTATTAAAGACTACCAAGGGAACCGTGTCCCGGTAGTAGGCACCAAGAATTTCAACATAACCTACAAAGGCCACACCGAACAACTACCACTCACAATCGTCGATCGCGACCGCCCAAGCCTACTGGGTCTACAATGGTTCGCCCCGCTTAACATCGCACTGACAGGTGTCAACCAAGTCACCATCGAAGCTTGGGAACAGCGGCTAACCCAGGAGTTCCAGGAGGTGTTCGATGGAGGCTTGGGCAAGTACCAGGGGCCCCTTATCTCATTTGACTTAGATCCAAGGGTCCCCCCTAAGAGACTTAAACCTAGAAGGGTACCGTTTGCATTAAAACCAAAAATTGACGAGCAGCTTGACAAACTCGTCAAACAGGGGGTATTACAACCGATAGACCATGCCAGATGGGAAACCCCTATAGTGACCCCAGTAAAACCGGACGGGTCAGTGAGAATTTGCGGGGACTATAAGGCCACCCTAAATGGCGCGTTACAACAAAGCGCCTACCCAGTCCCTATAGTACAACATTTACTACACTCGCTAGGAGGGGGCAAAGTCTTTGCAAAACTCGACCTTGCTCAGGCATATCAGCAGCTGCCGGTAGACGAGAAAACGGCGGAAGCCCAAACAATAGTAACCCATCGGGGGGCCTTCAGGTGTAACCGGCTCCAATTCGGAGTCAGCGTGGCACCAGGCATTTTTCAAAGCCTGATGGAACGTTTGTTACAGGGCATAAAAGGGGTGGTGCCCTATTTTGACGACGTACTAATAGCGGCGCCAAATGAAGCCGAGTTAGAGACGCGACTCAGACAAGTCTTAACAAAATTTAAAGAAACAGGACTTAAGGTTAAGCGAGAGAAATGCAATCTATGTACAAAGCAAGTAGAATTTTTGGGCTATCTCCTAGACCAAAAGGGCATTCACCCTACAACTAAAAAAATAAAAGCCATCAAGGAAGCTCCCACCCCAAGATCCAAAACGGAATTACAAGCATTCCTAGGATTACTAAATTTCTATAATGTTTTCCTACCTCAAAAGGCAACGGCGGCGGAGCCCTTACATAGACTCCTAGACAAGAAGGCAGCCTGGACTTGGGGGAGGCGAGAACAAGCTGCTTTTCAAAGAACCAAGGACCTCCTCACCTCCGATGCTGTCCTGATGCAATTTAGTGAGACTTTACCACTAGCTGTCACTTGCGACGCATCACCCTTCGGCGTCGGCGCTGTCCTCAGCCACACCCTCCCAGACCAGAGAGAAGCACCCATCGCCTTTTTCTCCAGGACTCTGACCAAACCAGAGCGCAACTATAGCCAGCTGGACAAGGAAGCTTTGGCTATAGTTGCCGCCGTTAAACGTTTTCATGAATACTTGTACGGCCGCCCGTTCACCATCGTGACGGATCACAAGCCTCTGTTGGGCATCCTCCCGGGAAACCGAGCCACGCCCAACATCTTGTCACCCCGAATGACAAGATGGTCGGAATTCCTGGCAGCCTACAATTACGAACTGTTACACAAGCCAGGTAAGAAAATCTCGCACGCAGACGCTTTAAGCCGCTCGCCCTTACCTAACTCTGAACCTGACCCAGCACCTACCACAAATACCCTGAGCATAGAAAGTTTACCTATTACTGCATCCGACATTGCCAGGGAAACCATTAAGGACAGGCGTCTGGCACGAATCTTACACTGGTTAGAAAAGGGCTGGCCGGAAAAGGACTGTGACGAGACTTTTAAAACATTCCGCCAGCGCCAGACCGAACTGTCACTACTGAAGGGATGCATTCTATGGGGTGACCGGGTGGTAATTCCAGATAGATTGCAAGAAAAAGTCTTGAGGATGCTACATGAGGGTCATCCTGGCATCGTCAGGACTAAAGCCCTGGCCAGAAGCTACGCTTGGTGGCCAGGGATGGACAAGCAAATTGAGGCATGGGTCGCCAAATGCCACCGATGCCAGGAGACCAGATCCAGCCCACCCACAGCACCCATCCGGGATTGGGAAACACCACGAGGGCCCTGGTCCAGAATCCATCTCGACTTTGCGGGCCCCACAAATGGACACACGTTCTTAATCACAGTCGACACATACTCAAATTGGCTAGAGGTGGCTGACATGAAATCCACCACCACAGAGGCTGTCATAAAAGAACTGAGCAAACTGTTCTCCACACACGGCCTCCCAGACATCATCGTCTCAGACAACGGGCCCCAATTCACCTCCATCGATTTCGAACGGTTCCTGGCAGAGAAGGGCATCCGCCACGCGTTGACAGCACCGGCGCATCCGGCGGCGAACGGTAGGGCGGAACGGATGGTCCAATTTACAAAAAAGACACTCAGGAAAATGGACCACGCGGAGATCAACGACAAAATCAACCGCCTACTCTTCATACAACACATCACTCCCAACACTACAACCAACAAGAGTCCGGCAGAGCTGTTAATGGGCAGGAAGCTGAGGTCTCCACTTGACAGACTGCACCCGACCTACAACCCGGAGCAGCCCCCAGACTCCAGCTCCAGGTTCCGGACATTTAACCCAGGCGACCTGGTTTACGCAAAAAACATGACGGGGGACCCCTTATGGATCCCAGCCGTCATAACACAAATCACTGGTCCAAAGTCGTACCGGCTCCAAACCACGGATGGGCGAGCCTGGAAACGGCATATTGACCAGTTAAGGTCCCGAACGGCAACTGACCTCAACCCCCAAGAAGCGAACCAAGGGGGGAGGGAATACCCGGAAAGACAATCGCAAAATAAAATAAACCAAAAATACTCACCAGAAAACAGCCATCGCGAGTCCCCTCCGGAGAAGAACCGTCTGGCCAGCTCTACCGACTCGAAGAAGCCAAGCGGGAGCGGCGAAATCCGCAGCTCAACCAACCCGGTAGGCCCAGGCGGGAGCCACGGCGAAAGAACCGGCCCGATCATCCAGCCGGTTCGCGAAGAGGCAGGAGCAGCCAAAGGAACGACCGCTCCGGCCGAGATACAACAGGGAAGTGAGTTGCGCAGGTCAACTAGGACTCGACGGAGCCCCGCCTACCTGCGTGACTACACCACCTGACGGACCGTACCAAGGGGGGAGGGGTGTTATGTATTGAAAATGGTATACTCGAAATCCCCGAGCCTTGATTGGCCAAGGCACGGGGATTTCTGATTGGCCCGATTTAGGTCTCCCGCGATTGGTGCAAACTGAGAGCGGGAGACTTGAATCGCTGCCATTGGCCGCGGCAGCCTTGCGAAAGGTATAAAAGCCGCGGGCTTTTTACCTTTCGCCGGTTCGGTTCACTTGTTAAAAATAAAGAGCTTTTAATTGAAGTCACCGACTCTGAGCTTATTTCCGGACACGACAGTTACAGGTTCTGGAACGTTTTGGTGACTTTGTGTTAATAATCTACCTTTTAAAGAAAAACACCCCATCATCAACAAACTCCCTGCTTGTTTTTAAAATAGGAAGATCCCTTTTCTAGGATTAGTGGGAAATGACTATTCAGCTACCCAAGTTAAAGAAGAAAAGGGGGGGGGGAAAGTATTTAAAAAGGGAGTCAGGCAGCCTCCAAAATTTAAAAAACAAGACACACTTCCTTTCCTTTTCAATTCTTTCTCTTTGAAGTTTGTGGCTAATGCAGATTTGCAAGTAGCTGATGCAAGCTGTTTGAGAGGCAGAAAAACAAATGCTCTAAATCTCAATATTATTAAGAACAAAGAGGAAACCCTTTAACAGAATAACAAGAGTTGGATGAGACCTCGGAGGTCTTCTAGTCCAACCCCCCAGCTCAGGCAGGTACCCATTAAGTATTAATTGGTAGAGTAATTGCTGGCAGCTCATGAGTGAGCCAGAAATCACCTGCAACTTGATAACAGATAACAGATTGACAAGAGTTGGAAGGGACCTTGTAGATCATCTAGTCCAACCCGCTGCCCAAGACCCTAAACCAAGTCAAGTCTTTGGCATACAACCATTCATGTAGTGACCTTTCAAAGTTACAACAGCACAGAAAAAAAGACTGATGACTGTTTTTCATACTTACGGCTGTTGTGATTAAAAATAGAGATGATTGGCAACTGACTCATATTTATGACGGTGGCAGTGTTCCGGGGTCACATGATCCCCTTTTGAGACCTTGTGACAAGCAAAGTCAATGGGGGAAGTCAGATTCGCTTAACAACTACAGTGACTCACTTAACAACATGGCAAGAAAGACATAAAATGGGGCAAAACTCAGTTGACAAATTAACAAAGCTTCAGAGCTGAAGAAGCGAAACGTCTTTAAAAAAAACACCAGAAAGTCTAGTTGCCTCTTGAAAAAAAAGCACCTTTGGGGTCATTTTAACAAATGTTTCACTTAGTAACAGTCAATTCGGCCTCAGTTGTGGTTGTAAGGCAAGGACTCCCATACACGCTTTGGTTACCGAAAGTCCCAAATCATTAAATGGGTAATGATTTCTCCCCCTCCCCAGTTTACAAGTTTGGAAAGAAATTCAATTAAAAGAGAATAATCTAAACACATTTGCACAAAACAGCTGTCCTGAGTAGCTCACAGCCCAGGGTGTTTTAATCTTAGCAACTTTAAGATGTGTGGACTTCAACTCCCAGAATTCCTGCCTGGGGAATTCTGGGAGTTGAAATCCACACATTTTAAAGTTCAAATGGTAATGAATAATGAAGTAAGTAATATGGAGTAATTATTCATGAGGAGGTGGGCTTAGGTCTGTAGTTGCAGCGTTCCCCCTCCTATTTTTAATTTGTTTAAATTTTATTCACCTTGCCACCCTTTCCCTCATATTCTTCAGCAGACTTCTTCCTGATTTTGGGGCAAGCTGTGGTCTCAAAGAATAAAGCTCACAAAATTATGTGACCAGTTAATCACAGATTATACTATTTAAAAGAAAAATAAGGAATGTATTTAGTAAACAAAGCAGGTAATTCTACCCAGTTTCTTTCACAATCCATTTTTAATCTACTTTTACACCTCACATTTCTTCTAGGGGAAATCTGTTCCAGGATGTGTGTGAGAAACTTATTTTATTTGCATTTGAAGGTAAAATTTGATCGCACTTATTTTATTTTTTTATTTTTGAATGGACCCACAAGAATGAATTTTCTTGATATCTGAAATTCTTAGCATGCTGGCTGGGAAATTCTAGAAATCCAGATATCTTAAAAGTTCCGAAGGTAAAGAAATATTTCTCTGCCTAAAGAATATATTTTGAAGCAATATTCATTTGAAAATCTACTTTTAAAAAATACTTTTGGGGTTTTGGAGGAGTGGTTTTGTAATGGTACAATGAAGGAATTTTTTTTTTTACTACAAATATTATCTTTTATTGATAGATGCTTTAATTTAGATTCCATACTCAGTAGGGGATATATTCACATATTTTCTTTTGTTAATTATATTTTGATATTTTACATATTATTACTTGGCTGCTGCTACTATTACTACTAGTACTAATAATAATGATGATGATGTCAACACCAACAGCAAATGCCACCTCTGTAATGAGAAAGATGAAACAGTTGATCATTTAATCAATGAATGCAGCAAAATTTCACAAACTGACTACTTAGAATACCATAACCGAGGTGCTAAAATCATTCACTGGAAGCTATGCCAAAAGTTTGGATTTGAGTATAGTAACAACTGCTGGGAAGGTCAGGTTGAGAAGGTTCTGGAGAATAAAAAAGTTGAGATCTTGTGGGACTTCAGAATTCAGGCGGACCGGCATTTGGCCCACAACACACCTGACATAACAATAGTTGAAAAGAAAAAGGATTTGGTTCATTGACATTGCAATACCTGGTGATGCACGAATTGTAGACACACAGCAAGAAAAAAAATCACGAAGTATCAGGACTTACAAATTGAAGTTGAGCTATTTTGGAAAAAGAAATTGTGTGTTATCCCAATTGTAATTGGAGCCCTTGGAGCAATACCTAAAGGGCTACCTTGCTATTTGGAAATTCTGAATTTATCAGACTTGAATACCCTGATTCTACAAAAAAAACAACCACCCTACTTGGAACAGCTGATATCTTCCAATGCTACCTGAACAGTTCCTAGGTCCTTGGTTAAGACTCGAGCTGTTGAGCTACCAATGAAATCTCACTAAAGATTAAATAACAACAACAACAATAATAACAACAATAATAATAATACAAAATTATTGAACTGGCTGGTATTTTTGAACAGAATTTCTTACTATACTGTCAGTTACTTTTCAAAAACCTGAGAACAACTTGCTTGCAGAAAAATTGTCTCTTTCTCTTGTTTTATTCAAACAGTTCAATTTCCTGGAACTTTGACAAGGCATTTCCTGGCCAAACCACTTCCACAGACTCAACCTGTCTTTTTTCAGCATCAGGGCCTCACAATTCACAAGACTGTACAAGACTTAATGAGCAGAAGAGAAAGAGGGCAGCCTGATCAACATTTCTAAGGGGAGGGACATATACACACACATGCACAAAGACATAAAAACAGACAAGACCCCCATTCAGATGACTCAGAAGGCCTGCTGTCCTCCTCTTCCATTTTTTTTTCATGTTTCACTGACTGAAAATCTTTATGAGTCATTATCCTATCCAAAAATTGAATTTTCAACCAGACACAGACCAATACTGAAGCAATTTTGGAAGGCAAGCCCAAAAATCTAGACAATGAGGGGGCGAAAAACTCAGCTCCCTTCAATCTATCTGGGATTTGGAATTTACAAAATGGTTCATATCCATCAAATTGCTCCTTGAATGAAATTTCAGTTATTTCCTGAGCTAGCATATGTACTTGAATTAGACGTTCTGTTTTCTTCTGAAACTTTTCTTTTCTTGGATTTACCTACGGCTGGCTTATTTGGAGTTGAAAAGCTCAATAAATCATGTGCCGGGAGGGTGTCGCACATCAGCGGTTGTGACACATATTTTGAGTGACAGGAACTGCAGCAAAGAGCCACATATGGCTCCAGAGCTGCAGGTTGCTGACCCCCTGCAATAGGGTACAAGGGAATGGCACACAACAGACCCCAAACACTTTTGCAAATCTAATTCAACTGATTTCTTTGATTGCCGTAAATCAGGGGTCTTCAAACTTGACAGCTTTAAGACTTGTGGACTTCCACTCCCAGAATTCCTCCTCCAGTCAGGTTAGCTCAGGAATTCTGGGAGTTGAAGTCCACAAATCTTAAACTCGACAAATTTGAAGACCCTTGCCGTAATTTAAGCAGGTTTGTTAAGAACAGATCATGCCAAACCAATCTTATTTCATTCTTCAGTGACTAAATTAGTGACTAAATTAGTAGACCAGCAAAATACTGTGGACATAATATATTTAGATTTCAGCAAGGCATTCAACAAAGTAGACCACAACCTACTTCTTAGTAAGCTAGAAAAAAGTGGAATAAATAGCACCACCACCAGATGGACTCACAACTGGCTGGCAAACCGTACTCAACAAGTAGTCCTTAATGGGTCTAAGTCTACATGGAGGGAAGTAAACAGTGGGGTGCCAAAAGGTTCCGTCTTAGGCCCAGAACTCTTCAATATCTTCATGAACAACTTAGATGAGGGAATAGAAGGGGAACTTACCAAATTTGCAGATGATACTAAGCTTTCAGGAATAGCTAACACCCAAGAAGATAGGCTCAAGATCCAGGTGGATCTTGACAGACTAGAACACTGGGCCATATCTAATAAAATGAAATTCAATATAGAGAAAAGTAAAGTCCTACACTTAGGCAAGAAAAACCAAAAGTACACATATAGACTGGTGAAACCAGGCTCAATAGCAGTAACTGGGAGAGGGATCTTGGAGTCTTAGTGGATTCCAGCTAAATATGAGCCAGCAATGTGCAGCAGCAGCCAAAAAAGCTAATGCAATCCTAAATTGTATTAACAGAGGGATAAAATCAAGATCTAGGGAAGTACTAATACCACTCTATAAAGCCTTAGTAAGACCACACCTAGAGTACTGCATTCAGTTTTGGTCACCACATTATAAAAAAGATGTTGAGGCTCCAGAAAAAGTACAGAGAAGAGCAACAAGGATGGATAGGGGACTGGAGGATAAAACATACAATGAACAGTTGCAGGAACTGGGCTTGGCTAGTCTAGTAAAGAGAAGGACCAGGGGAGACATGATAGCGGTCTTCCAATATTTGAGGGGCTGCCACAGAGAGGATGAAGGAGTCAAGCTATTTTCTAAAGCACCTGTAGGCCAGACAAGGAATAATGGATGGAAACTGAACAAGGAGAGATTTAACCTGGAAATAAGGAGAAACTTTCTGATAGTGAGAACAATCAACCCATGGAACAGAAGTTGCCCTCGGAAGTTGTGGGAGCACCATCAGTTGAGACTTTCAAGAAGAGATTGGACTGCCATTTGTCAGAAATGGCGTAGGGTCTCCTGCTTGGGCAGGTGGTTAGACTAGATGACCTACAAGGTCCCTTCCAACTCTGATTATCTATTTAAAAAATTGGGCTTTGTTGTACCAGATGGATTATATTAAGTGCTTAAATTTTTGAGGCCGCTTCAATGGTAACCTGCTTTGGGCAGCTTATACTCAGTCCCTGCGTAAACAAGATGAAAGCAACTTTGGAGAAATAATAACCAAACAAACATTACCAAAAAAAATTACTATAAGGAATAATTAAAAACCCATATAGAGGTAACCCTCGACTTAAAATCATTCAGTGACTGTTCAAAGTTACAACAGTACTGAAAAAAGTGACTTTTCACACTTGTGACCATTGCAGCCTCCCCAGGGTCATATAATCAACATTCAGACACAGGGCAACTGACTCGTATTTATGACAGTTGCAGCATCCAGGGGTCATGGGATCCCCTTTTGCATCCTTCAGTCAATGGGGAAGCCAGATTCACTTCACAACCGTGTGACCAAGGCAATAACTGCGGTGATTCACTTAACATCTGTGGAAGAAAGGTCATAAAACAGAGTAAAATTCACTGTCTTGCTTAGTAACAGAAATTCTGGGCTCCATCGTGATCTTAAGTGAAGGGCAGCCAATAATCATATTTCTGCTACATAGAAGAGCAACCAGGATGATTAGAGGACTGGAAGCTAAAACATACGATGAACAGTTGGCAGGAACTGGGCCTGGCTAGTCTAGGGAAGAGACGGACCAGGGGAGACAGGATAGCGGTCTTCCAATATTTGAGGGGCTGCCATAGAGAGGAGGAAGGGGTCAAGCTATTTTCCAAGGCACCTGAAGGCCAGAGAAGGAATAATGGATGGAAACTGAACAAGGAGAGATTCAACCTGGAAATAAGGAGAAACTTTCTGACAGTGAAGAACAATCCACCCAGGGAACAGAAGTTGACTTCAGAAGTTGTGGGAGCTTCACCACTGGAGGCTTTCAAGAAGAGGAGACTGGACTGCCATCTTGTCAGAAATGGTGTAGGGTATCCTGCTTTGGCGGGGGGTTGGACTAGATGACCTACAAGGTCCCTTCCAACTCTGATTATCTGTTATCTGTTAGAAGAAAAGCTTCTATGTCTCCCTCAAAAGCTGTTGGGGTAGTCAGATTTAGTTGAAGCAAGCTGATTTTTTTTTTTTTTTTTTTTGCTGGGGGGCAACATTTGAAGTGTTCTCTGCCCCCGCACAAGAGCTCTTAAAAGAAGGAGAAAATCTCCTTTTCTTGATTTAATTGGATAGGAGAAAGAATAGGGTGTCAGCAGTTCTGCAAATACCGTCCTCAGCTACAAATATTGGCCATTGAAACTTGGTACCCAAATTCACCCATAAATACAGAACAGTTGTGTCACCACATGCTTCACCTGAGATCCAGGTAAAAATGACACCGAGTAGTTCACATGAGGCTCAAGGAAACACACCCTATAGGGCAAGGGTCTTCAAACTTGGCAAGTTTAAGACCTGTGGACTTCAACTCCCAGAATTCCTGAGCTAACAACATGACTGGGGGGAGGAATTCTGGGAGTTGAAGTCCACAAGCTTTAAAGCTGTCAAGTTTGGAGGCCCCTGCTATTATGATGGTGCGGTCAACACAAATTGCAAAAGAAAACCACTGCATGTTCACTTATATCACACAGATACCCCAGCTAAGCAATTCAATCGTGGCTAGTCTAGTTTAATGGACGAACCCAGCCTAGATCAGGCCATCTTGGCATTTGTTCCCATGGCTAATCTCCTTCATTCTCAGTCAATCAAAACAGCTGTAAGGGACCTTGGAGGTCTTCCAGTGCAACCCCCTGCTAAAGCAGGAAGCCATTAAGGAGATCAGTAAGAAACCATTAAAGAGACCATTAAGTTTTTTAACTCTTGACCAGCCATTAAAATAATAGAATAGAATTCTTTATTGGCCAACTGTGATTAGACACACAAGGAATTTGTCTTGGTGCAAATACTGTCAGTGTACATAAAAGAAAAGAGACATTCATCAAGAGTCAAGAATCATCAGGTACAACACTTAATGATAGTCATAGGGTGCAATAAGCAATCAAATCATACTAGGAAACAATCCATAGAAATCGTAAGGACACAAGAGACAAAGCTACAGTCATACAATCACAAGTGGGGTTTCTGTCCATTCATCCCATCCATTTAGTCCAGAAGTACTGGCTTAAAATTAAAAAATGGTTGCAAGAGATCCTCAAGGAACAAATAGATTTGGAACCAGAATTATTTTTGTTAGGGATATTTAAAAAGAAATGTGGAAAAAATATAAAATATATAATATTACACAATCCTAATGGCTGCTAGAATTGCCTATGCTCAATGCTGAAAACATAATTGTATACCATCAGATGAATTGATTATTCAAAAAATAATGGCATCCGCTGAGATGGATAAATTAACCCTCATGCTATGAGAGAAAGAGGAGTCTGAATATTATAGAATTTGGGGAAAATGGTATGATTGGTTTGAATTAAGACAGATGGACGATGGAAGAATTAATGATAAGTAATTTATAGATTAAAAGCTTATATTTGCACAAATTGTATATATTTGTAAATAAGCACAAAATAGAAGTATATGAGATAGATGTCACACATTGTTAATGTCATAATATGTGTATTTTTGTTCAGTTTTGAAAGATATAAAAGATCAATAAAGTTTATTTTAAAAAAAGTCAAGAATCATAAGGTACAACACTTAATAATAGTCATAGGGTACAATAAACAATCAAATCATACTAGGAAACAGTCAATATAAATCGTTAGGATGCAAGCAACAAAGTTACAGTCATATAGTCACAAGTGAGGTTCCCATCCATTCATGCCTTGTCAATCAACATTTATAACCAAGGATGATGAAGAATTTGCCTCATTTCCTGCCTCTTGCTCCCAAACTCCTTTCTTTCTTACAATTAGGATCCTGACAAAATTTAACAGCCTGGAACATCATCCAAGGAAGGTTGCTAACTTCCCGGAACAAGGAAGCACCAAAAAACGGCAGCTTCCGCTCCTGAGGCAGCTAATAAATGGATAGAATTCAAGAACTCATCAGAGGTGGTCAAAATAGCTGATGAAAAGAACATTCGCCCAGGCTGATTTAAAAACTAGCAGAGCACATCCATGAACCCCAACTAGCAATGAGGAGACAGGATGAAAACTCTTCAATTTCACAACACATGGATAGGCTTCACCATAGTTTCAACTGGGCAACTGTAACCACTCTAGACCAAGCCATGCCTGAAAAATGTCATGGGATTTCTAGAAGCATTGGCACTCTAACAAATTAGACATGGAGATATAACCAATACACACACACATACATATATATATATGTATTGTATTCGGCTGTGTATTGTGTATTGTATTGTGTATTGTATAGTGTTCGTCATCTATACAGAAGCCTGATGATGGCAGCACAACTATAATGACGTGGGAAAATATCTGAACAAAGCTGAATAACATACATGTAAGTATGTATATATGTATGTATGTATGTATGTATGTATGTATATATATGTTTTCTTAAGTTTTCACGGGTACTTACATGAACACTATACAGAAGCCTGATGATGACAGATGAGATTCTGCTGAAACTTTGCTACAACTTTAAAAGCACAACTATTATGACGTGGGAAAATACCCGAACTAAGCTGAATGCCATATATATGTATGTGTGTGTGTGTGTGTGTGTGTGTGTGTGTGTGTGTGTATTGCAATATATATATATAAATATATTGCAAAAGAGGCCATTAACAAGCCAAAAAGGAAACAAAGAGGCCATAACACGTCCCCACTAGCAATCAGGACCGAGATGAACGTAGATTAACTCCAAGATTAACATCAAACCAACAATCAAGAAGTAAAGCATACCCCAATCCAGAAAGGCAACTAAGAAGTTGATTAAAGGCCTGCAGATTAAGACCTGTGAAGAACGGGTTGCAGGATTTGTGTTTGGCCAGCCTAGAGAAAAGAAGGACTTGGGGCGGGGGACATGCTAGCAGTCTTCAAGTATTTGAGGGGCTGCCACAAAGAGGAGGGGATCAACTTATTTTCCAAGCACCAGAAAGCAAGAAAAAGAAGCAACAGATGGAAACTAATCAAGGAGAGAAGCCATTTAGAATTCAAGATAAACTTTCTAACAGTGAGGGGACAATTAACCAGTGGAACAAGTTGCCTCCAGAAGTTGTCAGTGCTCCATCACTGGAGGTCTTTAAGAAGAGACTGGATGGTCACTTGCCTGAAATGGTGTAGGGTTTCCTGCTTAAGCAGAGGGTTGGTCTAGAAGACCTCCAAGGACCTTTGCAGCTCTATTCTAGTCTAAACTGCCAAATAAGTCAACAGTCAATAGCCCAACCAACGAACCTCTAAGACTACCCCCCAATCTGGCTGGAGAATTCTGGGAGTTGAAGTCCACACGTCTTAAAGTTGCCAAGTTTGGGGACCTCTGCGCTAGAAATATAAACTGGGGTGGGTGGGGGACCCCACTTCCCTACCAGTACTGATGGTGTTTCCTAACTGGGTCACGAAACGTGTGCCAGAAACCAACTAAGTTCAGAGGGCACCCAAGGACCCCCTGATTTGAAAGCTGGCAAGCCTTCCTTTGGGCATGGAGCTATCCGGGACTGGATCAGAGCCAGGCGGCAGCTCCACTAAAGAAGAAAACCTTAATTCCAAGGGATCCTAACCTGGTTTGCGGGAGGAAGAGGGGGGGGGGGATAAATTGTTCCTCCCGATCTCCAGTTCCAACTTTTTTCCCCCTCTTCTTGGAGGTAGATAGGACAAAGTAAGACCAGGGAAGGAAAACTGCCCACCGGCGCAGCCTTAGCAAGCTCAGAGTAGGGCGCCGGAATCGCGAAGTGGAAAGCGCTAGCCAGAGTTTCCGTACCCGGCGCTAGCAGCATCCTGGCTCGGTGGGCTCAGTGGGCTTCCCCCCTTACCTACTCCTCGCCCGGCCGAGCTCCTCTGCTCCTCGCCCGGTCCTTCTCGGTCAGCCAGTCCCAGCAGCCCCGTCCAGCGGCTCGTCTTGCGGCGGCGGCGACAGCTGCTGCTCTCCGTCACCCAACCAAGCCGGTCGCCCCCGCGCCCGTCGCAACCTCTCGCTGTTGTCGCCGCCTCCTCTGGCAGGGACGGCGCTGCAGAAGAGCTGATCCCGGGCTGGCCCCGGGCCCGGAAGGGAAGAAGGAAGGAAGGAGGCTCGGAGGAAAAGAAAGAAGGAGGAAGGGGAAAAAGAGAGAGAGAAGGAAGGAAGGAAGGAAGGAAGGAAGGAAGGAAGGAAGGAAGGAAGGAAGGAAGGAAGGAAGGAAGGAAGAAGGCTTGGAGAAAGAGAAAGAAGGAGGAAGGGAAGGGAGAGAGGGAATAAGGAAGGAAGGAAGTTCGGTGAAGGAGGAGAGAAAGAAGGAGAAGAGAGGGAGGAAGGGGAAAAAGAGAGAGGGAAGGGAGAAAGGAAGGAAGAATGGAAGGAAAAGGGAATAGGAAGGAAGGAGGCTCGGAGAAAGAGAAAGAAGGAGGAAGGGAAGGGAGAGAGGGAAGGAAGGAAGGAAGTTCGGTGAAGGGGGAGAGAAAGAAGGAGAAGGGAGGGAAGAAGTGGAAAAAGAGAGGGAAGGAAGGAAGGAAGAATGGAAGGAAGAAGGAAAAAGGAAGGAAGGAGGCTCAGAGAAAGAGTAAGAAGGAGGAAGGGAAGGGAGAGAGGAAAGGAAGGAAGTTCGGTGAAGGAGGAGAGAAAGAAGAAGAAGGGAGGGAGGAAGGGGAAAAAGAGAGAGGGAAGGGAGGAAGAATGGAAGGAAGAAGGAAGAAGTAAGGAAGGAAGGAAGGAAGGAAGGAAGGAAGGAAGGAAGGAAGGAAGGAAGGAAGGAGGCTTGGAGAAAGGGAAAGAAGGAGGAAGGGAAGGGAGAGAGGGAAGGAAGGAAGTTCGGTGAAGGGGGAGAGAAAGAAGGAGAAGGGAGGGAGGGAGGGGAAAAAGAGAGGGAAGGAAGGAAGAAAGGAAGAATGGAAGGAAGAAGGAAGGAAGGAGGCTCAGAGAAAGAGAAAGAAGGAGGAAGGGAAGGGAGAGAGGGAAGGAAGGAAGGAAGAAAGGAAGAATGGAAGAGAAAGGGAGGGAGGAAGAAGGGAAAGAAGGAGATTCAGTGAAGGAAAGGAGAAGGAAGGAAGGAAAAAAGGAAGGAAGAGAAAGGGAGGGAGGGAAGAAGAAGGGGAAGAAGGGAGAAAAAAGGAAAGAGGAAGGGAGAAAGGAGGAAAGAAAAGAAAAGAAGAGAAGATAGGTTATCCAGGAGAGTGTATTTCTAGCTAGTTTCTCTCTCAACCTAGCCTACCCCACAGAATCATTGGGAATCTAAAATTAAAATTAAGCTAATTCTGAAATCCTCAAGGGGAAGAAATCCTAAATCCTATGTTTTTGGTGTGTCTTTGTGTTCAAATGGCTGCCCTTGCCCATTCCCAGCTAGCATCACAGACTGAAATAAAAATAACCAGCCTTGCTCATCTCCTAATTATTTTTAATGGTGGTTTAAGCGGTAAAAATATATATATACAACATTGGAGTGGGAATTGTCACAAAGCAGCCTTTCAGACTTCAGGTAAAATCCCTTCTTTTTTTCTTAGCTACTTGCTTGGTATTTCCTTCCTTCCTTCCTTCCTTCCTTCCTTCCTTCCTTCCTTCCTTCCTTCCTTCCTTCCTTCCTTCCTTCCCTTTCCATGCCACCTTTTTTATTTTATTTTTTAACCCAGACAGCTTTCATGCCTAAGGCTGGACTAGAACTTACAATTTCCTGGTCACACCTAATGGAAGACTAGAACTCTCCATCGCCTGGCCAAAGTCACCTAGCTGGCTGCCATGCTTAAGATGAAAGTGGAATTCTCTATCGCCTGGTGATTGGCCCAAAGTCATCCACTCAGGTTTCATGCCTAAAGCAGGACTAGAACTCACATCTCCTAGTTTCTAGGCCAGCATCTTAACCATTATCCCAAACTGGCTCTTTTCTACTTTGTTTCCTGGCCTACTGAATGTCCCAACAACTCCTCTGCACATGCCCAAATTCTTTGCAGAACAACAATCCTGCCAATGCAGTTCTGTAGCGATCAAAAGACCTCTGTTTTCTTTATGGCACAGGTGAGGATACCTTGAGCCTTTTGTGACTTCTGGACTTCAACTCCCAGAATTCCTGAGCTGGCCATGCAATCTTTTTTTCTCAAGCCAAGTCAATGAATGCGGTTCAGAATTCTGGGCGTTGAAGTCCACAAGTCATCAAAGGCCCAAAGGTTTCGCTATCCCTACTTTATGGGAAGAGGAAAAAAGGACCGCATTCAAATATCAAAGGATTTCACAAGAAGGAGAAGAGCACCAAAATGCTGGTGTTGTGACCTGCCAGCGGTCAGCGGAGCTGGTGGCAGATTCAGACAGTGAGGAGGTTGGGGAGGAACCTGGGCCAGTCCTGGAGTCTGGGGAAGGCTCTGACGAGGGCTCTGCGTCGGAGGCAGAGATGGGGCCAGGGCTGTCTGACAGTTATCAGCCGCCTTCAGAGTCGGAGACCAGTGGGGAAGAAGAGCAGCTGGAGCCTGTTCCCAGTGTGTGCATGCACAGAGCTGCCAGGAGAAGGGAACGGTTAAGGAACGAGGGTCAACTCGGGAGTAAGGGCACAGGTGGACGGTGAATGGCCCCTCCCATAGGGAATAAAAGAGGAGTGAAGAGGGAGTGGAGTTTTGCAGGAGACAATTCATTTTGGGTGAAGATCTGTTCCTATATTCTTTTTAAGTATTGTGGCGTTTGGAAGCTATCAGCCTGGCAGCTCTCCAAGCCTGATAAAGGTCTGTGGTTGTGAAATCTCTTGAAAGATAGTTGGCCAGGACTTTGCTGGAGAGGAATTCATTGTAAACTAAATAAAAAAGGGGTTTTATTGGGACGAGGAGTTGGCTTCGTGCTTTTGGGGAAGCCTAGGTCAGAACAGATAGTCTTTGGGCAGGGCAGTGAAATCTCGGGCTAAATTGGGAATGCAAAAGCACACACACACACACACACACACACAGACCTCACCCCACCCTAGAAAGAAGCTATTGTTGCAAATAAAACAAACTTGATGTGACTCAAAGACAACACGATCCAACTTGGCTCAAAGCAATCTTCATTTCAGGCAAAGAAAACATATAGACATTTTTGGCTGATCTTGAAAAGCTAAGCAGGATTAAATTTAGCGGGCTATGTGTTAGGAGTAAGCAGCACCCAAGGGCTACAATTTTCCTGGAAGAAACAGAGGAATATCTGTGTGCAATCATCAGTCTTCCAAAGGGGAGTGGGGTTTGCAGGAGACAGTTCCGTTCATTAGGATGAAGATCTGTTCCTGATTTCTTGCTAAGTCATTGCTGCTACAGTGTGGCGTTTGGAAGCTATCAGCCTGGCAACTCTCCCAGCCTGACAAAGGTTTGTAGTAGTCGTGAAATATCATGAAAGACTGCCGGGACTTTGCTGGAGAGGAATTCCCTTTCGCCTAAATAGAAAGGACGAGGAGTCTGCTTCATGATTTAGTATTTAGTATTGATTTGATTTGTCAATCGCTTACAAGACACAGGTATAAGAATAAATATAGTTTTGAATACATGAGATAGATACTTATAAGAAAAATAAAAAGGAACAATAGGACAGGGACAGTAGGCACTTTGGTGCGCTTATGCACGACCCTACAGACCTCTTAGGAAAGGGGTGAGGTCAACAGTAGACAGTCTAAGGTTAAAGTTTTTGGGGTTTGGGGAAGAAACCACAGAGTCAGGTAGAGGATTCCAGACATTGACCACTCTGTTGCTGAAGTTGTATTTTCTGCAGTCAAGTTTGGTGCGGTTAACCTTGAGTTTGTATCTATTGTGTGCTCTTGTGTTGTTATGGTTGAAGCTGAAGTATTCATTTGCAGGTAGGACATTGCAATGTATGATTTTATATACTATATTTAGATCGGACCGGAGGCGGCATAGTTTTAGGTTTTCTAGGTCTAGAGTTTCAAGTCTGGTGGCCTAAGGTATTCTGCAACGAGTAGAGGAGCGGAGAACTCTTCTTGTGAAATATTTCTGGACTTTTTCAATTGTGTTAATATCTGATACATGATATGGGTTCCAGACTGATGAGCTGTATTCAAATATTGGTCTTGGAAAGCCTAGCTCAGAACAGCTGGCCAAGGTTTACAGTACCTTCAAACCTTCCCTCCGAAGGGTGCAGCTGAACGATTGTTTTATTTTTACACGACATGGCTACTTCAGCTAATCCTCAACTTATAACCACAACTTAGCCCTTATATGTGTGTTCATGTAGTGTGTTGTGTGTTAAGTAAATTTAGGACTTGGTGCCTTGTGCAGGTCTACTGCAACTTAGGACCCCAATTAGGAACTTAGGAATCCAAACTTTCTGTCGCTAAGTGAGACAGCGGTTGAGTTTTCCCCATCTTCTGACCTTTCTTCACACAGTTATTGAGCAAATCATGGCAGTTATTAAGTTAGTCATATGGTTCTTAAGAGGATCTGGAGTTTCCATTCATTTTGCTTGACAGAATGTCACCAAAGGTAACCACATGACTCCGAGGACACTGCAACCCGTCCTAAATATGAGTCACTTGCCAAGCGTCTGAATTTTGATCCCATGACTGTGCGATGCCGCAATGGTCACATGCGTGATACACTGTCCTAAAATTTTTTCTGTGCCATTGCAACTTCAAATGGTCACTAGATGAACTTGTTGTAAGTCGGGAACTCCCTGTATCTGTATTCCGATTTTCACTCAGGACCCGGCCTGTTGCTGCATTCGAAATGGATGCAGAGGACAAAAAACACAGCTAGATCCCCGCAAGATCGATCATTTGATCCAACAACCCCATTTGACTGGGATGGTATAAGGCTGTGATGGCGAACCTATGGCACATGTGCCAAAAGTGGCACACAGAGTCATTTGTGCCGGCACGCGAGCTGTAGGCAAATTTACCTCACTGCACATGCATGTGCCTCATAGCTGATTTTTTCGGCTGGTTTGAGGCCTTTTTCGGCCTCCCAGAGGTTTGGAAAAAGCCTCTGCAAGGCTTTTCAGGATGAATAAGAGGCCCGTTTCATCACTTCCTGTAACACCGGAAGTGACTAAACGGGCCTATTATTCACCCAAAAAAGCCTTGCAAAGGCTTTTTTCAAGCCTCTGGGAGGCTGAAAAAGGCCTCAAACCAGCCAATAAATCAGCTGTGAGGCGCAGTGCAGGTAAGGGGGTGACATGGGGAGGGGGGGATTGCATGTGCATGTGTAGGCGGCATGAGGAGGTGCACACTGCATTCTGGGTGCTGGCACACGAATGTGTGCGTGCTGATGCGTGCACAATTTTTAGCACAGGAGCCCAAAAAGGTTAGTCACCACTGGTATAAGGTCTGCCTTGAGCAGTTGGCTGGCCTACATGACCTCTGAGGTCCCTTCCAGCCCTATGCGACTATGTCCTAAGAGGTGGTCCAAGTCAGCCTGGGTAGCTAAAAAAAGCCCAGGCATGGGCTCCCCATTGCCCTGGAGATAAGCTCAGTCGAGGGAACAGGAGGACGTCTCTCCCCCTTCCTCTTGTTAGGAAGATGAGATTTGTGTGGGTGTCTGTGGTTAGAAAAACATAGCTGAACAGGTTTTGTGTCGCTTCCTACGAAGTTCCCACTCACGTGAGGTTTCTGAAGGAAAGGAAGTTTACGGTGCCCACACCCACTCAATGCCTGCCTCTTGCCTCCTGCACATTACAGATCCACTGAGCAGATAAAGAAGGGTTTAATGGGGCCCAGAGATCCACAAAGTCCTACACTTAGGCAAGAAAAACCATACAGACTGGGTGAAACCAGGCTCAGTAGCAGTAACTATAAGAGAGATCTTGGAGTCTTAGTGGACAACCAGCTAAATAGGAGTCAGCAATGTGCAGCAGCAGCCAAAAAAGCCAATGCAATCCTAAATTGCATTAACAAAGGGATACAATCAAGATCAAGTGAGGTACTAATACCACTCTATAAAGCCTTAGTAAGACCACACCTAGAGTACTGCATCCAGTTTTGGTCACTACATTATAAAAAGGATGTTGAGACTCTAGAAATAGTACAGAGAAGAGCAACCAGGAGGATTAGGGGACTGGAGACTGAAACATATGAAGAATGGTTACAGGAACTGGGCCTGGCTAGTCTAGTGAAGAGAAAGACCAGGGGAGACAGGAGAGCATCTTCCAATATTTGAGGGGCTGCCACAGAGAGGAAGGGATCAAGCACCCGAAGGCCAGACAAGGAAGAATGGATGGAAACTGAACAAGGAGAGATTTAATCTGGAAATAAGGAGAAACTTTCTGGCAGTGAGAACAATCAACCAATGGAACAGAAGTTGTCCTTGGAAGTTGTGGGAACACCATCACTTGAGACTTTCAAGAGGAGATTGGACTGCCATTTGTCAGAAGTGGTATTAAGGTCTCCTGCTTGGGTGGGGGATTGGACTAGATGACCTATAAGGTCCCTTCCAACTCTGATTATCTGTTATCTGTTAACTTACAAGGGACACCGTCTTTGCCATCCCATGTGCGGAAAGTTGCCTTCGTCTTGCTCTCCAGCCAAGGTGATACAGCCCAAAGCTATTGTTGCTTAAAAGGTCAAGGTTCCCCTCGCGCATATGTGCTTGTCGTTTCCAGCTCTAGGGAGTGGTGCTCATCTCCATTACAAAGCCGAAGAGCCATCCGAAAATGTCTCCATGGTCATGTGGCCAGCAAGACTCAATGCCGAAGGCGCACGTAACACTGTTCCCTTCCCACCAAAGGTGTCCCTATTTTTCTAATTGCATTTTTAACATGCTTTTGAACTGCTAGGTTGGCGGAAGCTGGGACAAGGAACGGGAGCTCACTCCATTACATGGCACTAGGGATTCAAACCGCCGAACCTCTCTCTCTCAGCCAGCTCCACTCCCTCTTATCCCTCGGAGCTCTCAGGTTGATTGGATGCGGATCCTGACTCCCACGCCTCTTTCTCCTCCCCTGATTGAGCTGCTGGAGGAGCCAGTGGCCGACAGGCCACAACAGGACATTTAAAGCGAATCTGGCTTTCCCCTATTGATGTTGTTTGGCTGGGAAGGCGGCAAACGGCAATGAAGTGACCCCAGGATGCTGCAACCATTGGACATGTATGATGGTTGTCACATGCCCGAATTGTGATGACGTGCATTTATGACGGTATGTCAGTCATAAGTGCAAGGATCGGGGGCGTAAGTCACTTTTTTCAGTACCATTGTAACTTGGAACGATCACTAAATGAACCGTTTTGATTCGAGGATTTTCTGGAATCCAGATATTTGCAGCTTTCATCACTCCACTGTCATTGCCACGCTGTAGCAGCAATTACTTGGCAAGAAATCAGGAACACATCTTCACTCTAAGGAATTGAATGAATTGTCTCCTGCAAACCCCACTCCCCTTTTGCCCCTCTTTATTTCCTATGGGAGGGGCCATTCACCGTCCAGCTGTGCCCTTACTCCCGAGTTGACCCTCGTTCCTTAACTGTTCCCTTCTCCTGGCAGCTCTGCGCATGCACATATTGGGAACAGGCTCCAGCTGTTCTTTTGCCTCACTGATGTCCGACTCCGAAGGCAGCTGATAACTGTCAGATGGCCCTGGCCCCATCTCTGCCTCCGATGCAGAGCCCTCGTCAGAGCCTTCTCCAGACTCCAGGATTGGCCCAGGATCCTCCCCAACCTCCTCACTGTCCGAGTCTGCCACCAGCTCCGCTGACCGCTGGCTGGCCACAACACCAGCATTTTGATGCTCTGAGATGAATCGATCCTCTTCTCCTTCTCGTGAAATCCTTTGATATTTGAATATTTGTTTTATCCTATTCTACCTCTTATTTTCTTCTCTTTGGACATGATCTGTTGTGCGGAATCTCCTCCCTGCAGGGGTGCATGTTAAAAAAAAAAAAATGCATCAAGAGACGTGAGAATTGGCCAAATCTCATCCCTCAATCTTTCCTATTTGAATAGTGGGTCTTCTAGATCTCCTTGTTATCACCTCTTCAGCCAGAGAGGATCAATTCAGCAAACAATTCCCAGGGCGGTGGACAGGGGTGGGATGCAAATATTTGTCATATTTTTCTGTGGGCATGGCTAGGGGCTGTAGTCATGTGACTAGGTGGGCATGGCTTCTTCTTTTGTGCAGCACCCCACACATATACACTCCATTTTTTGGCTTCCTGGGCCTCAGGGAAGCCTCCTGGGCAAAGCATTAAGACAATGAGGGGTGTTAAGTTCTGCGCATGGGCGCAAGGAACGGAGACGAGGCAGTGAACAGTGAACTTCAACTCTTTATTAAGCATACTGAACAGAGCAATCACCTCGGGCAGCAGCAGCCCTTTTATAGGGTTGGCTGCTGTCCTATTAGCCAATGAAAAACATGGAAGTGTTATACCCTTGAACCAATGAGAGTTGGCCCGTTAACAGCCAATCAGACTTCCCAGAAAGGACCAATCCGATGTCGCTATTGTCGGCCAATCAGAAGTGCAGGATTAGAACCCTGCTTTTTATTTAAGGTTGTTAAAACTTTATTAAACGCCTTTATTAGTTCATAACAAGGGGGATCCCGGCACTGCTGATCATTGGAAAAGCTGATCGTTGTGAGGGGAAAAAAAGAACAGTTCAGCCAAACTGGTAGCTGTTTTTTACTACCAGTTCGGCCGAATGGCAGCATTTACTAGTCGAATCCAAACACTGGTGTTGGAGAAAGATTTACAATAACAGCAGCCACATTGATTCTCTGGAAATAAAATGAAGTGAGGGAAGGCTTTTATTGGGCCAAGGAAAAGGGAAATAAATCTTAGGGGCCCTCTTCACCCTTTCTGATGCTGATTTATTGACGCTGGAGTTATATTCAAGCCCGTGTGCATCGTGCAGGGGTTATTCTGACATTTGCCACAAGAGGGCGGCACAACGTAATCTCTTGGAAGCCCGAACTTTCCATCATCCTTTTCAGAAAGAGATTATAGGATAAAGTCCTTGGTGCTCTCTAAACTTGGTTGTTTGTTTGCGTAATGTTTTGTTACTTGATTCGGTAACATCTTCAATGCAAAGGCATGTGGGGTCTTCTCTGTGTTTTCATATGGTAGTTTACCCTGCCAGTGTTAGTGGAGTGTGATTTTTCTCCTTGATATTTCCTTCACTAGAGTACTGTTTTCTGCTTGATTGTTTGTCTGGTGTTAATTCTTGCTTATCTGAATGTTGGCTGCTGTGGGCATATGTTCTGGTTTCCTTCCTTCCTTCCTTCCTTCCTTCCTTCCTTCCTTCCTTCCTTCCTTCCACCCTTCCTTCCTTCCTTCCTTCCTTCCTTCCTTCCTTCCTTCCTTCCTCCTTCCTTCCTTCCTTCCTTCCTTCCTTCCTTCTTCCTTCCTTCCTCCCTCCCCCCCTCTCTCCCTCCTTCCTTTCTTCCTTCCTTCCTTCCTTCCTTCCTTCCTTCCTTCCTTCCTTCCTCCCTCCCTCTCTCCCTCCTTCCTTTCTTCCTTCTTCCTTCCTCCTTCCTTCCTTCCTTCCTTCCTTCTTCCTTCCTTCCTTCCTTCCTTCCTTCCTTCCTTCCTTCCTCCTTCCTTCCTCCTTCCTTCCTCCTTCCTTCCTTCCTCCCTCCCTCCCTCCTTCCTTCCTTCCTTCCTTCTTTCTTCCTTCCTTCCTTCCTTCCTTCCTTCCTTCCTTCCTTCCTTCCTTCCTTCCTTCCTCCCTCCCTCCCTCTCTCCCTCCTTCCTTTCTTCCTTCCTCCTTCCTTCCTTCCTTCCTTCCTTCCTTCCTTCTTCCTTCCTTCCTTTCTTCCTCCCTCCCTCCCTCTCTCCCTCCTTCCTTTCTTCCTTCTTCCTTCCTTCCTTCCTTTCTTCCTTCTTCCTTCTTCCTTCTTCCTTCCTTCCTTCCTTCCTTCCTTCCTCCTTCCTTCCTTCCTTCTTCCTTCCTCCCTCCCTCCCTCCCTCCCTCCTTCCTTCATTCCTTCTTCCTTCCCCTTCCTTCCTTCCTTCCTTCCTTCCTTCCTTCCTTCCTTCCTTCCTTCCATCCATCCATCCATCCATCCATCAGAACAAAGTTGGAAGGGACCTTGGAGGTCTTCTAGTCCTACCCCTGCTTAAGCAGAAAACTTTCTACTATTTCAGACAAAAGTCTCTTCTTTAAAAACTCCAATGATGAAGCAACTACAACCTTTCTTCCTTCCTTCCATGAATGGGCTGCTAACGTTTCGCACCGGTTTGTGTGAACCGTTTGTGAATTTTATGGCCAGTTTGGCGAACCGGTAAATCCCACCCCAGCTGGCCCTGCCAACCCCACTCTGCCACACACACCTCCAGGAGTCTCCACATGGCTGTTTTTCATCTCAGGTAAGTTCAGGGCCCGTGTGGAGACTCGGAGAGGGTGAAAAATGGGCCTCCCTCCAGAAAGCCTCCGGAGCCCAGGGAGGCTGTTTTCACCCTCCCGGAGGCTCAAGAAAAGCGTCCGGGAAGTTCTGGAAGTGCCAGAAGGCCAGAATGGGCCTATTTCCAGAGAGCCTCTGGAGCCTGAGGAGAGTGAAAATGCCCCCCCCCCCCCGGCAGCCTATTTTTGCAACCCGGGTGGTGCAGGAGACTGACTAGGACATGGCCACGTCCACCCATCAACTCGGCAGAGAACTGGCTGTTAAACTATTTGAAATCCACCCCTGCCTCCTTCCCCCCTTCTTCCTTCCTTCCTTCCTTCCTTTTTTTTCTTTCTTTCTTTCTTTCTTTCTTTCTTTCTTTCTTTCTTTCTTTCTTTCTTTCTTTCTTTCTTTCTTTCTTCTCTTTCTTCCTTCCTTCTTTCCTTCCTTCCTTCCTTCCTTTTCTCTCATTTAAATTGTGTGTAAATGTGGTTTATCTCCATGCGTCTATGGATGGCTGGTTCAATCATTGGGCAAGGATGCTGACAGTTTTCCAATTTAAACTATGCTCAAGTCTGAGTTTTCATTGTTCATCAAGCCTCACAGTTTAGGTCCACCTATCCAGAAGGTGCCTGACTTGGAAAAAGCTGAGTGATGGAAAGTTCCCTTTCATGTGCATTTTGGGGTCCTTCACTGCTTTTAAACTCCATTTAACTGAGGTAAGGACTCTAAACATTGTTGTCTTTAAAAAAATAAATGGCACTTCCCAATTTTGCAATTTCTTAATGAAAGCCCCAAACTCCTGTTTTGCAGCCCCTTAGAGAATTCCCTAGCAAAGTGGGGACAATGTTTATAGCATGTTTGTGAAGATTTTCAGTCACGACCAGGTCGTGATTGCCCCAAAGGTGCTTTTCAAAAGGCAACTGGTTCTTAGTTTTTTCTTGAAAACATTTCACTTCTCATCCAAGAACTGAAGAAGCTTCTTGGATGAGAAGCAAAACATTTTCAAGAAAAAGAAAAAAAGAAAATCTAGTTGCCTTTTAAAAAAGGCAGAAGAAATATCCTTCTGGGTTCAGATCCAAGTGAGGAAAAAGACAAGGGATTCGTGGAAGTTGCTTGGAAAGAAGGTTTATTGATGAACAGGATCACATGCCTTGGAGATCCTGAGCGAAAAGGGAAGGGATGTTGAGAGTCCCTGGGTTTTATGCCCTCTCGAAGCTTTGAATTTCCTGGGACACAGGAAGAGTATCCTGATTGGTTGCTGTCAGGGGTCATAGCTAGCTTAATAGGTTGTCTGTGTGCTAAGTTTGTTTGAAACTTGCTGGGCGATGCAATGAACGGCAATGAAATAGCTCTGCCTGAAGGAGGTAGAACTTTGTTATGTAGAATAGGCTGGCCCAAGCCTTAATGGCCCATTAACAAAAGTGGTGGGGGTTGGCTGCTGAGTTTCTGCCTCTCTAAATTTCTACTTCTCTTTTAGGGGAAATATTCTGCCTTTTTGACGTATCCTAAAATGTTTCATTTTCCTAGGGAGAGGAGGGGTTTTAACTTCCAACAGGGGGCTACAGCGTGTTGTTCTGCATTATTAGGTTAGGATGGGTTTTAAACACCAAAATGAATGCCTTCAGTTTTGAGCTTCACACCTAAACATCTCTCTAGCTCTTAAGCCAAGCTTTTCCTCTGACATTCCTCTGCTCTAAAATATTCCCCTTGGGGAACAATTTACAGCACGTGTGTATTTCAGATTAATGAGGCTCAGGACGGTGTGTGTTTTGAATTCCCTCTTCTTGAAGCCGTTTGGGTTCATTGGGACACCCTTGTCAAGACGGCCATAAATATAATTCTCCTGGTCCTCTTTGAGGAAGTGAAAAAGGCAACACAATCTGACTTGCAACATTTCTGAAATCTAACAGTTGAATGAAATTAAACCTGGAGCCGAAGTTCAATTTCAGGACGAAACAAAGAAGGTTGTTGGGGGGCATGAGTTGTTTTATGTTTCAAGTGAGAATGATCTTCTGTTAGACAAGCCAGGATAGGAGCCTGGTGGCCTTTGTGCAGGAAAGAGCAACGGTCCCAACTGGAATTAGATTGAGAGAACAAACTTTCTCAGAGGTTGTTCAGAGTCACCTTTGGATCATGAGATGGGTGGTAAATAAATTTGATCATAATATTTGGAAGTACCTGGAAACAGCAGAATAGAAGGGAAAGAACTGGAGAAGATAACTGTTCTGTCCTAGGCTTCCCAAAAAGCACTAAATCAATCCTGAGTACTGGCAAAAACCTCTTTTATTATATTAATGTGAATTTATTTATTTATTTATTTGTCAATTGCTTACAAGATAACAGGTATAAGTATAAACATAGTTATGAATACATGAAATGGATACATATAAGAAAAATAAAAAGAAACAATAGGACAGGGACAGTAGGCACTTTGGTGTGCTTATGCACACCCCCTACCGACCTCTTAGGAAAGGGGTGAGGTCAATAGTAGACAGTCTAAGATTAAAGTTTTTGGGGTTTGAGGAAGAAACCAGAGTCAGGTAGAGTATTCCAGACATTGACCACTCTGTTGCTGAAGTCATATTTCCTGCAATCAAGTTTGGTGCAGTCTACCCTGAGTTTGTATCTATTGTGTGCTCTTGTATTGTTGTGGTTGAAGCTGAAGTATTAATTGACAGGTAGGACATTACAATGTATGATTTTAGATACTATACTTAGATCGGACCAAAGACGGCGTAGTTCTAGGTTTTCTAGGTCTAGAATTTCGAGTCTGGTGGCATAAGTATTCTACAATGAGTAGAGGAGTGGAGAACTCTTTTTGGGAAATATTTCTGGACTTTCTCAACTGTGCTAATATCAGATACATAATGTGGGTTCCAGACGGATGAGCTGTATTCGAGTATTGGTCTAGCAAATGTTTTGTATGTTAGTAGTGTGATATTACCAGAGAAAAAGCTACGTAGGATTAGGTTAACAACTCTTAATGCCTTTTTGGCTATGTAGTTACAGTGGGCTCTAGCGCTTAGGTCATTAGAGATGAGTACTCCAAGGTCCTTGACAGAGCTTGGATCATCAACAAGGTCTTGACTATTCAGCTTGTATTTTATTTTCTGATTATTTTTTTTTTGATTTTCTGGTTGTTTTTTTTGCCAATATGTAAGACAGAGCATTTATTTGTTGAGATTTGGAGTTGCCATTTGTTTGACCATTCTGATACATAGTCGAGGTCTTTTTGAAGGGTAGCAGTATTGTCTGTGGTATTGAATAGCATTACATCATTAGCAAAGAGAATGCAGTTGCTCTTAATAAGATCACAGAGGTCATTTATGTAGAGTATGAAGAGAGTTGGTCCTAGAACACTGCCTTGGGGGACACCACTGTTGACAGGTACAGAATTTGATAGGACAGTCCCAATTTCGACCATTTTGTTTGACAGGAATGCTTCTATCCAGTTATGCAGTTGTCCAGAGTTACCATAAGATTTTATGGTAACTCTTATGGTAAGATTTTATTAAATTAATAGTCGTTTATTAGTTTAGTAATTTCATTCATAGTCAGCCAACAGTTTGGCAAACAGTCTTGCAAAGGTATGCTAATGAGCTCAGACTTTTATCAATCCTGGAACGCAGCCTGGTAAATAGTTCCACACTCATTGCTGGCAGGGAAGGACTGGGTTATACAGACAAATCTCCACTCAGCTGGAACAAACAAACGACTGAACGAGTTCTTTCCTGCAAAAGCCCCCTCTCCTTTTGCTTTCTTTTAATCCTGATGAGAGGGGCCATTAATTATCCACCTGTGGCCTTACTCCCACCTCAACTCTGAGTTCTTAATTGTGCCTTCCTTTTGGCAGGTCTGCGCATGAGCAGGCCTGGAACCGGTTCCAGAAGCTTCCTCACCTCACTGCTGTCCAAGCCAGAAGGCAGCTGATGACTGCCAGCCTGTCCTGGTCCCATCTCTGCTTCTGATGCAGAGCCCTTATCCGAGCCTTCCTCAGCCTTCAGAAATGGCCTAGATTCCTCCCCAACCTTCTCACTACTGTCTGACTCTACTGCCAGCTCCTCCAGCTGCCCGCAGGCCACAACGATAACTAAATACAAAGACCTGCAAATAGAAATAGAACAACTGTGGCAAAAAGAAAGCCAAGATAATACCAATTGTGATAAGAGCCTTGAGTGCAATCTCAAAACACCTGGAGCACCACTTAAACCACACCAGCATTGACAAAATCCCCATCAGTCAATTGCAAAAGGCAGCTTTACTCAGAACAGCTTACATCCTGTGGCAATCCTTTAACTTCAGTTTCCCTCTTTAATGTTTTTAATTTTTAATTTATTCATCAGACAAAAATTATATATTCGAATGAACACAATAAAAAAATTAAAATGTGACAGGGACGATAGCCATGTTAGTGAATGTACGCAAGCCCCCTTAGGAACCTCTTAAATATGGCATGAGGTCCAGAGAAATTAAGTTAGGAATTAAAACTGTGAAAGTTAGCTGAGACCACAAAACTGGGTAAGATATGCCAGACTTTGACCAACACTATTACAAAAATCATTTTTTTTATTATAGAGTTTAAAGCGGTTTAGATGGTTTAAAGGGGTTGTTTTTACATCAAGGTGGTCTTCAACTTACAATCACAATTGAGTCCAAAATTTCTGCCGCTAAGCGAGACAGTTGATAAGTGAATTTTGCTCACTATTGTGACTTATTTTGCCATGATTGTTAAATGAATCATGACAGTTGTTAAGTTAGTAACAGGATTGTTAAGTGAATCTGGCTTCCCCATTGACTTTGCCTGTCAGAAGGGGGAATCATGTGACCCTGAGACATTGCGACCATCATAAACACGAATAAGTTCCCATCAGTTTGATCACGTGACCATGGAGAGGCTGCAATGATTGTCAATGTGAAAAACAATCATAAGTCATTTTTTTCAGTGCCATTGTAACTTCGAACAGTCACTAAACAAATGATTATAATTGAGGACAAGCTGCATTTTGGAGTTTTCACGTCCCTAATTTGAACGAAAGCTATTCTAAGATTGTAGCCCCCATACCACACTTTTCCTAAGAGGGAGAAGTACAAAATGGAGGCACTGCTGAGATGAAGGACAACGCTATGTGGGAGAAGACCATAGAGTTGTCCAACAACTACCAATGTTTTTGCCAGAACAAGGAGCATCCCATTGGTTGCAGAAACTTGGGAGTTTCTGTGGGACGTTTTGAGGCCCTTTCAAAAGTGGTTGGAAGGTTTATGCGCTGGAACCTCATTCTTTCCTCGGCTCCCCTGTACAGCAACAGATGTTGAACAGCTGGATCTGAGTAATGCCAGAGTCACTCGACATTCAGGATGTGGAGAGATTAAATCACTATTCTCAAGGCAACAATTTACTGTGTGAGGTCCTCTCCCCCCTGAGAAGCAAGTGACAGCTAAGAAATTAAGAAACAAGACCCAGAAACAAAAGCAGACTTATTATTTTTACATCCCCTTCCAAGCAAGCCATGAAACACAATCCCTTTTCCAAAGAAATTGCACTCTGAATCGCTTTGAATAAAACCTCACACCACCACTTTTGCAGTTACAACAAATTGATTTTTGGATTCTTTCTTTCTTTCTTTCTTTCTTTCTTTCTTTCTTTCTTTCTTTCTTTCTTTCTTTCTTTCTTTCTTTCTTTCTTTCTCTTTCCTCCCTCCCTCCTTCCCTTACTCCTGCCCCTATTTTTTTCGTTTCCTTGTTTCTTGCTGCTTTTTTCTTTCTTTTTCTTTCCTTCTATTCTTTCTCCACCTCTCTCTCCCACCCTCCTTCTATTTCTCTTCTTTCATCCCTCATTTTTTACTTCCTTTTTCTTTCTTTCTTTCTTCTTCCCTCCCTCCCTCTTTTCTCCTTCCTTTCGTCCTCCCTTCCTTGCTCCAATCCCTATTTCTTGCTTGCTTGTTTTTTCTTTCCTTTTCCTTCCTTCTTCTTTCCCTCCCTTCCCTCCCTCCCACTATTTATTTTCCATCCTTTAATTTCCTTCCTTCCTTCCTTCCCTCTTTCCCTCCCTCCCACTATTTCTCTTCTTCTGTCCCTCTCATTTCCTTCCTTCCTTCCTTCCTCCATTCCTTCCTTCCTTCCTTCCTTCTTTCCTTCCCTCCCTCCCTCCCTCTCTCCCTCAATTAAACCAGTTTACTAAACTAAATAAGCCCCACAATTCTTGGCTTCATGTGCCATAACCTATGCACCCTACTATGGATGGATATGGGGATGATGACCTGGTTCTCACAGCATACAAAGATGCTGGCTGAGTTCCCACAACCCCAAATGAGCAACCTCATTTCAGTGAAATTTAACATGTCCGGAAATCCCCTTTGAACCAATGTAAAGTTTCAGGCAGTTAAAAAGTTGGCTGGTGGACATGTTTAGTCTGAAAAGCAAATTCCAAATGCATATATAAACAGAAAAATACTCCAATGTTTTTCTTCCAGGAATCTTCTTCCATTAAACATGGAACTGCTTTGATTTCCAAGCAGCAGCAACTTCAACTGAGAAGGGAGTAAAGTTTTTTTTTTTAATAGCAGCCTCTGATTCTGTCCATTTCATGGCCCATCATAGATCCCAGTTTCTTCTTAAGCAAATACAGGTAGTCCTCAAATTACAAGAGTTCATTTAGTGATCACTCAAAGTTACAACGGCACTGAAAAAAATGACTTATGACCATTTTTTGTTGCAGCATCGCCATGGTCGCATGATCAGAATTCACATGCTGGACAACTGACTCATATTTATGATGGTTGCAGTGTCCTTGGCCATGTGGTCCCTTTTTGTGACCTTCTGAAAGAGCAAAGTCAATGGGGAAGCATGATTCATTTGTTATTAACTTAACAACTTATAACTTAGCATAACTTTATTGTCACTTTGATTTTACACTAATTGGCATATATTAAAATGAAATTCCGTTGCATACAGCTCTTCAAAGGGTCACCGCCTTCAATATACACGACCTAAACATGACAAAATAAATAAAGAAATAATTATGTATATTCCCACTGTATTATATGACAAAGAGAAGCAACCCAGTCTAGTTCGGATATCTACATGTACATGGTGAAAGAAATGAATCTTGCGAGCTTACCAGATGGATGGCATAGGGAACAAAGCTGTTACAGAATCTGAAAGTCCTGCTAGAAATATTTTGAAATGTGTCAGAGTATATTAATGGACTGAAATAGAGTTTGGTAATAAGGTCAGTCAGTGAACAGGCATAGCAACTAAATCAGCAAATGAAGGGGCCTAGGCTGGAAACTGAAACTAAAAGTAGCCTAGGTGTGGCTCTTTATTAAGCTCTGCAACTCTGCAGCTATGTTGAGCTCTGAGTCTGTCTATTGAAGATGAAACTAGCTTGCTTGCTTGCCTGCTGAACTAAAGCGAAACTGGTGTCTGTTTCTGAGCTCCTGAGTTGCTACTGAAATTACTTGCAACATATTTCTCTTTGAGTTTGTTCCATGTTGGAGAAATCGACAACTGGTTTGTAAAATCTACTTATTACGTTTATAAAGATGTTAAATGAAGCATCAACCATCTGTGTTTATTTTTCTGGTGCTGAATTAATGCTGCAAAACTCTGAACAAAACCTCCTTCCAGACTGGAGCAACAGAAATAGACCACAAAGGGGTGTGTGTGGGGTCTTTAACAATGCTTTGAGCTCTAAGCACATAGCACTTGTAAGCAGTATCCTGAATGACAGGAAGAAAGCTTCCTGTTGTTATGGACTAAGCCAATGCAGCAATACAACCCTAAACAGCTTTACTTCACAGCAGGCTTGTAATCTTGCACTTCTCATTGGCCCATGAATAGCGAGTTGTGATTGGTCGTTTTTGGCCAGTCTGATTGGCTGTTGACGGGCCCCCCTGATTGGATGCTTGTGAAAGCGGTAAGCTCGAATCATTGGTTGTTTTGACAGCAGCCAGCTCGATAAAAGAGCGGCTGCTGCCCAAGCAGTTGCTCTGTTCTTTCTGTTCAATAAAGAGTTGAAGTCACCATTCGATGCATCGTCTCCGTTCCTTGCGCCCATGCCCAGGACTTAACACTGGCGATGAGGATGGGATGCAGAGACGATAGAGCTGACTAAGTATGCATCGAACAAGATAGAGCACGTGGCGAAAGAGTGCACGCAACAAATGGCAAGATGACCAGCAGCGCCATACCACCCGCTCCATTCGACCCAGCAACCGAAGACTGGGACTTGTATATAGATCGCTTCCAGATGTTCCTGGAGACCAACAATTTAAAAGATGTTACGCCTGGCAAGAAACGAGCGGTGTTCCTGACTCATTGCAGCCCCGCCGTTTTCAAAATGGCTAAAGCACTGGCAAAACCGGCAGAATGAAGACCATGGATTGGGATACCCTCGCCCCAATCCTCCGGGCCCATTACGCACCCGCAGTACCTACACTGATACGAAGACACGAATTTTACCAGAGGGACCAACAGAAGGACGAGAGCATTGGAAATTTCATAGCCGACCTCCGGAACCTAGGAGGCCTTTGTGGTTTTGCAAACTTAGAGGAAGCCCTAAGAGACCGCATAGTTCTGGGATTAAATGCACCACACGTGCAGAGTAAATTGATGGCGAAAGGTGACATCAGCCTTACATATGTCATCACCGATGCTACTGCTGCAGAAGCAACCAGGAAGTCAGCCGCTCGACCAACTCACTAACGATAGCCCACTCGTCACTGAGAAGCACACTACCACTACCCACCACAAAGACCTCAAGTCATCCTCAGACAGTGAGGAAGAGGAGGTCAACCAGCTCCGCTCAGAACGAGAGCAAAGAAACCAGAGACGTCCGCGTCAATGTGCTGGTTGTGGGGCAAACCACCCGCGATCGGACTGCAAATTCCTTGATGCACTCTGCTGTACTTGCGGAAAAAGAGGCCACATCACAAAAGTCTGCAGAAGCAAGCGAGAGTCCAGTCCCAGCCGAAGGGAGAACAACCTCCGTCAGGTGACAGGCAAACCTCCCAAGAACCAGGACCGTCTGAACCACCAATGGAACAACCACTACTACTACAGAAATTGAGCACCTGCCTCTTCAACAAGATGAGAAGAGGCCCACCAAACCATTATTATCGGTCACGCTTCATCGTTCGATGCAAGAAAGATCCGCGTAAAAGTTACTATTGAGAATCGACCATGCGTGATGGAAGTCGATTCGGGATCATCCCTATCGATGGTATCCTGGAAAACCCTCAAATAGCTGATCCCTGACATCTGCCACCAGGACCTCAGCACTCAACAAATCATCCTGAAAGACTATCAGGGAAACAGAATTCCTGTTGTCAGTTCCAGCCACGTCCAAGTATCCTTCAAGGACTGCACAGTGACACTTCCCCTGACTGTCATCGATCGTGACCGACCCAGTTTGTTAGGGTTACAGTGGTTCGCCCCACTCGGGATTGAACTAGCCGGCACACACCAAACCAGAAGCGATGACTGGGAAGAGGCTCTCATCCAGGAATTCCAGGACGTGTTCACAGGGACATTAGGCAAGTACAAGGGGACCCCTATATCATTTAATCTTAGCCCTGATGTAGCTCCCATTCAGCTTAAACCTCGTCGGGTATCTTTTGCCTTAAAACCAAAAATCGACAAGCAGCTAGATAAACTGATAGCCCAGGGTGTATTGGAACCGATTGACCATACCCGCTGGGAAACTCCAATAGTAACGCCCATGAAGCCAGATGGTTCGTTAAGAATTTGTGGGGATTACTGGGCCACCCTAAATCATGCTCTTCAACAGAGCGCTTATCCAGTACCGGTGGTTCAACACCTTCTTCATTCCCTGGATGGCGGAAAAATATTTGCGAAATTGGACTTAGCTCAGGCGTACCAGCAACTACCTGTAGACGCGACAACTGCAGAAGCCCAGACAATAGTTACCCATAGAGGCGCTTTCAAGTGCAATAGACTCCAATTCGGAGTAAGCGTGGCGCCTGGCATTTTCCAAAGTTTAATGGAGAGACTATTACAAGGCATAAAAGGCTTCGTGCCTTATTTTGACGACGTCCTAATAGCTGCCCCCACAAAAGAATTATTAGTACAATGACTCAGAAAAGTTCTTCAGGAATTTAAAGACGCTGATCTGAAGGTAAAAAGGGACAAGTGTCGACTTTGTACAGAGAGAGTGGAGTTCCTGGGATACCTTCTCGACAGACAGGGAATCCACCCCACCGAAAAAAAACTAACCGCAATCAAAAAAGTCCCGAGACCTAGCAATAAGACAGACCTCCAAGCCTTCCTGGGACTCATTAACTTTTATAACATCTTCTTGCCCCAGAAGGCAACCGTAGCCAAACCCCTACAAAGACTTATTGACAAAAAAGCTTCCTGGGTCTGGGGACGGTGTGAAGAGAGAGCATTCCAAGAGGTAAAAGACCTCTTAACCTCCGATGCTGTATTAATGCAATACAACAAGACTCTCCCTTTGACGGTTACCTGTGACGCCTCACCATTTGGAGTGGGAGCCATTTTAAGCCATGTCCTACCAAATGGGAATGAGGCACCTATTGCGTTCTTTTCGAGAACTTTGTCGAAAACCGAAAGGAACTATAGTCAACTCGATAAAGAGGTTCTCGCTATTGTATCCGCAATTAAACGTTTCCATGAATATGTGTATGGGAGATCCTTTACCATAATTACAGACCACAAGCCACTACTTGGTATTTTGGCGGGAAACAAACCAACTCCCCATATCTTATCACCAAGAATGACACGTTGGTCAGAATTTTTAGCCGCCTACGATTACCGATTGCAACACTGCCTGGGGAAAACCATTCCCCACGCTGATGCTTTGAGCCACTCTCCACTACCAGACATCATAGAGGACCCTGCTCCAACCTTAGCCGTATTGCAAATCGAAACCCTCAAATCGCCGCCACTAACTGCTCGAGACATCGCCTTAGAAACAGAAAAGGACCCTGTTCTGGCACGAGTCCTCAGCTGGATAAAACGGGGTTGGCCGATCAGCACAATGACACGTTCAAGCCATTTAGAAATCGTCAAACAGAGCTATTCTCCCAGAAAGTCTGCATAGTGTGGGGAGACAGAGTCATAGTCCTGGAGAAATTGCAATATAGGGTGTTGAAAATGTTGCACGATGGACATCCAGGCATCGTGCAGATGAAGGCATTGGCCAGGAGTTACACATGGTGGCCTGGCTTAGACAAACAGATAGAGACCTGGGTAGCAAAATGCAGCAAATGCCAGGAGATTCGCTCCACTCCTCCAAAAACTGCCCCAACTCAATGGGAAATGCCTCGAGGTCCTTGGTTTTGTATCCACATCGATTTTGTGGGACCCACAAGAGGACACACTTTCCTCCTAACAGTGGATGCCTATTCAGACTGGCTCAAAGTCCACAAGATGAAAAGCACCACTACAGAGGCAGTCACTAAAAAGCTGAATAAACTGTTCGCTACCCATGGATTTCTGGATGTCCTGGTCTCCGATAATGGCCCCCAATTCACGGCCCTGCCATTCGAACAGTACCTGGCAGATTGGGGCATCCGCCATGCTTTAACATCGCCAGCTCCCCCTGCGACCAATGGTAAGGCTGAGCGAATGGTTCAATTTGTAAAACAGACCTTGCACAAAATGGACCACGGTGACATTGACGACAAAATAAACCGGATGCTTCTCCTCCAGCACATAACCCCAAACAGTACCACGAACAAGACCCCAGCTGAACTCCTGATGGGCTGGAAACTTCGCTCACATCTCGATCGCCTCCACCCAAACTACATGTCGGAACAACCCCCGGGATCCAGTAGCAAGTGTCGGGCATTCCAGGAAGGTGACCTCATGTTTGCAAAAAACTTCTCAGGCGACCCACTGTGGGTCCCCGCTACCATAACGCAACTTACGGGACCCCGATCCTATCGCCTACAAACTGCAGATGGTAAGATGTGGAAACACCACATAGACCAACTCCGTTCCAGACTAGACCTAGTCCCATCTCAGCCCCGGAACCTCTAGCTGGGGGGGGGGGGAGGGAACATTGAGGAGGCCGAAGAAGAAATGATAATCGAAACCCAACAGCCTACACAACCAACCAGAGGATACTCACCATCAGGAGGAGAACCGAGCCAGGGAGTGGCCTCGCCACGTGACACCACTGCGATGGAAACAGATCCAGGGAACCCGGAAGACAGCACTGGCGTAAGCAGGGAAAGCAGCCCAGGGCCACAATCTTCACCATCCAACCCAGCTAGCAGCCCACTGGAACCAGACCCAGGACAGAAACTGGTGGAACAGCGCAGGTCAAGCAGACAGGTGAAGCGACCTGCCTATTTACGAGAGTACATCACCCCACCCCTCAGACGGAACCTAGGGGGGAGGGGTGTTATGAACTAAGCCAACGCAGCGATACAACCCTAAACAGCTTTACTTCACAGCAGGCTTGTAATCCTGCACTTCTCATTGGCCCGTGAATAACGAGTTGTGATTGGTCGTTTTTGGCCAGTCTGATTGGCTGTTGATGGGCCCCCCTGATTGGAAGCTTGTGAAAGCGGTAAGCTCAAATCATTGGTTGTTTTGACAGCAGCCAGCTCTATAAAAGAGCTGCTGCTGCCCAAGTAGTTGCTCTGTTCTTTCTGTTCAATAAAGAATTGAAGTCACCGTTCGATGCCTCGTCTCCATTTCTTGCACCCATGCCCAGGACTTAACACCTATAATCTTCTCCGCTGTCCTCACCGCTTTCTGTAGGGACTTTCTACCTGAGGCACTGCTGCCACCAAACCAAACCGGGATGTGGTTTGTTAAAACGCTCTCAAACAGAAGGAGAAAAATGTGCTCTCTTCATCCAATGCAAAAATTGCACACTTCAATAAGGATGATGTGTGGAGACACCCAAACTGCAATTATTCACTTAGCAACAGTGGCAATGAAGGTGGTAAAATGGGGCAAAATTCACTTGACTAACATCTCACTTAGCAACAGAATTTTTTGGGCTTAATTGTGGTTATAAGTTGAGAACTACCTATATATAAGCATGAGAGAAACCAAGAGGCTTTCTGAGGATCATTAAGTTTTTTGTTCCAACTGTGCCCTGAGAAAATCTGTTTTTTTCCTGACATCCCTTTGCTGTGTTTCCCCTAATAACATTTGACAACTTCATCTTATCTCTTTCTTGGGCCCTCTCTGGGAAGCCATTGAGAGTTGGGAAAATGAAGCTGCTATTATTCTAATTAGCTGTGACACAGATTGTAGCAGCTGAGAAAAGATGGCTAATTAAGTCCAGATCATTGCTCTGACATCCCACTTTAAAAAAATAAATCTCTTCTCCCAACCAACACCCTCTCAATCTTTTTAAATCCAGTCCACTCAGAAGGTGGGCTGCTTCCTAAACTGCCATAAAAGCATCAAAACAAATCTTGTGATCAATAGCTTGATTACTAACTCACCCTCTGTCCCATCCTCCTTCGCTCACAAGGCCACTAACATGTTCTCAGTTCCCTAGGGTGGGTGTTGTAGTATAACAGCTCTGAAGGTGTGAGAATAATCACAAAATACAGCAGAGACAGTGAACAATAAGAGAGCTGGGGTTTATATGCAAGTTCAAATGTACAGTGTCTGTCCTTTTTCCTGGGTTCACAATCTATCCAACTATGTAATTCCCTATGCCACACTCATAGCGTACCACCTGTTTCCTTTCATTTGGACACTACCCTTGTTTTCATGGCTTCTTCCTGTTATGTTCTTCTGAACACAATGGATCATTAACTAGTTCCGTTCAGGTCAGAATGACCCTAGTATCTCTTACTTTAAGCCAAAATATACAACCCCCATGTTCCACTCAAAAACCTGACATTTACTTCAGAAAATAACAAGTTATAAACAGTACATGTTTCAGTAATCATTATAAAAGGTCACATTTTGAAAAAAGATGGAGTCCCTTCTGCTCTTCATTATCTCAGGTGTAACTTGCAACAATATATTATTTCCACAAATAACAGAAGGGAAAGGAATACATTGCCTTAAAAGAAAATCAGCAATTAACAGGTAGTGGGCTCGAATTACGACCGCAACTGAGCCCAAAATTTATGTTGCTCAGTGAGATAGTTGTTTAGTGAATTTTGCTCCCATTTTACAACATTTTTGTCTGATGGTTAAGTGAATCTCTGCCATCGTTAAGTTAGAAACACAGTTGTTAAGTGAATCTGGTTTCCCCGTTGATTTTGCTTGTCAGATGGTCGCAAAAGGGGATCATATGTCCCTGGGACGCTGCAACCATCATAAATATGAGTAAGTTGCCAAACATTTGTATTTTGAACATGCGACCATGGAGATGCAACAAAGGTCATACGTGTGAAAAATGGTCATAAGTTACTTGTTTCAGTACTGTAATAACTTCAAACAGTCACTAACTTAATGGTTGTAAATCAAGGGCAACCTGTAATATGTGATGGGCACATCATTTTTGGGGTCTTGTTAGGTCCAAAGGATGCCATCGCTTGCTTACCTAGCTGGTGTACAGGTAGTCCTTGACTTGCAACAGTTCACTTAGTGACTGGCATTGGAAAAAGTGACTTATGACCGTTACAGCATCCCCACGGTCATGTGATCAAAATCCAGGCGCTTGGCAACTGATTTGTATTTATGACAGTCACAGTGTCCTGGGAGGCCACATGGTCTCCTTTTGCGACCTTCTGACAAGCAGAGTCAATGGGGAATTCAGATTCACTTAACAACCATGAGCTTCCTGTTCCTGTGGCAAGAGCATGAATCTGTTGGCTGTAGTCAGATTTGGGCCATGTGAAGAATCACGTATGTATGAATCAAGTTTTGTGGACCCTTGGGCTGATGTAATGTCCCCAGGTGATTTCACAGTGCAGTGAGACCTGCTGCTAGATGGGTAGAGGGCTAATCCTATTATGTCCCTGATGGGTCATGTCTTAATCCCATCACCCTGGTGCTTTGGTTTTTGTCTTGTAGATAGGCTGGCCCAGTCCTGCTGGGGCTTATTAAGAAAAGTGGGGGCTGATTTTCAAGAGCATGTTTCTCCTTTAGGAAGAAACTATAATATTCTGCCTTTTTAATATTTCCTAAAATATTTCATTCTTCTAAGAGGGGTGGGTACTAACTGTATACACTGCAAACTGCCTTAAACGAGGGTTTGTTGTCAAGTGACCAAGATATGGTCAATGTGACCACAATGTGGGGGGAAGGCACTAGAACTTCAAACCAATCGGGATGCATTGTAACTTCTAATGATCAATAAGCAACTCGCCATTTCCACGGAATTGTGCGGCAAGTGCCCTAATGAAGCCAGAGACATTGACCCGAACTTGTAGTTTTATACAAATAAATATATTTAATGTCTATATCTATAGCAGACAAGATATGTCAGGAACAGAGAAACGTCATGAGGTAAATTGAAGAGTGTACAGAACAGAGAGAAGAAAAAAGGTGGGAAAAAGGGGGAAACGCTCCCTTTATGCTCACGGTGACCAATCACAGCACAGATTGCCTCATGCATGACTCACCCTTTCTAACTCATCAACGACATCTTTGTGTTCTGGCCCATTGAACCTTTTACTGTTCTGGCTGCTAAATTTAATATTTAATAACCATCATGTTGAGTGCAACCGAAAATTGTTGCTCCCTTTTTCAGAAAACAATTTCATCTATTATTTTGGGCTGGGGGAAAAAACCACTCTACTTTTGAAGAGGGAGGCAGATGCAAAATACACCCACTTTATTTGAACAACGGTGGTCCCAAATGAAGCCAAATATTTAAATTCTAATTTCCCCCCACTCCTTCACAAAAAAAATAAAAGCCTTTTAAAAGACCACTTATCTTTCCTGCCCAATTAGCCCGACATGCAATTTGTCACAATCCCCGTTCTGTGGCCTTCCCAATTCCCCGATTGCTTGTAAACCACGCTGTTTATTGAATATTACCTTGCTACATGACGGTTTATTACGGTGGAATTTTATTTAATGGTTCTAAAAAGCCATTTGGTAAAATACACCTTTGTCTTGTCGCCTCCCTCCAATTAGCCTGCATTCAGGCGTATTAATTCCAGCACCTTGCAAAATATTTGCAGTTGGAAATAGGAGGCAGTGTTACTGTCCGTTTGTGTTCTTTCACTGCCTTTATGGCTGGTTTAGCAGAACCCATGTATGCAGGTAGTTCTCAACCTACAATTTTGACCCCAAAATTTCTCCTAAGCAAGATTCTTGTGAAGTGAATTTTGCCCCCATTTGATGATGTGTCTTGTGGTTAAGAAAATCACTGCAATTGTTAAGTGAATCTGGCTTCCCCGACATAGAATTTTGCACAGAAATAGCTGTGTTTTTCTTTTAAATCTAGCCTATGAACACCTAGTTTTCCAGTGTGAATAAAGAAACAACAAAAGCATAATCTCGCAAGATTTTAAACAAAACAATAGACTATCCCTATTTCCATAATACAATACTCTATGACAGGGGTTGCCAACCTTTTGGACCTCAGGAACCACCAAACTTATAATTTTAAATCCTGGGGACCAGACACCCTGGGAAAATCCCAAAAGAAATCTGCAGGAAAATTTTCCACCCCATTTTCCTACCAATCGATCATTCTTTATTTGGGATTGCAGGATACCGTCTCCAGCTCCATTCTCAGGGGGAGAGAGAGACTTTTGGCTTCATGCAAGGAAAGCAGTAGAAGTCTTTCTCTCCCCCAAATTCTGCTAGAAATGAGTCTTTGTGACTTTTTGCACCGGAGCAGCCTCTTGGAGCAGGATGCCTTGCAGGGTCCCAAAGACTCATTTCTGGCAGAGTTTTGGAGACAGACTGTTGCTGCTTTCCTTGTGTGTAGCCAAAAGCAGAAGCAGACAGCAGACTGGCGGCCAGGACAGGTGTGTGGGGTGCGTGGGGCAAGTTTCCCCACTTTGCCCTTCCCTCCTCCCCTCACTGCCTCATGCTGTTTGCAATGCAAGCAACACAACCCTTGTGTTCCCACACAGCTTGGATTAATTGCTTTGGGGGGTACTTTGGGGGTGACATTTCTCTGCAGACCGCCAAAATTTTCTCATGGACCACCAGTGGTCCCCGGCCCACTGCTTGGCAACCACTGCTTTATGATCATAGTTGTAATGGTAAAGCCTTTTTTTTTTTTTTTGGTGGTAATCATTAAGAAAATGTGACAATCATTGCTATCAAGCGAACTCATTGCTCACTAGGGTACGTTTTTGCCCCAAATCAAAAGCAAGTGCCATGTTTTGGCAAAACCATAATAAAACAGTCATGGGACTGCAGAACGCGGCCAGTATTCTATAATTGCAACTGTTTTGCTGAAAGTCTGAAATGAGGTCACGGGACTGTGCAGTGGTGAGGGCATCCATCGTAATTTCGAATCCGAGTCATTGCTCCCCCTTTTTTTTCAATACTGTCATAACTTCAGTTGCTAAGCAACTGGTTGTATATTGAGGACTACCTCTAAGAGGAGTACCAATTTCGCACCACGTCATTGTAGTTGTGCTTTTAAAGTTGTAGCAATGTTTCGGCAGAATCTCATCTGCCATCATCAGGCTTGTGTATTGTGTCCGTCTGTGAGTCAGGCCCCCACAGTTGTTTCAGTTTTAAATTTGGGGCTAGCCTATTGCTGTGCCAGAATGGTTTTTTCTTCATCCTGATTGGTTGGGAGTCTTGGTCTGTGTTTATTGGTCTTGGAGTTTGCTGTCTTCTGCTTGATTGATGTTTCTAATATCTTCTGTCTGTTTTGTGGCTCTTTTTGTATCTTCCCACGTCATAGTAGTGGTGCTTTTAAAGTTGTAGCAACGTCTGCCATCATCAGGCTTGTGTATGGTGTTCATCTGTGAGCCAGACTTTTACAGTGGTTTCAGATTTAAATTTGGGGTAGCCTATTGCTGTGCCAGAATGGTTTTTTCTTCATCCTGATTGGTTGGGAGTCTTGGTCTGTGTTTATTGGTCTTGGAGTTTGCTGTCTTCTGCTTGATTGATGTTTCTAATATCTTCTGTCTGTTTTTTGGCTCTTTTTGTATCTTGATTGGCTGGCAACATTGTGTTACTTTATGGGAGGCCTTTAGTGTAGCTTGGCTCCGGGTAAATGGATGGCTATCATTAGTTAGGAAGCTAGGTTTCATCTGGGTGCCTGGTTGGGGTGTGTTTGAGCTGGGGGTATCAGGAGGGATCTGTTTGTGCCCAGGTGTTTGCCTGGCTTGTGGTGTGGAGATTTTTTTGTTTGTAAGTGCAGGCTTCCAAGTGATTGACAGTCTGGTGGAATCATCTCTTCTATTCATGCTTTCTGGTCTTTTTTCAATCTCTACGGCTTCTCTGATGATTCTGTGGCTGGGATTTTCTATGGTGGCTAGGGTTTTGGTGCCATTTGGCAGATGAGATTCTGCTGAAACGCTGCCACAACTCTAAAAGAACAACCACAGAAAACCCCAGCCACAGAATCATCAGAGAAGCCATAGAGATTGAAAAAAGACCAGAAAGCATGAATAGATGATTCCACCAGACTGTCAATCATTTGGAAGCCTGCACTCACAAACAAAAAAATCTCCACACCACAAGCAGGCAAACACCTGGGCACAAACAGATCCCTCCTGATACCCCCAGCTCAAACACACCCCAACCAGGCACCCAGATGAAACCCAGCTTCCTAACTAATGATAGCCATCCATTTACCCGGAGCCAAGCTGCACTAAAGGCCTCCCATAAAGTAACACAATGTTTCCAGCCAATCAAGATACAAAAAGAGCCAAAAAACAGACAGAAGATATTAGAAACATCAATCAAGCAGAAGACAGCAAACTCCAAGACCAATAAACATAGACCAAGACTCCCAACCAATCAGGATGAAGAAAAAACCATTCTGGCACAGCAATAGGCTACCTCAAATTTAAATCTGAAACCACTGTAAAAGTCTGACTCACAGATGAACATTATACAGAAGCCTGATGATGGCAGATGAGATTCTGCTGAAACGTTGCTACAACTTTAAAAGCACCACTACTATGACGTGGGAAAATACCCAAACAAAGCTGAATGCCAGACATGTAAGTACTCGCGAAAACTTAAGAAAACATATGTGTGTGTGTGTGTGTGTGTGTATAGTAATGAAGGGAAGAAGACAATGGGGAAAGAAAAAAGAATAAGGAACACAGACGCTTTTGAAGGACTTTATTAACAAAACTTATGCCTCTTCCAAGTAAAAATTCGGTCTGCATAAAAATTCAAATATAACTCTGAATATATAGACCTTCCCCTTTATTTACATGATATCATATCAGATAGATTTGTGTCTCTCTATTTACAGATATAGAATCATGTACAAAGAATTTTTTAAAAAACAGTTTTTAACTGCACGTTTAAGTTGTTACGTGGTAAAATGAACAACTTGCTTTTCTTTTGCTTTTTTTTTTTCATTTAGAAAACTGTCCTAAACCAGCCCTTGCCTTCATGCTTACAGTTTTTTTTAAAAAAAAAAAGCCAGAAAATTTAAGCCCAACCAATTCTTCATGTCAGCAACCATGCTGCCTGGGGTTTTCAAAGGTATTTAAAACAAAGATCCACAAGCAGAGTAAAAGTGCAATTCTAGGCACAGAAAATAATAATAATAATGCATCTTTGCATTAGATTTTAATAGGGCACTGCATCACTCCAAGTATTCCACATCAAGTTTTAAATCCCATTAAGTCTGCGGTCAAGGTAGCTGAGAATTCTGGGCGTTGAAGTTCACATCCTTCTATCCAGCTCAAATAGGACAAATGCTTCCTTTCTTGCAACTTGTTTCCCTCTCTGTATAAAGTTAACATCCCTATAAAAAAAAAAACCTAAAACACAAACTGTATTTGAGTCCTTAATTTTCCCCTCAAATTAATTTTTAAGGCATCCTTAAAACTCCAGCCTGATTGCTTTCAACAGTTGTGGATGCTCCATGGCTGGAGGCTTTCAGAAAGAGACTGAAAAAACATTTGCTGAAATGGGCTAGGCTGGGGGTCTCCTGCTTGAGTAGGGGGCTGGACTAGACCTCCAAGGTTCCTTCCAAATCTATTATTCTGTTACTTCCTCAGGCCCCTCTTCAATTTGTTAAAAGAAACATCAAAATGGCCAAACCTTGCAGAATTTCAGGGATGTCTGATGAAGATTTGGTTGAAGAAGTCAATTATTTCTGCCTAATGTCAACTCATAAAATATTTCTATTGGCATTCTATTCTTTTCAGAGTTGCCAACAAAAGGGAGGGGGGGACGCGGCAGCTTGAAAATCAAAAGTACATTCCATAAATAGTTTTCAAAGATAGTAACTAGGGGACTGAAGTTTTTGCCACACAAAATTCTAGCTGGAGAGCATGATTGATGACTCTGGGCTATGGAGGTGTCCCATTGGAGAATATGGATTACGATACACCCAGAAGGGTGGGGGGAGGGGAAAAAAACCAGGGTCAAGGGTGACAATGAATGATGTGTCTCAGAGTTGGCTGCTCCCAGACAATGCTGGACATGTTAACTCCCAATAAATCCTTTTGAAGTTTTGGAAGTTTGGCTCGAGACTCATGAATTAATTGGGGTAAATGCCGGAATCCTGACACATACGTTGAGTGAAAATGCCAATGTTGTTTTTTGAGGTCAGGATGACCGATGACCTGAAGCACGAGTTAATCTCCCAAGCTTTGGTGAATTTCAAACTTTTCTTCAGAGCGGGTTATGTGCCTGTATCACTTCTTGATCGTTTATGGGTGCCTATCACCTTAAAATATTTCCGGCTTCAGCTCAGGATCTTAATTTGGTTCATTGTGTGGGCACTTCTATGCATGCACAGAGGGGTCCATGTTTCCAAATACCAAGCACTGAGGAAAAAGGGAATTGCAGGCGAGGCCCTAAAAAAGTAAGAAAGCAGAGACAGAAAATCTGCGGAGGGTAGTTGTCAGTGGGCATACTGTGCATAAAAAGCCAGCTTCACCCGTTCAATCTGGTGGCAGAGTTTGATGGCTGGGCCAAGCTTCAATTCCATGCATTCCTGGACGGTTGGGAGCGTCAGCAGGAGAAGGGCTTGTCCATCAATATCCTGCAAAAAGGAGAAATAGAGGGGGAAAATATATTTTTAGTTAAGGAGTCTTCCTCGGTTGAAGTTTGAAAACAATTGGATTGTGGGGCTTTTATACTGATTGATCCAGGGATGTAACACCCCTGAGTGTCTGTTAATTGGACATAGGATTTGGCCCAAACAAAAGAAAATTAATGGGAAGTCGAAGGTTAAACAAATGTAAAAAAATATCCCTGTGGATTTTACTTCACTACTTGTTGCCAACTGTAGTGGGCAGTGGGCATCTCTTTCAAGGCCATTGAGCCAGTGCTGTCCGAAGATATTTCCACAGTCATGTGGCCAGCATGATGTCATGGAGTGCTGTTACCGTACCCTCCCACCAAAGTGGTACCTATTGATCCACTATTGATCTATAGAAGACTGCTGAGGTCCCTCCCGCTGTATCAGTTTATGTCCTGTTAACTCAATTCTGATCCTATATCAGGAAGTGCTGCAGTTAAAGAAAAGAAAAGAAAAGAAAAGAAAAGAAAAGAAAAGAAAAGAAAAGAAAAGAAAAGAAAAGAAAAGAAAAGAAAAAGAAGGAGAACGAGAGAACAGGAGAAAGGATGGAAGGATGGAAGAAAGGAAAAAGAAAGGAAAAGAAAGAACAATTGAGAGAAAGGAAGGAAGGGGAAAAGAAATAAGAGAGAGAGAAGGGAAGGAAGGAAGAAAAAAGAAAAGGAAAGCGGAAAAAAAGAAAGGAAGAAAAAGGGAGGAAGGAAGAAATAAAAGGAAGGAAGAAAAAGAGATAAAGGGAGAAAAAGAAACAGATTGAGAGAAAGGGAGAAAGGAAGAAAGAAAGAAAGAAAGAAAGAAAGAAAGAAAGAAAGAAAGAAAGAAAGAAAGAAAGAAAGAAAGAAAGTATAGGAAGAAAGAAAAAAGAACGGAAGGAAGAAAGAAAAAGACAGAGAAAGAAAAGAAAAAGGAAGAAAGAGAAAGAAAGAAAGAAAGAAAGAAAGAAAGAAAGAAAGAAAGAAAGAAAGAAAGAAAGAAAGAAAGAAAGAAAGAAAGAAAGAACCTGTTCCTGAAAGATTTTGGCAAGGGGAGCACAGTCGGTCAACCGGAGGAATTGCACCACATCGGGCACCGTCCATTCCAACGGGTTGCTCTCCAGGATGAGCTTATCTTCTGCAGCCTCCTTGATCTGCAATGAACCAAAATTGAGACCACAAAATTAGGGCAGTTAATCCTCAACTTTATAACAGTTTATTTAGAAACCATCTGACGTTATGACACTAAAAACATTGGCTTACGGCTGTTTTTCACTATGAATGACCGTTACCACATCCCCAGGGTCACCTGGTCAAAATTCAGAAACTTTGCAACTGTCTCTCATATTTATGACAGTTGCAATGTCCTGGGGACATGTGATCACCTTTTATGACCAAAGTCAATGGGGAAGCCAGATTCACATAACAACCATGTTACTAATTCAACAACTGCAGTGATTCACTTAACAAATGTGGCAAGAAAGGTGATAAAATGGGGGGAAAACTCACTTAGCTAATGTCTCACTTAGCAACAGAATTGTTGGGCTCAATTGTGGTTGTAAGGCAGTGATTCCCTTAACAAGTGGCAAGTAAGGACATCAAATGGGGAAAAATTTACACAACAGCGATTTCGCTTAGCAACAGAAATTTTGGGACTCAATTGTGATCGTAAGTCAAGGACTACCTGTGATATTGGAAATAGTATTTCTTTAGGATGGTTTAGAGGCCCACCCCCTCTTCATCCTAGGGCATGTAGGGAACAATGGAGAAGAGAGCAACGTGGGTTGTGTGGCTTATGGGGGAGGAAAGGGCCCTGATTCCCTTCATTAGCCACAGCTGGGAAGAGAGTTTAAAAGATATAAATGCTGACTGCGGCAGCTGCTGGGAACAAACATGAGTTTATCTTGTGTTGTCATGGCTTATCTGTGTTCCTGGCATTTTCCCAACCATGTTGAGTTATTGCCGTGCCTTCACGTCTGGAATTATTGCTTCTGCCCTGCTGGACTATTACCTCATTTTGCCTTGATTGGACTTATAGTTACAGTTTTTGTTGACCACGTTTTGGACTTGATTCTCCAGCCAGAAGAATCAATTTTTCTCCAGCCAGAAGGTAACCAGGACTTTGGGGGCAAAGTTGGACCTAATAAAGGGACTGCTACTGATTATCTGACTGTGTTGCCTTTGTGCCACGCCTCGGGTCATCACACCAACCAAGCTGGCTTCCCCCTAAAAAAATCCCCAGAAAGCAAATGAATTAGGCCCGCAAGACAGAAAACCCATGATTTTCCAAGGGGTTGTTTTGGAGTCGTTCAAATGTTGAAGACCCATCAAAAAGCAAAGGTATAGCTATCCAGCCACTTACCTGCCTGGTTCTCTCACTTTTGACATGCAGGAAGGAAAGTGCCTTCTGGGCTTGCCTGTCCCGCTCAGGCCGAGCCACATGGATGGAGCCTCTTCTGCTGCGTAACTTCATTGTGGTCATTGGTATGGCCAGAGGAATGTCCTCTAAAGAGACGTCCGTTAGATCATCCTGCAGTTCTGGGCTGGTTTCCTTGCTCCACGGGGTGTCGGCTTCTTCCTCGTCACTCTCCTGCCACGGAATTGAATTGAATTGAAGGATTGTATTTGCATGCCTCCTGTAGAAGATGACCAGTCTGAGCCCGAAAGAGGGGTCAAATGCATCATCAGTCTTGAGTCCCTTAAGACCTAAGTCCAGCCCACCTTGAATTCCCGTGACCATTTGCTTTGACCACTAGTAGTTCAGATTCTTGAGTGGTGCGGTGGCCCAGAGGTAGTGCTCTTGTCTCACAATCAGAGGCCCTGAGTTTGATCCCCAGGAGGAAGCAGATATTTCTCTCTCTTGCACAATGAGAATATATCTGCTGCAAACTCCGCATGGGTGACAGGAAGGGTAACCGGCCAGTAAAGCACCATTCAGTTGCTCTGACTCCACCCCACAAGGGATTACAGGGTCATTAAATGACAAAGAAGAAGATTAGTAGTTCAGATTCTTGTAGAGAAGAGCTTAAGCTTGCAATAAATTCTTGTATTCATTTGAACTGCCTGGCTTTCCTATTTCCGCGCTTGACACTCCCAAATTAAACGAAAGACTCCCAGCAGAAAACCACACTAAGAGCACACCATCAGCTTCTCTTCTACTTACCGTGTGATAATTAATAATAAATAGCTGTTAATAAGGAGGATGAAAGGTAATCAGATGAAACTAATTACCTGATAAAAACCCAGAGGGCATCACTAAGTGGTCCCTGGGAGAGCACTGTTCTGCACTAATTTCCATTAAATCAAACAGACAGAAACATAGCTAGACGTTGAAGAGGTTATTCCATTAAATAGGAGCAAATGGCAGAGAAACAGCCTTTCCTTATCATCATTGCTTTTCAAATTTGGCCACTTTAAGACACGAGGACTTCCAATTCCCAGAATTCCCTAGCCAACAAGGGGAAGCCTGGCTGGGGAATTCTGGGAGTTGAAGTCCATACATCTTAAAGTTGTCTAGTTTACAAAACATGGCTCTACATGGTAGTTGATTCCTCTCACATTAATCTAATATAGAAAAGATCCTGAGATCCTATAAAGAATACAGAGATGAGGAACAACCATGATTCGGGGACTGGAGGCTAAAACATTTAACGAATAGTTGCTGGAACTGGGTATGTCTAGTTTAATGAAAAGAAGGATTAGGGGAGACAGGATAATAGTGTACCAATATCTCAGGGGCTGCCACAAAGAAGAGGGAGTCAAGCTATTCTCCAAAGCACCTGAAGGCAGGACAAGAAGCAATGGATGGAAACTAATCATGGAGCACCTAGAAGTAAGGAGAAATCTCCTGACAGTGAGAACAATTAACCAGTGAAGCAACTTGCCTCCAGAAATTGTGAATTCTCCAACACTGGAAGTTTTTAGAAAGAGATTGGATAGCCATTTGTCTAAAAGGGTACAGAGTTTCCTGCCTGAGCAGGGGATTGGACTAGAACCATGATGGCGAAACTATGGCATGCAAGCCACAAGTGGCACAGAGAGCCATTTGTGCTGGCACGCAAGCCGCAGGCAAACTTACCTCACTGCGCAGGCGTGTGCCTCATAGCTGGTTTTTTTTTTCCAGCTGTTTGAGGCCTTTTTCGGCCTCCCAGAGGCTTGGAAAAACCCTCTGCAAGGTTTTTCAGGTTGAGTTATAGGCCCTTTTCATCACTTCCTGTCATACCGGAAGTGATGAAATGGGCCTATAATTCATTCTGAAAAGCCTTGCAGAGGGTTTTTCCAAGCCTCTGGGAGGCCGAAAAAGGCCTCAAACCAACCGGGGGAAAAAAAAAACAGCTGTGAGGCACAGTGCAGGTAAGGGGGTGGGGAAGGGGGCCTCATGCATTGCATTCTGGGTGCTGGCACGCGAGTGTGTACATGCTGGTGCGCAGGTAATTTTTAACACAGGAGCCCAAAAAGGTTAGCCACCACTGGACTAGAAGACCTCCAAAGTCCCTTCCCATTGTTCTATTCTGTTAACTTTCTGACCTATTCCCCCTCATGTGCAGATAATGTTCACAAGGGAAGCCAAACCTCACCTCTGATGTTCCTGCTCCATTCTGATCTGCTGACGGGAGACACCTTTTCTTTGGTGTAAAACCTGGTTTCTGCATCTTACTGTAATCCGACCATATCTTGTGTCTGCTCTCCAAGCTGTAAGGGTTTTCTTCGCTGGGGGAAGGCTTAATGACTTTCCTACGTTTTCCACAATAGTATGCTGGTGAGGAAAAAGTCTGGTTAAAAATCAAAGCATCGAATTTTATAGGTGTCAGAATCTGATTCCGAGGGGGAGGTTGAGCAGCTGACAGGGAGTGGGAGTGTGGCTCCGGTGGCTATGGAAGGAACAGGGAAGGGTACAGTCCATCTGGGCATTCAGAGGAAGACCCAGGGCCACCCCCTCTTCATCCTAGGGGGCACAGGGAGGAATGGAGAAGGGAGCAACATGGATTAAGGGGGATAAAAGGGCCCTGATTCCCTTCATTAGCTGCAGCTGGGAAAACAGGATTTAAAAAGGGTGTTTGTGCACAGTACCTTGCTGGAAGTCTGATCTGGGTTCTTGTGTCCTCCCAACTGTGTGTGTTTCGTTATCTTTTGAAGTCTGCAATTCCTTATCCTGCCCTGTCTCGTTAATTGCTGCAGCGTGGTTTGTGTTGGTTTTTATTTATAATCTATATGTACTTTGGGTTCGGAATGAATTTCTTCCTTTTAAAAACTGTTCTTGGGAGAGTTTTTTCTCCAGCCAATGATATCTGGACATTGGGGGCCAAGTTGGAGGAATTAAAGGAATTTCACCTCTTTTTGTGACTTTGTTGCTTTTGTGCCATGCCCCGTTGGGTCATCACAATAGGTCTGTGATGGCGAACCTATGGCACACAGAGTCTTCTCTGTGGGCACGCCAGCCATCGGCCCAGCCCAGCCCAGTCCCATTGTGCATGTGTGCGCACTTCCCACCAGCCAGCTGGTTTTGGGGTCTTGTGCAGGGAGGCACTCACATCGCATTTTGTGTGCATGTCCCCATGCCAGTGTGCCCCATTTTGAGCCTGGAAAGCCTCCTGCACCAACCTGGAAGCCAAAAATGGGCGGTGGGGGGCATGGCGCATGCGCAGGGGATGCTTGCATTGCATTTTGGAGGGGTGTTCATGCGTGCTTTGGGCACTCGACACCAAAACGTTTAGCCATCCCTGCTATAGGTAGTCCTTGACTTACAACCATTCCTTGAGTCACCATTTGAAGTTGCAACAGCCCTGAAAGAAGGGACATAACTGTTTTCACACTTACACTGTTGTAGCATCCCCATGGTCACATGATCAAAATGTGAATGCTTGGCAACTGGTTCATATTTATGATGGTTGCAGTGTCTCAGGGTTATATGATCCCCTTTTACGACCATCTGACACAAGGAAAGCAGAAAAGTCTTTCTTTCTCCCCCCCCCCAAACTCCGCCAGAAATGAGTCTTTGGGACCCTGCAAGGCCTCTTGCTCCAGGAGGCCGCACCAGCAAAGACTCATTTCTGATAGAGATTGGGGGAGAGAAAGAAAGACCTCTGCTGCTTTCCTTGCATGAAGCCAAAAGTCTCTCTCTTTCTCTCTCTCCCCCTGAGAACAGAGTTGGAGATGGTATCCTGCGATCCCAAATAAAGAATGATTGAGCGGTAGGAAAACGGGGTGGGTAATTTTCCTGCAGACTTTTGGGGGGATTTTCCCAGGGTCTCTGGTCCATGGGATTTTAAATTATGAGTTTGGTGGCCCCTGAAGTCCAAAAGGTTGGTGACCCCTGTTCTAATTCAACCCCTTGCTCAGGCAGGATACCCTGTACTATTTCAGACAAATGATTGTCCAATCTCTTCATAAGACAACGGCATTCACTTAAGAAATGTGTTATAATTAACAACTACGGTGTTTCATCTTAAGAATGGTGGCAAGAAAGATTCTAATATGGGGCAAAACTCACTTAAGAACTGTCTCACTTTGCAACAGAAACGTTGGACTCAGCTGAAGGAACTACCTGTCTTTTTTTTCTCAGCCAGAATCCAAGGAATTCTGAAGGCTTCCCCAGCGTTGTTCTTCAGAGTCATTCCTAGATTGTTAGCGATGGGCTTCCATCAACAAATGCCAACACCAAATTTGATTTATTTGCAAAGTTCTAGATTACCCCAATCATAATACTCCAGGCAGTACAGGAGAAACTAAAATCCACACAAACTAAAGCCAGGTTTCGTCCCACAGTTGTCCTGCACGCTTACCGTATTTTGTTTTGGTGTGACTGGAACAGTTTTCAGGGCAATTTTCGGTGACCGGAATAGGGCCGAATAAATTGGGGCAGCATTCCAGTTTTGCACACACCTTCCGGCAGAAATTGGAGACTTGGTCAGACGTACGAACTATCTTGACCATTGCCCTGTACGTTTTCCCACGGTATCTGTCATAGTGGGTTGCAACAACATGGCATACATTATAAATCAAGGTTTTGTGAGCAAGACTTATTTGCTCAGTTGGATGTTATATCCTCACAAAGACAGCTCACAGGGATACAAACCAAGATTTGGGAAGGTTAATCTATTGCCATCTTAGAAAGGTTGGTACGTCCTAAGGTTCCTCCACCCTGGCTGCTATCTTGTCTTTTTTTTTAACCATATTCTGCAGAAATTTCCCGTGCAAACTATTTCTTCATCAGATACAGAAACAATTTTTTCCACATGCAAATATTGGGCTGGGGAACTCAGAGAAACGTAGAAAATCGATAGCAGAAAAAGAGCCATCATCCATCAAGTCTACCCTTTGACATTTTATATTTTAATGTAAATTTAATGTAATTTTTTCAATGTAACTCAGAAGGTAAGAGATGTATGTCCAACCATGGCAACTTTAAGACTTGTGGACTTTCAACTCCCAGAATTCCGCAGCCAGCCATTGTGTAATTAATATGATTCCATCACTTTCTGGAAAATTTGCCCCCTGAATTCACGAAGGAATCCTTTGGCAACCTCCAAAATGAAACTGGAGCATTTCTTTTCTTAAAAAAATAAGGCATCTTTGGCAGGCATCGAGCCCATAAGAAGGGCCAACTTGAACTCACAGCCATCAAAGGGATATCCTTTTCAATAACATCATTTTTCAAGTATTCCACTGTGTGGTTGTTCCAATAACATTTTCATTTTACCAGCCACACTGAGGTAGTTAAAGAAAAACACCCATCCAAACCTATTAGCTTGAAGAATTTAAGATGTGATAGTTTACCACTCTCTGGAACAGCAGAAGTTCCCCTAGTAAAATTCATTTTGCTTTCCTAATTACATGTGACATTCCTGAAGTTGTGGAAGCAGGCATGAAAAATCTCCAAAGGACCACTTTACAAAATAGCCTTGGAAAGAATGCATCAAACCTCTTGTTCGGAGCATAGAAGCTATAACAAGTAGACCTTGACTTACAACAAGGGAGCCCTAAATTTCTATTCTTAAGCTAGATATCAATTCATAAAACATTCCTATGCCTGTTTTAGTAGTGGGAAAAACAGGGGGGAAGGGGAGAGGAAGAAAATCTGGAAGAGCAGTGTAGCAGTTTAAAAGCAAAAATACATTCCAACTTTTACCTTTGAAAGATTGTAACTAAAATACCAGAGCTTTTGCCTGCAAATATATTTCATTGGAGAACGTGAATGATGACACTCAGCCCGTGAATGCGTTCAATTGGAGAGTGTGATTTATGACACACCCAGGGGGGAGGGGAGAAACAGGATCACAGGGGACTGTAAATTACGTGTGCCAGAGTTGGCTTCATACAGGGCAGTGCCAATATGTCGCCTCTAATAAATCCTTTGAAGTTTTTTGAAGTTTGGCTGGAGAATCATGATTTCATTAGGGTGATTTCTGGAATCCTAACACAAGACGATTGTTAAGTGAATCACTACAGTTGTGAAGTCAGTAACCCAGAAGGTGGGTAAAATGAGGACCCCGATTGTTGGGGGCAAGATGCTGGCTCTGTATCTGGCTTCCTTATTAATTTTGCTCAGTTGACAAGCATTCAAATTTTAATCGTATGACCGTGGGGATGAAGCAATGGTCGTTAAGTGTGAAAAATGGTGCTCACTTCACAACTGCAGTGATTCGCTTAACAAAGGGACTGAGGCAAAATAAATGTTTCATTGAACAAGAGAAATTTGGGGCTCAATTATGTTCATAAGTCAGGGACTACCTGGAGTTTTTTCTATCTTCTTCAGGTAAAATAACTTTTGCCAACATCCTTTCTTCCCTGGTGCACCATTATGGATATATTCTAAAATAACAAACTACCTGGCTTTTTCTTCCTTTCAGAAACAATCCTTACTTTGCTTTGAGATTCTCTTCCTGAAAGTTCCACCTGGGGTCACTGACACGTTGCAACTCTCGTAAAATGCTTCCAGGTTTGTAGGCAGAGTTGATCACCATGCGAAGAATCTGAGCAGAGGAAAAAAAAAAAAAAAAAAACACCCACTGGGCATGAAGCTATGAAGCTGAGCCAAAGAGCATCAAGGACTCCATAGTTCAAGCTTAATACCAGCCCCATGAGGTAGTCCAGGTTAGGAAACAGGCACCTGTTGAGGTAATTTCCTGTTAGGAGAATGAGCGCATACAGGGAGACGTATTTGAAAGAAGTGTTTGAATAATACACACACAGCACACGGATACACTGTACAGTAAATGTAGGTTTTTACTTTCAGAAAGTTTTTAGCAAAGTTCAAAACAAGCAGTCCAAAGTCATTCACAGGTAAAATCAGTCAGTTTTCAGTCCAGAGATAATCCAATATCAAAGTCCAGTGTTAAAAACAGTTCAGTATCAGACTTACATCAAATCCATGAATATCAGTCAATTAGAAGAAACGGCAATATTCTCCAACAGAAGGAAAAACAGAGAGACTCACTCACATTCTCTTCTGAAACTAAAACAACCCAGGTTTCTGGCACCATCTTATGGCCGTTTGAGAAACCACACCCAATTGCAGTTTTTGCATGCTCTTAAAAATACAGTATTAAAATGTCTATCCTGGTTTAGATATTTTCATCCCAAAGAACAGTTAGGTGATTTACATTTCTAATAGCACCACAAAAAAGCACTAGAAATTGAATAACAAAACAGAGTAAACAGAATAACAGAGTTGGAAAAGGGACCTTGGAGGTCTTCTAGTCCAACCCACTGCCTAGGCAGGAAACCCTACACCACTTCAGACAAATGGTTATCCAATCTCTTCTTAAAAACTTCCAGGGCTGGAGCATTTACAACTTCTGGAGGCAGGTTGTTCCACTGATTAATTGTTCTAACTGTCAGGAAGTTGCTCCTTAGAAACCCCCTTAGCAGGGGCTTGGACTAGAAGATCTTCCAACTCTGTTATTCTGTTATTGTTTTAAATTTTGCTAATGGCAGTTGCATACATCCTCAAAGCTCATCTCAGTACTCGTCTGTGGCTGTAGTTGAGTTCAAGATTTCTGCTGTGTCCCCTCTCTGTCTATCATTTTGTCTGCTTTTTGTCAAACAGACTGTTAATCTCAGTTCCTCCTTCTCCTTCAACTCCACTCCTTCTAGCACTGATGATGTTACCTAGTTGGGTCATGAAACATCTGCAAGGAAACAATCAAGCTCAGAGAGCACCATGGACCCTACAGATGTCATTGTCATCCTCCTCATCCTCTCTGCAAATCCCACCCCCTTCTAGCACTGATGATGTTAACTAGTTGGGTCGTGTAATGTCTTGTAAGGAAAACAACCCAGCTCAGAAAGCACCAAGGACCCAATCATTCAACCCTGAGCAGTAACTATTCTCTTCCATCGACACCATTTGGGTTCCATACTCAGTAGCGGGTTGGTTTGGATGGCCTCCTAGACACCTTGTCAGATCCGTGTATCTGCCATTCTTCATTGGAAGAAGTGGGGGGGGGGAGTTGGTACAAGTAATCCTTTTTGATGTAACCTTAATATATTAAATCCTATATTGATTCTGTATAACTTGCATATGATATACAACTGGAGGAGTGGAGCCAGATGTCCAGAAACTTGTCACCTCTTGAAGAGATAACAAGATGAGAAGGAACCATAAAAATTCCAGCTCTGGAAGACACTCCTGGGAAGTCTGCTTTCCCAGAGAAGGGGAAGGAGGAATTAACATGTTGGTTCTTTGTTTGACTAAATCCACATCTGAACAAGGGGAGGGATTTTAACTTACTTTATCTCTGACTGTATGCCTGGGGATATCTTAGACTCTGCTTTGCCTCATGTTGGGTTAAAATCCCTTTCAACAAAGGATTCCTTTGGAAACACCTGATCTTCAGAAGTTGATTCTTTTCGATTGAAGGGAAAAAGTCCAATGCTTACACCCCTTCCCACTTTTTCGGGATCCTTACCTCTTTAAGAACCAGGACGCATTTCCCGGGCCCAACAGATTGCGGCAGGTCTGCCAATCTGCCTTTGTTGAGATGTGGGCCTGAGAAACAGCGATGGTTGATGAAGAGGACGGGGCAGTTGTATCTCCCGTTGATGGTTCCTGCAGGGGAGAAACCAGAAAGCAAGTCCATCTTCCTTCGGCATCCCATCTGGGGCGCATTTTCTCTCTATCCTCCTCCTTCTCACCATCTTGGGACATAAACAACAACTGCGTTTATGGAGTTTATCTATTCTTTTTCCACTTCCAACCAATATGGCACCTGGGAATTATAATCCAGCATTGATTTGGACAACCCAGGTAGTCCTCGACTTACGTCCACCATTGAGCCAGGCATTTCTATTGCAGAGTGAGACCAGTGTTAAATCGAGTGCTGCCCCCATTTTACGACCTTTCTCGCCACTGTGGTTGTGCGAATCCCTGCAGTTGTTTCGTTCGTCACATGGTTGTTAAGTGAACCTGGCTTTGCTGGGTCATAAGGTCGCAAAAGCAGTTCATGTGATTCCCTGGGACACTGCGACCGTCGTAAATACGAGTCAGTTGCCAAGTGCCTGAATTTTGATCATATGACCACAGGGAAGCTGCAATGGCCGTAAGTGTGAAAAATTGGTCGCAAGTCACTTTTTTTTCAGTGCCATTGTCACATTGAAATGAACTAAATGAAACTAAATGAACTGACGTAAGTCGAAGACTACTTGTACTGCACCGGGAGTCACAGTTCAAAAATACATATTTATTGATGCCGATTGCGGGAATGCAGTGTTTCTATTAGTATTTCAGATCTAAATTAGAAAAAGGATCATCTTTTCCCTCCAACTCACCCATCATGCCCATCTGGGGAATGCAGTGAGGATTGTGAATTTTCACAATAGGCACTTCCGCTGGTAACCTAATGCAAGCCCAAAGAACAACAACGTGAAGTAAGATCATAAGCACCGTCACTTAGCATTCAAGTGGCCAGTCCCAACTGTGGTCACTAAGCGAGGACTAATGATACTTGAATGGGGGGGGGGGTTTGTCCAGAGAAGAGATTAAAAAAATTGGCAGGCACAACCATGTAATAAAAGCTGAAGACCACATTTAACAGATAATCAGTGTTGGAAGGGACCTTGTAGGTCATCTAGTCCAACCCCCTCCGCCCAAGCAGGAGACCCTACACCATTCCTGACCAATGGCAGTTCAATCTCTTCTTGAAAGTCTCCAGTGATGAAGCTCCCACAACTTCTGAAGGCAACTTTTGTTCCATGGGTTGATTGTCCTCACTGTCAGAAAATGTCTCCTTATTTCTAGATTGAATCTCTCCTTGTTCAGTTTCTATCCATTATTCCTTGTCTGGCCTTCAGGTACTTTGGGAAATAGCTTGACCCCTTCCTCTCTGTGGCAGCCCCTCAAATATTGGAAGGCTGCTATCCTGTCTCCCCTGTTCCTTCTCTTTACTAGACTAGCCATGCCCGCTTCCTGCAACCATTCTTCATATGTTTTAGTCTCCAGTCCCCTCATCATCCTGGTTACTCTTCTCTGCATTTTTTCTAGAGTCTCAACCTCTTTTTTATAGTGTGGTGACCAAAACTGGATGCAGGACTCTAGGTGTGGTTTTACTAAGGCTTTATAGAGTGGTATTAATACCTCACTTGATCCTGATTGTATCCCTCTGTTAATGCAGCTAAGGATTGCATTGGCTTTTTTGGCTGCCGCTGCACATGACTGGCTCCTATTTAGCTGCTTGTCCACTAAGACTCCAAGATCCCTCTCCCAGTTCCTACTATTGAGCCTGGTTTCACCCAGTCTACATATGTCCTTTTGGTTTTGCTTGTCTAAGTGTAGGACTTTACTTTTCTCTACATTGAACCACATACCGTATCTTAAAGTTGGTGAGAAACACTGGATGAGTAGATAGATAAGTACATAAGGATTCCACGAGCTACAGGTCGTCCTCCATGTATGGCTACAATTACGAGCAGAATTTCCAACGCTAACTTAGGCTGCCGGTCATTGAGTTTGGGGTATCTGGTTCTTTGGTTATTATTATTATTATTATTTGCTGCAGGGGCTAGGCAGTCATTAAGTAAATCACACGGTTGTTAAGCGAATCCCTGCTGGATTTTCTTGACAGAAGCCAGCTGGGAAGGTCGATCAATCACCCCAGGATGCTGTGACCATCATAATAAATATAAAGGTATCCTTCGACTTATGACCACAATGGAGCCCAACATTTCCATTAAGTAAGACCTTTGCTAATTTGAGAGTTCTTCCCCATTTTGTGACCTTTCTTGCCACACTTGCTAAGTGAATCACTGCAGCTGTTAAGTTAGTAACAGGACTGTGAAATGAATCTGGATTCCCCATTGATTTTGCTTGTCAAAAGATTGCAAAAATTGACCATCATAACTACGAATCAGCTGCCAAGTGTCAGAATATATTCATGAACTGGAATAGAGCACGGTATCAAGACCAGTGAATGAATAGGCATAGCAACTGAGTCAGCCAATGAGGACTGTTTGGAAACTGAAACTAGAAATAGCCTAGGCGTGGCTCTGTATTAAGCTCTGAAGCTCCGAGTCTATTGAAAATGACACTGCTTCTCTCCTCTGCTGTGTGTCTTGCTTGCCTGCTGAACTAAAGTGAAACTGAGGTCTGTTTCTGAGCTCTTGAGTTGCGGTTCTGCTCTGAACCAGTAACATGTCTGCTTCTGTTGAGTTTGCTCCATGCTGGAGAAATCTACAACTGGTATTGTAAAATTTACTTTATGTGTTTATAAAGAAGTTAATTGAAGCCTCAGCCATCTGTGTTTATTTTTCTGCCACTGAATTTACGCTACAAAACTCTGAACCCCACGCACCTGAATTTTGATCACATAACCATGGGGATGCTGTAATGGTCATAAGTGTGGAAAAACAACCATAAGTCCCTTTTTTTTCAGTGCCGTTAGTTTGTAATCTCAAACTGACACTAAACCAAAGCACAAAATTCCCATTGCTAAGCCATTAAGTGAGTTCTGCCCCATTCTTTCTTGCCATGGTTGTTAAGGGAGCACCACGGTTGTTAAGTGAAACTGACTTCCCTGTGGACTTTGCTTGTCAGAAGGTCTCAAAAGGGGGAAAATCACACGACCCCAGAGGGCACTGAAACCATCATAAATGTGAGCCAGTTTCCAAGTGGCCGAATGTTGATCATGTGACCATGCGCTGCAATGAAAAACTGGTCGTAAGTCACTTTTTTCCAGTGCGGTTGTAACTTTGAATGGTTGTAGCAATAGCACTTAGACTTACATACCGCTTCACAGTGCTTTATGGCCATCTCTAAGTGGTTTTTCAGCATCTTGCCCCCAACAATCTGGGTCCTCAATTTACCCACCTCGGAAGGATGTAAGACTGAGTCAACCCTGAGCTTAGGATCAAACTGCTGGCAGTGAGCAGTGAATTAACCTACAATACTGCATTCTAACCACTGGGAAGAGAAAGAAGGAAGGAAGGAAGGAAGGAAGGAAGGAAGGAAGGAAGGAAGGAAGGAAGGAAGGAAGGAAGGAAGGAAGGAAGGAAGGAAGGAAGGAATAGCAATACCAACGAGACTTATATACTACTTCACAGTGCTTCACAGCCCTCTCTAAGCAGTTTGCAGAGTCAGCCTCTGGCCCACAACTGGCTTCTCATTTTACCCAGCTTGGAAGGACGGAAGGCTGAGTCAACCTTGAGCTTGGTAAAATTTGAACTGCCAAATTGCAGGCAGCCGGCAGTCAGTGGAAGTAGCCTGCAGTACTGCACTCTAACCACTGCGCCACCGCGGCTCAGTGTTAAGTTGAAGACTACCTGTGTATCAATGGGCCCCTTGCAATATAGTCAGGCATTTCTATCTTAGAGCACCTCTTTTTGTCTACATGATAAAACTGTGACGTAATTGACATTTTAAGGGTGTACTCACTGCTTTTCCGGTTGGACGATTGCAATCTTTCTCTTCCTGTGCGCTGGAAAACAAGAATGAGGACAAGGGTTAATCTGGCAATGTCAATTTGCAATGTACAGGGTGTGTGCTTCTCTGCAGGAAAATTAAAGATTTCTCTTGCCCTTTTCAAATGTGCAGGTAGTCCTCGGCTTATGACTGCAATCAAGCCCAACGTGTCTCTTGTTAAATGAGATGTGTGTTAATGGTAATTTGGCCCTTTTTTTAAAACGACCTTTCTTGCCAGACTCGTGTAGTGCCTCTCTGCGGTCGATAAATCAGTAACCCGGTTGTTAAGTTGAATCCGGCTTCCCCATTGACTGGATGTGTCCAAGAAGGTCGCAAAAGGGGATCATGTGACCTTGGGAACACAGCAACGGTCATAAATAGGAACTGGCGGCCAAGCATATGAATTTTGATCACGTGACTGTGGAGATTCTGCATAGGTCGCAACTGTGGAAAAACGGTTGTAAGTCACCTTTTTCAATGCCTTTGTCACTTCAAACAGGCACTATTTTAACTCCGTGGGGGGGGCGAGTCTGCCTACTGAGATGATGTCGGACCGGTTGCTTTCGTGGTGTGGAGACCATAACTTGGTCCTCAACACCAATAAGACCAAGGAGCTGATAGTGGACTATATAGAAGGAACAGATCAGACCTCCAGCCCTTTGCTTCTCAAGGGAGACCAAAGGGAGCAAGTGGCCAGTTTTAAGTTTCTGGGTTTTACCCTAAAAGAGGACCTGACCTGGAGTGCCCACATTGCAGCCCTGGTCAAAAGGGCCCAGCAGAGATTATACTACCTGAGGCTTCTCAGAAAACAACAACTGAATGGAAAACTGCTGGTGACCATCTACTGCTACACCATAAAGAGTATTTTAATTTACTGCACTTCTGTATGGTTTGCCAACTGCACAGTGGCAGATAGGGCAGCACTCCAGAGGGTGAACATCATTGTCCGGAGGATCATGGGTTGCCCTCTCCCCTCTTTGGAAGAGCTTTAGAGCTCCCGCTGCCTTAAGAAAGTTCAAAACATTCTCAAAGATCCATCTCATCCTGGGAACCCTTTTGTTGAACTATTACCATCTGGCAGATGTTACAGGGTAAAAAAAAACCAAAAAAAAAAACCAAGGACAAATAGGCTAAAAAACAACTTCTATCCCAGAGCAGTAGCTCTTTTGAATTCTACTGTTGTTGTAGTGTGGACAGCTGAGGTTTCAGAGAGCAAGGACTCAGACGCAGGGCCTGCGCGTGATGCAGGGATGGAGCCAGAACCATCAGGGAGTACAATGCTGCCTTTGGAGATTGTGGAGGCTGGCAGCAGTGATGAAGAGCACCCCGAGGAGCCCGTGCCAGGGCTGCTCAAAGGAAAGAACAGCTGCAGTAGCATGGGCGATTCGGGAGTAAGGCTGGAAGGTAATGGCCCCTCCCTGAGGAGATAAAAGCCAGCTGAGAAACTGGAGTTCTTTGCAGAAGGCAAAGAAGTTTGATATTCGAGCCTAGTGCACATTAGAATATCTGGGTTGATGTTTGGAAACTCTTTTGATTTATTGTTAGGAACTTTATCTGTTGTTCTTAGCAGCCTTGCGAAAACTTGGCAAGACTCTTTCTTGTCAGAGCTAATTAGTTCGAAGCAGCCTTTTATCTATGAAGAAACAGGATTCGTAAATGAAACAGTCAAAGGTTGTGCTGGTACCTTTGGAACCAGGTTTGGATCAGAACAATTGTATATTGTAAACTGAAGATGGTATTTAATTTCATTGTACGATGTGCAATGACAATAAACTAAACTAAACTAAACTAAACTAAACTAAACTAAACTAAACTAGACGGTTGAAATTCGAGAACTGCCTGTATAGTCTTAGACTATGCATTCAGAAGACAATGTGTTCAGTTTTAAGTAGAGGCCAAACAACTGAATGATTATTGCAAAACTTAGCAATCGAAATTTGCTCTTCCGGGTACCTACCGGTGTTTTTATGCGGTGCCCAGAGTTTGTAACCATTTGCTTCACACCAGCCCACAGGGAAGATGTCCATTGATTCCACATCGACTATATATTCGGAAGGAGGTACGTGAGGAAGACCTATTGAGACATTAGAATGCATTAGAAACACCAGGAATTAATTAAAAGGGATTAGATGTCTTTATATATTTATAAAGCAATAAGAGAAACTAGTGTAATAGACATACTGAATATTACATATTATATATATGGGAATGTGATTATTATTATATTGTTGTACTGTTAAGAAGAATATTATTAGTAATTGTTAAGCACATGAAATATGTACCTAATCGACACACAATTGAAATGGAATGGATTTATTGTATGTTAAAAGAAATAAAAAAATATTAAAAAAAATTAAAGATATGCCAGAAAGGCAGCCATTTGGTGGCAAAAAGAAAAGGCACAGATACATCCACGTGGGGAGAAGAATTCGTGCCCTCTTGTCATGCCCGTGTGGGAATCTGACTCGGCGGGAGAAGCCGAACAGCTGACAGGAGGTGGGAGGAAAGAAAGGATAGAAGGAAGAAAAGAAAGAGAAAGAAAGAAAGAAAGAAAGAAAGAAAGAAAGAAAGAAAGAAAGAAAGAAAGAAAGAAAGAAAGAAAGAAAGGAGGGAGGTTGGGAGGAAGAAAAAAGAGAGGGAAGAAAGGATAGGAAGGAAGGATGAAAGAAAGAGAAAGAAAGGAGGGAGGGAAGGAAAGAAGAAAAAAGAAAGAGAAGGAAGGATGGATGGAAAGAAAGGAAAAAAGAAAGAGAGAGAAAGAAAGAGGGAGGGAAGGAAAGATGGAAGGAAGGAAACACAGAAGGATGGAAGGAAAGAAAAGGCAGGGATGGAGGTAAGGAAGGATTGAAGGAAAGAAGCACTGGAAGGAGGGAGGCAAGGAGGGAGGAGATGGAAGGGGAGGGAGAGAAGAAAGAGAAAAAAAGGAAGGAAGACAGAAAGAAAGGCAGAAAGAAAGGAAGACAGAAAGAAAGAAAGCTTCGGGAATTCAGCAGGAATCAAGCAGGGCAGGATTTTCCCTGCAGGCCGTCTTCTAATGAATGTACCTTCAAAAGAGAGCCACATTAACCGGCCTTTTACGGAATTAACAGATGCCACGCAGATCTCAGCCGGATTCTGGGGATTCGCTGCTTCCAGCATCATGTTTTTCATAAAAGCTCGACTACAGGAAGCCTGAATGGCATCAACAGAAAACACAGAAAACAGAACATAGAATGACACAGTTGGAAGGCAGCTGGGCAATCTCTGGCTCAGGCAGGAAATTTTATGCCATTCTGAACAAACGGTTGTCCACTCTCTTCTTTTTCATTTCCCTGCCAGCTCAGTTCGCCAAACGGGGACGTTTAACCCTGAAAAAAATCCACTCATCACTCATACTATAACCTCGATACAGAACAGGGGTCTCCAAACTTGGCAACTTTAAGACTTGTGGACTTCAACTCGTAGAATTCTCCAGCCAGCTATGCTGGCTGAGGAATTCTGCAAGTTGAAGCCCACAAGTCTTAAAAAGTTTGAGGACCCCCTGAGATATACAGTAGGCAGAAAGCTGGAAAAGAGGGTGAAAGACCTTTTTTGCTTCTTAAAATCCCTAATCCACCCCTCCCTCAAGAGTTGGGGACTTCAGCTGCTGTGTTGGGGCTGCAGATGAAATGCCAGTTTTAATGCTTGTTCTAATTACTTTGGGCTGCCGATGATCTAGATGTATCTTCCTCTGCACATGTTTCCTTGTTGGCTTCTCCTGTTCTGATTCTGAAAAGAGGAAGGAAAGGAGGGAGGGAGGAATTAGGGGAGGGAGGAAGAGGAGAAATAAGAGGAAGGAGGGGAGGGAGGAAATACAGTAGGGGAAAGAGGAGGAAGAAAGGAGAAATAGAGGGAGGGAGGAAATAGGGGAAGGAGGAGGAGAAAGGGAGAAATGGAGGAAGGGAGGAAATAGGAGGAGGAGGAAGGAAGGAGGAGAACAGGGGGAGGAAGACGGAAGGAAATAGGAAAGGGAAGAGGAAGGAGAGGAGAAACAGGAGAGGGAAGGGAGGGAGGGAGGGGAAGAAGAAAGAAAGAAAGAAAAAGAAAGAAAGAAAGAAAGAAAGAAAGAAAGAAGAAGGAGAAGGAAGGAAAGGAAGGAAGGAAGGAAGGAAGGAAGGAAGGAAGGAAGGAAGGAAGGAAAGAAAGAAAGAAAGAAAGAAAGAAAGAAAGAAAGAAAGAAAGAAAGAGAAGAAGAAAGAAAGAAAGAAAGAAAGAAGAAGGAAGGAAGGAAGGAAGGAAGGAAGGAAAGAAGGAAGGAAGAGAAGGAAGGAAAGGAAGGAAGGAAAGAAGGAAAGAAAGAAAGAAGAAGGAAGGAAGAAGGAAGGAAGGAAGGAAGGAGGAAGGAAGGAAGGAAGGAAAGAAAGAAAGAAAGAAAGAAAGAAAGAAAGAAAGAAAGAAAGAAAGAAAGAAAGGCAGGCAGGAAGCAAGGAGTGTTGTGACCCCAGCCTCTCTGACTCTTAACTTTCTACCAAAGTGATTTTGTAGAGTGCATACAATGAGGGTGAAGGGACCATTAATGGCAATGGGCACAGGACAAGAAAGATCCCAGTGAAAAGGAAAAACCAGAACTTACATTTCTGAAGAAGCCCTCAGGAGCTGCCTCCGCTCCGCACTGCTTCTGGTAATCCGCCCCAGTCGAAATCCGGATTAGAATAACCTGCGGGAAATCCCAGGAAACAAACAAAAATTCATTTTCTCTCGTTTTGTTTGGGTGAAGACAGAGGTGGACAGCCGACAGCAGCCCACACTCAAAAGTAACACAACTATCCGAGAATATTTACCTCAGCCCGCTCAAATGTTGGTTAGCGTCCATCACTAACTACAGTTTACAGGAATCGGATGAGCTGCACCAATATACACAATTTACAAGCTTTTTAAACATCACCCAACCCATATGATTATTGTTGTTGTTGTTTGCAGTGGGTCAATCGATGGCAGTCAGCATTGTACTGTGGTGGCAAAAAAAGCTGAATACAATACTAGGCTGCATCCTGGACAGAAATGGTTTCAACTTCTACCCTCAAAACGATGCTATAGGGCATTGCACACCCGAACAACTAGACACAAGGACCGTTTTTTCCCTGAACACCATCACTCTGCTAAACAAACAATTCCAACTATTTACAAAGTCTGCACTACTATTACTGTTAATCTTCTCATCACTTTTTATCACCCCCTCCCCTCCCACTTGTGGACTGTATGACCGGTAACTTTGTCGCTTGTATCCTTACAATTTATACTGACTGTTTCCTAGTATGATTTGATTGCTTATTGTACCCTATGACTGTCATTAAGTGTTGTACCTGATGATTCTTGACTCTTAACGAATGTCTCTTTTCTTTTATGTACACTGAGAGCATTTCCACCAAGACAAATTCCTTGTGTGTCCAATCACACTTGGCCAATAAAAGATTCCTATTCTATTCTATTCTATTCTATTCTATTCTATTCTATTCTATTCTATTCTATTCTATTCCATTCCATATTCTATTCTATTCCTTTATTCTATTCTATTCCATTCCATATTTTCTATTCTATTTCTATTCTATTCTATTCTATTCCATTCCATTATAACTATAAAAAATAAAACACAAACACACATCCTTTGCATTCTATAACAACTGAATTGAAAACCCCTGACTTTGCATTCATATTGCATTATACAGTAGAATTCAGTATAGTTATTGCTCTGGGGATAGAAGCTGTTTTTCCAGCCTATTTGTCCTTGTATTTATTTTTCTATGTTTTTTTTTATAAATTATGCTTCAATTTTGCACTGCTTCTCTTAGAAAAACGCTAAGCACTTTTGCCCCACAAAAAGATGGCTCAACCTTGCCAGGCAAAAAAAAAAAATTGTAAAAAAACATCACATGCACTTCGTCGTTTGCTGAGGGTTTATATCAGCCGTGGGATCCTACCTGTTCCACTATGGATTCGGTGATCGCGGCTGTGTGCACCTGATCTGCACGCATCTAATGCACGTGGCACCTTTCCACACATCAGCTGAGGCCTCCTCTCAACTGATTGATGGAGGCTTTTTTTTTACTACCGGTTCAGCCAAACCAGACTGAACCGGTAGCATACCACCATTGGTTTATATGTATATTCCTGTGTCCCGTAGGGCAGACAACTTTGCCCCTTATGGCCTCTCCATTTTGAGTTGGGAAAGGGGCTGGTCTCCTTCACTGTCTTGCTTCTTCGCCCGCTGAATTGAAATCTCTATCTTGAATTTCTGTCCTGGTCTGCTTCCATCCTGGGCCTACGTGACCCCTGCTTTCAAGTATGAATATTTCATTGCTTTGGAAATTGCACTCGTTGGGTTGAAGCCACAGTGAAAAGCCAGATGCCCCTCGCAACACACACAACACCAACACAAAAAATACGCCCCGTCTCCAAGCAGAGAGAATGAGAAAAATCTGCCCACAGCTGTGAACGCTTAAGAAAAAAGAAGTCTATAAATCTAGCGGTCGACAATATAAATGGTGTCCACAGAGCACTTTCATATGGTGGGAAATTAATGGATATTAATTTTCTGGCTGCCATGAAATAAAACATGTCTTTTTTTTTCCTTAGGAAGCTAAACAGCTCTTCTAACCGTACATTAATGTGTACATTAAACATAATGTGTACGTCACTCTCCAATTATTCATCTATATTAGCCATGTCTTGGAACAAGAAGGAGAAAATTCCCTTAGAAGCCAGAAGCTTGTTCTAATGCAGCAACATCGATGGTTTTTATATTGCTCTAAAGATTTAACTTTTCAGACAAGAAGCAAAGGGCTATGAAATGGCATAGGAATTCCCATTCCTGAGCAGGGGGTTGGACTAGAAGACCTCCAAGGTCCCTTCCAATTTTGTTATTCTATTCTATTCTATTTTGTTCTGTACTGTTGTTCTTGTTCTGTTCTATTCTATCTACTCCTATTCTCCTTTCTATTCTATTCTATTCCATTTCTATTCTTCTTTATATTCTATTCTATTCTAATTCTATTCTGTCTCTCTCTGTCACTCCTCTGCCATTGAATGTTAAGCCACGATAGCCTTAATTTTACCTCCCTGAATTTGTAACGCTATATTGACTTCTGAACAGAAATTCCTTGGCACTTCGTAGCTGAAGGGACATT